>CM069146.1:16379060-17579060 GCA_035221665.1 Okamejei kenojei
GTCTCGACCCGAAATGTCGCCTATCTCCTTCGCTCCTTAGATGCTGCTGCACCCGCTGAGTTTCTCCAGCCATTTGTGTACCCTCGATTCTCCAGCATCTGCAGTTCCTTCTTTAACACTACTCTTATGTTGTCTAACTTTCTCATCCAATCCCTACATGCCAAGGGCAATTTACAGATAACAATTAACCTATAAACCTGTACATCTTTGGGATGTGGGAGAAAACCGGAGCACCCAAAGGAAACCTACATGGTGACAGGAAAAACATGCAAACTCCACAGAGACAGCATCCAAGGTCAGGATCGAACCAGGGTCTCTGGCACTGTGAGGCAGTAGCTCTACCAGCTGTGCCATTGTGGAGAATGCCTTTGATAGGGGAAGACCAAGGTTGTCTCGGTGACACAATTACTGTCTAAGAGAGAGAAGGAGATGAATGCTGGTGAATCAGAGTTGATCTGTCTGGAAGAGCATAAAGAGAGGAGCATGAATAAAGACTGCATAAGAACAGATAAATTCAGAGATTTGTAATCAGTTATGATGGTGTGATTTTAGGTGAATAAAATGTCAGGTCACCATCTAAGGCCAATAGAAATTAGTGTTGAATATTAGAGGGATATAGGCCAAATGTGGGCAAATGGGACTGGCTGAGATGTGGTATCTTGGTCATCATGGACGAGTTGGGCCAAAGTGCGTGTTTCCTGTGCTGTATGAATTTAGGGTTCTAGATCACAGTGGCAGAAAATATGAAATTAAAAACACTGCAAGAAATGCTCAGTTGATACAGTAGGATCTGTGGAAAGAGAGAAACGGGGTGAACATTACGGGTGGATGACTCTAAGGCAGAGTTGGCCACTTCTGGCACAACGAGCATCAGCTGAACTTCTGCAACACCCTCTCTCACTGCTCCCCCTCAGTGATTCCTACTGCTCCCCGCACCACATGAGTAAAGACCCAACCAATCTCCCTCTACTAACACTCTCCTCCATCTAGCACGCCTTTCCTAGTGGACAAAGGACCCACTGAGATCATTTTTGGCTGACACTGATTGGTCCTGGTCTTTTCTCACCTCGAGCTCTTCAACCCCCCCCATTTCTAACCCATCCCCTCCCCGACCCAAAAACGTCACCCATCCATTTTCAGCAGGGATGCTGTCTGACCTGCTGAGTTATTCCAGCACTTTGTGTCTCTCATTGTTGAACAATGTTCAGTCCTAAGAGCTCAAACTTGCCAAGACAGGGGTTGAGCTGCTGTTTTTAAAGCTCATTTTGGGTTTCATAGAGACAGTGCAGGTGGCAAGAGACAAGGAGACTGAAAAGGTGACGTTGAAACACTTGATGCGCACAAACCAACATTATAAATTGGAGCTCGTTATTTTGGACGGAGTTTCCTTCAGTATTATTGGAGAACTAAAAGCATTCTTTGTGAGCAAAAAAAAAACTATTTTCTTGCATGTCTTTGAACCGGGTCATAGCTTTAGTGCATAAAATGACAGGGTTTCTTTAAAAGTGCAACATCAAACAATTCATTCCTCTTAATATTACAAATGCTAAGCTAGTTACTGAAGCAAGCATGAACTCTTCACTTTGAAATGAGCCATATTATTAAAAGGTTAAAGCTTGTGATTTGAAATTATGTTCAAGGATACATTTTCATGTCTGAATTTTATGCCTTGTTTTGTGGTAAAATACACGGTACCAATGCCGTGATAAAAGCATTCTAAATGTCAGTGGATGTAGAAAATTCCAAATGGTCATGCTGGCAATGGCCTAATGCTGTGCAGTAATCACTTACAATGCAATCTTAATATGCAGAGATGATCAGATAATGGCGCATCACCCCAATTCAGCCTTCTTAGAGAGGTATATACATTGTATAAGTATATATTGTAAATATTTAATGGAGAGACCTGATTTTAATGTGTTGGAAGGAACTGCAGATGCTGGTTTACATCAAAGATAGACACAAAATGCTGGAGCAACTCAGAAGGTCAGGCAAGCATCTTCACTCTGAAGAAGGGTCTCGACCCATAAGGTCACCTATTCCTTTTCTCCAGAGATGCTGCCTGACTCGCTGAGTTGCTCCAGCATTTTATGTCTATCTTCGGCCTGATTTTAATACTATAAAGGTGTTCCTGGCATTTGTTACACACTGCATATATTGTATACTAAAATACGTAATGACTTGGAGAGTTAAAAGTTAAGTTTCTGAGGAATAGGGATAGGTTGGGACCCTTTTTCAGACTGATTGTGGTGGGAGTGGGGGGTTGGGGGTAAGAACGCTGGAAGCTCCTTTCTTCCACCTATCTTTCCACCAGCTCCCCTGCCACAATCAAACTGAAGAAGGGTCCCGACACAAAACATCACCTATCCAAATTCTCCAGCGATTGCTGCCTGATTTGCTGCGTTACTCCAGCTCTTTGTGTCTTTCTTTGTAAACCAGCATCTATAGTTCCTCGTTTTTAAGAGATTTCTGTTTATCAGGGTTTTTTCTACTATTTTATCTATTTTGCTTCTGTATGGTTGCTAACCTAATAAAGCGGAGGCAAATAAATGATGTAGGGGTGGCACAGTGGTGCAGTTACTGCCTTAGAGCACCAGAGACTCGTTCGATCCAGATTACAGGTACTGTCCGTATGGAGTTTGTAGGTTCTCCCTGTGACCACGTGGGTTTTCCGCAGGTGCTCTGGTTTCCTCCCACATCCCAAAAAACGTGCAAGTTTGTCGGCGAATTGGCTTCTGTAAATTGTCCCCGCTGTGTAAGATCGAACTAGTATACGTGGGTCGCAGGTCGACGCAGGACACTGAGGGCCGAAGAGCCTGTTTCTACGCTGTAGCTCTAAAACGAAAAACTAAACATTTTGGCAAATATCAAAGAACCACTGTGAAAACATAATTGTGGAAATAAAGAGAAAGGTTTTGCAGTTCATAGTTTACATGAATTACAGTAAAACAAATTACAAACGTGGACTGCTGAGGAGAGGTTCGTTGGTCGGTCCACATGCCCAAGGAAGGAGACAGTTGGAGGCCCGCAGCAGTCTGGGGCTTGCCTGGATCGGGCACCGCTGATAATAACTAGAGTGCAGGCTGGACCTTGAAAATGGCCCTCTTGCATGCGGGCTTAGTAGACTATTTTTGTACACTTTGCTAATCAGGAATGTGCCTAAGTATGGCAATACTCTCCTGGACTGTATGTAAGAAAATAATTTCTCTGTGCATTTGCACATGTGACAATAAAGAACCATTGAGCCCCATTGAACAGGTGCTTTATGCTACTTGGCTTGGTATTAAGAGAACATTTGAGATTTTGGAAATCATGTTCAGATGAGCAAATCACTTTGACTGCGCACTACAGTGCAAAGCTCTTAGTATCTGCCAGCTTCTCCCCAGTAGTTTGTGTTTGCTTTTACACTGCAATGCCTTGTGGAACTGCTCTGGGCTTCCGAAGAGAGTGAGGATAAAGAGGGAGGAACAGCTGATACTGGTGCAGATGCAAATTTAGGAATTAATATAAAACAGTTCTCCCTGAAAGCCAGAATTTGAAGTTGGCATCATTTACAGCCCTTTTATTTTAAATAGAAAATTGTTTACATTCTTCTCCCTTTCTCTGGAAGATTGCCAGGTAAAATTCCAAATAAGCCGAGTAATTCAAACCTGTAATGTTTTCATATACAGTAAACAAAATAAAATTCACTTGCTCAAAACAGTCAGCAAAACAAGTCAGGAGTTTGCACATTCTCCCTGTGGCTGCATGGGTTTCCTCCAGGTACTCAGGTCTCCTCCCACTTTCCAAAGACAGCAGATCTGGAGGTTAATTGGCTTGTGTAAATTGTCTCTGCTGTGTAGGATAGAACTAGTGTATGGGTGATCATTGGTCTACATGGTGGACCAACGAGCCTGTTTCCACGCAGTATCTCTCAACTAAACTAAACTAAACTAAACTAAACACAGAATAAAAACAATCCCTCATTGAAAATGATGTTGAACTCATCAAGATATCAGCATTATTGGCGTTTTTTTTGGAATTGCTCTCCAGGTCTCTTCCTCCAATCCCCTGGATATCATGACCTGGTTCTCCAAAGGCTGTCTATACAAGGTTGTTTGTATGTAAGGATCAGAGCGACACCCAAGGGAAAGGGTGATTTCTTGTTATTTTATGTATGTAACTTGTTGGTGCTTCACGGTGGATAATAAAAACATCTAAGACAATTTTGACAGTTTTCTCCGGATATTCCTATTTTAGGTTTACATGCTAACATTTCTGCTCTGTCACTAAAACTGGCTCTGAACAGCTGACTGGCTGTGATGATTATATGTTGAATCATCGTGGATTCAACAGCGACTCTGCACCAAGAGTGAAGCATGACTGTACCTTCTCTTCCAGCGATGAAGCTTTAATCCCGCATTGTTCTGATTCTGTGCTTGTTACAATTTGGAAAGGCAAATTGTAGGATTTTACAAATGAGTCATCCACTAACAGTAGAGAGTGGTTTCATAGTTTTGTGCCCTATCAATTGATCCCTGGGCATTTCTAACTGAGATCTTATTGGAAAGGTCACTTTGACTGCCACACCAGGAAGAAGCTGCTCTGCAAACAGGAGAAGGCCTTCATATAAATCCACAGGTTTTCCTAGTGGGGTCTGCAGTAGTTTGAATGTTCTTCAAAATCTGCTAAGAAATTCACAACTTCCTCTCCACTTTACACATCCACCCAACTCCTGAGGTCAGACCACACATATTGAGCCAACTGGTTATAGAACCAAAGCAAATAAAATCTCTAAATGTAGATATAAGGCCAGAGGAATTCAAGAGGCAAAAGTGTTTTCTTGTCATGTGTCCCAGACAGAACAATTAAATTCTTACTTGCTGCAGCACAAAAGAATATGTAAACATAGTACATGTAAACAATATGACAAACGAGAGAGAAATAAAAGTTCAGTGTATATATACACATGCGCACAAGTACACACGTGCATATATATATATATAATCCACATACACACATATATACACACATATTCAAAAAACAAACAATCCTTGGCAATGGCATAATTCCTTCCAAACAGGTGATATCGTGGATACTAGAGCAATATTATACAGCTAAAGAAGAAAACAATGATTATGTGACTAAATTAAAGGAGAACTTATCACCAGTAATAAGGGGGAATTGAGAGAGGAAAGAAGCTTATCAAACGTGCAAGATCAAGACTTATGCTAAGACACACTACAGCAGCCAAATGGCAGCCATATCTAAAGGGCATTGACATAGTGCAAAATGTATATAATTCCCATTGAGAAATTCCATCCATCTGAAAAGAATATAGAGAACCTTCCACAGAAAATAAAGCATAGGCAAGTTTAATCTAAAAATCTATTTAGAGTATATCCCAAAAAGGTAATTGAAAGGAGAATCATTCCTCTGATAAATGTAGCAACACAGATATTAAACCAAGTAAACAGCAATAGATCCTGATTCATAACAGCTACAGTACACTTCAAATGTTAATAAGATGATAGCCAGCATCATTAATAGAAGGCGGTTAACCTGGAACAACATAGAATATAGAACAGTATATATCACAGGAACAGGCCCTTCGGACAACAATGTCTGTGCCGAACATAATGAAGGTTAAACTAACTCTGCATGTATGTAATTCCCTGCATATCCAAGCGCCTATTGAAAATGCTTCTTAAATGCCACCACCAATAATAATACACGTTATTGTCATTGTAAATACATACAACGAAATACACCCTTGGCAGTACATTCCATTTACTCTCCGTTCTTTGCAATAAACATTTGCCCACACATCTCCAGTGCTTTCCAGGTTTTGAAATTTCCACTCTGGGAAAAAGGTTCTGACTGTCTTCCGTATCTATGCCTTGTAAGACACATTCTGCAGGAAAAGAACAAGCAGTGCCCAGGTTTTCAATCAGTTCACAGATAATCACAGAGCCGCCAAACCCCGGAGAAATTGTAAGAAAAAAATCTGATCACTGTATTCATGCAATGAATCTTTGAATGTTAGGTTATGCATCAATCAACGTTACATCAACAACAACAATAATGTCAAATAGGGACCATTTAAACCTTTGATCCCATTTTGACTGAATGCAGAAAGAAACTTAATAAAATAGAAGTTTACTTTAGTTTCGAACTACAGTGTAGAAACAGGCCCTTTGTCCCACTGAGTCCACACTGACCAGTGATCACCCCATGCACCAGTTCTATGCTACAAACTAGGGACAATTTACAGAAGCCAGTTAACCTACAAACCTTCATGTGTTTGGAGTGCGGACGGAAACCCAAGCACCTGGAGAAAACCCATGCAGTCACAGGAGAACATACAAACATCGTACAGACAGTACCCGCAGTCAGGATCGAACCCTTATCTCTGGCGCTGTAAGGCAGCAACTCTACCGCTGCGCCACATAAAATGAGCAGAAGTTTTCATCTGACTTCAGTAGCAACTAAACTATAAACATTGTGGAGATATTTCAAGCAAAATAATGTATCATTCTAAATGGGATTGTTTACAATTTGTGGTTGTGAAAGGAAACTTCACTGCTACATTTGAAATGCTGCCAATATATCAAATGGAAATTTTACACCAGAATGTATGAAACTCCTGGTGCAAGCAAACATTCTGTTTACCTTGGCAATTATTGACAGCCACTTTAACAACACTTTTAGCATTTGGGTAAACTGGTAATTGCTAATTATTCCTTACAACATTTGAATAAGTAATACTGATTTTAACTTTCTCTACAAGAATAGGAAAGTGTGAGGAGTGCTGTTCCTAGTTATGCAGACTTTACACCAAAGATCCGCAGAGCATTTTGTTGCTTATTCATGGGATGCAGAGATTGCTGTCAAGACACATCTTTAATTGTCCTTGCACCAGAGGAGGTTGCTAGACCACTGCAAAGGGCAATTTGATGCTACCTGATTGCAGTGGCTCTGGAGTCACAGATGGACCTGACCCATCAGAATAACAAATTTATTGAAGGATACTAGTGAAGCTGACATTTTAATTTATAACAATCCAGCAATTCGATGGCCACTAATCTTGTTTTGCTAACTTTCTACTGTGCAACATTTTTACATAGAAACATAGAACCATAGAAAATAGTTGCAGGAGTAGGCCATTCAGCCCTTCGAGCCAGCACCGCCATTCAATATGATCATAGCTGATCATCCAAAATCAGTTCCCGATTTCTCCCCACATCCCTTGATTCCATTAGCCCTAAGAGCTATATCTATCTCTCCCTTGAAATCCAGGAATTGGCCTCCACTGCCTTCTGTGGCAGAGAATTCCACAGATTTACAACTCTCGGGGTGAAAAGGCTTTTCCTCATCTCAGTCCTAAATGGCCTACTTCTTATTCTTAAACTGTGACCCCTGTTTCTGGACTTAACATCAGGAACATTTTTCCTGCATCTAGCCTGTCCAATCCCTTAAGATCCCTATTCAATCCCTTATAGGCTCATTTACTCAGTGCATAAATCCTTTGCCACAGTTGCCCAGTGCCATCGTTATCAAGAAAGCCCAACAGACCAATGGCAAGGAAAATAAGGAGTGCTCTTCTGCAGGAGGGAAAACCAAGACGTCAGTTGTCCGATGCCTTATTTTTCCAACTAGTTTAATCAACTCAATTGGCACCACTTACTCAGGTACTTCTGCTCGGTCTTCTGACGGTTCATCATGTTCTTGCCTATTGAACAGGCTGGGCCAAGTGATGGGCCTTGGTTTATTTAAATAATCGACAGTAGGCAATGAAAATAGGCCCGAAACGTTGCCTATTTCCTTCGCTCCATAGATGCTGCTGCACCCGCTGAGTTTCTCCAGCACTTTTGTCTACCTTCGATTTTCCAGCATCTGCAGTTCCTTCTTAAAGAAATATTGCCGGCCTGCTATTTACATTTTGGATTTTGCAAGCTTTTCTTGTATTCTGTAAAGAACGATGTCAAATGGAAAAGTATCACAGAATCTTACAGCATGGGAGGCGGCTATTCAGCCTAATATGTCTGGGTCAGCTCTTTTTAAGACCAATCGATTTTCTCTCACAACCACACATTTCCCCCCTACTCTAGCAACTTTATTTCCATTACAATTCAATTTGTCTGCTGACAGTTTTTATTGAATCTGTTTCCACCACAATCTCACAATGGACTTGTTCCAGATCAGAAAAAAACTCACAGTGCAAAAAAATAATTCTCACCCCTCCCCTACTTCTTCACTATCTGTTGCCTGCCGCTTATAGTGTTTGCTTTTCACAGTATTCAAAGGACACTAGTGGTTTTATTAGACCCAGCTGGGATCTCACAGAAACTGCCTGGTAAACCAATTACATCCACTGTAGTGAGACACACATGAATTGCTTCCTTTATTGCATGTGTACAAGGATTTTTGCAGGGGAATGTTATTAAAATAATAGGCCTATACTTCCAAGGTTCATGTGACTGATCCTTTGCACAGGTAAGAATCATTTCAGCTGACTTTTCAGCCCCTGGGCATAACCCTGTAACTTGTCAAATTGCTAATAAACTTATTTAATACTCTTGTATGCCTTCTACCCAGGAATTCGATTTGTGTGTGTATAAATGTACAATATATCGCTTTCTGTATGTGCATGTATGTGTGTGTGTATAAATATATAATTTATAATATATATCAAATTCTGTGTGTGTGTGTGTGTGTGTGTGTGTGTGTGTGTGTGTGTGTGTGTGTGTGTGTGTGTGTGTGTGTGTGTGTGTGTGTGTTTATATATTTTTTTTTCAGGACCTAAGGCAGTAAAACACTCTTGACATTTGATACTGCAAGTAATACACTTTCATATTTACTACTTAAATGCTGGTAACTCTTTCCACAAAGAGCAAAGACTCTGCATGTTCTTTAGTTACATGCCCAAACTACTTTGCCAAACTTGCAAGAGGAAAATAATTTAACATTCCATTGTTTTCCCAAAGGGTGCAGAGGGCTTGCCAATTTTAACCGAATGCCCACAGAAGCACTTTTAGATTCTTATTTTTTGGCCAGCAGCCAGCTAAATGGATACCTTGAGAGGGCAAGGAGGGCATTTCTAAGGTAGGAAGCCTTATACTTGAAAACATTGCTGAAGGAATCTGGAATCAGGAGGAATCTGCCATTGTGATTTCGGCTTGAGGATCCATGATCGTGAATTGAACTGTAGATGTGGTGGGCTAGGGTGCGTTGGCTGCCAAGCCGGCCCGCTCATCCCCCGTGGCTGAACGCAAGACCCGGTGGACCAGGTCCTAGAGTAGGTAGGCCGCCGAGCCAGCCCCTGCTTGTCCACTGAAGACCGAAGACCAGGAGGATGGAGCCAGTGTCGATGACGGACGAAACAGACAAGGAGCAAGGCCAGTAGGAGAGGTCAGCTGTGGGAGGTGCCCTGGGGCACTAAGGTGGGTGGGCAAGAAGAAAGATGTCGCATCTACGGAAGGCGATGGCTGGAGGCCCGCACAGCCTGGGGCTTGCCTGGATCGGACACCTCTCATAAGAACTAGAGTGTGTACTGGACATGGAAAATGGCGTCAAAACATACCAAGCTCCTCTTGCATGTGGGCTCAGTGGACTATTTCTGTACCCATGCTAATCGAGGATGTGCTTAGGAATGAGAATATGTCAGCTCCTCACTCTAACAATGGAGGAGTCCTAAGTCAGAAAGCCTGAAGAATGGTCTGACCCAAAATGTCACCCATTCCTTCTCTCCAGAGATGCTGCCTGTCCCGCTGAGTTATTCCAGATTTTTTGGTCTATCTTCCACCATCTGCTTTTTTGTCTAGAACCAGCATCTGCAGTTCCTTCCTGCACATGGGAATACTGTACTGGACTGTATGTAAGAAAATAATTTCACTGTGTGTTTGCACATTACAATAAAAGCACCATTGAAACTGAGTTAGGCTTGGATGTGAGAGGGAAAGACTAATGACTGGGTTTGGCATTTGGCAAAGATGATGGGACCAGGAGGGAATTCAAAAGATTGACATATCATCTCCTCAGTTTACAATACTGATGCCCTTTATGAAAGTATATCCTACCTTCATTTCTGAACCTCTGCACTACAGATCTGCCAATAGCAACTATATCCCTCTTGCAACCACCTGAATACCTACAGCATCAACTTTCCCTTCCAGAGCTGCCCTGGGGTCCTTTTTGAGTTTCACTCCATCTCTGTATCCTATCTTCACTTTTACCTCATTGCACCATCTAGCTTTGATCCAACCAGCAAAGGCTGGTATGATTTTCTTTTAAACTGCTCCTTCAATGATTTCCAAACTATCCATCAGCAATTCTGCATAATGTCCTTGTTCCTTATTAATAAATGAATGAACAGCCATCAATACCTATTAATGCATTAAGGCTAATTTTACTTCGGAGTCACGTAAGTGACGACGTGAAGAAGCCCCGCCAGGCGCATGCGCGTCATTACGTCCGACACATGGCGCACCGACAGGCAGGTAAGTGATTTTAAAACTTTTCTGCGGGTACTTAAACTCCGTGAGTCTGGCTCGGGAGCCAGCGGGAGTTGTTAGC
Organism: Okamejei kenojei; assembly: GCA_035221665.1. Classification (NCBI taxonomy): domain Eukaryota; kingdom Metazoa; phylum Chordata; class Chondrichthyes; order Rajiformes; family Rajidae; genus Okamejei; species Okamejei kenojei. The sequence continues at coordinate 16,389,615 of CM069146.1, forward strand.
AATGGAGCGAGTTGGGAAAAAGTCTGTCCGTAGTATGAGTTTAACGCGCGGGCCCGCAGTTCGTGCTCACAGATCGGGTTGGGAGATACCGGCTGCAGTAACACCGGCTCCGACACCGACTGCTGATCTACCGGCAGCTCAACTGCGTCCGTTAACTCCAGTGCTTCAGGGCACTGAGGCCACTCCACCAGGGAGGAAGGCCAAATCTCTCAGGCCCGTCTTATCCGACGAGTCTGATGAGGAAGACTCCCCTCCTCCTAACAAAAAGGTCTGCGGACGGCTCGATCAGATGGAGAAAATGCTGCAAACGATGATGAGCCACGAAATATTCCAATCGGGGTCGAATGCCCCTAGGATTCCCCAAACAGCCTCACGCAGAGGCCCATATGGCGAAGAGGACTTTACTGCCTACGAATATCAGTGGGAATCACCCTCGCCAGCACCTTGTTTAGGGCTGGTAGAGACCTCCCTGGAGCAAGACTCGGGAGAGCCAGGGCAGGAGGAGTCTGACCCTGAAGTTGGTGTCATTGCTTTTGGGCAATGACACCAAGGCAACATGAGCCATGCTCCAGGTGTCCCGGATGTAGCAAGAAATGTTGCCATTCCGGAAGGTACTGGTGAAGCCATGGAGGAAACTCTGGCTGCTAACATCAACTACATGGCCTCTCACCAGCTACAGGATTCCATTATGGAACAAACAACCACCCGTTATGTAACACCTGTTAACTGTGCGTCGCTCAAGGTGCCCACTGTGAACACTGCTATCTGGGCACAAATGAGTGCAACGATGCGTGGACAAGAGATTCGGTTCCAGCGAGTCCTCAAATTGGTGGGGGCAGGGATCACGGCTTTCGGCAAAATGGTCCGAGGGGCACCGATGTCCGGGTCACAGCAGGATATGTTGGCCCTGCTGTGCAATGCATACTTTGAAATAAACTGCATCCGGAAAATTGCTATTAAGCCGACACTGAACCCACGATTCGCAGTTCTGTGCAGGTCATCCAAAATTCAAGCGCCAAATTATCTTATTGACGAGGACCTGCTCAAACAGATCAAAGACCTGGAAGAAGAGTCCAAAATGATTGGCCTCAAGGAGACTTACGTCCCTTCGGTCAGGATGCCACCTCGCAGGTCTTTTTCGACACAACGGGGGTCAGATCCTGGGGCAGGGCCAAGCAGAGTGGAACCAGTGGGGCGGCGTTATTACCCACCTGTGTACGCCAACTACAACCCCGGCATGGCAAGAAGAACAAAAACTTCAAGGTCGGCTATGGAGGTACGGGTAACTCATTCAGTCCAGGATAAATCCTCTGGGGAACAACCTCCGGTTGGGTGTACAGTTATTTTATGATGAATGTTGCTGCATAACATCTGATCTGTTTATACTGGACAGTGTCTCAGGGTCTCCAATAGAGTTTATGTCAGGAATTCATCCACCTGCACAAAATATGCCTAGTCGGGTATTGTTTTTTTCTGGACCAGAAACTCTGCAGGTAAATAAAGAAATTGGGGTTTTCTCCAAAAAGGGGTAATTGAGAGGACGACATACCATCCTCAACAATTTGTGTCCAATATATTCCCCAGACAGAAAAAAGATGGTGGGTGTCGAGCTATTCTGGATCTAACCCAGTTAAATTCCTATGTCCAGTATAGGCATTTTAAAATAGACACCTTCAATACTGCTAAACAGCTGTTATCAGAAGGTTGTTATATGGCCACCATAGATCTGAAAGATGCAGATTATTCAGTACCAATTCATCATCCGTACCGAAGATATACGTGAAATTTAGTTGGATGGGACAGCTGTGTTAATTTAAAGCATTGCCCCATGTGTTAACTCAGCTCCTAGGTTGTTCATGAAATTGTTAAAACCAGTTCTGGCGCTAATTCGTGCCCAGAATAACATTGTGACGGCTTATCTAGATGATATTTTAATTATAAGCAACACTCAGGAAACAGCTGAGGAGTCGGTTTCCGCAACCAAACACCTGCTTGAGAGGTTAGGTTTTCTTGTCCATCCAACAAAATCCAAGCTAGAACCATCCCAAAAAAATGATTATTTGGCATTTGTCATTGTTCTAAATTATGTCTAAATTTCATTTGTAATTTTCCCCTGGGACAGAGGGGTTATTACTGTTTTGTTTATTATTATTAAAATGTTTATTGGATAATTCGAAGCAATGTTCAATACATTATTTATTCATTACTGTGTCATCTGAAGCAGTGTGTCGTATGGAATGGATCTACGGCATGAAATCACAGAACTTTGAAATCTTCACGTAGTCACTCACGTGATTCCGAAGTTAAAATAGTAAGATTAAATGAGAACCTACCAGTTTGAAGTTTGATCTTTATTTTATGAGGAGTTACGATGAGGGATTACGTGCTCTCCGCTCCCGGCCCTCATAATCGCAAAGATCATCAGGTTGTTCTAGTCTTACTATATCACTTCGACTTTAGTTTCTGTGTTTTCACGCCGCTGCTTTGAAGTATGACGCGCATGCGCCTGTCGGGGCTTCTTCACGTAAACCCTCATTGCAACTCCTCATAAAATAAAGATCAAACTTCAAACTGGTAAGTTCTCATTTAATCTTACTATTTTATTTCTGTACCTAATTGAAGTAACAGTGCAAAATACCAGATTTAGTTTTCTGTTGGTTTCTCTTGAATGAATTAGTTTAGCTTGTTGAGAGGTTAAAATATCGAATTGTTACGGTGAATGTTATATATAAATCCATGGATAAGAGGTGTGAGGAGTTTGCATTTTCTTGTATCATTTGCCCGACAGTGGACCCACGGATCATACTGCCCCATTGATAGACACTAAGAGCTGGAATAACTCAGAGGATCCGGCAGCATCTCAGGAGGAAAAAGGATGGGTGATGTTTTGGATTGGGACCTTTCTTCAGACTAAAAGTAGAGGGTGGGAAGTTGGGGATACTGCCCTATCTGTTACTGGTCCACTGACAAACCCAAGCATCTGCTTCTGCTCTTTACCTGGTCTCTCAGCCCAGAACCCCTAGGGCTGATTCTGAATGCAGTAGAATAGTAAGATTAAATGAGAACTTACCAGTTTGAAGTTTGATCTTGATTTTGTGAGGAGTTACGTTGGTGATTACGTGAAGAAGACTCGCCAGGCAGCATGCGCACCAATCTTCAAAGCAGCGGTATGAAATCACAAATAACAACACCGAAGTGACATAGTAAGATGCGTTACTCGAGAACTACCAGATGATCCTTTATGAGAGAGGGTTGGGCGTGGCGGGCACGTAATCACCAACGTAACTCCTCATAAAATCAAGATCAAACTTCAAACTGGTAAGTTCTCGTTTAATCTTATTATTTTACTTCGGAGTCACGTGAGTGATTCCGTGAAGAGTACAAAGCTTTGTGATTTAATTTGTGATTACAAATCTTGGCATCCCACTGCATTGATTGACTTCGAATGAGAAATTAATGCATTAGTAGTAACATTGCAGTAATAAGGTTTACTTAAATATATAAACAAACAACAGTACCCCTTAATCCCAGGGCAATTAAACAGAACTTAAAATGGCATTGGCAAACAGCCCTGGATCGACAATCGGCCGATGATAGAAATTCGGAAACATCAGCTCATTTGCCCATCCGGCGGCCGCCAAAATATGGTTGATGGGCACGTCCCTCGCTTTGGCCGCCGATGTAGCTGCTGCCCTAGTGGAATGAGATATAAACACATCAGTGTTAATACCTGCATCAATCAAGACTTGTTTCAGCCATCTCAAAATAGTGTTAACTGACACTCTTTTATGTGTTTTTTTATAACTGATAAACAATCCTGTCTCCATGTTACGTAAGCCCTCTGTAGCTGCAATGTATTGCATTAAATGTGTTTTTATGCATAAAGATGGATCCGTGGGATATGCTGAAAATACTATTTTAAAACCTGTGACACCTGGCCTGCTTTGTTTGAGGGGGTCATAAATGTAAAACGTAACATTGTCTGCAGCAGTTTCCATTCTATCTAACTGTAATTTTTGTAATGTCTGTATCCTTTGTGCTGAAACCAACGCCATAAGCATGGCCACCTTCATGGTGATTTTGGTCAAAGACAAAGATGAGATAGGAAACCACTCACGTAGTATTCTGAGGACCATACTCACATCCCAAATTGCCATTTATCTAGGTTTGGAAGGTCTGGAATTGAAAATCCCTTTCATTAGTCAGACAACGAGAGGGTGAGATCCAATCGAATGTTTGTCTGACTTCATCACTAAATATGATGATGATAAAGCACTTCTGGCTGTATTGATTGCACTATAACTTAATCCTTCATGACAGTAGAGGGTTGACAGAAACTCCAGAACATGTGAAATAAGTGCTGTACAATAGTCAATATTATTTTGTACACAGTAAACTTCCCATTTTTTTACATAACAAATATACTGCTTTTGAGTACTCGATCTCCAAGATGCAGTAAGCTTGTCCACAGTTCGACACGACAATCCATGCCCCAGATATGGCCTTCTTAGAATCTGCAAATTAACAAATCAATACGGTCATACAACGGGTGACATTCGCCAGTTACCGGATGCACCAATAAATCCCTTCGTTTGGGAACAGCCATCAGGGGTTGTGTCATCAGCTGTAGAATCAAAGGGTACCATGGCTGGGTCGGCCAGTCGGGTATCACCAGTACCCCTGAAGCATCATCCTGCTTGATTTTAAGCAGACAACGATTTATGAGACAGAAATGCATAAATATACATATATTATCACCCCAATTCAGCGAGAAAGCGTCAATCGCTACTGCCCCAGAATCTGGTTCCCATGACACATATTTGGGAAGCTGGTGGTTAAGTCTGGATGCAAACAAGTCAACATCTGGCGTTCCGTATTTGACATTGATCTCTTTGAACACATCCCGATTCAACATCCACTCTATGTTGTCATGGAACATTCGTGACCTGGTGTCTGCCACAGTATTGAATTTCCCTGGCAGAAATATAGCTGCGAGCCAAATGTGTTTGTCAATACACCAGATCCAGATTTGGTTTGCCAGTCTGTCACAAGATACCGGCTTGATACCACCCATGTGATTAACATATGCAACTGCCATAGTGTTATCAATTTGGAGCTGAACATGCAGACTGCTTTTGTTAGAATAAGCCTTGAACACATACAACTCTCCTAAAAGCTCTAAAAGGTTTATTCCCTATGTCTGCAGAAGCAACACTTCTTCTATACTCCATCTTTCTCCACAACTTGAAGTTGTGTCCGTGGCACCCCACCCAAGTGCACTGACATCAGTCTGTAAGACCATGGACGGTTGTTCTAGCACCACTGTGCTGAAACTACTGGAGACATGATGGATCCACCATAAAATATCAGTCATTGCTTCTGCTGATAATTGCATGGGCCTATCATAATGCCCCAATTGAACCCTGAGTGCCTGTTCCTTTGCTCTTTGCAATTGCTGATAATGCAAAGGCCCAAATTGGACTGCTGGAAAGGCTGCTACCATTTTCCCAAGCAGCCTTGCCATTGAAGGTTGATGTTTGTTTAAAAGCTTTACACAATTCCCAATTAACTCTACACTTTTCTCCCTGGGCAAGGTAATTACCATTTTAATCCGAGTCAATTGTGAACCCCAAATAATCAATTGTGGTAATTGGTGTCAATTTAGATTTTTCCAAATGAATGACAAACCCCAGTTTTTCAAGTGTGGATTTGACAATTGCCACTGATGATTTAGCTAATTCTTTTGTTTGTCCGATAATTAAAATATCATCCAGATAGGCCATAATTACATGGCCCTGACCTCTAAGTAGCCCCAAAATTGGTTTAAACAATTTAGTGAATACTCTAGGAGCTGAGGTCAACCCATTCGGCAGTGCCTTATACTGCCATAATTGATTCATCCAAATGAATTTAAAATACTTTCTATGCTCGCAATGAACAGGCACTGAATAATAAGCATCTTTCAGATCCATGGTTGCCATATAACAACCTCTGGAAATCAGTTGCTTGGCAATCAGTTCCATTTTGAAGTGTTTATAGAGTACAAATGGATTAATTTTGTCAGACCAAAATAATTCTGCATCCTCCATCCTTTTTGGGACGGGGAAATATATTTGACACAAATTGATGGACTTGATGAACCGTCTTCTCAATTACACCTTTGTTACATAATTTTACGAGTTCGGACCTCTATTACCTCTGTTTGTGAAAAATAAAGTGTTCTGATAGGAATATGTTGGAGAGGTAAATCACCATTTGGAACAAATTCAATCCGAAACCCTTGAATTACACTCCTGATAAACAGATCTGAAGTAAGCTGCTTCCATTCATCATAAAAAAAGCCGTAATCTACCACCAACCTTTTTCCTGTGTTACATTTAATATGTTTTTATGAGAACCAGGTCCACTTACCTCTCTGGTAACTGATGCACCCTGCTGACTCCAGCCTCTGGCAGTGGCCCCCATGGTTGCTTGTGCTCCGGCCGAAGGATACCATCCGCGCCCCTGCGCTGAGGACCGCCTTGTCCCTGGAGTAGCCCCAGACGCTGAGGTGGTTCTGTAGGGATACTTTCTCTTCAGCTGTCTGCCGGGCATCATTGGTCTCATCAGGCTCATTGTTTTTGCTTCTTCATTTATTCATTTGACCTGTTTGGTAAGGTCTGCGCCAAACAACAGATCAGGTGATTGGATATTTGCTGGCTTTCAAAGCGCAGCATATCTGGGATTAATGGTGGGTCTAATAGCCCTTTTCCTGAGACAATTGATCTCAATATTGGGTGTTACATAGCAACCCCAGAGCCTCTTGATGTGTTCTGGTCACATAACTACCATCCATTGTTCTTGCGAATGCCGTAATGCCAGCAGCCAATAACTTTAAAATCCTCTGCATTTTTATCACGACTTCGCATGCCGGGTCCCATTTGACCCCATATAACCTGATTCACAGTTGGAACTTTTAACAACTCACAGTTGCTCGGAGGCTCATGTTTTTGGCTGTCTCATCCATAGTAAGCTCCTGGAGCTGATGAGAAACCATGTAATTTATTGTGGCAGCCAGCTCTTCACCTAGTGGCTCCCCTGCTCCTGATGGGACAGCAAATGGTAGTGCCAGTAACTGGTAACTCCACTGTTTCTCCTGGCTGAACTTCCCCATCAGATTCGGGCTCAGGACTGATCTGACCCATTGCACTCCCTTCAAATGTAAAAGGGTTAGCTGGCAGCACTGTTGTTGCTGGCGCCTCTTTCTCTGAATGCTGACACTCCTTCTCTTGGAGTGAAGTTCTCTGGAGGACTGTATGCAACAGCTCCTCTACTTGGGATAGGCGTGTACACACTCTATCTAACCCCAGTGAGCAATCATCCCCCGACTCCGTGGGCCTAGCAGACTTATCAATTGCCTTGCGCCCTAATGGCGACGGCTCTGTGCTGTGCAGCACTAAGTCTGCAGTCGCTAACTCTGTAGCTAGCGACTGTACAGGGGTATGAGGCAGGGCTTCCATGCCTGAGCTGCCGCGGCTGGTTGTTACTCGCCGCTTTCCCTTCCCTGTTTTTTCCATGCTAGAGCTCGGTAGATAGCGTACCGGCAAGCAAGGACTTACACTCCAGTGAAAGTTACTTGGAGTCTGAATACTTACCGCTGGAGGAGGTCTGATCCTCGCAGCCTCCGTGCGTCAATGTGGCTGACGTACTGGTGCGCATGCGGCCTGGGCCGTCTTCTTCACGGAATCACTCACGTGACTCCGAAGTAAAATCTATTCATTCGAACCCTAATTTAGAAGGACCACCTCCAAATTTTGCTTTTCTCCACACATCGTGACTCTTATATAGAGGAGACAATAATGGAAGATTAAGGGCCTGTCCCACTTACTGTAAATGACCCAGTCATTCGCACAACATAGTTTATTAAAGATCACTTACAGTACACTTCAGCATGTTGTTATAGCAAGCGTAGCGACTATTCGACTGCCAGCATAAGCTGAGTTCTGATAATATAAACCGCATTGTAGGCGGAGCTTCTACTAATAAGCACTACAATTGGGCAGTGTGGATTAACCAATCTACATCTTTCCTTGTAGAAATGAAATGAAGCACAACTAAATGCACGCCAATAAGCAGAAACACATTAATACGTGATGACCAAATAATATGGTACCCGAAACACTAATAACGCTTACAGGGACGTATAGATGGTTACACAAAATCTCCATATCTAAGGGGTGGGTTGTGGACTTGTCGAAAGATTGTTTCTGTGCATCGCGCTTCAGCTGGAGTTGTTTCTGGACAACGGGAGGTGAACAGACCTGTGGCTGCAGCAGCTGCAGCAACGGACACGGGTCTGACGAGACATCAGGCATTGGGCTGGAGACCCCAGTATTGGGTCGCGGGCGATGTTCCTTAAGTTGAGTAGGTCCAAGTATACGTCGGATTTAGCAAGTTGTGGGCGCTCCATTAATTGTTTGGCTCTACGGACAGCCCGTTCTGCCAGTCCGTTGGACTGTGGAAATTCAGGGCTGCTTACGTAAAATTTGCCACTACTGGAAGAAATTTAACCACTTCATGAAATGTTCTCGTTCTCGCACAACATGGTACAACATAGTTTATTAAAGATCACTTACAGTACACTTCAGCATGTTGTTATAGCAAGCGTAGCAACTATTCGACTGCCAGCATAAGCTGAGTTCTGATAATATAAACCGCATGGTAGGCGGAGCTTCTACTAATTAGCATTACAATTGGTTAGTGTGGAGTAACCAATCTACACTTATGCAATTTTATCTGCGACTGCCGGCACCCGTCAAAGTCGCAGCAGGTCGCCGAAAATTTTCAACATGTTGAAAATCCAGCAGCGACCAGGAAAACGTACGACTCTTTGGGAGACTACTCACGACCACACGGGCATCAAGAGTTGTGTGGTCGTGAGCAGTCGCCCAAAGACCTTTTGCTGGTTGCCGCTGGATTTTCAACATGTTGAAAATTTTCGGTGACCTGCTGCGACTATGACGGGTGCCGGCAGTCGCCAAAAAAAATCGCGTCAGTGGGACAGGTCCTTAACAAGGTGGGAAAAGGACACAGAAAAATCAAGGTCAAGTGTTGACATTTAAACAGGACACATTATTTGTTTTTATGACCATCAGGGAAGATCATCTAGTTTGCTTTTGTTTAGTTTGTTTTGTTTTGTTTATTTAGTTTAGTTTTAGTTTAGTTTAGTTGAGAGACACAGCGTCGGCCCACTGAGTCCACACTGACTATCAATCACCCATTCACACTGGTTCAATGTTGAAAGCAAATGGCATGTTCGCCTTCAGAGTGAAGAAAGCAAATGGCATGTTGGCCTTCATAGCAAGAGGATTTGAGTATAGGAGCAAGGAGGTCCTACTGCAGTTGTACAGGGCCCTGATGAGACCACACCTGGAGTATTGTGTGCAGTTTGGTCTCCTAATTTGAGGAAGGACACTCACTGCTATTGAGGGAATGCAGTGTAGGTTCACCAGGTTAATTGCCGGGATAGCAGGGCTGAAATATGATGAAAGAATGGATCGACTGGGCTTAGATTCACTGGAATTTAGAAGGATGAGAGAGGCTCTGATATCTATATTACTAAAAGTCTGATCTTGGATGTGTATTTATATGTGTGTGTTTGTGTGTGTTTGTGTGTGTTTGTGTATAATCACATCTTCTCGAAAAAACGAGGCGCTGACGGTAAACATTTTACATATTCCGGTAGAGATTTTTCCCGTGGAGTCCGAAATTGTCTTATCTGAAAATGTTATGCTTTATTTCTCAAGTTATTACTGAAAATGCTCAAAAATCAGACAAAACTTTGAAATAAAAACAACTGTCTTTCGCTGATGACGTCACAATGGGTCTGCTTGCTGCCGTCTTCCTCGCGGTGTGAGTGACGTCACCCCCCCACCTCTCCCTCCTCCCTCTCCTCCCCCGCGGACATACAACTTATTAGTGTTTAAAAAATCTTCCCTGAGATGAAGTAGCCGAACTCGCAGTTCTTTGGTCGCCGGCCAGCCAGCCGCGCCCCCCTCGCTCGGGGTCGTCGGGTCGGCGCATGGTGGGGAGGCTGCTGCTGCAGATTGGACCTGGGCTGGAGCAAATCCTGGAGGTGGAGTGAGGGAGTATTGCGTTCGGGAATCAGCTCTGACCTGTGACGCCGTGCTCCATCTCTCTGTGCCTCTGCCCTCTCTCCAACTCCCCGGGTCCCTCTCCCACCCCCCTCTGCCTCCCCCCCTCTCTCCCCCTCTCTCCCCCCATCTCTCCCCCTTTCTCTCCCCCCTCCTCTCCTCCCCCCTCCTCTCCCCCCCCTCCTCTCCCCCCTCTCCCCCTCCTCTCTCCCCTCTCCTCTCCCTCTCCCCCTCTCTCTCCCTCCTCCTCTCTCCCCCCTCCTCTCTCCTCCCCCTCTCTCTCCCTCTCTCCCTCTCCCCAACTCTCTCTCCCCCTCTCTCTCTCTCTCTCTCTCTCTCTCCCCCCCTCCCTCCTCCCCCCTCTCTCTCCTTCCCTCCTCTCTCCCCCCTCCCTCCCCCTCCCCTCCTCCCTCGCCCACTCTCCCCACTATCTCCCCCTCCCTCTCGCCCCTCTCTCTCCCCCCTTACCCCCAACTCTCTCCCCCCCTCCTCTCCCCCACCCCCTCTCCCTCTCTAGATCTGCGCCAATGAGTTGGGGGCTATGCGTGTGGATAGGGCGGGGACGGGGTAAAAGGAGTGAATGAATAATATTAATATAATATCAAGGGGGGTGGTTAGTTTTGTGTGGGGGGTGGTGGTGGCTAGTGTGTGTGTGTGTGTGTGTGTGTGTGTGTGTGTGTGTGTGTGGGGGGGGGGGTTAGTGTGTGTGTGACACCATAGGCCGTTCCCCCCGCAACCGCGCATTGAGGGGACGGGATCCAACGGGTCCCCCTTGGTCTAGTAAACATTTAAAATTCTTAATGGATTGGACAGGATAGATGCAGGAAAAATGTTCCCAATGTTGGGGCTGTCCAGAAACAGGGGTCACAGTTTAAGAATAAGGGGTAGGGCATTTAGGACTGCGATGAGGAAAAACTTTTTCACCCAGAGAGTTGTGAATCTGTGGAATTTCTTGCCACAGAAGACAATGGAGGCCAATACACTGGATATATTCAAGAGAGAGTTAGATATAGTTCTTAGGGTTAACGGAATCAAGAGATACGGGGTGAAAGCAGGAACGGGGTACTGATTTTGTATGATGATCATATTGAATGGTTTGATGGGCCGAATGGCCTACTCCTGCAACTATTTTCTAAGTTTCTATGTTATCCCACGTTCTATGCCCGACACACTAGGGGCAATTTACAGAGGTCATTTAATCTACAAATCCACTTGTCTTTGGAATGTGGGAGGCAACTGGAGCACCCGGAAAAAACCCACATGGTCACAGGGAGAACATGCAAACTCTGCACAGACAGTGCCCAAGGTCAGGATCAAACTCGGGTCTCTGGCACTATGCAGTAACAGCTCTACCAGCTGCACGTCTCTGCTGATAAAGATATTTGTCTAATTAGGCACTAGTACAGAGGAGACATATGAAGAACAGATGTTGAAATTTGGAGCAAACAATAAAATGCCGTAAGAACTCTGCGGGTCAAGTAGTATCTGTGGAGACAGAAGGATGGATGGTGTTTCAGGTCGAGACTCTGCATCGTCCAAGATTGTGGAGGGGTGATATGCAGTATATAGAAATGAGAGGGAAGGGTGAGACAAAGGTTATTTGGTAATTGCTGGACCCAGATGGGGAGGAGAAGGAATGCTGAGCAGATAGAGCGAGATGGGGATGGGAAGGGTAGTGTTAAGGCAGAGATTAGTAGATGAGAGGTGGAAACATGGGAAAATAAAAATTAAACAGATGGAGTCAGGTGGTGGAGGAGAACGAGAAGGATTCCGACTGGGGCTCGTAGATTTAGACTGTAGAGATATAGCACGGAAACAGGCTCTTTGCCCCATTGAGTCTGCGCCGACCAGCAATCGATCACCCTGTACACTGACCTACACACAAGGGACAAGTTTACAACTTTACCAGAGCCAATTAACCCATAAACCTGTACGTGTTTGGAGTGTGGGAGAAAACCGGTGCTCCTGGAAAAAACCCACATGGTCACGGGGGAGAACGTGCAAACTCTGTACAGACAGCACCTGGAGTCAGGATCAAAGCTGGGTCACTGGCGCTGTAAGACAGCAACTCTACCGTTGCACCACTCTACTGCCCGTATGATGGTTAGAACCTGATTTGGAAAGGAGGATAGACAGATGGAACCAGTTGGGAGAAGGGATAGCAAAGCTGAACAAAGGGAGAAGAAACCCTGGTAAATCGACATGTACAGGATGGGTAGATGGAAGTAGGTGAGGGAAGGTAATGTTTAGGTAACAAGGTTGGGGGTGGGGTTGGGGAGAAGGAAAGTAAAGGTGAACAAAGGAAGAACGACACAGTGGAAATGGTAAAGGAATAATGGATGTGTTGGTTACATAAAATAGGAAAATTCAATGTTTGTACCATCGGGTACCCAAGCAAAATACGAAACACTGTACATCTAGTTTGCATTTTGTCTCACTCTGGCAGCGTTAAAGGCAGAGGGCAAACATGTCGGTGTGACCCTCTCTCCGTTCCTCCCACCCCCCTGTCCTCTTGCTAATTTCACCATTTGTGTCACTTCATTATCACCTTGTCCCCAGCAAACAATGGACCATTTTGGGCACCACCTTTCCTGAATCATCGACATAGGCTCTGCTTTGTTCTGTACCTTCTCTCACCTTTAGTTTTCCTCTCAGTCTGATGAAGGGTCTCGACCCGAACCATTGCCTGTTCCTTTTCTCCAGAGATTCTGCCTGGCCCGCTTACAGCATTTTGTGTCTATGTCTGTGTGAGAATTGGAGCGGGAGGAAATGACATACAATCAGAAGGTAAAGGTGGCTGCTGTGGATACAGCGTAGGTGCTCTGCAAATAGTCGCCTAGTCTACGCTTGAAACACCAATGTAGAGGAGACCACATCATGAGTTTGAATGCAGTAGACAAGGTGCAAGGAGGTACATGTGAATCTCTGGCCAACCTGGAAGGTCCCTGAATGGTGGTAAGAGCAGAGGAGTAATAACAAGTGCTGCACCTCCTCTTATTACAAGGGGAAAGTTCCATAATATGGGAAAGGATGAGCAAACCAAAGTGTAGTGGAGTGAGTGATCCCTGCAGAAAGCAAAGGGGGGTGGAATGGGAAAGAGAAAATGTGTCTTGTGGTGGGATCTCAATGTAGCTGGCGGGAGTGGCAAGGGATGATATACTGGATGAGGGAGGCAGTGGGATAAAAGGCGAAGACCTGGGGAACTACCGTTGTCATTTCTGGGGAAAGGGGAGGAAGATGGAGAAAATGCAGGCAAATACTCCATCAACTGCAGCAGAAGGGAAACCATGCTTCTTAACGGAGGAGATTTCTGAAATCCTAGAGCAGTAAACTTCATCTTGATAACAGATGTGTGAAGATGGAGGAAGGGGATGGCATCTTCATGGAAGAAAAGGTGTAGTCAAGGTAGCTGTGGGAGTACATTGGGTTATAGTGGATATTGGTGGATAGTTTGCCTCCAGAGATGGAAATAGAGTTCCAGAAAAGGAAGTGTCAGAGATAGTCCAGGTGAACATGACAGCAGGTTGGATGTTGATGAAAATGAGCACAAGGACGCATTTCTGATGCTCTTGTTAAAAACACCTCACGTCAGTTGCATGGGAGACCAAAGTGCCATCCTGTGACATTCTGTTCATTAAACTGATAGTGTTGCGTTAGAGAGCGATAGAAATTAAACACTGGGGAGTGACAGGAATGAAATATTTATTTTATGGAAAGATGCCCAAAGACAGAAACAAATTTAAAAACATATCATTGTGGCATCTGAGAGAGCACATAAGAACATTTCCTCAACAATGTACAGATTATAGACTGGGGTACATGTCTTTGATTTAAAATCTATTTTTCGCCACAACGTACCATGCACCCTGAGGAATACATGGTACTGAATGACTCATAATGTATTTTGCCCTGCCTTTTTAATTCATGAATTCTTGCTTAATGGAAACATTTTCCAGAAACATACAACTTGAGGAAGGGTTTTACTAGCAGTAAATCTTGAGTAAAAGGCTGGTGTCAGTAATGTCATTTAAAAAATCTGATTCACTAAGGTCCTCTATAAAAGGAAATCTACTATATTTATCTCTACTGTGAATCTGTGACTCTGGAATCACAGCAAAGTGATTGGCTCCAACTTCCTAATTGTGCTCTGAAAAGACTAAAGGGGCTGTCCCACTGTACGAGCTAATTCAACAGCTCTCCCAAGTTTAAAAAAAAATCAAACTCGTGGTAAGCACGCAGAATGTACATAGTGGGTACGTCGGAGCTCGGGACGTCTCTTAGCGGCTCGTAGCGCTAACGGCAGATACTCGGGAAACGCGGTCAGCTCGGGAAGACTTGCTCCCACGAGAGCCCCGAGTACCTACGAGCGGCCATTACTGTAATTCTCCCAGTTTGAATCAGGGGAAACTCGGGAGAACTCTTGAATTAGCTCGTACAGTGGGACAGCCCCATTAGTTTAAGTTAGTTTGGAAATACAGCGCAGAAACAGCCCTTCTGTCCACCGAGTCCGCACTGACCAGTGATCACCCCGTCCGTATACTAGCACTATCCTACGCACTATTGCAGAGAGTTGTGGATGTAGCCCAGACCATCACACAAAGCGGCCTCCCTTCCATTGACTCCATTTACACTTCACACTGCCTCGGCAAGGCCACCAGCATAACCAAGAGTGAGTCTCACCCAGTCACTTCCTCTTCTCCTTTCTCGCATCAGGCAAGAGGTACAGAAATTCGAAAATGCATACCTCCAATTTCAGAGACAGTTTCTTCCCAGATATTATCAGACAACTGAACGGTCCTCTCATCGCCAGAGTGCAGTTCTGACCTTCCATCTACCACATTGGAGACTTTTGAACAATATTTAATTAGTGTTATATTTTGCACGAAATGTTGTACCTGTTTCCTTTACCTGTGCACTCTGGATGGCTTGATTGTATTCATGTATATTCTTTTCTTTGACTGGGTGGTGCACAAACAAATGATATTCACTGAACTTTGTTATACGTGACAGTAATAAACTAAACTAAACTACTTATGTTGAGCAGTGTTGGTGATCGTGGGGAGTGTTTCTTGTCATGCTGGACTTTGGGGTAGCGATGATTACAGGGGTGCGCTAGCGATATGGACTATCTGCGATGATTGGGGGAGGGGTGGTGGGAATTGTGATGATCATATTGGTCGGTGGGAGTGGGATGGCGGGGGGAGGATTGCCTGTTTCAGCAAGGGATGTAAGCTTTGGGGAGTTGTATCGGCGAAACCAAGCGCAGACTCGGCGATCATTTTGTTGAACACCTCCGCTCAGTCCTCCTAGACCTGCGAGATCTCCCAGTTGCTAAACACTTTCAATCCCCTCCCATTCCCACACTGACCTCCACTGTCAGTGTGAAGCCCACGCAATTGGAGGAACAGCACCTCATATTTTGCTAGGGCAGTTTACAACCGAGCGGTATGAATATTGATTTCTCTAACTTCACGTAACCCTTGCTTTCCCTCTCTCCATCCCTCCCCATCCTAGTTCTCCGACTAGTTTGACTGTTCTCCTGATTAAATTTTACTGATTGTATGCCTCGTTGTCATCTTCCCTTCAGCTAACAATGATCCATTCTGCATTTTCCTTGAACTTCATCCCCGTTGATCTCTCATTTTTACACCCTACCCTCCAATATTTCTGTGTCTCCCTCGCCCCTGATTCTCAGTCTGAAGAAGGTTGTCGACCTGAAACGCCACGCATTCCTTCTCTCCAGAGATGCTGCCTGTCCCGCTGAGTTACTCCAGCATTTAGTGTCTTTCATTGGGAAGTTATACAGTTGGCTTGCTGGTCCAAGGGTAAATATTCCATCTCCTTCTGGCCCATAACTACTTGGAGAAAAGAACCCCAGTAGCCATCCTTATCTATAGGGCTTGAAAAACCCTTTCAACAAATCAAATGGATAAAGGGTACAACAAATCTCAACATATCCATACAATGTAAAGGATAACTGGTACAGCATTTAGTGCAAGATATAATGTTGAAGTCCGATTAAATATTGTTCAAAGATCTCCAATGAGGTAGATGGGAGGTCAGAATTGCACTATAGTCAGATATACACAATATCAACACAATGAAGGGGTTTGAAATGGGTGAAAAGTCACTGTGCTCCATTTATTGATAAGATGTGGACAGAATTGATGAACTGCCTGTATTATTTTCTGCCGATGATTTTCACTCAGATAAGGTAATGATATATTGTAAACCAGATAATTGTCAACCACACAACTGAAAACACTGCTTTCTTAAAGCTGATAATTGAAATTCTCTCATAAAGGTGAATGGCAAATAATTCAGTCACTGTGCAAAGGTGCATATCACAACAATTAAGTTTTGATTTGAATCATGCCCGCCATGCAGATTGCTGATATTCATTTCAAATTTTAACGTAGACAATTCTGGAGAGTAAGGCCCAAAGTGCCGGACTAAAGCCGCAGGCCAGGCAGCATCTGTGGAGGGAATGAATGGGAATGAAACGTCACCTATCTGTTCCCTCCGCAGATGCTGCCTCACCTGCTGAGTTACACCAGCACATCGTGTTTTGCTCAAAATTATAGCATCCGCAGTTCCTTATGTCTTCATTTCTGCAAAGTGATGAATGTGTGCCTGAGGCAGGCATGAGGAGTTTGCAGGAGGGCCTGTGGCCACCTCTGAATTCATGGAACTCACGAATCATTAAAAAAAAAATCATAATTCTTTGGAGCAGAATTAGGCCATTTGGCCCATCGAGTCTACTCCATCATTCAATTATGGCTGATCTATCTTTCCCTCTCAACTCCATTCTCCTGACCTTTCCTCCCATAACCCCTGACACCATTACTAATAAAAAAAACTGTCAATCTCCACTTTAGAAATATCAATTGACTTGGCCTCAACATCCGTCTGTGGCGATGAATTCCACAGATTCACCACCCTCGGACTAAAGAAATTGTCCTTTCTAAAGGTACGTTCTTTTATTCTGACGCTGTGCCTTCTCTCCCACTAGAGTGGAAACATCCTCTCCGCATCCACTCTATCCAGACCTTTCACTGTTCGGCAAGTTTCAATTAAGTCTCCCCTTTTAGGTCATAGACTACCTATTGCATTTTAACATGGGCTTGCATGTGGAAATCAGCAAAGGTTCGTGTAAGGCCGAAGCAGATGTGTCCGTGTCTTACTGAATGGGTCACTTGGTATCATTATTTTTTGAACCAGGAGGGGGAGCTCCTTTCACAAAACAAAGGTAAAAGCTTTTCCTTCCTGACCAGCCGTCCCTTTGAAGAAGGGTCCCAATCTGAAAGGTCGCTTATCCATGTCACCCTTGTCCCCCAACTCTTGCATTTTGCTCAAGATTCCAGTAGCTGTAGTTCCTTATTTCTCCAGTTCTCCCCTTCTCTGCCCCACAACTCCTTCTTTGTCATTCCATGGCAATGGGTCACAAAGGGCCATCAACGCCTTCTCCACTCCAGAATGACTGTGAAGGTGAAGTGGACATATCATCGCAGCTCACGGCGGCAGAGTGGCGCTGCCAGTAGTGCCATTTCCTCACGGCCCAGAGACCCGGGTTTGATGGTTCATCTGGTAGAGCTGTTGCCTCACGGGGCCAGACTCAGGTCCGATCCTGACCCCAGGATCACTGGACTGCTGTCCGTGTGGAGCTTGCACGTCCTCCTTGTGACCTCGTGGGTTTCCTCTGGGGGCTCCGGTTTCCTCCCACATCCCAAAGATGTGCGGGTTTGTAAGTTATTTGGACTCTGTAAATTGCCCCTAGTATGTAGGTAGTAGGTGAGAAAGTGGGAAAAGAGGGAACTGGCGTGACAAGGTGGGCCTAAGGATCTGTTTCCATGCTGCATCTCTAAACTGAACTAGTTAATTAAAATATCCAAAGATGCCAATTGTTGTTAAATGAGATTAGTTTAGATGGTGACCATGATCAGCATGGATAGGTTGGGCCAAAGGGCCTGCTTTTTCTTGATGACCATTCCTCTGCACTCACCCTCTTGCCCACAAAGTCCTTGCCTGCACCAGATTCACTCAAGGTCACATTCGATCCCATTGTTTTTATTTATGATGCTGAGTTAACATTCATGTCAATGAGCAGAGAGGTCACAAGGTAACAGCCACGTGCAAGAAGTCTGAAAGTCAACAGGGACGTTAGGGCTTCAGAGAATTAACTTGCTTCCCTCTGAAGAGCTATTGTCCTCTGTTGTGCCGTCAGCACCACCTCACAGCTGTGCAGGCTTGTGAAATAAAGCAGGCACAGCGTAAGCAAAAGCACAAATGACCAATCTGAAACCTGTGCCACTGACTGACAGAGTACGCATATTCTTTGTGAGTCCTTCCAGAACCTGCATGAAAGATAGTGGCAAGTGCAGGAATCCAAATGTTAACTCAATCTGTAGTGGTGGAGGAGAAAGGATTATGTTTCACATGTATCTGTTGTATGAATACAACTGTATCCTTGACATACATAATTGCTGGGGGAAGGATGCTGGGCCCCACTTAGTCCGCATCTTGATCAAGGGGATATTAAACATAGAACAGTACAGCACAAAAACAGTTTGGCCCACAATATCGGCGCCAAATATGATGCCAAGATCTGCCTTCCTGGGCACCTAAAATTATAGCAGTATAGCAGGCTCAGGTAATGGCTGAAGAAACAAGGAACTGCAGACTCCAATTTACACAAAAGAACACAAGTTGCTGGAGCAACTCAGGGGGTCAGGCAGCATCTCTGGAGAACATGACTAAGTGATATTTCAGGTTGAGACCTTTCTTTAGACTGATTGTATGGGGGGGGGGGGGGGGGGGAAGAAAAATGGAAAAGGGGAGAGGCAGAACAAAGAATGGCAGGTAATCGGTCGACACAGGCGAGCAGGATTTTATGAGAGGCAGGTGGTTGGAAAGAGGGCCAGAATAAGAACAATAGGTGCGATACAGATTTGAAGAGTTGCAGACGGTGAAGGGGGGGAAGGAATTAGCAGGAGGGCTGGGGGTTGGAGGGAAGAAATAGGTGGGAGTCCAGGTGGGGCTGAGGGCTGAAGAAGGGTCCGGGGAGTCGTCTTCATGGTCGTGAGGAGTTCCCACATTCTGGGAACTAGTCGCGGCCTCATTATGGTTGCTGTGAATTTTTCAACATGTTGAAAAATTAGCGTCGATTAGAATGAAGCCGCCATGGAGAGTAGCGAGAATTTTCGTGCCGTAGATGGGTCGCCAGGAGATTGAAGGTTCTCTTAGGTTCTCGTAGGTTGTAGCCGGTGCTGACTGGTGAATTTCATTGGCTCATTGGGAAAAAAAACGTGAGCAGTAGTTTTCAGAACCAAGGATAACCGACCGGTAATGTTAATCTCTGCCGAGCTTCACAGCCGTGTATCTCTGGCTTCTTAAAAGTTGTCTCCACTCCTTCTCCCCCCTCGCTCCCCTCTTTTAAAGGACTTACCGTACACTGTGCTTTTTAGCTTCTTAATTACAGCGCCAACCTTCCTGAATGTATCACATTGGCTTTGCACCGTGTGAATTTCACTCAAGACAGCGCTCTGTCTCCCCCCCCCCCCCCCCCCCGCATTACGGGCTGGTGAAGGAAGCGATGTGATTGTGTGTGATCCACTCTAACAGTCGCCGTTCCAGTTGCCGGTTTTTCAGGCTACTGCCGGCAACTTGATAGTCACCGGCAGTCGCCTGAAACATCACCTGAGTGGGACAGGCCCATTAGAGGGATATGGGCAGGTGGGACAAGCGTAGATGGGGCATCTTGGTCAGCATGACCAAGTTCAGCCAAAGGGCCTGTTTCTGTGCTGTATGACTATGATTTTATTTACCACATTTCTACTCTCACCCCATCTCCTTCCACTCTAGTATTTCCTTAGTCCTCATCTTGCTATAGATTGTCCTCTGTAATATCCACTGCCTTCATTGAAAAGTCACCATCAGGGACTATTTGCGACTGAATGATCCTCTTTTCCAGCTCTCTCAACAACCATTCCCCATTTTCATTGCCCCCTCCCATATGATTATCTGATCTTTTACCTCTTCTATTCCCCCATCCCAGGTACCCAAACGGCCCTTCCAGTTGAAGCAGTTGTTCACTTGGCTTTTTTCCAATGTCATGTGCTCACAAAGTAGCCTCTACCACACTGGAGAAATCAAACGCAGATTTGGTGATCAATTTGTGGTAAGACCATGTGGTTCACAGTTGCTTGTCACTTTACTCCTCTGCCCCACTCCCATACCAATTCAATTTTTCTCCCCTTACACAGCTTCAGTGAAGACAAACATAAGCCTGAGCTACAGCACCTTTATCTTCATATCGCTGTTGTCGGCTAGATCTACGCATATGTATGTATGCCGTTGACTCTCTGAGCTTCTTGTGAACAAAACATTTCATTGCAACCTGGTGTATATGAATTAACTCATCTAATCTTACCGAATAAAAAGTATCTGCAGATGCTGGATTTCCTATAGATAGACACAGAATGCTGGAGTAACTCAGCAGGTCAGGCAGCATGGATAAGTGATATATTGGGTTGGGACCCTTCTTCAGATTTACTGTCTAATCTTACTGTAATCTTACCTACACTGATTATCTGTCCAGGCACAAAGTGGTGCTTGGGACTCAACTCTAAATTCAGAATGATCAAAATGATTATCCTCCCCCAGTTTATTTCTGATGTTGGTCATCAACTTATAACATTGACTTGGTTTTTCTCTCTCCACGGATACTGCCTGATCTGCTGGGTAGTTCCAGCATTAGATGCTAGTTTCATACTGAAGATAGTGACAAAATGCTGAAATTAGTCAGGCAGCATCTCCGGAGAAAAGGAATAGGTGACATTTCAGGTCGGAACCTTTCTTCAGACAATTTGAAGAAGGGTTCCAATCTGAAACTCCTCCTATTCTTTTTCTCCAGGGATGCTGCCTGACTCCAGAGATGCTGAGTTATTCCAGCATTTTATGTCTATCTTCAGCATGAAACTAGCATCTGCAGCTCCTTCCTATTTACCTCCAGCATTATCTTTTTTTCTCTGCTTTGCAGCAGCTGCTGTGTTCTGCACCTCAAAGTTGTTTTTAATAAACCCCTTATCCTCATTCACCACCTTTTACTTACACCTCCTCCAGACAGATAAGATGTGATTAACAAACCTTCAGCACACTCTTTCAGATGGCAAAAATACCATCTGTGTCATTTGTATTCTCTTGAATTCATGTTGTCGTTTATAATATCGTAGAGGATATTAACGACGGACAGAACTGAATACATGGTCAGATCAATACTCAATATCTGTAGGTAGACACAAAAAGCTGGAGTAATTCAGCAGGACAGGCAGCATCTCTGGAGAGAAGGAAAGGGTGACTTTTCGGGTCGAGACCCTTCTTCAGACTAGAACAGGGTGGTGAAGAAGCCATTTGGCATGCTTGCCTTGGTTGGTCAGAGCATAGAGTCCGAGAGTTGTGACATGTTGTTAGAGCTATACAAGATGTTGGTGAGACCGCATTGGGAGTATTGTGTGCAGTTCCGGTCACCTAGGTCAGGATGTTATTACAATTACCTAATTTAAAACACTCTTGGACGTGACACATGGTACATGGGTAGAAGAGATTTGGTAGGATAAGAGCCAGGCTTTGGAGAGTGGAATCAGCTTGGTTAGGCAACTTAATTGACATGGACAGGGTGGGCCAAAGGGCCTGTTTCCATGTTGTATAGCTCTCTAATTCTATGACTTTAAAATGTTGTTATTGTATACACATTTCTGCATAAGGTGTTTTCATGATAAAACACTGCACTATTACACCTTCTATCGATCAGAACAGAGCATTACAACCAACCAGATGTGACCCATTTCTGCATAAAGTTTGCAATATTACACATTTGATCCACTAATTTAGTTAATACCGCATTCTTGTGTAGCACCAGAATTATATTTTAATGTAGTAATGTCCCCATTTAAAATCCTTCCCGTTTTGGATTCAAATCGCTCTGAGATCTTGTCCCTTCCTAACTCAGTATTCTCTTCTAACCCTATAGCCCTCTGAGAAATCTATGCTTATTCAATTCTGGCTTCTTGATCATCCCGCGATTTAACCATTGGCTGCCATGACAACAACTGTTAAGGCCCAAAGCCCTATTATTCCTTCTGTCAACATCTTGTAGGACCTAAGATAGACACAAAGCACTGGAGTAACTCAGCGGGTCAGGTAGCATCTCTGGAGAAAAAGGATGAGTGGCATTCTGGGTCTGGACCCTTCTTGAGATTCCAAGACTGATTGCATTTTCATGTACATATAAAAAAGTCAAGAAAACACAATCAAGTATATCAATGTTCAGATGGTATAATAACATCACCATTTATTTAAATCTACACACACACACACACACACAAATACCATATTAATTATGAGCTGGTGGTGTTTAATCTACCAACAACTGTACAACAAGCATGAATTGGGAATTTAGTAAATGATAAGAGACCCAAAACTGATATATCTTTACTTGAGTGTTAAAGAAGGAACTGCAGATGCTGGAGAATCGAGGGTATACAAAAGGCTGGAGAAACTCAGCGGGTGCAGCAGCATCTAAGGAGTGAAGGAGATAGGCGACGTTTCGGGTCGAGACCCTTCTTCAGACTGGTCAGGGATCAGGGAAACGAGAGATATAGACGGTGATGTGGAGAGATAAAGAACAATGAATGAAAGATATCAAAAAACTATCGATGATAAAGGGAACAAGCCATTGTAAGCTGTTTGTGGTGTGAAAATGAGAATGCGACTAGGTGGGGGAGGGATAGAGAGAGAGGGAATGCCAGGGCCCGAGGGCTGAGGGGAGGTGGAGAGGTGAGGGTTAACAGAATTTTGAAAATTCAATGTTCAAGCCCAAAGGATGCAGACTCCCCAAGCGGAATATGAGGTGCTGTTCCTCCAACTTGCGGTGTTGCTCACTCTGGCTGTGGAGGAGGCCCAGGACCAAGAGGTCGGATACGGAATGGGAGGGGGAGTTGAAGTGCTGAGCCACCGGGAGGTCGGGTTGGTTAATGCGGACCGAGCGGAGGTGTTCGGCGAAACGATCGCCAAGCCTCCGCTTGGTCTCACCGATATAGATCATCTGGCATCTGGAGCAGCGGATGCAGTAGATGAGGTTGGAGGTGCAGGTGAACCTCTGTCGGACCTGGAAGGACTGCTTGGGTCCCTGAAAGGAGTGGAGGGGGGAGGTGAAGGGACAAATGTAGCATTTCTTGCGGTTGCAAAGGAACGTGCCCGGGGAAGGGGTAGAGCGGGAGGGAAGGGAAGAATTGACAAGGGAGTTGCGGAGGGAGCGGTCTTTGCGGAAGGCAGACAGGGGGGGAGATGGGAAGATGTGGCGAGTGGAGGAGTCACGTTGGAGGTGGCGAAACTGGCGGAGGACTATGTGTTGTATTTGCCGGCTGGGGGTGAAAGGTGAGAACCAGGGGGACTCTGCCCTGTTTGCGAGTGAGGGAATGGGGAGAGAGGGCAGTGTTGCGGGGTATGGAGGAGACCCTGGTGCGAGCCTCATCAATAGTGGGGGAGGGGAATCCCCGTTCTCTGAAGAATGAGGCCATTTGTGATGACCTGGTGTGGAACACCTCATCCTGGGAGCAGATGCGGCGTAGACGGAGGAATTGGGAATAGGGGATGGAGTCCTTACAGGAAGCAGGGTGGGAGGAAGAGTAGTCCACGTAGCTGTGGGAGTCAGTTGGTTTGTAGTGGATGTCGGTCAGGAGTGTATCACCTGCAATAGAGATGGTGAGGTCAAGGAATGGTAGGGAATGTCGGAAATGGTTCAAGTGTATTTGAGTGCTGGATGGAAGTTGGTAGTGAAATGGATGAAGTCAGTCAGTTGTGTGTGGGTGCAGGAGGTGACACCAAAGTAGTCGTCGATATAACGGGGAGGTAGAGGTCGGGGATGAAAACGCAAGCGTAGCTGGGGCACATGCATGCCATAGCTACGCCTTGTGTTTGGAGGAAATGGGAGGAGTCAAAAGAGAAGTTATTGAGGGTAAGGACCAGCTCCGCTAGGCGGAGGAGGGTGTCAGTGGACGGGTATGGGTTGAAGAACCAGAGGACTTTACTTGAGACAGCAGTAAATTTAATGAAATAGTTGACACAATGACATAATTTCCTTTGATTAAGGAATTGACTAAGGACTTTGGAATAGAATTACAATAAACCCTCAATATAACGGACTATGGGTGGGGGGTAATGGTGTCCATTAACGTTGATTGTCCGCTATAATCAAGTAACTGACTCGCTCCAAACATCAATCACTGTCACTCCGTGAATCAACGAGTTGTTTTCAAATACAACGTTTTAAAAAAAATGTATTTTTGTTACTGTAAGCTATAAAGTACCAAAGACTGTTTGTTGCATTGCTTAATAAAGTGTCGATCGATCGAAGCAATTGCTTGTCAATTTTTATGCCTTGTTAATTTCTAAAGCCTCCGCAGTGTTCTTAAAGAGACAGTCCGCTGTAACCAAAATATGTTACAGAGGTCTGTAATAACGAGTGTTTACTGTACGATGGAATGAAATATTTACAATGGGGTTACATATTAATTTGGAAAATATAAATGTCAATATTTCCCACTGCCTTTTATTGAAATAAGATGATTCCTAGAAATGCAATGCGTAAACAACGCAGTCCTTGACGCTATTGTTTGTTTGGATAGTTGAAGTATTCTTCTTATGGTTTTCAAATCATTGGCCTTTGACCAATTATCAATTCCAAAGGCTTTGGATTTGGAAGTAGACATCTGGAACCCTAGTTCTCAAAATCTTGTGAACTGTATATGTTTGTAGGACGAGTGGTTCAGAGAAAAAGATATGGTTAATCTTAGCAAATACGCACGTCTCCCTCTTTCTTTGTCCCTTTTTACAGCTTGTATATTTGGTTCTCTCATGGTCTGCTGGGACATTACGTAATTTTGCTGTGGTTTCATAAACTGCCTTTACTGTGCAGGACACAATGGAGTAAGACTGTGAGCCATATTCGTCTTGCAAGTGTGACCACATTTCCATCTCTCTCCCTCTTTGTCCTTCTTTAAGACATCACTGAAGGAGCCGAGAACGAGACAGGACTTCATGAATCTAATGAGCACTTTTGAAACTTTGACCGCGCCAACAATGTGGTGGCTCTTTTTGTGTACATTGTGCATTGTATGCAAAAAAACAACAAAGTTCACTGCACCTGGGTACATATGACAGTAAAGTATCATTGAATTATTGAATCATTGAAGACCTACGTAGATGATCTAGCTGTTGGTCTTCTGCTATGATATACCTTTTACATGCCACCCACATAATGTAGCATATAACCCTTCGAATGTAGACAAAAATGGTGGAGAAACTCAGCGGGTGAGGCAGCATCTAGGGAGCGAAGGAAATAGGGAAACTCAGTGCCTCACCACTGAGTTTCTCCAGCATTTTTGTCTACCTTCGATTTTCCAGCATCTGTAGTTCCTTCTTAAATATAACCCTTTGAGGTATCTTTTAACCTGAACTGCTGGAGCTGGTTTGATACAAATAATTGATCACCTTAGAGGGTGCTAAGTCAATAACAACGGCACAGCATTAGAATCGCATATTAAGCAAATTGACCCTACACTAAATAAAACATTTTGACTTCATATTAGTCTAACAGTTCCACATTTACTTTCATTAATATTAGCTTTTGTTTCCATGATTTATATCGTTAAACATAATTCCTCTCAAATTGTCATGGTGGGTTGTGAACTTTATCCCTGTGATTGCTTGTCTAGTAAAGTAAATATCATAATCTGTGGCCACGTGAGGTTCTTTCTGTTTTCCAATCTACTGCACATTTTTTTCGAGTCAGTCCCTGGATGTGTTTTGAGATTTATAAAGCATTTACAGTATTTTTCTGTCATCTGATTTGTTTTGTATTTGAAGCAACCTATTGCAATTAATGCAAATAATCACGGGAAGGGAGAGAAACAATATAATTGTTTGATTGATTAAAAGATACAGCATAGAAACTGTCCAGGCCCTCTGGCCCACTGAGTCCATGCTGACTATCGATCACCCATTCACACTAGTTCTATGTTATCGTGAGAATGCTGTTCATTGACTTTTGCTCAGCATTTAAAACCATTATCCCCTCAAAACTGATCACCAAACTCGGCGACCTGGACATCAACCCCTCCCTCTGCAACTGGATACTGGATTTCCTGACTAACAGACCACAGTCTGTTAGGTTGGACAACCACACCTCTTCAACCCTCACCCTGAACACCGGCGTCCCACAGGGCTGTATACTGAGCCCCCTCCTCTACTCCCTCTTCACCTACGACTGCACACCTCTACATGGTTCTAACACCATCATCAAGTATGCAGATGATACAACGGCGATTGGCCTCATCAGCGACAACGACGAGTCGGCCTATGGGGAGGAGGTTCAGCTCCTAGCAGCATGGTGCACTGACAACAACCTGGCCCTTAACTCCAAGAAGACCAAGGAGCTCATTGTGGACTACAGAAAGCCTAGGGGCTGCACGCACACCCCCATCCATATTAACGGGACGGAGGTGGAACGTGTTTCCAGTTTCAGGTTTCTGGGGGTCAATATCTCTGATGACCTCTGTTGGACCCACAATACCTCTACACTGGTCAAGAAGGCTCACCAGCATCTCTTCTTCCTGTGGAGACTA
Organism: Okamejei kenojei; assembly: GCA_035221665.1. Lineage (NCBI taxonomy): Eukaryota > Metazoa > Chordata > Chondrichthyes > Rajiformes > Rajidae > Okamejei > Okamejei kenojei. Next base: position 16,416,430 of record CM069146.1, read on the forward strand.
AAGAAGGTCCATCTGTCTCCTCAGATTCTGGTGAACTTCTACTGCTGCACCATCGAGAGCATCCTTACCAACTGTATCACAGTATGGTATGGCAACTATCTCTGACCGGAAAGCACTGCAGAGGGTGGTAAAAACCGCCCAACGCATCACCGGTTCCTCACTCCCCTCCATTGAGTCTGTCCAGAGCAAGCGATGTCTGCGAAGGGCACGCAGCATCGTCAAGGACTGCTCTCACCCCAGCCACAGACTGTTTACCCTCCTTCCATCCGGGAGGCGCTACAGGTCCCTCCGTTGCTGGACCAGCAGGTTCAGGAACAGCTTCTTCCCTGCGGCTGTTACAATACTTAACTCTGCACCTCGGTGATTGCCAGTCATCCCCCGGACACTCCTTCCCCCAGTATAATTGCACTACTGATGCTGTTTGTACATATATATATATTTTACCGTTCATTATTCTAAGTTCGCTCTTCTGTGGAGATGCTAACTGCATTTCGTTGTCTCTGTACTGTACACTGCACAATGACAATTAAAGATTGAATTGAATGAATTGAATCCCACTTTCATATCCACTCCTTAAACACAAAGGGCAATTTACAGAGGCCAATTAACCTACAAATTAAGCCCACATCTTTAGGATGTGGGAGGGATTGAGAGCATCCAAAGGAAACCCACAGCATTCACAGGGACAATGTGCAAAGTGCACGCAGACAGCACCTGAGGTCAGGATCGAACCCGGGTCTCTGGCACTTTGAGGCAGTTGCTGTACTTGCTGTGTCAGTTTTACTGATTAAAAATGAGAGCAACTTATATTAAAGCAAATATCAAAATATTCTCCCTGTACATGACAATTTAAAATGTTCCCACTCATTCAGGCACACCTGCTGAAAGAGAAGTAAAAAGTATCTTTGGACAGTCTTGGAGTCTGCACTGATTGCGAGCGAAATTAGATTTTCATGGCATGCTGAAGAGCCACAATGGGACACTCCAATAGGAAAGCATGTCTGTGCTTTAATGTTCAAGTGTTGCGGCCTGCTTGCGCTATTTGTCAAGCAGCGGCTTGTCTCTGTTATGATATAAGTAAAGCTTTTCCAAAGATCTTAGTGTATCTGATCTTCTCAGATCAGATCAGGTTGTGGTAAAATTGTAGATGCAGCAGTTTATGAACTGGTTGTATTAAACGTTCAAGCTGTATAGAATTGTACATAAATCCATCTGCAGATTTCAGCTGGAGCGATAAACAGTTCAATACAGAAAGCTTACCTTTTAATTGTACCATTCATGACTTCAGGCCAACCCATTGGGCTTAACAGCTGATTAAGCTCTTTTGACACATTGTCACTGTGAGCAAAATGTCAACCAGCTTGTGCACAGTAAACCCACAAGGAGCAAAAAAGATAATGAGCAGAATCTTTTTTGATGATGTTGTTTGAGGGATAAGCATTGAGAAGGACAACTGGGAGAAATCCCACCTTTTCTTTGAAACAATCATTGACAGATGCAACATGGAATACAGTCTTTCAGCATACTAAACCCATACTGACCATCTGCACTAATTGACACCAATTCTACATTAATCTTAGTTTTTAATGTTAAATTTTAGTGATACAGCGCGGAAACAAGGCCTTCAGCCCACCAAGTCCACACCGACCAGCGATCACCCCAAACATTACCACTATCCTACATACTGAGGACAATTCTACCAATCACCCATGCAGATGGGCAATTTACAGTGGCCAATTAAAACTATTTTTGGTACAGGGGAGAGAACCTGAAGGAAACCCACGATGTTACAGGGAGAATGTGCAAAACTTCACGCAGACCGCAGCTGAAGTCAGGACTGAGTCCAGGTCTCCACTGGTAAACAGATGAATACAAGAAAGGGATAGATGGGGAGGGAGGTGTGAGGGGGAATTGAGAAGGGGGAGAGGGGGAGGTAGGTCATTCCCTCATGGTCCCGGGGCAGCGCTCTCCCCCTCCAGTCGCCGTGGTTCACACACACAGCCCTGGCTCCACCCCTCTCTCTCCCCGGGGAGACGCGGTGAACAATACACGGAAGGCCGGGCCGGGGATTGGAGCCATGTTTACAAACCTCGGCCTCAGCTCACACCCGTCTGCCCGGACCCCGGCATCCGCTCCTGCCGGTGGCCCTCTCCCTCCCTTCCCTTCTTCCCTTCTTCCCTCCCTCCCTTCTCTCCTTCCCTCCCTCCCTCTTTCTCTACTTCCCTCACTCCCTTCTCTCCTTCCTCTCCCTCCCTCCCTTCTCTCCTTCCCTCCCACACACACAAACACAATGCACAGACAACTAACATACACACAAATAACACACGCACACACACGCACACACACACACACACAACTAAGTTAGGATGGGGCTGAAGCCCAAAGGGTAGGATGGGGCTGAAGCCCAAAATGCCTGGACTGGTTTTTCACCAATAGTTATTGGTTTTCTAGGATCTAGTTAATCAAATTACTTTTTTTTCATTTCAGTCACTAAAACAAGTGGTATTGCAACTGTGTACTTTTCAGAGGTGAGCTACACATTTTGTTACTTGTACGCTTACATGTATGCAATTTTATATTAAAATTAGCTTAGATCTGTTTGGTCCATTAACTCGCAGGCACTTGTTAAGCGCACATTTTGATTACTTTCCATTCTACCATAGAGTTATAAAGTCTATAATAGACTTTATTTGTATTTCTATGATTCTACAGACCTTGGCTGGGAATCTGGGGCTCACCAACATTGTTTCCAATTGGACCCCGCACCTCCTAAGGCCGGCCCTGTCTGCAAGGCTTCAGCCACTAACTATTGAGATCAATGACAGTAGTTTTTTTCCCCTAAAACCTGCCTTGGTCAGCTTCCCTTCTGAGGATCTCAGCAACATCTGGAGATTCACTGATTGTGGTACCCTGTGTAATAATAATTCTAATTAAATTGGGATGAGACCATATACTTATGTAATGTCTAGACTAAGTGGGACCCGTTGGGTCCCTGTCACACAGGCGGCTTGTTCCCCCAATGCAATATTCCACCACTCACCCATAGCCCCAACTGCACAGGCGCAGCTCATTTCCCCTCATTCCCCTGCACTCTCTCCCCCTCCTCTTCACCCTCCTCTTCTTTCCCCTCTCCTCCTCCCCAATCCCTCCCTCACCTCTTTCTCTCTCTCCTTCCCCTACCCTCAGTCACTCCCTTCCTCCATCCCTCCCTCCATCCCTCCCCTCCCTACCCCTGCTATCCCTCTATCCCCCACCTCCCCGCTCCTCACCTCCCCTATCCCCCGCACTATCCCTCCTCACCTCCCTCACTGCCCTCCTCTCCATGTATTCCCCACTCCCTACCTTCCCCCTCCTCTATTCCCCCTTCTTCTCCCTCTATTCCCCATCCTTCCCCACTCTCCCTCCTCACCTCCTGCCTCCTCTTTTCCCTCTCCTCCTACCCTTCCCAATCACTCCCTCACCTCTCCTTTTCCCTACCCTCAGGGTGTGCTTTGGGACCCACAGTGGGCGCTGGACCCTCACCTCCACCGGGACCAGATTCTCCGCTTTCCGTTTGGTGATATCTCCGACTCGGCGCTGCGCTGCTTCAGGTCCCTCCGAAAATTGTGTCCAGTTGGAGACCTCCGCCGGCCACCCGCAGCGTCCCTCAGCTCCAATAAAGACGCGACGGGGCAGGAAGGGGTGGACCGTCCCAGGGGAGTGACAGAAGAATAGACCAATTCGCGCGGCGCTGACTGGCAGGAGAGGAGATCGATCTGCGCACGTGCGTTATTTACGATTTTTAAACCGCGCTAACTTTTACAATATACTACCAATCTGAACAAAACTTGTTGCACTCGCAACGGTGAGTGAGCTGATGAAAGATCGTAGCGCTATCACGTACCGTTTTTGCGCAAATAGAAAAACCACGGAAACCAGAAGAGCACAAGATCAGTTTTAGTTATGTAAAAATAATAAAAATAAGATAGATAGATAGATAGATAGATAGATAGATAGATAGATAGATAGATAGATAGATAGATAGATAGATAGATAGATAGATAGATAGATAGATAGATACAGACAGATAGATAGATAGATACAGACAGATAGATAGATAGATACAGACAGACAGACAGGCATGCAGACAGACAGACAGGCAATCAGACAGACAGACAGACAGACAGATAGATAGTCTTATGACACAGGATGAGATGTATACGCAGGCAAATAATCAACTATGATTCTCAATTTATAGTGTAGAAATTGCAACATTATCCTGTTGGGAACCAGAGGACATAGGTTTAAGGTGAGGGGGAAATGATTTAATAGGAACCTGAGGGGTAACTTTTTTTACACAAAGGGTGGTGGGTGTATGGAATGAACTGCTGGAAAAGGTAGTTGAGGCAGGTGCCATTGCAATGTTTATAGTAAGATTAAACGAGAACTCACCTGTTCGAAGTTTGATCGTTATTTTTACGAGGAGTTACGATGAGATTACGTTGAAGAACCCGCCCCACGCTGGCAACGGCATACTTCAAAGCAAACGGCATGAAAAAACACAGAACACCAAAGCCGGAGTAACATAGTAAGGCTCATAAAAAGACTTAGAACCACCATTTGATCATTTATTTTACGAGGGTGGGAGCGGAGGGCACGTAATCCCTCATCGTAACTCCTCGTAAAATAACGATCAAACTTCGAACAGGTGAGTTCTCGTTTAATCTTACTATTTTACTTCGGAGTCACGTGAGTGACTACGTGAAGAGTTTTAAAGCTTTCTGTGTTTTTTATGTCGTAGATTTATCCGTACGACATTCCGGCTAAGTAAACACATACATGAGAAAGCACACAAATGTTAGATCTTTTCACAATCAAGTTTTTTAATGGCTGAAAGACCATATAATACCTCCTTATATTTGAGGGAAAAAATGATTATAAGTGACAAAAAATATCAGTGACTACACAATGATTATAGCAATTAATAGCAAACAAAGCAGGTGATTATAGTGCTCCCAACACCGCGTGTCCAAAGCTTGTCATAGTGTGAACAGGTTTGTTGTAGAACTTTGAAAAAGTTTCTTCTTTACTCCACCCTGCGATTTTTAAAAAATTGCTCAAGAGGTACGTCCCGCCCCTTCGTCGCGGACGTAGCTGCCGCCCTGGTGGAGTGAGATTTTTGAAGACATCAGTGTCTATTCCCGCTAAAACCAACACCTGTTTCAACCATTTTGAGATAGTTTGAACTGAAGCTTTTGTGTGTGGCTTTTTGTGCGTAAGCAGCAATGTCTTTTCGTTTCCTCGAAAAGTGTCCGTCACTTTAATACATTGGTTCAAATGTCTAACCACACACAAAGCAAGCTCTAATATGAAAAGCTTGAAAGGTTACCTTTGTTCCAGACCTCCCTGGTCTACTTTGTTTGATCAGATCGTAAACATAGAATACAACGTTATCTGTAGTCACATGCATACAGTCTAAAACGCACATTTGTAAAGTTTGCACTCTTTGGGCTGAGACCAGTGACATTAACATGACCAATTTCAATGTTAACCTATCCAATGACAATCCCTTCAATTGGCGTCCATTCTCTAAGTAGAGCAAGTACTATGCTCACATCCTAAAATCTCTGTATATCTAGGTTTTGGCGGATTCATGTGAAAAATTCCTTTCATGAATCGTGATATTAATGGATGCGACCCAATTGATTTTTCACCAGTCATAAGTCCTAAATAGGACGACTCAAGGCACTGCGTGCAGTGTTAATGGCACTGTAACTTAAATGTTGGCCAAAGCGCAAATTGGCAAGGAATTCCAAAAAACATGAGTAACATTCACATAATCCTCAGAAATATTTTGACTGTGTGCAAATTCTTCCTATTTCTTAATATGTGTATATATTGTTTCTGTGTGCTATCTCGTCATGATGTGCCAATAACTGTCAAGTTTGGTCCAACAATCCCAGTTCCTGTAGTGGTTGGTCAAAACCTGCAGATTAACAAATTCTTATATGCATATAATGGATAATCTCATTTGTTACTGGATTAGTCAAGATTCACTACAGTTAAGAATCTGCATATACGGTTCTTTAATCATTTCAGCATAACTGGGAACCAAGGTTGAGTTGGCCAATTTGGCCCTACCAACAATCCGGAAGCTGAATCTTGCTCTATTTTCTTCAAGCATCTCTGGATCAGAGCAAATGGTGGAAAAGCATAAAAGAACATTTTTCCCCAGTGTAATAAAAATGCATCTACTGCAACTGCGTCCGGATCGTGTTCCCAAGACACATAATGAGGCAAATGATGATTCTTTTTGTTTAAGCCTGGATGCAAAATCAATTTCTGGCAACCCAAATCGTCGAACAATATTCTTAAATATTGGTGGCTTAAACATCCATTTCGTATTATCTTTAAAAATCCTGGACCTTTCATCTGCTACCACATTGTCTTTACCTGGAGTATAGCTTACTGCAATCCATATCTGCCGACCAATACACCATTGCCATATCTCATTGACCAGACAATCACATGATACTGATCCAACTCTCCCCATGTGATTATGTAAACCACAGCTGTTTTATTGTGTAATTGTATTAACACATGCAGACCTTGTTTAGAACAACAATATGCTTTAAGCCCATAAAAGGCCCCCAATAACTCCCAATAGTTAATACCATACTCTTGGAGAAAACACTTGTTCTTCAGTTTTCCATCTACCTCCACAACTGGAGGATAAATCTGTGGCCCCCATCCGAGAGCACTAGCATCTGTATGTAAAACCATTTTGTTTTTTGTTTTTTTCAGGCTGTTTAATCATAATATTTATTTAGCAGCTTGTGGGACATTTTCCTTTTTTAACCCACCATTGTAAATTCCAATACAGCTTCTTTTGTTAATTACATAGGCCTGTCAAATTGGCCTGCCTTCTCTTTGAGTGGCTTGTATCTTGTACTTCGAAGATATCAATAAATGTAATGAACCAAATTCTAATGCAGAAACTGCTGCTAGCAGTTCACCAATGGTTGTCACATTTCTCGGATGGAAGGATAAGGTTTTGAATGAGATAATGACAAGTTACCAAAATATCATCGACTTTAACTGTTGGTAAAGGTATTATTTAACATAGTCACTGAGTTAATTACAAACCCCAAAAGTAAATTGTTTGTGCTGGCTGCAGCTGGGGCTTAATTAGATAATTAAGAACCTTAGCTTACCACAAAGCTTTAGTAACTGAAACTGAGTCTTCAGCTGACTCCTGATAATCACTAATGACCAGAATGTCATTGAGATAAGCCATTAATGATGTGCATTTTGTGCTCTAATTGGGCTAAACTGGTTTCAACAGTTTCGTAAAGAGTAAAAGCTGAACTCAGTCCATTTGGCAAAGCTTAACTGCCATAATTGTCACAACCAATTAAAATTTAAGTATCACCGAAACCTGATACATAGGTACAGAATAATAGGCGTCTTTTCATCAATCTTAGCCATATAACAACCTGCTGAATTAAATATTTTGCAGTATTCCATGACTCCATTTGAACATGTTTGTATTCTACAAACTTATTTAGACCTGTAAGGTCCAGAATACTTCTGCAACCATCATCTGTAATGCCTTCTAACATTAAAGACAAATTTATGCTCGTGTTCAAAATCTTTTCCATTACCCCTTTTCCAGATTTAATTAGGCAATGTGGACATAAAACTCTGCTTTTTCAATGCAGAAACACGAAAACATAAGCAGGTTTATTCTGTACAGGAGGATTAACCTCTTGTTTTTAAAAGTAATAGTAGTTAATGAAACTGCTCGTAATATACTGATCAAAAATAATAGTAAGCCAGTTTTAATAAACTTTTTGTAATCTCCCTCTAACTGGAGATTAATCCGCAGTTTCTTTAAGCAGGGAACACGTCTTTAATTCCTCTGCATATGAGCGTGGTGGTCTCCTTATCCCCTGAATTCGGGTGTAAGTATTTGGTTGTGCAATACAATAAAACTTCCTTGACATATTTCTGCCTCTATTTCCAATATCAAATCCCCTTCTGGGCGAAATACCTTTTCGTCCAAAGATGAAGGTTTCATGCAGCTAAAATATTTTAGCTTTTCATCCAATTTCATAAGTTAGGCAGATTATTCCAAACAGATAACCAAGAGCTTAAAACACACTTGCTCGACACAGGTATGCAACCTTGGGTGAAAAAATGGGCAAAATAGCCATTTATTTTATACAAAGTTCATAGAAAAAATTGCCACAATAGCGTCTTTATTTTATGTTTTCCTTTCATCTGCCCAAAAGCCATAATAGCAGCAGAGAGTAATTTGTGAGGATTTTTAAACCTCACTATTTGACGCTCTCATATTTGGAGTCATGAATGCCCATTATTAACGGATAAACCGTAGGCTCTTCCAATGAGGCACAATTTCCTGTGCTGTGCAATTTTAATATTTCAATCATCACAGAATCATGAAGTTGGTGAGATACCATATACATAATGTAGGTAGCTAGGTTTTTCCATAGCCTCACCACTTCCTTTAGATTATAGCAAAACTTTTGCTATCTCAGGCACACCTGGCCTCACTTTTATTTTTATTTTATTTGTAGTGTGCATTCATAATTCACATCACCACTTGCAGGGTCTGTCTTTTGCAGCCCTGATCCACTTGGAATTATATCCAAAGAGACTTCCTCCACCCTATCCAGGGTCAGAGTTTTTTATTTTTCAATTTGGCACATAGCCATATTTTGTATATTCAAGCCCCTCAGGGTCTTTTTTGGGGAACTGTTTGGGTACTGTGACCCTGGTCTTTAGTACATTCAAGCCCCTCAGGGTCTTTTTTGGGGAACTGTTTGGGTACTGTGACCCTAGTCTCTTTATATTATGGAGTACTTTCTCCATATCGCGAATTTTATTAACTTTTTTTTAAAAATACAGTCTTTCTGACTTTTAAAATATCCTGTTTCCAAAATTGTGAGCATTTAACCTTTCTACCGTATTTTAAACGGTACCAGTATCGGAACGGCCCCGTAATTAATCTCTCGTCCCGATCGCTGGGTATTCCCCTGGGACGTTCTTTTTAAAAACTCCGTTATTTTTAACAGAGTATATCTGTTGTTTAATTTAAACTTTTAGTTTAGTTTTTAAAACCTTTAAAATCCTGGTTTCCACCAGGCACGGAGTTTTCTAGTCCTAAAAAGTTTTTCAACAGCACCTTACCTGCCGGTTCTGAACCTACCGCTGTCGAGGAGCTGCTCCTTACTGCAGCTCCTGCTTCTGCCGTCAGCGTCGACGTAATGCCGTTGCCAGCGTGGGGCGGGTTCTTCACGTAGTCACTCACGTGACTCCGAAGTAAAATAAACATTTAAACAGGTATATGGATGGGATAGGTTTAGAGGAATATGCTTCAAATGCAGTCAAGTGGGACTAGTGTAGATAGGACATGTTGGTCGGTGTGGGCGTTGGGCCAAAGGGCCTGTTTGCATGCTGTTTGGCTCTATGACTCTGTGGAAAGTGGTTGGAGGTAGAAATACACATTGCGTATAATGAGGTGACCTTAATGGATAGTCCATCGTCATTAGGGAATAAAGCCAGGATGCTTTTCCATTATGTACCAGCAATATCCGTCAGGCTGCCTTCCTGTTATGCAAGTGAGAGGCCTGGCTGTTTTTCTGTAATGACAGGGAAGGGCATCAGTCCAATATTTCATTGCAATAGTGGAAATGTCAGAATGGCATTCTACAATAAAAGACGTGGGGCAATAACTTTAATATGGAAAGAGATACTAGGTTTGTTTTTCAATAATTATGAGATAAGGTTGGAATGTCTCCTTGGAAACTCTCAGATAGTGAAGCAACAAGTGGGTGTGTGCAACAAGACAAGGGGTTTGACAATGTTCAGGCTTGGACACGTGAGTTGGGAGTATTATTCATGACACACATGTGCTGCGTGATAGATATCTCCAACAAGAGATTGTCCCTCTGTTTCTCCTTGACAATCAATGACAAGAGCAGTACCACATTAGTTTAGTTTAAGAGTTTAGTTTATAAATACAGGGCGGAAACAGGCCCTTTGGCCCACTGAGTCCGTGCTGACCAGTGATCCCCGTACACTACCACTATCCCACGCACTAGGGACAAATTACAATTGTTACCAAAGTCAATTAACCTGCAAACCTGTACGTGTTTGGAGTGTGGGACGAAACTGGAGCACCCGGAGAAAACTCATGTGGCCATGGGGAGAATGTACAAGCTCCATACCGACAGCACCAGTAGTCAGGATCAAACCCTGGTCTCGGGCGCTGCAAGGCAGCAACTCTACTGCTGCGCCACCGTGCAGCACAGCATCCTGCACTGTAAACATCCCAAATAGTGAGGACTCAGGATCATCATTGACCAGAAGGTATACAAGAACTTATCAATATTCTGATTACATCAGAGAGTGGAATCTAAAAATGTGTCCATGTAGATGTTTGGGGCATGAAAACAATGCTGTGAGTTTCCCCAATGTGTTGACGAAAGTGGCAGGCAGCAAGAACTTCAGTTGTTATGAGCAACAGAACAGTAAATTTGGGTTTCCCTGCATAAAGCTGCTTTGAAACAGACACTGTAAGTTTTGGTGTGATTTCCTCCTGAGACGTTGCAACTTCGCAGAATTCTTAGCATGCAGCACACATGCGATCTTTGCATCCAGGTGTTGAAATGACACATGAGACTTTCATGCTACTGATGGGATTGTTTTGGGCAGGAGGAATGGAGGGGGAGTGCTCCCAATTGATCAACGCATCCTGGACATGCTGGAGTAGAACAAAGTGAACAGGATTGTGCATGGCGCTACGGAGATCTTTCAATAAGGTCACCCCTCAGCCTAAGATGGGGCCAGTGCATGGCGAATCATTGCTTGCTGGTCCCAGGGGAGAATCTGCTATCATCTAATACAACCACCCTACCCTTTTAAATTTCTCTTCCACCTTCTTCTTCGAGTCCGTTGCAACCTCAGATGTCATTCTGCCAGTATCTGGCGCAGGTCACAGCTGGTCGGGTCGGTTCAGCCAGGTCCTGGGGGCTGCACTGGGGGGGCGTCGTCACACTCCAGTAGGTGGGACATTGTCTGTACTGCTCCACAGCTGCATGTGTCTTCTGCCTGGTAGTTCCATGCTTTCATAAGTGCTTTGCACCTCCCCTGCTCCACTCGTAATCTGTTGAGGGTCTTCCAGGTTGGCCATGGGAAGTCGTGCCCGCTGGCGAGGCACCTGTAAATCTAGCACTAATTATATCTGAAGAGGTGACACGGTGGCACAGTGGTAGAGTTACTGTCTTACAGTGCCAACAACCCGGGCTCAGTTCTGACTACGGATGCTGTCTGTACGGAGTTTGTACGTTCTCCCCGTGATTGCATGGGTTTTCCCCAGTTTCTCCAGCCTCCCTCACTCCAAAGACGTACAGGTTTGTAGGTTAATTTGCTTCGGTAAAAATTGTAAATTGTCCCTAGTGTGTAGGATAGTGCTAGTGTACAGGAATAGCAGGTCCATCCTGAAGAAGGATTCAGACCCGAAATGCTGCCTATCACTCCCTCCACAGATGCTGCCTGACCTGCTGAGTTACTCAAGCACTTTGTGTTTTGCTCAAGATTCCAGCATCTGCTGTTCCTTGTGTCTGCAGATTGATTTTATTCAGTTACTTGTCATGGAACAAGTTCTTCATTGCAGGAAATCATTGGCGATTTCCAGTGAAATGAATTCCTTAGCTCAAAAAGACACAGCAGCTTGCTCGATTGGTAATCCAACACCCAGAACATTTTGCAATGAAAACCTTGCAAAGTGAGAAGATCATGTTACCATTTGTATCAATTTAATCTTATCTAACATTTTTAACTTTACAAGAAGTTTCAAAGAAAAGGAAGGCATTTTGACGTTTCCATAAATGCCATGCTAATCTGAAGCAAAATATTGGCAATGAAGCTACATGGAGGTTGGACTGCCTTGGGTTGTTTTCTCTGGAACGGCAAAAGTTGGGGGGGAGAGAGACATGATAGAGTATAAAATTACGAGAGGCATAGATAGGGTAGGCAGCCCCAGTTTCAGGACCCCCCTTTTCCCAGGATGGAAATATCAAACACTAGAGCACATAGCTTTAAGGTGAGAGGGATAAAGTTTAGAGATGTGCGGGACAAGTTTTTTACAGAGAGGGTGATGGATGCATGGAAGGCGCTGCTGGGGGTGGCAGTGGATGCAGATACAATAATGGCATTTAGGAATCTTTGGGATAGGCACAGGGATATTTACTTACTTAGAGATACAGTGTGGCAAAAAGCCTTTCAGCCCACCGAGTCCATGCAGATCATCGATCACGTAAACACTCTTGACTCTTGACACTAGTTCTATGTTATCCCACTTTCGCATCCACTTCCTACATGGGGCAATTTTACAGAAGCCAATTAACCTTACAAACACACACATTTTTGGGATGTGGGAGCAAACCGGAGCACCCGTAAGAAACCTACTCAGTCACAGGGAAAATGTGCAAACTGCACACAAACAGCACTCGAGGTCTGGATTAAACCCAGGTCTCTGGCCCTGTGAGGCTGTACTACTGTGCCACCCTTATTGAAACTTACTGAATAGTGTAAGGCCTGAATAGAGTGGATATGGAGAGGATATTTCCTAGGGTCTCGACCCAAACATCAACTATTCCTTTTCTCCATAGATGCTGCTTGACCCACTGAGTTCCCCTAGCATTTTGTGTCTATCTTCGAATGTATCCACTCGTGGGAGAGTCTAAGACAAGAGGCCATAGCCTCAGAACAAAAAGGACATAGCTTTAGAAAGGAAATGAGGAGGAATTTAATTAGTCAGAGGGTGGTGAATCTGTGGAATTCATTGCCACTGGTGGCTGTGGAGGTCAAGTCAATGGGTATTTTTAAGGCGGAGATTGGCAGATTGTTGATTAGTAAGGGTGTCAGGGGTTATGGGGAGAAGGCAGGAGAATGGGGTTGAGAGGGAAAGATAGATCAACCATGATTGAATGGTTTGGTAGACTTGATGGGCCAAATGGCCTAATTCTGCTCCTGGAACGTGACAATTCGGATAGTGCAACGCTGACTGACTGAAGGAGATATTTTAAGAAAGCAGTGGAGGACACTAATGGCTACGCTTGACCAGGCCGACCCTGCAATGCCGTCAGGACAACAGTCCTTCGTGGTCACATTAAGAAACTGCACTTACAACAACTAGACAGGTACACGGATAAGACAGATTTGGAGGGATATGGACCAAACGCGGGCAGGTGGGACTAGTGTAGCTGGGACATGTTGGCCTGTGTGGGCAAGTAACTTGAAGTTGGGCCGAAGGGCCTGTTTCCACGCTGTATCACTCCATGACTTCAACTGGGAGTTGAAATTAGCGCCAAACCTGAAATTAGCGACTCCTGCATACCCTCTCAGTCTCATGCTTCTATACACTTCTGCTGTACCTAAGATACAAGATACATTTATTTGTCACATGTGCCAGGAGGCACAGTGAAATGTGATTACCATACAGCCATACAATAAAAAATAAAGAACACAGCACAGGGTAGAATTCATGCATAAAAAACATCACCACACAGCAGAATCAAAAGTCTCCCCACTGTGAGGGAAGGCACCAAAGTCAGTTCCCCAATGTTCACCCGTGCTAATGTGCTGAACTACACACACAAAAACACAAAGATGTGACTGTACCTCACTCAGTACATGTGAGAGAGTGCAGCGTGGTATTGCAGCGGTCGTGGGGTGAAGGTTGAGGGCAAAGTTAGTTGGCAGAGCAGAAGCTGGGTTGACAGGGGCCTGGTGCCGCCTGGGGAGAGTGGGCGTTGCCAGTGGTGACGGCGCGGTGAGGGCGGGATGGGGAGCGAGCGCTCACGGCGGGGCTCGGCGACCATGGCTGTCAGGAGGCGGCGGCGGCGGCGGCTGTGAGAGGGCGGGGAGCGAGCGAGCGGCTGTCAGCATTCGCCGAGGGGAGTGCGGGCGGAGGCCGGGCGCCAGGCCCGCCGCGCCCGGCAGGCGGCTGGTCAGCTGGGCGGCTGGGCCATGGGCAGCGGGCCCGCCTCTACACGACACGGAGAGAGCGGCGCAGGCTGTGCGGATTGGGGAGTGGGCTGAGGGCCGCGACATGTGGGGGGAGGCCGGCTTGGCCGGGCCCAAGGATACCAGAGGATCTCCAGTATCTGTGGCCGGGCCTGCAGCGGCGGCGGCGGCGGCGGCGGCCAGCAGGAGCGAGGAGATCGGGGAGCTGATCGAGCATTTCTCCAGGCACCAGTACCGGGCGAAGGAGAGCAACCCCAAGGTAACGACACCCGCGCATCGCAGTCACGAACACCAGGCAGAGTCAGGTCGTTAGTCATGGAGCTAAATAGCACTAAGAACAGACCCTTCGGTCCACCTTCCCTTCTGTCCACCTTCCCTTCTGTCCACCCTCCATTCTGTCCACCTTCCCTTCTGTCCATTCTGTCCACCCTCCATTCTGTCCACCTTCCCTTCTGTCCACCCTCCATTCTGTCCACCTTCCCTTCTGTTTCCGGACCATTCTGTCCACCTTCCCTTCTGTCCACCTTCCCTTCTGTCCACCTTCCCTTCTGTCCACCTTCCCTTCTGTCCACCTTCCCTTCTGTCCACCTTCCCTTCTGTCCACCTTCCTTCTGTCCACTTCCCTTCTGTCCACCTTCCCTTCTGTCCACCTTCCCTTCTGTCCACCTTCCCTTCTGTCCACCATCCCTTCTGTCCACCTTCCCTTCTGTCCACTTTCCCTTCTGTCCACCTTCCCTTCTGTCCACCTTGACCATGCCGATCAAGCAGGTGTAGAAAGGAACTGCAGACGCTGGTTTACACTAAAGATAGACACAAAGGGCAGGAGTAACTTAGCAGGTCCAGCAGCATCTTTGGAGAACATGTCCCCAAAATTGCGGATAAATGGGGACTAGCCCAGAATACCAAGTTGGTCAAGAGACAGACACAAAAAGCTGGAGTAACTCAGCGGGTCGGGCAGCATCTCTGGAGAAAAGAAATAGGTAATGTTTCGGGTCGAGACCCTTCTTCCAACTGAGTCAGGGGAAACCGACAATGTCACCTATTCCTTTTCTTCAGGGAAGCTGTCTGACCCGCTGAATTACTCCAGTATGTTGTGTCTATCTTCAGTGTAAATCAGCATCTGCAGTCCCTTCCCACAACAAAAACAGGCCCTTTGGTCCACCTTGTCCATGCGGTCTGAGTTGGTGTAGAAAGGAACAGCAGATGATGGTTTGTGCTGAAGATAGACACAAAGTGCTGGAGTAACTCAGCAGGTCAGGCAGCATCTCTGAAGAGCTCTGGTCTGAAGAGATTTGAGGTTTGAAGAAGGGTCATTACCAGAAATGTCACCCATCCTTTATCTCCAGAGATGATGCCTGACCCACTGAGTTCCTCCAGCTGGGCTATCCCATGTGCCTGCATTTTGGGGCCATATTCCCCTCTTATTCTTCAGAGATGCTGCCTGATCTGAGTTACTCCATCACTTTGTCTCTTTTTTTGCAAACCAGCGTCTGCAGTTTCTTGTTTCTACATCTAAACCTTTCCTATCCATACATCGGTCTAAATGTATTTTGAAAGTTGTAATTGTATCTACATCTGTAGCTTTCTCTGGCAGCTCATTCCAGACACAGGCTACCCTACGAGTGAAAACTCGTAGATCCCTCGAAGATCACCCGAAGATTCCTCTTTAAAGTGTATAAGTGTACTGTTCAAATAATAAATGCAAAGCTGTGTAACTATATCCAGTAATAATCCAGAATAACAGTCGCAGTCAATTAAAAACCCAGATACTATACAATAATAAGCCATACGCAGAGTAATAAAACCCAAAATTCAAATTAAAGACACATTCAATGAAAATCAAAATTTAAAAAAATGGAAGACGCGGGAAACACAAAAATAGAATTCCACAAGAGTTGGAAAAAGAGTTAATATTTACAGGGCTCATCAACTTCATTGCCTGTTTTATTTAAGAGATGTGAAAAAGATTGAGTCTGTATTATTTGGAGTTTAGTAGAATAAGGGGTGTGAATGATGAAGATACTAAACGGGGTGTGGCAGTGAATATGGTGGGAAACCTGACCGGGAGGCATATTTGAAGGTAAGGGGTCAGTCATTAAAAAGTTTGCTCTGTTGGAGTGAGGATTCTCTGCACTGAGAGTTGTGGAGGCTAGTTCATTAGAAGTATTTGAAATGGAGGTTGATTAATTTGTGAAAGATTGGTTGATGAGGGATGGAGATCAGGCACCAAGACGGAGTTGAGGCCTGGGGGTTGATTAGCCATGATCATATTGAATGATGGGCAGACTTGAGGAAGTAATTCTTTCACTGCTACTTTCTTGTGTTCCTGTGAGTAATTACATCAATATCTTAAGCCAGGTGTAACCTTTACAGGAATAATACCAACCCCGTTCTTCAGCATCTGGTGAGCATATAGGCATTTCCTCTAAAATAACTTTCACTTCTGCAATATTAGATAAGGTAGATTTTGTGCTCAATATACAGTGCCCTCCATAATGTTTGGGACAAAGACTCATCATTTATTTGTTTGCCTCTGTACTCCACAATTTGAGATTTGTAATAGAAAAAAACACATGTGATTAAAGTGCACATTGTCAGATTTTAATAAAGGCCATTTTTATACATTTTGGTTTCACCATGTAGAAGCTCTGTTTATACATAGGTTCCCCCCCCAATTTGGGGACACATGGCTTCACCGGTGTTTGTAATTGCTCAGGTGTGTTTAATTGCCTCCTTCATGCAGGTATAAGAGAGCTCTCAGCACCTAGTCTTTCCTCCAGTCTTTGGAAACTTTTATTGCTGTTTATCCACATGAGGATCAAAGTTGTGTGCCAATGAAAGTCAAATAAGCCATTATGAGACCAAGAATAAAACTGTTAGAGACATCATCCTAACCTTAGGCTTACCAAAATCAACTGTTTCGAACATCCATAGAAGAAAGAGAGCTCTGGTGAGCTTACTAATCACAAAGGGACTGGCAGGCCAAGTAGGATCTCCACAGCTGATGACAGAAGAATTCTCTCTATAATAAAGAAAAATCCTCACACCTGTCCGACGGATCAGAAACACTCTTCAGGAATCAGGTGTGGATTTGTCTATGACCACTGTCTGCAGAAGACCATGAACAGAGATACAGAGGCTACACTGCAAGATGCAAGTCACTGGTTAGCTGCAAAAATAGGATGGTCAGGTTACAGTTTGCCAGGAAGAAAAAAGAGCAACCACTGTTCTGGAAAAAGGTCTTGTGGACAAATGAGATGAAGATTAACATATCAGAGTGATGGCAAGAGCAAAGTATGGAAGAGAGAAGGAAATGCCCAAGATCCAAAGCATACCACCACATCTGTGAAACACGGTGGTGAGGGTGTTATGGCCTGGGCATGTATGGCTGCTGAAGGGACTGGCTCACTTATCTTCATTGATGATACAACTGCTGATGGTAGTAGCAAAATGAATTCTGAAGTGTTTTGCCACATCCTATCTGCTCAAATTCAAACAAATGCCTCAAAACTAATTGGCTGGCGGTTCATTCTACAGCAAGACAATGATCCCAAACATATTGCTAAAGCAACAAAGGAGTTTTTCAAAGCTAAGAAATGGTCACTTCTTGAGTGGTCAAGTCAATCACCCGATCTGAACCCAATTGAGCGTGCCTTTTATATGCTGAAGAGGAAACTGAAGGGGACTAGCCCCCAAAACAAGCATAAACTAAAGATGGCTGCAATACAGGCCTGGCAGAGCATCACCAGAGAAGACATCCAGCAACTGGTAAAGTCTGTGAATCGCAGACTTCAAGCAGTCATTGCATGCAAAGGATATGCAACAAAATACTAAACATGACTACTTTCATTTACATGACATTACTGTGTCCCAAACATTATGGTGCCCTGAAATGGGGGGACCTATGTATAAACATTGCTGTAATTTCTACATGGTGAAACCAAAATGTATAAAAATGGCCTTTATTAAAACCTGAAAACGTGCACTTTAACCACATGTGATTTTGTTTCTATTACAAATCTCAAATTGTGTAGTACCGAGGCAAATAAATAAATGATGGGTCTTTGTCCCAAACATTATGGAGGGCACTGTGTAGCCATTTGTGATATTAATATTCCTTTTAACTCTTTACATTTCTTTGAACAATATTTTTTTATTATCAAAGTTTATTATGTAAATAATAAATTAATCCAATGTTACTCCACCTTCAATCTGTCACTTAATTCTTGCGTAACTTGGTGTACATCCTGGTTTACCTGATAATTAATAATTACCTGGTACATAGTAATGTCCTTTTATTTCTCCACTCTTGCACAATTTACATCTTTCCGCTGGGTGGTTAGCATGCAACAAAAACTTTTCACTGTACCTTGGTACGCCTGACAATAAATAAACTAAACTAAATTCAAGAGTTCAGCAAAGTGGGGAACTCTCAGACTGTGTAGTGTTAAAGCTCGGCCTACCAGCCTGGTGCACTGTTAAACAGTATTTAAGAAGTAATTTCTCTCCATTTTGGATATGTCACATATCAGCAGAAAAACATTTATCCTGCACTTTACATTTCACAATCTAATAATTTGAATTGGTCAGTTATGAAGTCAAGTTGTGCATGCTTGCCAAAATGGGCAGTGTCCACCCTCTACCAAGGGAGAATGCAAGGCAGGCGCTACATTTTACTGATGTTGCACGATGTGTCAAGAACACTGATTGTCCCGTGGTACACAGCCACAGGCTTGCACATTTTATTGTGTTTTGAATTTGAACTCTCATCTTTGATTTGAATTGTCACTAATAAGTTCAGAGTTTCACCTTGTAAACAAGCACCAGATTCATATTGCTTCCTCTCTGCTGTTTTGTGATTTGTAACCTCAAATTTGGCAATGCTAGGAAAGCTTGTGTAAAACCAATTGCTTATCGCAGATAGTTTCACTTCTGACAATTATATCAGTTAATACTGAAGCAGTTTAAAAATAAACTTTTTTTCTTGCAGCTTCATTCCAACCGGTTTTGTGATGTCTTTCATTTGTGCATTTTTTAATCAATTATCTATCTCTTTAATTTATCTGTCTCTATCATAGATTTTCATTAACATTTGGCAACAAAGTTTTCTGCTATGCAAATTTTACTTTCCATTTGTGAATGTACTCATTGTTAAGCACTCCTGCTCAAAACATGTTGGCCTATTTACTGCCACCTGTTTTGAAACTTAATTCTGGGCAGCCTATTGAGAAAAGTTGCACACTGAATGATGTCACTGAATCCAACTCCGGCTAAAAAAAACTTGCACTTTCTAATTGGACTTTTGACAAACTTCCTCCCTCTGATGGTTGTAAAATATTTAATTATGCTATTTGAAGAAGAATGCAGAAATTCTTGCATCTTAACCAGCCTTTATTAGTTTAGGTTTAAGTTTATTATTGTCAGGTGTACTGAAGTACAGTGCAAAGCTTTGTTATTCATGCTACCCAATCAATTCACAGAGTACTATACATAATGCAACCAAGCCAAACGGTGGAAGAAATTAATTTAGATGTAAATTAAAGGAAAATGAAAAGCGGAAACGGCAGGTTTGCTTCAAGAGACTTTAATGCATGATATCATGGAGAGATGCGGGAGTACACTGCCCACCAATTCTCTGACTTCACAGCAAAATTAGCCGACAGTTATACTGTGCAGTAAACAACTTTTTTTTTTGTTAGACATAACTATACACAAATATACTAATTACTACATGGGTACCAATTATTTAATTAGTCATAACATACTTTTTGTTTATGTCAATCTTGTTCAACAACAGATGGTTAATACAAGCCAAACACAATACAAGGGCATCTTGATGTGATTCTATCTCATCTTTTAGGCGGACCACACCACCATCCCCTCTCCGAGCCAATCTATAGCCCCCCCATTTACAGGTACATTTCTATGCTACTAGCAGTAGGGGGCGCGGATGATTTACTGTAACTTCTCACAAAGGAAAAACAAACTTCCTTATCTCCTCTACTATCTCTTGTTTACATTTACCATCCATCCTTCAACTCATTCCTAGACAAGAGGTAATGCGTCTAATCTTACTTTGCCAATTCCCACAAACCTCTTCTGCACCTGGTCAACGAGAGATGCCAATTGTCACATCCAACCACCCTTTCGTTACCTTGTTCAATTCCAATCAAAATTAAGTAAAAAAGGATATTAATATTTTCTTCCACACAAACACATACAATAGGTAGAGCAAAGGGAAAGATACGGAGTACAGAATATAGTTCTCACCAATTCCAGTGACAAAGTCCAATGCCCATAATGGGGTAGAGGTGAATTGGACAGTACGCTGGCTTATGGAAGGACCGTTCAGAAGCCTGATAACTGAAGAAGGCTATTGATCCAAAACGTCACCCATTCCCTCTCCAGAGATGCTGCCTGTCCCGCTGAGTTACTCCAGCAATTTGTGTCTACTGACAGGGAAAATAAGCTGTTTCTGAGTCTGGTGATGTGCACTTTCAAGCATTTGTACCTTCTGCCTGA
Organism: Okamejei kenojei; assembly: GCA_035221665.1. Taxonomy (NCBI): domain Eukaryota; kingdom Metazoa; phylum Chordata; class Chondrichthyes; order Rajiformes; family Rajidae; genus Okamejei; species Okamejei kenojei. The sequence goes on from CM069146.1 coordinate 16,436,986, forward strand.
TTGGCGCAGGGTGAAGGAAGAATCACCCGTTGTCGTATAGCCCTCTACCGACATCACCAAAAGAGTCAATAATGTTTGTGGAACCTGTGTTCATCAATTGTTGCTTTATTACTACTTGTAATAAAAGTAACTGTATTTGAAGACCGCATAACTGTAAAGTGCTTTGGAATTTGTGGAGATCATGAGAGGTGATATTTTGAAAACAAAAGATTGAAAACCCTTTACAAAAAGCTTTATTATGTGCAATAATACCTTTGCGGAGAATGAGTCATTTAGAAGTATACTTTGCATAATTCCATTCTTTAGATGTCTTAGTTTGGGACAGTCGATTTATCCATCGACTGGCCACGCCTTTCCCCTGAAGTAATTTTGCATTGTTCTTTGATTTGCAGGTTGAAAAGATTGAGAATCGCTGCTTGGAATTGTTCAGGAGGGACTATGTGTACAGTGTGATCCATAATCCAAATGGAGAGCTTTGTGGCCATTACCCCCGCCAAATCGTCTTCATGGAGTATACAAGCACAGATGGTGGCAAGGACAGGTATGGGATGTAATTAAGCAGCATGCCCAGGGTCTTGTGAGTTTTGTGCGAATGTTCACATCTGTGTTGTCTTTTTTCAGAGTACTTCCAAGCTGTATTGTGGAATGGTGTTGATAGCAGGGAATGTGAAGAATCAGGAGGATATTGCAGAAAACTGCAACTGTTTATCTAACTTTAAATACTTGTAACATACCATAAGATGAAATGTTGTTGAACCTCTTTACCTAGTTATACTATGCAGTTGATCACTTCCCCTGCCTTGGCAGCATTCTTTCCTCAAACGCTGACATCGACTCCGAGGTCAACCATCGCCTGAGTTGTGCCAGTGGAGCCAATGCCAGACTCAAGAAAAGAGTCTTTGAAGACCGAGACCTAAAGGCTCAAACAAAACTGCTGGTCTACAGAGCTGTTGTCCTCTCCACCCTGTTGTATGGAGCCGAGTCATGGACCGCCTACAGCAGGCACCTGAGAGCCCTGGAACGATACTATCAAAGATTCTTACGAAAGATTCTGAGGATCAGCCGGGAGGACAAACGCACCAACATCAGCGTTTTGGAGGAAGCTAACATGACCAGCAACACAATACAGCACCACAATAATGCAGCACCAACTTCGATGGACTGGCCATGTCATCCCTAAACAAATCCTGTACTCTCAATTGAAGGAAGGTCGGCGAGCCCCCGGCGGGCCAAAGAAACGCTTCAAGGACAACATCAAGTACAGTTTGAATAAATTCCACATCACATCAAGCAACTGGGAGCATATTGCACCGGACAGGCGCTCCTGGAAAACAGCAGATCATGAAACGGAGCTACGCCGTGTCGCAGAGACAAAGCGACAACACCGCAAGGAGAGAGGGAAGGGGGCTCGACGACTATCAACCATCGCCAGTCTCCACGTTGATGTTGACCACGTTGCACCAAGGTGTGTGGATCGCGGATCGGCCTCTACAGACATCTGCAGACTCACAAGTAGATGACCCGATGGAGAGAAGAGGAGAGGACAGTCATACACGTTTCGAGTGACCGCCGATGATGATGATGCAGTTGAGATCAGTCGTATCAATTATTTAGGTTATTTTGGATTCCGTATGTGATGTATCCCTTTCCCCATTTGAGAAGTTACAGACTCGTGTCCAGGATTTCAGGTGATGTCGCTTTGTAACTATTGATTGTGACGACCCAAATAAAGTATTAGAAGCACTCATAGGACTTGGGAGGAGAAGTAATCCTGTATCAGAACTACATTTTGCAGTGGTTCAGTGAAAGGATTGGGAAGGCTGCCTACTTTTTATTTAGTCTGGCACCTCCTTTAATCCAGACAAGACTACGAGAGCGCACTTGAAATCTATCCCCCCCCCCCCCCCGCCAATCTTGACCTCATCAGGACTTCTGCGCCGGTCGGTCGGTGGAATTTGCTCCCTGCGGCCAGGGATCTGGAACTCCAGTCTGGGTGGAGCCGGCAAATCTGTTCCCATAGCCGACTTCTCAGACCAACTTTGCGGGCTGGTATCTTGGCGTCTGGGCGGATTGTTCCAGTACCATTTTATGCCTATTGGAGGCTGCCAACTCCATTGGGCTGGATAAAACGGATAATCCAGAAAAGCTTTGTGGAACCAAGGGTGCCGGAAAATCGGCGGTGGACCAGCATAACTAACGTATCTCCGTGGTTCTTCGAATTGAAGCTATTAAGATAGAGAACTCATTGTGCAATTTCTTGATAAACATTTTCAGAGCAGTCCTAAATTACATTTTAGGGAATTTCTTTCTGCAGCTTCTCAAGTCAGGATATTTGTTCTCTCTGGATAAAATGAAATAAAATTTAAAATAATGCCTGGAGTAGATCAACAGAGACTAGGTACAAAATGTATTAACTTATCAAGAATTTATTTCCACGCTTTTTCCATGCTTTAGTATCTGGGCTTCGCAGGGGGAATTGCTGCCCTGTTTTGAGGTTAGAGTGATGTAAGTGAACAAGAAATGCTGCATTCTTGAACATTTAAATCCTCCGATAAATTCACCTTGTCTTTACTATTCTCTCAGTTCAACAAAGTACTTAAAACAAAATAAGTAGGGAAACAATTAATTAAATAATTTAAAGTTTGTCTCAACTTTAAGCAGTTTATTTTAAGGCTGTATAGAAAAGGCACTTTTCGGGTTTTTTTTGCATTTTGGTAGACTAGAGTGTTCTTTCAACTTTTATATGAATTTGTTGCAAACTTTAAAAACTGAATTCAGTGACTGGTGGTGATATTCCTGAAAAAACAAAAGTAACATTGCATTGTGCATGCAAGACTTTTTTTTTGACACTTCACACATAGAATATCAGATATAGGAAGAATGGTTTTATTATTAACTAAGCGCCGGAGCGTGGTGTACTTGGCTTGCTCAGTCAAAATCATCGCAGTAGTCTGGGGTTCAAGTCCATACCAATCTGACAGTGGATAGTGGTAAAGAGACTGCAAGGTATGTTTGGCTAAGGCTAATGAAGCCAGGGTATTAAGTATAAGAGTCGGAAAGTTACGGTGCTGCTTAAGACTTTGGTTAGGCTGCATTTGGAGTGCAGTGTGCAGTACCAATAGGATACGGAGGCTTGTAGAGGGTGCGGAAGAGGTTTACCAAAATTTCGCTTGGATTTGAAGATAGTACCTATTAGGAGGTGGAGCAAACTAGAATTATTTCCTTTGAAACGTTAGGGGAGACTTGATATAAGTATATGAAATCTAACGAGGCATAGATAAGGTGGATGATCACAACTTTTTTCCCAGTGAAGAAATATCAAGGACTAAACGGCATACTTTCAGGTGAGAGGCAAAGTTCAAAGAAAATGTGCAGGGCACGTTTTTTACCCAGAAAATGGTGTGCCTGGAATGCACTGCCAGGGTTGGTGGTGGAGGCAGATATGATAGTGGCATTTAAGAGGCTTTTAGATAGGTCTAGTGGCTTCTGGTTCATGGGAGGAGGGGGTGGGAAGCTACAATTAACCAGCACTTGCAGGATATCCATAGCATGGTGTTTAATCATTCATGCATTTTTTGGAACATGCTCAACTCTTTCCCCATTTCATCGAGTTATACAGCATTTAAATAGGCCCATCAGCCCAACTTGCCCATGCTGCCCAACATGCCCCATCTACACTTGTGTCACCTGCCTGCATTTAGCCCATATCCTTCTAACCTACCCTACCCATGTACCTGTCCAAATGTTTTATAAGCATTTGTGATAGTATCTACCTCTTCCAGCAGCTCGTTCCATATACCTACCGCCTTTTGCGTTCTAAAAAAAAGTACCCATTTGTTTTTATTAAATCTTTTGCCACTTACCTTAAACTTATGTTCTCTGGTTGTTGATTCACGTCCTCTAAAGTAAAAACCTCTGCATTTACCTTATCCAACCCTCTCATTATCTTATACCCTGCTCTAACATCACCCCTCATCGTGCACTACAAAGAATAAAGTCCGAACCTGCTCAGCCTCTCCTTATAGTTCAGGCCCTCGAGTCTGGGCAATATCCTCGTAAATTTACTCTGCACCCTTTCCAGCTTAACAACATATTTCCTATAACAGGGTGATCAAAAATTATCACAATACTCGAAATGTGGCCTCACCTATGTCTTGTGCAACTGTAATAAGATCTTCTATGTGTAAGAAGGAACGGCAGATGCTGGTTTAAAAGGAAGATAGACACAAAAAGCTGGAGTAACTCAGCGGGACAGGCAGCATCTCTGGAGAGAAGGAATGGGTGACGTTTTGGGTCAAGACCCTTCTTAGACAATAGTCAATAGACAATAGGTGCAGGAGTAAGCTATTCGGCCCTTGGAGCCAGCACTGCCATTCAATGTGATCATGGCTGATCATCCCCAATCCTCTACTCCAGCTTTTTGTGTCTTTGTTCGCTCCTAACTTCAATACTCGATACTACCATTGATGAAGGCCAATGAACTGATAGCCTTCTAGAACACTCTATCTACCTGTGACGCCATTTACAAGGAGCTATGTACCTGCACTCCTGGATCCTTCTGGTGTACAACACTCCGCAGAGCCCTGTCATTCATTCTATAGGTTCTGTCCCCATTGGACATCCCAAAATGCAACACCTCGCATTTCTCTGCATTAAACTCAATCAACCATTCCTCAGCCCACCTGTCCAACCGACCAAGTTCCTGCTGCAAATTTTGACAACTGCTGTCTACAATACCACTCCTTTAATAATATCTGCAAACATGAAAACTGCAAACTTATTTCTGCTTCTCATATGTTTAATTTATTTTGTTGATATTGAATAAGGTCAAGAATATAAAGAAATAACCTGCATAACCTTTAATTGTGCCTGTTACAACCTTGTACACGTGGTAATACCAATATTTTGGTTACCTCCCAGTCAATTATAGACAAAAATGCTGGAGAAACTCAGCGGGTGAGGCAGCATCTATGGAGCGAAGGAATAGGTGACGTTTCATCGAAGAAGGGTCACGACCCGAACCGTCACCTATTCCTCTGCTCCATAGATACTGCCTCACCCGCTGAGTTTCTCCAGCACTTTTGTCTACCTTCGATTTTTCCAGCATCTGCATTCTTTCTTAAACACTCCGTCAATTATAGTCATTTTTCATGCCATTTGACTTTTGTTTGCTTGTTATGTACCTATTTATTTTCAGGAGTACAATTTGTTGTGCATTGCCTTTTACAACACCTACCCAAGGTACATTCATCATTCATGAACCTGACAAAGTGATTGTCTATTTCACTGTTGGATTCATTGCAGCCAAGATGACTTTTTTCCCCGATGGAAATGCATATTGTCTTTCATGTTTCATTGTTAAAGTGTTGCTATCCAAAGAATTTGTACTTTGGCCATGGTTGGGGAGTGGGTCTGAGACCTTCAGTTATATAGCATATGACATGGCAGCTATCAAAATGGGTCTTGCCATTTTATTAAGCAAATTTGGGCTGGATGTCAGAAATAGAATGGAGAGATATTTTGATCCAAGGAAGGACAAGATCGATTTTTATGGTTCGAGGGAATCAGTTGACGAGGGCTATTTTAAAAAGTGACAGTTAACTGATGCCATCCGTTAATTATTTTTACACCTGGTTTTGCTTCCTGCTCTTCTGATGACAGCTGAACCCGAGTGGAAAGATGGATACAGTCAGTTTGTGCAATGATTCTTTATTGCTATTGGTGATACTTTGATTATGTGATACTACAGAGGCTTGGATACAGTTTCTTTTTTAATGAATTATCCCATCGGAGTTATTTGAGAAGTCCTTAGTAATGAGGACTAAGGCATTTTAGTTTTTATTGTTAGAGAATTGTGCTGATGGCATAGGTAGAATTACTATTTCTTCCCTTGTAACCATTGACCTTTCTTTCACATCCTACGATTGCTGCTACTTCTGAGAAACCCATTAGATCAACCAAAGTTGCTGCCTTAATTTTTTACATACCAAAGTACACAATCAGGAGAATATATTAGAGGATTGCTCATAAGAAAGAGGGTCAGAAGCTGGCCAGATGCCCTGGAATTTGTAGGAAGGAACTGCAGATGCTGGTTTAAACTGAAGATAGACACAAAATGTTGAAGTAAATCAGTTGGTCAGGCAGCATCTCTGGAGAAAAGGAATAGGCGACGTTTTGGGTCGAGACCCTTCTTCAGACTGAGAGTGGAGAAGTCTGTAGAAGGGTCTCAACCCAAAACGTCTCCTATTCCTTTTTTCCGGAGATAATGCCTAATCTGCTGAGCTACTCCAGCATTTTGTGTTGAGCCCTGGAATCTGTTGGCCATTCGATGAGATCACCACTGATGATCTGCCTCAACTCTACTGTCCGACGTGTTCTTTATATTTCTTGATTCCAAATGTATATTGATCAGTCTTGTATATTCTCAACCCAAGATAACAAATGTCAAAATAGATTCCCAAGTGAGAATGAAGTCTCCCATGATGTCAGTCCAATTATTTGGTCCCCTTTCGACTTCCCCCTAGTTCTAGACTCTCATGGAAAGGAAAATAACTTGTTGGCATTGATCCCGTCGAGCACCATTATGTAAAAATGTAAAATAACTGTGAATGCTCGAAATCCCAAATAAAAGCAAACGTCAATATTACCTATGGATAGAGCAAAATAGTTAAAATCTCAAGTCCTACCTTTTGTTGGAAACCTTTCAATCTACTTTATATTTTTGAATAAAATTACATTTTGTTCTTAAACTTCAGAAAGTAAAGGCAGGTTCTTGCAATCTTTCCTCGATTCAGTTTAATTATCTTTGAAGCAGTCTAGTAAAACTTAATTCCACTAATAAAACGTAATGCCTCCAAACCATCCTTTGAAACAAGGTGCCCAAAATGGCAAATCTCTTAATATTTTTCTCCATTTTAAAACATCTTATATTCTTATTGTAAAAGAGGTGCTAATCAGTTATAAATTCTTGACAGTCCCTTTACATCTTTAAGCTACTTTATTTACTAATTTTGTGTTGTCGGAAAACTTGGATACTTTACAATTGGACCCTTCATCAAAGTAGCTTGTAAATAGCTGAGGCTCATGCAGTGATCTTTAAGAGGTCTAGTTTATTTCAGTTTAACAGTCTAAAAATAATCTGTTTGTTCTCGCTCTGTTTTTATTTTGCTGGATGCAGCGAGATGTTTCCTCGGACTGATGAGTCTAGTTCCACGGAGCATAATTTCAGTAAAGACTCGGAGAAATTTTTCCAGCTTTAGATTTCTTATTGTCATGCGTACCATGATGCAGTGAAAAACTTTGTTTTGCTTGCTATCCAATCAACTCAGATAATACTATACATAAATCCCATCAAGCCAAACTCATGTACAATAGGCTGGGCAAAGAGGAAGATACAGAGTGCAGAACCAAGTTCTCAGCATTGTAACGCACTAGTTCCAGATACCAAGTCCAATATGATGGAGGTGAATTGGACAGTACCCTAGGTTATGGAAGAACCGTTCAGAAACATGATGACAGAGGGGAAGAAGCTGCTCCTAAATATGGTGGTGAGAGCTTCTGTATCTTCTATTCAACGTCATCAAGGAGAAGAAATAATCATCAGGGTGGGACAAGTCTTTGGTTATGCTGGCTACTTTTCCGATTCAGCATGAAGTGTGGATGGAGTCAATGGTGGGAGTCTGGTCTGTCTGATTGACTGGGCTACATCCACAACTCTGCAGTTTCTTGCCGTCTTGGGCAGAGCTGTTCCGAAACCAAAGCTGTGATGTAACCTGACGGTATGCTTTCTGTGATGTGTTTGTGGACGTTTATAAGAGTCATTGGAGGCAAGCTGAATTTCCTCAGTCTTCTGACGAAGTAAAGGTGTTGATGTGCCTTCTTAGCTATCGCTTCAGTGCGATGAACCTTTTGAATTCTACGCTGGAACGCCATGAAAATTCAGTCATTGCTTTCATTCAAAATGCCGAGTTCTGGATATGAGAGAAACCGAGGCATATGGAAGTAATGCAGGCAAATTGAGCTGTTAGATTAGCCATTATCTTAATAAATGGTGGAATGGGCTGAATTTCAAGAGCTCCTGTATTTGTACTAGGACGCATTAGTTACTGCATAATTTATCCAGAACCTCTCAATGCTAATACCTGGCAATAAAGCTGAGTTTCCCAGAATGTTTTACTTATTTTCAGTTGGATGAATACAAATTGGCAAAGGTTTCTGTTTTTTCTGGATCTTGGAAGCGGTCATCTTGTCGATATAAGCAGGTTTCTATAAAGGGCCTGTCCCACTTACTCGATTTTTTTCGGCACCCGTCACAGTCGCAGCAGGTCGTCGAAAAGTTTCAACATGTTGAAAATCCGGCAGCGACCAGAAAAATGTACTACTCTTTGGGCGACTACTCACAAGCAAACAGAGCACTGTCTGTGGTTTTTACCTCCTAACGTGTGATAGTATGTACTTGCATTAGAGGGAGTGCAGTAAAGATTAAGTAGACTGGTCCCAGGGATAGTGGGCTTGCTGTATGAGGAGATTTTGAGTGGACTGGCGAGTATTCTCTGGAGTGTAAATATGTTTTAGTTTTAGAGATACAGAATGGAAATGGGCTCTTCGACTCACCGAGTCCACGCTGACCAGTGATCCCTGCACCGGCACAATCCTACACACTAGTGACAATTTACATTCATTACCGAAGCCAATTAACCTACAAACCTGCGTGTCTTTGGAGTGTGTGAGGAAACTGGACTACCTGTGGAAACCTTGCGCGGTCACAGGGAGAACGTACGAACTCTGTGCAGACAGCACCTGTATTCAGGATTGAACCCAGGTCTCTGGCGCAGTAAGGCAGCAACTCTGTCACTATGCCTCCATACCACCCATAAATTGTTGCACTCAAATGCTGTGAACGTTTGGAATTCTTCACGCAGAATGGCTGTGGAGACTTAGTCATTAATGTTAATAGACATTAATGTTTATTTAAAACATTGATTGGTACGACAGGATTTGAAGAATATGGGAATTTGTGCTGAAAAATTTTACAGAGGCAGATTAACTACCATGACCTTAAATGGCAGAGTAGAATCAGAGACCCATGTGACCTCCTATGCTACTGTTTCTTATGTTCATGACTTTTCAGGGACTGGATGACCAAATTAAAATACCTCATTGATATCACTCTTGCAGTTTATTATCAGGTAGATATGGTATTAGAAAGTATGGAATAATCTAAAAATGCACTATGGTGGATAATCTCTCTCTTCTGATATGTTAATATATAGGCAATTATTTTATTTGTGTACAACATTTCATCAACTATATTTAGAACTAAATGTTTGTATTGGGTTTGCTTGTTTTGGAGAGTTGCAAGACATCCCATGAGAATGGGAATATTGTACATATTTCAAGATATTGAGTAATTTCACGTAGAAATCACAGCAGCTTTAAATTTTATTATTTGTTTGAAACTTTATCCTCAAAGCTGACATTGTTCTTAAAAAAATATTTTATTTTTATAGCATTTTTTAACATTTGATTTGGTCTTCTATGGGAAAGGTATATAATCTATTGTAAGAGGAAGTAGAAAGTTGCAATCTGGTTTATTTCTACATGTTGCTTAATGGCTGCCAACAGCAAAATGGTCATAAATGGTCTAGGGACAAATGTGTTCGTCCCTGAAAAAGACATGGGCCAAAATGAGTAATTAACCCTTGCCTGTTGATTACAGTGGAGGCAAATTGCCATTTTTGTTCTGCTTGCTCATTACTATGTTGCCAGTGCTCATCTTCGGTACTGTATATATTATTTGGCTGAATTATTTAGCTGGGGCCAAATATTGTGAGTGGCTAGCACATTTAAGGACAGGTGTTACATCACTTAATAGGAGGTGCATTGTGGTTAGCATAGATGCTGCCATTAGTTTCAGAAATTAATTCTACTTGTACAACAAGGTGGAGAGAGTAAGCTGCAAGGTAGTTAGGTGTTACTTCGGAGGTCTCAGTAGAGGAGGAGGAGGAAATTAGGAAAGGCATCCAGCGTCAGGAGGGAATGACAATGCAATCAACCCGCCTCCAGAGGGTGACGGGAATGGTTAGCAATGGAAGTCAATGCCACGATTTTGACTTGGAATTTGTGACGTTGCACAGGTGCTGAAGATCACTATGTGCCATTTCCTACAGCCTCCCCAGAATCTTGGAATTTCTGAATTTTCCACATGCCCATTGCTCATATAAGGTCATAAGTAATCAGAATTAGGCCATACGGCCCATCAAGTCTACTCTGCTATTCAATCATGGCTGATCAATCTCTCCCTCCTAACCCCATTCTCCTGCCTTCTCCCCATAACCCCTGACACCCCATATGCAACAATCTCAAGTAATTGGGACTTGTTCTTACAAATGCTTGTGTTCGCATCCAGGATTTTGACCATAAAGCAATCTAGATTGAATGATGTGTTAAAGAAGGAACTGCAGATGCTGGAGAATCGAGGGTACACAAAAGGCTGTAGAAACTCAGCGGGTGCAGCAGCATCTAAGGAGCGAAGGAGATAGGCAACGTTTCGGGTCGAGACCCTTCTTCAGACTGGTCAGGGATCAGGGAAACGAGAGATATAGACGGTGATGTGGAGAGATAAAGAACAATGAATGAAAGATATGCAAAAAAGTATTGATGATAAAGGGAACAAGCCATTGTAAGCTGTTTGTAGTGTGAAAATGAGAAGCTAGTGCGACTAGGGTGGGGGAGAGATAGAGAGAGAGGGAATGCCAGGGCCCGAGGGCTGAGGGAGAGGTGGGAAGGGGTTTGCCATATAATAATAACCCAAAGGGGATTTAGATATTATAAACCATTTGACTCGTAAATGAATAAACGTTCAGAGAAATGAAACTGTCGAAATGACGTTGATGTATCGGGCTTTTTATAGGTAATAGTAAGATTAAACGAGAACTTACCAGTTCGAAGTTTGATCGTTATTTTATGAGGAGTAACGATGAGGGATTACGTGAAGAAGCCCCGCCTGGCGCTGGAACGGCATACTTCAAAGCAGCGGCATGAAAAACACAGATAATAGCCGGAGTAAAATAGTAAGGCTCAACATAGATTTAGAACTACCAGATGATCATTTATTTTATGAGGGTTGGGAGTGGAGGGCGCGTAATCTCTCATCGTTACTCCTCATAAAATAACGATCAAACTTCGAACTGGTAAGTTCTCGTTTAATCTTACTATTTTACTTCGGAGTCACGTGAGTGACTACGTGAAGATTTTGAAGCTTTCTGTGTTTTTTATGTCGCAGACTCATTCCATACGACACTCTGGCTCATTCAACACAGTAATGAGCAAAATAACACATTTTTTCCTCCAAACATTGCCTCAAATTATTTCACGTTATAAAAGAATAAAAGTAATGCCCTTTCCATTGAAAGATAAGTTTATCAGAAAATATCAATTGATATATATAATTTGATGGTATGAACAAAGCAACAATTATAGAGAACCCAACACTCCGTGTCCAATCCTGATACCATGACTGGTTCCATTTAATTTAATATTTATTTTACACTCTCCTGTGGCCTTGCATCTTTGCTCGAGCGGCTCATCCTGTGCCATTCCTGTGAATATATCTACCTCCTTAACAGAGTGATTTTCCACATTTCAGTGTCTAGTTCCACTGAGTGTTATTCAATTTTTAACCATCTAGAATACATTTCTCGAGAACCATCAGTTTTTACTGAAACCTAATGTGGATTTTTGTGTGTAATAAGTAGTGCTGTCTCATCACCACAGAGACTCTTACCTACTTCAACATATTTCATCAATGTTCACACACACACACAATTTAAGGCCGACGGGATATGCTTATAGGTTTACCTTGGTTTCAGCTCTTCTTGGTCTGCTTTGTTTGGTAAATTCATAAACATATATGATAATGTAATCTGTATCCACATGTAATTATAACGTAATATTTGCAATGTTTGCACTCTTATGTTGATACTAAAGTCATCAGCATTATTACTTTCAATGTTAACTTTTTTGAATCATTGATAGAATTGGAGTCCATTGCCTAAGGCAATTCAGGACTATATTGATCTACCGACTTATCTATTGCAATTTTGGACAGATTATTTATATAATATTATATTTATATACATATATTTATATCTACATATATATCCCTTTTCATATCGGGATATTACGAATGAACCGTAAATAGGACGATAAATACTCTGAGCCCTATTATTGGCTCTATCAATTAGATACTCAGAAAAAATGCAACCCACAAGGAACTCACATATATCTAATATGACAAATAACTTTACTGTCTACACAGACTTCCAATTTCTTATTAGAAAATTTTATTATTTGTTTTAAACTTATTTCTGCAAATTGCAGGTATAACACTTCTTTTATACACAATTATTTTATTGTTATGTTGTTATATTAGTTAAACATTCATAGACTTCTTTGACCATCAAACTGTTGTAATGGTCTGGTCAACCTGCAGATAGTCAAATTCCATGTCATGGATGCCTTTGTACAACAATAAATTACTGCAACTATGAATCATCACAAGTGGTTCAACATCACTCAATATTTATGAAAACCATGAAGGATCCGTTTTGGGCCCCCAAAATGCCTCTGGCAGTGTCCTGCTACATTTTCATCAGACACTGCCCTATCAGACAAATATGAAGAACATTAAAGAACATCTTTCCTCATGTAATTGAGAGAAATGCATCCACCTTTCCTGTTCTTGGTTTACCCACGAGAACATTTGAAGGATCGGTGATTTAATCTGTATATAACCAGATTAATCGTAAGTAATCCATATTAATGACAATGTATTTTTCCCCCTTAATTTGTTGTCTGCGATAACATTGTCTCTTTCTTAGAGATAAACAGCTGGACTAAAACATTTTAGAATATGCCACATCTGTTCACTCAGATAATCACATGATTATTATTTTACTTATCTTATGTGATTTAATATATGCCACAGCCGTGGTATTGTTCACCTTGATATGACATGGACACTTCCATAATAGAACAATCTATATTTAATCCATAATTCCTTATACTTCAATAATTAATACAAATGTTTGGAGAAATTTCTTAGGACAATTCATTTGCAATTACCTGGTATTATTGTCCGTAGTCCCAACAAGAGACGTATCAATTATCTTTATAAGAATAGATAATATTTTTATCTTACCCAAATATTCACAGAAGCTGTCCATCATCTGTCAATACTTGCTTCAGCTTGCAACAGCTGCTAAGCTTATAGTTGAAGCAACTTGTGAACCTTTTTTTTATCCATTACTTTAATAATGATAATATATCATTTGGTATTTGCATAAGCCTCTCACAAAGGCATACATGTTCTTATAAGCTTCTGTATTCCTTCTTTTGGAGCTTTATTTATTCTTTACCTAGGCTCCTTTTCTAATGGAGGGACAAAGTATGTCAACAAAGCAATAAGACATATTTGTATCATGGAACAATTTTCCCCCTCTTATGGTGCTGAATTACTCCTAAATCCAGAATAGTAATTTATGAATATTTATGAATGCCTACAACATAGGCTTTATGTGATGGGTCAGGTCCTTGCCTTTCAACAGGCTTGTAATTGCAGCACTAATTTGCAGCTGACTCTTTATAACCTTCCAATTTAAATGTGATCAAGATAAACCATGACCATGTTCTCATTAGTGCAAGTGCTGATCTTTTTATCAGTACAATTGTTCTTCCAGTATTCTGTTTAACGGCCTTGAACAGGTTTTATTCCTTTAGACAATGTTTTAACTTGCACCACTTGACCCATTTTAATTAATTTCAAGCACCTGTAATATTTGATTAACACTTTGTTAATAACAACTGTATTTCAATGTTGAAGATGTTTCCATTTTAATAAAATGTTCTTACACTGTGAAAGTGTATATAAAATGATGTTTTGTATGGTTTATACCATCATATCTTTACACTGAAGTAATTTTATAATATATATATGTACGTACCCCTTCTTTATTGGAGTTACTTTTGGGTGCAAACCTAAAATCATTTTTGGGTGCAAACCTTCAATACAGGTGAACCAATTCTTTCTACAATTTTTTGTAGTCCTTAGTTATATTAAATTAATTTTCCTAATACACCTGTAATCCCCCACAATCGGAGATTTCATTAATTTATTTTGTAACAGTTGTTTGCACCTCTTCAACGTACTTCAAGTCTTCTTTTCCCAATTATATGAGTTCGGATAAGGCTATGTTGGATTATGTTTATTTATCATACAATTTATCATTTTCTGCCTTTATTTTGATCCATTATCAAATCTTTATATTGGATCATAATTCTTTCCCCCCAAAGTTTAAAGATCAATAGTCTGTTCTTTTGTAATCAATATTTTTGAATTATCATAAGGCAGGTTTTATTCCATAATAATCAGGAGTTTAACATAACCTGATTTGTATTGATCTGCAAATCTAGAGTGCAGATTTGGTCCCTATACAATTACATATATATAACTAAATTAATATTATATATTTCTTCCCATTGAGCTCCACAAACTGATGGCAATTTATTTTATTTTAAATGTATTGGTTATTTGCACAATATTTTATTTGTTTTCCATTGAATAGTAATGCCATGCACCAGTTTGAAATACTTTGAAATCGTATTTCCTTATATCTCATATAATTGAGACATGGATATCATAAACGGATTCACCGTTGATATCTTTATAAAACATAAAAGTTTTATCATATTCTGCTGTTTCAACCATAACAGCTTTGGTGAGACCAATTTTTAGTTTCCATGTTTACTTTTCATGGCCTCACTCATTCATTCGGGTATCGTACCTAGTACACCTCTATATTTATTTTGTGCTGAAGTATACTTAAATAAAACATAAAAGTTTTATTTTTATTCTGCTGTTTTAATCATAACAGCTTTAGTGAGAGACCAACTAATTTTGGTTTCCATGGTTATTTTCCATGGCCTCACTTCTTATTCAGGTGTTCTACCTACACCTGTATATATAAATATATATATATATATATATATATTTTTTTTTTTGGTGCTGTGGTGGGTACTTCATGACCAGCCACCACTATAAGTGCATTTTTAGGGTCAGTTTTCCATTTTATTTTTACTGCCCTTGTTACTCCTGAGTTTTTCCCTCAAGGAGACTACCTCCAAACATATCTGAGGTAGATATTCCCACAATATTTCATCATATATTTTAATATATGAAACCCCCTTAGGGTAGGTTTGGGAATGTTTTTGGGCCTTTTAACCTTTTTGGTTGATTTTTTTTTTTTTTTAATTTTATTTTTATTTTTTGGAATCTTTTTTTCCATTATTTTTTAAGCCATAAAGCTTTTTTAGTCTGAAGGCCTTTTATTGAACTTTTTAAATTATGGCCTTTCTGACATAAATTTTTTCCCCCCTGCCAAAAGTTTGTGGAGCGACTAAAGTCTTCCTTAACGTATTTTTGACGGCCACCGGTATCGGAACCGGCTCCGTAATCTCCCGTCCCGATTGCTTCCCCGGGACGTTCTTTTAAAACTCCGTTGTTTTTATACAGAGTATTTTTATTTTAACTTTTACTTATTTTTGCTTTTAAATTCATTTTAATCCTGGTGTTCAACACCAGCCACGGAGTTTTTAAACCCTGAAAGTTTTTTCAACAGCACTTACCTGCGGGCCCGTACCTACCGCTGTCGAGGAGCTGCCTCTGCAGCTCATGCTCTGCTGTCAGCGTCGACGTAATGCCGTTCCAGCACCAGGCGGGGCTTCTTCACGTAGTCACTCACGTGACTCCGAAGTAAAATCATTATTAACATTAAAAAAGGGAAGTAAATGTTTATTTATTAATAGAAAGTCTGTTAAATTTGGTTAAATATAATTTGTGTAGAGTCACATTGGTGTGAGAAAGTTGGTTTATTCTTTTGCTTTAACACTGCTATTCAGCACCATCTAAATGTCTCCCATTTAAAAATATTTGAACAAGTAGCCAGGTAAATTTGAAAGTATGCACCCTAATGGACTTCACTGATGGAGAAAACATTTTATTATGAAACACTCTTTGATTTAAGTATACTCTGAAATTTATGAAAGAATAATAGTAATGCAGCCAAAATAAATTCAATGTGGAATACTTTACTTTTTAATGCTCTCTATTTAGTTTTATAAGCAATGTTGCGTTATTGAGTGTATATTGATCACAGCAAACCTCGAGAATGCTTACAATTTCAGGCTAGGAGTCATGAGGTAGGCATGCCTTTGACAAAGAAATGAATGCTATTGCCAGCTGGAATGAAAGAGTGCCAAGCCATATTGAGAGTGTTCAGGCACAAGCTGAGCCTGTGGATGATGTCAGCTGAGTGCAAATTAGAACTCTTCAGACAGCCTAAAATGGCAGAACCTTGATCGATTTCACATATTTGTTATTGGTTCACTATCTCCAAGGTTGACATCTGCACCTTTTTAATGTAAAAGAAAAGCTTTCAATTTAGTCCTTTAATCATCGCCTTGTGACACTATTCCTGTGATCAATTATCATGGAATAAATTGAACAGCAGATTCTGCCGTAAACATGGAAGTCGGAAAATCACAGTCTGAATTCCTCTTCTTCTATAGGTTTTGGTGAAATGTGAAACTCGGCATTAAAGTCAAAGAAAAAGCATAGAGTTATTACTGACCCATGTTTTACTGCTTTTAGGGTTAAGGTAATTAAAGTTAGGAATGGTAATTTCAGGTGTAAGTGAATTTTTCTTTGTACAACTGATTAAAATTACTCAAATCACCAATTCTATTTTTGCAGATTTAGTTTTACAGGAATGGTGTCTCACTCCTGATTTAAAATATTTTTGGTGTTATATTGACCTGCCTCTAGCTTCTCTAATCTTTCTCTTCCTCCATTATGTTTTTAAAAGGTGTGCATGATGTGTTCTAAACATTAATTTTGATTTCTGCGTGTCTCGCAATAGGTTTTTAAATCTGTAGGAAAAGCTTTGTTTTTTCTTTATCTGTTCAAACACATTGTAGTTCCCCATAATGTCAATGATGGATAAGTAGCTAATGACACCATACCCTTCACCAAAAGTCCTCATAAACTGGACAGCTGTCAACATAGAGAATGATGTGTACTTTTCTACTGGCAGCAAAAGTCGGTTCATTCATCTTTAGTGCTTTCTACAACTTGAAAGAGAATTTAAACTTTTCTCATTTGCATCTAGGTTAACTTTGACAGCTTGATCGTATGACTAGATTCTCAGAAATGTCTGTCCCATTGAACCATTCAAGGATAATTAGGGTGTCGTGTGACAGCATAGCGTGGGGGAATAAATTTGTAGATTGTCAAACACTTGTGCAATTTTAAAACCTTTTGTTTAGCCATAGAGATAAAAAATGTACAGGTTCCTTGCGTTTTATGCGTGTTTGATTTGTGCGTTTTGGAATAACATGCTTATTCATTTAGTACCAAAGCCTGATTTACGCACTCATTTTTAAAATAATGTGCTCAAATTTACACGTATGTTTAATTTATGCATTTTTGAATTTTGTGCTGCTCTCCAAGAACGTACCCCGAACGTAAAACGTGAGGTGCCTGAATTATGTAGTATTATGAAAGTATCCCACAGTGTGCTAAGGTGTTTACGTGTTAAGATTGTTGCTGCTTGGGCCTCATTGCTTGGGACACTATTTGGCATACAGCTTGATATCTGAGTAATTTCTTGGTATTTTGGTGCTCCAATATTACATTGGTCATTATACTTCTTTTAATTATTAATAGTTAACAGATACTACAACCTTTTTGCTCAGTGCTGTATACTATTATTATTTGACATCACCTGCTCAGTCTTGTATAGAGCTTTTCAAACTCCACAAGTAGGACTGGGATCGGCTTATATCTACAAAGCCTCTTCATCTGGCAACAATCACCTACCAGCTATAATAATAAGATGTGTTGTAATTTCACTGGTTAGGAGCTAATGTTTACTCTTGTGTTTTACAGGTTTGAGAGTACAGTTCAGACCAGTAAATTGCAGGACTTTGTGAGCCGTAGCAAGATGGCAAGGTGTCGTAGTCGTTTTGTGTGCCCAGTCATTTTATACCAAGGAAAGGTACAACTTAATTTCCTGATTTATATTTTAATTCAAAATGTAATATTAGTGGGAACATGGGTATGGGTTTTTAAGTTAACTGCTTAGTGAGCTTGACTTAAAAAATAATGATGCAACTTAATGGGCCAGGCAGCATCTCTGGATAACATGGATAAGTGCCGTTTTGAGTCGCCCAAAACCGAGACCCGAAACGTCACCTATCCATGTTCTCGAGATGCTGCCTGACCTGCTGTGTTACTCCAGTGATTTGTGTCCTTTTTTTGTGAACTAGCAACTGCAATTCTATGTTTTTAGTCTGCTGATGCTAAATAAATAATTGTATAGTTCAGCAAAATTTAATTGCTAAATGTTCTGGTAATGAGGATAACATATATGATAATAGATAATAGGTGCAGGAGTAGGCCATTTGGCCCTTCGAGCCAGCACTGCCATTCAATGTGATCATGGCTGATCATCCCCAATCTGTACCCCGTTCCTGCCTTCTCCCCATATCCCCTGACTCCGCTATCTTTAAGAGCCCTATCTAGCTTGAAATTATCCAGAGAACCAGCCTCTTAGGCAGAGAATTCCACACTCACAACTCTCTGTGTGAAAAGGTGATTCCTCATCTCTGTTCTAAATGGCTTACCCCTTATTCTTAAATTCTTATGATTTTGAGCATTAGCATTGTTTTGCTCATTATTTGTTAGCTACTTCTGATATGATCATTTTGAAATTGCAGCATTATGATTACTGACCTGGTCTCGCCTTTACTGCCTAGATTTATTGCAGCTTATGCTGCCCCACAGTAATTATTTTAGACTGAGCTGCATCTGCTAATCTGTCACTTACTAACCCAGTTACCTAAAAATAAACCTGAATTGGGGATGGGAAGGAATCGTTTTTCACCACCTGACCTGTTTTTCAAAGTTATTAATGAAGCAGTGACAAGGGAAACATTGTTTGTACATCAGAGCATTATGATTAATGTCATGCTATAATGAGAGTGAAGTGTGAAACTGAATAGATAATGGCTTAAGGACTGAGTGTTTTAAAACAAAATAGGACTATTCACTGCTGATAAATCGTGTCTTGAATTAAAAAGGAGAGTGTTGGAATTTTCTGTAATTTGGTTATTGTAAGTGGCATCTACCATTTTGTAGATAGCATAGGGGAAATAAAGAACAATCTTCTGGGATTGAGAAAGATTTGCATGTTCTTTGCGATAATTAGGTTAGTCGGCCAGATGCAATTTAGTATGAAATGTTAAATGTGGAGCATTAAAATGATTAAATGTAATAGACCTATAACCGTCAGGAAAGATTACACGAATTGGAGTGAAAAAAAACCTCCAGGTGATGGAAAACCAAAATGAAAACAGAAATGCTGGAAGATCTCATCGGATCAAACTGCATCTCTGGAAGGACAAACGGAGCTAACACTTCAGGTCAAGGGCCCTTCATCAGAACTATTAAACTGAGGAGACTAGCTTGCGTTAAGTTGCAGAGAGAGAGAGAGCAGTTGAGAGTACAGAGGGAATGTATACAAAAGAGTGCAGATGAAAGTTTGGTACAACTGGCGGCACAGTGGTGCAATCAATGGAGCCGCTGACTCACCGTACTGGAAAACCAGTTTTGATCCTGACCTCCGGTGTTCTCGTGTGGAGTTTGCACGTTCTCCCTGTGGCTGCGTGGGGTTCCTTTGGGTGTTCTGGTTTCCTCGCACATGCCAAAGGCATGCAGGTTCGTAGATGAATTGGTCTCTGTAAATTGTCCCATGTGTGCAGAATGGATGCAAAAGTGCGATAACACACAAGTAGTGTGAATGGGTGATCAATGATCAGCGTGGTAACAATTATTTTAAATCTGACAGTTGGAAAAGATTAAAAACCTATTAAAACAAAGATATTGCCACATCTGTAGAAGAGGTGAAAATAGTGGTTACCTGAAATTGTTAAATTCGTTCTTAAGTCCTGAGGGCTACAACAACCCCAGAAGAAGATAAGATGCAGTTATTCAAGATTGCATTGGGCATCTCTGGAGCAGTGTAAGATATTGGTGATACAGGATCAGTGATTGTCTGGAAAACAATGGCCTGATTTTCAGTCATGGTCCAATGGGAGGTATCTGACCTTTGTTATCTGGCTTCTGTAAAGCAGAGGTCAGTTCATCAAATCACAACAGCATTTATTTTGTCTGCAAGTATGAAAATAAGTGTTGGAGTAACTTGAGACTGTTAATATCTCTGGAGGACATGGATAGGCAACGTTTCTGGTCAGGACCCTTCTTCAGAATGGGTCTGAAGAAATCCTGCCTGATCCACTGTGTTACTCCAGCACTTTGTGATTTGCTCAAGATTCCAGCATCTGCAGATTGATGAGGATGTCATGTTTGATCACCAGTCAGCAGACAATGCACATCCAGAAGGGAGTGTTGGAGTAAATAAGGACAGTGGAAAATTGTCCAATGTTGCATTAACAGTCAGTGATGAATGGGCTTAATGTTGAATGCTATATCCGTGACCTTTACGTCTCTGCCCATTTTTTTGGCCAGGAAACCACATCATAGTCTGGGGCTTAGAATTCTTGAACCAATTCATTTGGCCCCTCTTCCCAATTTACCCTCTCCAAAGATGGCCTGCTCCTTATCATTGATAGTGCACCCATTCTCCTCATCACTCTCTGCAACTAAAAACATGTTTTCTCACTTTTCCAGTTCTAGTAAATGGACCCTTGATCTGAAATGTTAATTTTTCTACATATCAAAGATACCAAGGAGATACTAACCACAATTTTGCAGCTGGTTGCATAGAAAGTATGTAGCAGGTTGACCCTAAAGTACACCAGTAATCCCCGTGATGGAGATTTCTCCTTCCCTGATGTTGGTTGTTGCCTAATCTCTGGCATTCAGAAACACTGGTGCTATCAAAAATAAGCCGGTCAGTCACATTGAAGAATTCTCATTGAAGGCAAACTGAAGTACAAACCACAATTTGAACATCTCAAAATATGAGAAATGTGGGGACATGATAAAAACTGAAACATAAAAAAGATTTTAACTCTATGGAATATTGAAATATTTGAGGGATTGAGGATCTGTCCACACAAAATGAATGTTTAGAAGCCAAAAATGAATAAATGTTACGTTGTAAAATTAAAAAAACAAAGTGAACTTGTATTTAAAAACATGTATAAGAAAGGAATACAAATTTGCATGTATGAAGCATATTTCAAGATGTCCAGAAAAACTGAACAACCTGTGTGGTATTTAAATTTATAATGTGGATGAGGAATCAACGGAATTCCTTGATCGATTTCATCTCCCATGAATGCCAATATGATCATGACCACATTACTTATTTTGATGATGATGAGACTTTATTGTCACATTGTCTGTGCATTTGTTTTGCATATTCTTATAATTATTTATATTACTTACAATTCAGTTATATATATATATATATATATATATATATATATATATATATATATCATAAGTTTCAGCCTCATCTCCTTTCTAAAGATACGTCTTATTCTGAGGCAATGGCCTCTGGTGCTAAATTCTCCCACCAGTGGAGCAAAAAAGAGGTTTCAAAAGCTTAATTCTCTATTGTGAACTTTATCATATTTTATTTATTGTGATATTGCTGTATTCTGCTGAAGTGTGTAGACTATTCATTTTTTTTTTTTTTACTCCAGCACATTTGCAGGTCAGCAACACTGGCGGGATGGGGAGAACTATATGGACGCAGTGGATATAACTACTTATTCTCAGGTGCGTAATGATTTACTTCATTGAATGTGCATATATGAATCACCCATAGAATCACATAAACATGTGGCACAAAAGGAGACCTTCTGAAACATGTCTAGACATTGTTAAACTGTATTATTCTTTAAATATATGTTCAATATTCTCTTTTCCAAAATAATGTTTTCGCTGGGAAATTAAAAGTTCTGACTGTTTCGTGGTACTCCTGTTTTGGCTCGAGTTGGTCTGATTCCATGTTGGCGTGAAGGTAGTTGTGAACGGTTAGAAGATGGAAGCATAAGCAGGCAATGCAGGTCCCATGTGTAGGAAGGAACTGCAGATGCTGGTTTATACCGAAGATGGACACAAAATGCTGGAGTAACTCAGTAGCTCAAGCAGCATCTTTGAAGAAAAGGAACAGGTAAGTCTTCAGTCTGAAGAAGGGTTTTGAGCTGAAACGTCACCTGTTCCTTTTTCTTCAGAGATGCTGCCTGACCCGCTGAGTTACTCCAGCATTTTGTGTCTATAATGCAGCTCGCATACTTGCTCTGCTATTGAGTAAAATTTGTGGCTGATCTTTTACTATAGTTCCATCTTTCAGCACTAACTCCCTACGTCCCGTAATGCCTAAAAAAAACAATTTGCCTCAGAATATAATGTGCAACTGTGCCCCACAATCATCTTATGTAGAATATTATAAAGATTTGCTACTATCTAACCCATGTAGTGATCTCTTATTTTGAGACTCAAGCCTCTGGGTGTAGTCAGGGAAAGATCAACAAGAACACAAAAATATAATGGCAGGAATAGCTCATCAGGCCCCTCATACTTGTCTTGCCATTCATTGTGATCTACAAAACAATAGTTGATCTGCAAGTTCAAATGTTCTTGCAGTGAACCAAGTATATTTACTTCTAAAATTGAGTTTTTTGAGGACCTGGTCTGTTTTAGTTTGTAAAAGATCACATCGTTCTTAAAAGGTGCAAGTTTAGATGATGTTCAGAAAACAAATGCACTTATTATTACAGGTTGTGCCATAGGTTGATTAAAGTCACAGAGAAAAAGTAAAGCAAACTTTACTCCAGCAGTTTGTGTCCTTTTGTTCCAAGCTCTAAGGGGTTGACTTTCAAAGGGATAGAACTGAAAAGAAGTGCACTTATGTTAACATTCAAATCAAACCTTGGTTAGATGGACTCGGTGGGTGGGGATTCTTGTGTACAGTTCTTGTTACCACCTTATGAGATATAGAGGCACCAAAGAGGGTGCATTCAAGATCTGCAAGATTGTTACGTAAAGATGTATAGCTGTTCAGAATAAACTGAATTGGGCTCTTTGCTCTTCAAAATAAGTCTGAGGAATAAATTAATAGAATGATGGTTTTTTGTAGGATACAAGACCAAGCGGGACCCATTGGGTCCTTGTCACACGGGAGATCTGGTCCCCCAACGCGATATTCCACTACTCAACCGTTCGCCCAACACAACTCGTTTGCCCAACACAATGTTCCACCACTTACCCATGGTCCCCAACTGCGCAGGGGCGGCTCTTTTCCCATCCCCCAGCACCCCCTTCTCTTCATCCTCACTCTTTTTAAACTTTAAATAAAAATGCAAGCTCCCAGGACCAAGAAAATTCCAATTCCACTTCCCTTGCCTCCCCCAGCGCTCCCTCCCCCTCCTGTTCAGCCTCCCTCTGCCAGTCTCATTGTTGCAAATGAGATCCCATTGTGCCGTCATAGCTGTAACTGCCACTGCAGTGTTCGTCATTCTTTCTCAAACTGGATTTTGGAAAGTTAAAAATATGAATAACGTAAAATATAATATTAATCTGAATGAAACGATGAAAACAATGAAATCAAGACAATTATGAGTAAGGTGATGCAAAAATTATAGCGCTATCGTATGGCATAATTTCTCACACACACACACACACACACACACACACACACACACACACACACACACACACACACACACACACACACATCGAAACGAACAAGATGAGTATTTTAGTTATATATATATATATATATATATATATATATATATATATATATATATATATATATATATATATATTTAGATTTACAGTGCTTCCATGTGGGTAAAAGCCTATGTAGAATCCATCAGTTTGATATGTAGGAAAGAACTGCAGATGCTGGTTTAAATTGAAGGTAGACACAAAATGCTGGAGTAACTCAGCGGGACAGGCAGCATCTCTGGCGAGAAGGAATGGGTGTTTCGGGTCGAGACCCTTCTTCAGACCATGAGTTTGATAGTTACTCTGAAATCCCGTGCTCTGACAGTTAATATGATCAGCTACAATATGAAGTGTTCGAAGCAGGTAATGCAGATGTGTTTAATAGGAGACTGAAAAAAACGAACGTGGGAGAATGGAATAGAGGGTTCGGTTGTTATCTATTGAGGAGGAAAGATGGAAGGAGATTTGAGTGTAATGTAAATGTTGACATAGAGATTGAATGCTAAAGGAATCATGAAATATGAAATTAGTACAAGAAGATGTCACTATGATCAATGTAAGCTATGTCTTTATTGTAGCAAAGCAGGCCTGTGTGGCTGAATGGTGTATGTTTCTTCATGTCTTAATATTTTGATGGACAGTCCTGTGAAAGGCCAGTTTTAGTTCTGCATTAACCTAGGCATTGATTGTAAAAATTGTGAATTTTGAGGAAGTTGCAGAGAGAATAAAAGGGAACCTTATGGTAATTCATAGTTACTGCTTGTTTTAATCATTTGTCTGTAGAAAAATGGTAAGTTTATACTACATTTTGTTTTTCCTCTTTGCTTAGGAGGATCTGAAGATACAGGAGCAGAATCGGATGAACTGCCTGATGACTATGCAGTACGGTGGGTGAAGTTCTTCAAGTCGAGTGAAAATGACCTTTTGGGCATGTCTTTGTTTGCTGAATAGTAATGCATTGCCGGAGTTTAGTTTAGTTTAGAGATGCAGCGCGGAAACAAACCCTCGGCCCAACCCGACCAGCGAACCTCGTACACTAGCACTATCCTACACACACCAGCGACAATTTAAAGTCTTAACCGAAGCCAATTAACCTACAAACCTGTATGTCTTTGGAGTGTGGGAGGAAACTAGAGCACCCAGTGAAAACCCACGTGGTCACAGGGAGAATGTTCAAACTCTGTACAGACAACACCCGTAGTCATGATTGACCTAGATCTCTGGCACCACCGTGCAGCTGCAGTGATAACAATAAGCAACTTAATTTGGAGCTCTTTAAACTACATTTATTTTCTCTATTTCTTTGAATGATTGTGAAGCTATTTTAAAGTTAGGATGTGAATGGTGATCTTGGACAAAATTATTTTTGAAATATACATGAGAAATTTCAAATAAATTTGTATACGGGTAGAATTATGTTTTTTTTAGGGATGTTGTCTTTTTATTTTTAATTAATGAGAATCAGCAAATTATTTTATACTGAACAAATAATTTGATGTGAATATTGTGGCCAGTAATGAAAATGGCAGAGTTCACTGCTGACCTAATAGAAAGCTTCCTGCAAAGATCTGGCTGTCTCTGTGGGGACTGACTTCCTTTGTTCTAATATCTGTTGCTGTCAAACATCATATCAAGTGGGTCCCCAGTGTACACCAACTGCGAATCCATCTATTATGCTCAAGCATAGGATTGGGAAATATTCTGAACTCTGCAAAGGATGACTTAAAACAAATCTCAGAGTACAAAGATAGAGTATGAAGATAAACTAGCAAATAATATAAAAGCAGGCAAGGAGCTTCGGTTATTTAAAAGAGAAGAGAATAGCTAAGGCAAGTGTGAGTGATTGGTGGTGGTCGGAGGGGCCGTAGGCGCTGATTAGCTACCGCTGATTAACTGATTAGCAGCCACGCTTCCGTCAGTCTGCCTCAGGGCAGCTGTGGCTACAAAAAGTAGCTCACCACCACCGAGTGTGACTGAGGAGTGAATGAATAATGCGATGTAAAGCGCTTTGAGTATCTAGAAAAGCGCTATATAAATCCACTCCATTATTATTATTATTAAGTGTTGGTCCCCTCGAAGGTGATGGTGGGAAATGGAGAAATGGCAAAAATTATCAGCGGTTATTTTCACAAGTTATAAGAGTAAAATTAGGCCATTCAGCCCATCGAGTCTACTCCGCCATTCGACCATGGCTGATCTACAGTGCCCTCCATAATGTTTGGCACAAAGACTCATCATTTATTTATTTGCCTCTGTACTCCACAATTTGAGATTTGTAATGGAAAAAAATCACATGCGATTAAAGTGCACATTGTCAGATTTTAATAAAGGCCATTTTAACATATTTTGGTTTCACCATGTAGAAATTACAGCAGTGTTTTATAAATATCTGCTGACAGCCTCTACGGCCCTCTGTGGCAATGAGTTCCACAGATTAATTGCCCTCTGACTAAAGAAGTTCCTCCTCATCTCCTTTCTAAAAGAGCGTCCTTTAATTCTGAGGAAAATACCTCTGGTCCTAGACTGTTCCATCAGTGAAAAACATCCTTTCCACACCCACTCTATCTATGCCTTTCATTATTCTGTAAGTTTCAATGAGGTCCCCCCTCAACCTTCTAAACTCCAGCAAGTAGAAGCCCAGTGCTGTCAAATGCTCATCATATGCAAACCCACTCATTCCTGGAATAATTCTTGTAAACCTCTGGACTCGCTCCAGAGCCAACACATCATTTTGAATGTGTCTTCTCAATAAAAGACCTTTAAAAACATCCCAATAATAATTGATAATCGGAGCTATAGAGTGGGATGAACATAAACCAATCTTATCATTAAAGAAAATGTACTAGAAAAAACAATTGGCTGAAAGTCAATAAATTGCCTGATGGCTTGTGTCATTTGATCTTAAAGGAAATGGCTGAAGAGGTGAAGTGTTACAATCTACCAACGTTCTGTGGATTCTATAGAGGTTCAAGAGGACCAACATAATGCCCCCATTCACGAATCGAGGGTGACAACGACAGTAACTATACACCAGTTAGCCAAATGTTATAATTGGAATATAGCTGCCATCCGTTGTCATAGAGTGATGCAGCATGTAACAAGCCTTTTGACCCAACTCATCCATGCGGACTAAGGTACCCCAGCTAAGTTAGACCCATTTGGCCCATATCCCCCTAAATCTTTCCTATCCATTACTTGTCCGTGTGTCTTTTCAATGCTGTTGTAGTACCTGCCTAATCTAATCCAGTGCTCTCCCTCGTCCATTAGTTCAATCCTACACACTGGGGACTATTTTACAGAAACAAAGTAACCTACAAACCTGCATGTCTTTGGAATGTGGGAGCAACTGGTTGGTTGCAGTTACAGGGAGTACGTGCAGACTCCATATAGACAGCATCTGTTATCAGGATCAAAGACTGGTCTCTGATACTGTAAGTCAGCAGCTCTACTGTGTGTCATTGTGTATTGTTTAAAGAAGCAGTATGTTTGCATGCTTCAGCAGAATCTGAATATAGTAGCTCTATCACAAATTTATTTGGAAAAATGCAGTATTTTTGCAGTCGTAATCACTACTAAGTGTTCAGTTAGGACACTAGGTTTCACTTTCACTCTGACCTTGCTTTTTTTTTTCTACGTTCTATTATTCCAGAAATGGTGATTCCCAGTTATTCGATAAGGTTCGAGGTCATGACATAAAGTTACTGCGCTATCTTTCCATTCGTTACATCTGTGACCTGATGGTGGAGAAGAAGAAAGTGAAGTTTGGGTTGAAGTAAGTGATAACCAGATTGCGTTGCATAAAAACAACCTGATGAAGCACGAATCTAAGTAATAAAATGGAGGCAAAGTTTACTAATGGTGATAGCAGAAAACCTTTGGGGCATGAAATGGAACAGAATGCCTGTCAGATTAATATATAACTTCTCTAAAATATTGTTATAATCAGTTTTACTTTGTCCAATGGCTAGTTAAATGTATATTAGTTCCAGCACTTAGAGCTTTCAAGTGTGCATGAGGCTCAGCAGCAAAATTTGATATTTCCGTCCCTACCACTTTTACTCTGCAGAAAAAAAATTCTAATCGTGATTGTGAATTAATAATCTAGGAATTAAGAGACCAGATTTTACCATAGCAAATTGATTGATTGACAGATACTGCACCAAGTCTGCGCAGGCCACTGATCACCCAGTCTGTTATCCCACTCACACATCCACTCTACACATTCAGGACACTTTATAGAGGCCAAAGAGCCTACACATCCACGCATCTCTGGGATGTGGGAGGAAACCGGAGCTCCTGGAGGAAGCCCATGACGTCACAGGGAGAGCGTGCAGACTCCACACAGGCAGTACCCAAAGTCACGATTGAACTTGACTCCCTGGCACCGTAAGCCAGCAGCTCTACCAGCTGCATTACCGTGCCAACGTATTCCACAAATTAGCTAATGTGGAGCTCATAATTGATGTAAATGACCATGAAAGTGTTTCTTTAAACCCTTTCAGGGGTTTGCCAGCTATATACTGTGTGGCCTATAGTGTGTGGCAATACTCTTATTGATTAAGTGTTCATCTCTCCAGGAAAATAAATGTTGACAATAAACAGAGCCTTGCTCTGATTGCCCATGTCCAAGGTAAAGTTTATTTAACAAAATAAAAAACTTCTCTTTAAAATTAGCTTACAATTTTTATTTTATTAAACAACTTCAACATATGTGATGCAAAATTGCATTATAACATCTATTGCGATAGGTGAGTGTAGGGCAAAGCTGTTCTTAATAAAAAGAATCCTCCTTCAAAAAAACTTATGTTGGAAATAAAGGGAACATTTAAATTTAAAGAGTCTCCCTGAAACATGATTTATTATGATTGTGTGAGTAATTTTGCATTAATCTCTGTCATCTTTCTTGAAATCACTATACATTTTGAAGCTAAAAGGGATTCTTGGGTGCAAATCAGAGGACTAAATATGACCATCAGAATAGGAAAGCAACACTAGTTAGGCCACATTGCCACTTGGGCAACGGGTTCAGCTTGCGCCACCCATTCCAGGGAAGATATGATTTTTAGGAGATGGTGGGGAATTTCTAAGGATATTTCATGTGTAAAAAATTGTAGCTATGAGAAAACTGGTTGATGTACAGTGGTTTTCTGTGGAACGGAGGACAGCAATGGGAGACTTGAATGAGCTGCATAACATTTAGAAGGTGATGAAAGTAGGAATGTAAATCCAAGGTTTTTTTTAGTGTATGTTAAAGACTAAAGAGTAATCGGGTAAAGAGTAGGGTCCATTATAAGAGTAGGGTGTAATTGAGTGGATCGAGAAGATATAAAGTGAGGTCCTAAATGAATGTTTTTCATTAGTATTTGCATAAAAAACAGACTTTGTAGTTGGAAAACTTGGCGAAGGAGAAGGTGAAATTATATTGCAGGATTCCATAAAGAGGATATGTTAATTACATAGTAAACTTGAAGGCGGATGTCTCCCCAGGGTGGATGAGAATTATTCCAGGCCACTGTGGGATGCAGTCCTGGTTGAGACGTGAGATACAAATAACGAGAATATCCTTCTTTTCAAGATGGGCAGCAGGAAAATAACTGATAATTGCAGACCTGTGAGCTGTATGGTAGTTATTGGGGGAAAACATCTGAGGGTTAGGATTAATGACTACTAAGAAAATCAGGGACTATTTGAAGATAGCCTGGGTGCCTTTGTCAAGGGCAGATCTTGTCTAATCAATCTAATTTAATTCCTTTGAGGAGGTAACAATGTATATTGACGAGGGCAGAGCAGTAGGTGCAGTTTGCATGGATTTCAAGAAGGCCTTTGACAAAGTCCCACTTGGGAAAAAGTTAGGCCCATAGGATCCAGGGCAAGTTGGCAAACTGCATCAAAAATTGGCTTGGCGACAGGAGAGGATGATGGTAGAGGGTTGTTTCTTTGGTTCGGGGGGGGGGGGGGGGGGTTCCTCTGGTATTAGTCCTGGAACCCTTGCTGTTTGTGATGTATGTGGATGTAAGGGGCATGATGAGAAAGTTTGCATTTGACCTGAAGATTGGTGAAGTTCTTGATTTTGGAGGGTAATCTTAGTCTACAGCGTGATATTGATCTGACACCATTTAAAAACTGTCCAGAAAAGCACTTGATTGCCTCCGCATGGAAAGCCACGGACCAAATGCTGGAAGATGGGATGAATTTGGCTGGCATGAATGTGATGGGCTGAATGGCCCATATCCATGCTGTGTTGCTCCATCTATTACATTTCTATTTGCAGGCGTCAAATACTTGACAAACAGATTTAAAGTAATTGATATTTTACGAGAGAGATGAAGGAGAAAAATCACTGCAGTTGGTGCTGTGCCTGAAAGGATGTTGGGGGTAGAAACCTTCATCGTATTTTAAAAGTAATTTGGGTGTGAAAATATAACAACAATTGATCAAATGCTGTAAGGTACCGCATGGCTGGGAAGCTCACTCTCTCTGCATGGATGCAGACAGCTAAATTGGTTCCTTTGCTATTTGCATCCATTTATGACAAGAAGCATGCAATCCCAAACATTTGCGCAACTCTACAGAAGTGTGTGAGTGCTGCATTCGTTATAAGTTTCATTATAAATGCACAGCAGCTTTAACTGGGATGGACAATATTGGAGGCTCAATCTATTCTGCTGCAAGTGGAATATTCTGTACAGTATATTGCTTAGCGTTATTTTTGCCAACCTTTCTCCATCCCTCCTTACTCTAATGAGTCTTAATTCTCCCATTTTATAATTTGGTGAGTGGGGCTCCTAGTACCGTATGAATTTGCTACACATGATCACAATGTTGTGTGCAACTTTTGAAATAGTGTGAAGATGGCTTGTGTTTCTGCAATTAGTGGGGTGGCCCTCAATCAAACACGCATTTTACAAGTCTTTAAATTTTTAATGTTACTAGTCATGGATTTTTGTTTCCCCTGTTGGAGCATCGAAGGGATTTACAGGAGTCGCTGTCTTAAAAAGGCAGCCAGCATCATCAGAGACCCACACCACCCTGACCCATACCTGCCAACCATTCCGATTTGGGCGGAATTCTTCCGATTTTTCCATCCCAATTCCGAATTCCGATTTTTTGTCTCAATATTCCGAGAAAAAAAATCAAAAAAAAACACACAGAAACTTTTTATGTGTTTTTTTTTTTCCGATTATTTTTCTCGGAATATTGAGACAAAAAAATCGGAATTGGGATGGAAAAATCCGAAAACGTCGCCTATCTCCTTCGCTCCTTAGATGTTGCTGCACCCGCTGAGTTTCTCCAGCATTTTGTGTAACCCCCCTGAGGTCACTTTCCCGCCCTCACTGACGTCACGTACCCCGCCCCTTACTGACGTCACTTGCCCCGCCCCTTACTGACGTCACCTGCCCCGCCCCTTACTGACGTCACGTGCCCCGCCCTCACTGACGTCAGACTAATAGGATTCCGATTTTTCAATCTCACAAGTTGGCAGGTATGCTGTTACCCGAGGCCACACTCCAATTTTACTCCAGCCATCAGGATATAGGAGCCTGAAAACTGTAAGGTCCATGTTCAGGAACAGCTGCTTCCTTTTATGCCCCTGTCCCACTTAGGTAACCTGAACGGAAACCTCTGGAGACTGCGCCCCACCCAAGGTTTCCGTGTGGTTCCCGGAGGATTTTGTCCTCCGGCAACCACCTTCAACTAGCATCGCAACCGGCTTCGACTAAAAAATTACCGATTTTTAAAACGGAAACCACTTTTGACCATTAGGGAGACTAACAAAAACCTCTAGGAACTGCACAGAAACCTTGGGTGGGGCGCAAAGTCTCCAGAGGTTTCCGTTCAGGTTTCCTAAGTGGGACAGGGGCATTACAGTCAACAGCCAACACTACAACCTCCAAATAAGCTCTGAACTACATAGACTTGGGGGATAGACACAAAGTGCAGGAGTAGCTCAGCGGGTCAGGCCGCATCTCTGGAGAAAAAGGATAGATGATGTGTCAGGTTGAAGGGGTTTCTTCGGCATAAACCAGCATCTGCAGTTCCTTTCTACACATGGGGGCATTGTTTTTTCCCGCACTATTGTGTGTGTGTGTGTGTGTGTACTTTTTTTGTTCATTATATTGTTTACAGAGAACTATGTTTACGTATTCTGTCGTGATGCTGCAAGTAAGACAGTTGTTCTGTTTGGGACATGCTACAATAAAACACTCTTGTCTCTTGGTTGGTCTTCGTTTTTCAACGCACATAATTGGGCTGTCCTATATCATTGCAAGAACTTGTATATGCCAGTCATTGACAAGCTGCCTGTACTCTTATTTACGACAAAGGTTACTGTGATAGACATTACTCTCATTTAGCTGTTTACATTGGTTCAATATTCTGGACTCTGTCCTGGATCTAGTATGATCAAACAGCTGTTGTGATGATTTCTTTCTCTTTATTGTTTTCTTTCTTGACATAAACCTTTTCATTTTACCTCGTGTTTCTCACCCTAGTAACCCTGCCAGCTTACTTTGCAAATGCTCATTTGGAATGTGAAAATCTATGGACAGTCCTCCAAAGTTAAAAAAAGTGCTAAGAATCTTCCATTGCATTCAAGGCTATAAAACAAAAAAAAAACAGCAATAAAGTATTATTTAGTGGCTTAAACTCAATTTAAAAATAATGAAAGGCTATGTAAGATTTTATACAGTTCTAATCGCTCATTTATAATTCAGAGCTGATTGTTAAAGTATACCTTATGGGACAATTTGGAAATTGTTACCTACCAACTGTGATGCTCGCACATTTCACACTTGTGTGATGTTTTTGTTTCGCTTGTCTCATTTAAAAAAAAAAACATTGTACCAAAAAGTGTGTCTGGCGATTCTGAAGTTCACAAAGCATCATGTGTATCATGTGAGCATCACAAGACTTTGCTTATATGGAGTAACGTAATGGGCTTTTTGCTTAAATGGGCTAACAGCTCTAATTGCCATGACTGGATTAGATCTGGTGAATGCAGAACTCCTTGCTGTCACTGGCTCTTAAAGAAATTTAAAGAACTTTGATCAAAAATGGCAAGTCTCCCTTGGACATAATGTTCCCTGGTACATCTTTAAGTGAAAAACATTCACAAATATTATGGGAATATTTCGAATATATTATAGTTTGAACATAATTCTGTAGAACCTGCTCCCTCTTAAAGGAATCTGAAACAAAATCCTTTTTGATGCGGAGGGAGGGGCAGATCAGTGGTAGATCTGATGCGGGATCAGATTGTAGCTAAGTTTATAATTTGAAGGGACAGGCAGATTAATTTAGAAGAACTCCATCCACAAGTTTTTATTTTGTTTCCATTTCTCTTTCAGTTTTCAATATTTCAGTCTTAACTCAAAGCTACAGAATGTATTTGGAATTGCTGGAAGAATTTAAAAATATCTCTTTTTTTGATGGATGAAAATAAACCAGGGAAACGATTCATCTTGCTTTGCAAAAGTATACAATGTCTATGTGTAACAGTGATACATATTGATGGGGCAATGTGATATGGGGAAACTAAGCAAAACAGAGCTGATTTATTATAAACTCGGGTCATGTTCTGAAGCTTTTTGTGTGTTACGTAGGCAGACCTCCCAACTATCCCGCTTTTGGCGGGATATTCCCGCTTTTTAGGTTCCCTTCCCGCCATTCCGATTTGTAACCTAATTATCCCGCTAAATTGACATTTCCGATACCATGTATGTGTTATTATGTATATTGCAGAGATGCCAAGTGTCCCGGATTTGCCGTATTTTGTCCCGGCGAAATAACCTTTTTACGGCAGCCAAACATGCTGTTACGGAACACCGCCGCGCCGGTGTTCCTCCCGTGGTGAACGCCGGCGCCATGTGCCCCCGGTTTGCCAGCCCGGCAGCTCGCAGCCACGCCCGGCCCAGAGCCCGGGCGGCGCCGGCCCGCGCGATCAGCGGCACTTTCTTGCCGCCAGCCGGCCGCTCGCGGCAGCCCCATCACCGGGCCTCCCCCCCACCCCCACCCCCACCCAGTGCGCAGGCGCAGACCCGCCGGCAACCTTGCCAAGTGCGCATGTGCCGCACCCGCCCGCCGGCAGCCCGCTGATCTGCACCAGTGCGCAGGCGCAGACCCGCCGGCAACCTTGCCAAGTGCGCATGTGGGGAAATATTATGAATTTTGACAATCAAATGTTGGGAGGTCTGTGTAGGGAGGAACTGCAGATTTACACTGAAGATAGACATAACATGCTGGAGTAACTTGGAGGGGGTCAAGCAGCATCCCTGAACTGCAGATGCTGGTTTATACTGAAGATGGACACAAAATGCTGGAGTAACTAAGCGTGTCAGGCAGCATCGCAGGAGAAATAGAATAGATGACTTTTTGGGTCAGATCGTCTGAAGATGTTGTCCTGAATTGGAAGATGGGTTCCAAACCGAAACATCACCAATTCTTTTTCTGCAGAGATGCTTCCTGACCCGCTGAGTTACTCCAGCATTTTATCTCTCTTTGTGTGTTAAACTGTGATGGATATTGCATGTTTCAGTAAAATGCATTAATTTATTGGTATTGTTTCCAATAATTTTTTCCATTTGTGTATGTACAGCTGACTACTTGTTAATGTACTCATACTATAGGACTTTTCTCATCATGGTGAAGTCTATTATTTATTTGACAAAGGCTAATGGAATAGAGGAAACAGTTCTCAGCTGATGAGGCATACTCAGATCAGGAGACAAAATCAGATTAGACCGATTAAGAGCCATGAGTTTATTCAATGATCTTAAGCATATTCAATCCAGCATATTCAATCATGAGCATTATAGCTGGCTATAAATCAAGGGATTGCTCAGTGGCAGTGCCTGGTGGAATGTACTAATATTGCATGAATAGACAAAGTGTATTTTCAGGCTGGTTTCAATGTCCTCTGTCAGGGTCTCGTTCTACTCAGCATCCAGCTTTCTTATGTGGAAGTATGTGATAAAAACAATATCAAATGGGATGTATATTTTCAATTTTGCATTTATACACTCCCTCTTGATAACCAATTAATCAAAAAAACGGGAGTGGGGAACTTGAAAGTAATGTTGACCTTTTTTTTCCTTTTCAGTGTGACCTCATCTGAGAAGGTGGATAAAGCACAGCGGTATGCAGATTTCACCTTATTGTCTATACCTTACCCAGGTAATTACTTCACAGCAACATGTTTGCAGAATGAAGAGCTTAATAAAGTCACTGCTTCATGTTTTTTTAAAGCATTATTATACTTTATGTATAAATGTGGGTACATGCTGCGGAACGCAGTACAAGGTTACTGCTTTTTGCGAGACCAGGGAGCTAATGTTGATAGTTAATGTCTTAGATGGCCCACAGAACAGATTGTCATCTTAACACAGAGGTAGGACAATCAGTAGAAACAATGAACTGCACATGCTGGTTTAAAACAAATATCAATACAAAGTGCTGGAGTAACTCAGCAGGTCAGGCAGTATATCTGGAGAAAAAGTATGGGTGCTGTTGGGTGTTGAGGCCCTTCTAGTCCTGATCCAAAACGACACCATCCTTTTTCTCCAGAGATGCTGCCTGACCCACTGAGTTACTCCAGCGCCATGTATCTATCTTTAAGACAATCAGTATTTGTATTTCTAAAGTTCAGGACAGTCTAAACCACTTGAAGTACAGTCACTGTGGTATTGGTAGAAGATACAGCAATCGGTTTCTGCATGGCTATTTCCCACTAACATCAGTTACTATATATGTGTTGGAAGAAACTGCAGATGCTGGTTTACACCAAAGATAGACACAGGAAATGCCAGAGTAACTCAGTAGTACAGGCAGCATTTCTGGAGAGAAGGAATGCGTGACTTCTTGGCTTGAGCCCCTACATACTGCGAGTCAGTGGAGAAGGAAATGAAATATATGGAAGGGTACAAAGAGCATGTAAGGTGTGAGAAAGTCAGATCCAAGCAGCCGGTGATCAAGGAAATGTACAACGGTCCATTGTAGGCTGATGAACAGGCGTACAAACAGTAAAATTAATCAAGGCAGTGAAACTAGTAGGAGAACTAGGGTGGGGGAGGGATGGAGAGAGGGGAAAGCAAGGGCTACTTGAAGTTAGATAAATCAAATTCATATTGCTGGGTTGTAAGCTGCCCGAGCAAAATATGTGTTGTTGGGTGATGGATGGATTTTAGCCAGGACTCAGTGAAGAACTGCTGTGACGCGTTTTCTTCTGCATTGTCTGTAGGTTGTGAATTTTTTAAGGATTACAAGGATCGCGATTACACAGCTGAAGGGCTGGTGTTCAATTGGAACCAGGTGAGCTTACACGTGACAGAAGGCATGTAAGTAAGCACAGGCTTTGTTCACATCCTGTTCACCTTGTTTATTTTTAACTTATTACCATTCCAGAGGCCCTAAGAAGGTAGGTTGCTGATTCATGAAGGCATTTTGTGGCAAGGAAATGAGTGACAAAATTGTGCACTCAAATTCTTGAGCAGGTTGCATTCCAAGTAAATGATACACTAGGTGAAATTTTGTGAATCAAAAAGGCTCAATTAAGTGTATTTTGACACTCTGGTACATTATATTCCCATGGAGAGAAAGTGTTCTAAGTTGAAGGCGTATCTGAAAAAGTCAATAATGTTATTGATTCAACATTTTTTATTATTTATTTAAGACTTTGGCAAGGAAGGTTTTATCAAGGTACATAGCAATTGTGGAACTTGGCTAAAGCTTGCTGATATTTGTTCCAGAAAGGGCAACGCAGCGGAAGAGTTGGAGCGCCAGAGCCCCGCGTTTGTATCTGACTAAGGGTGCTGTCAGTAAGGAGTTTGTACGTTCTCCCTGTGGATCTTCTCAAGGTGTTCTGGTTTCCTCCCACACTCCATAGACGTGCAGGATTTTGTCCTTCATTCAAGCAAATGGCCACGATGCAATGCAACCAAGCTGTGTTTGTATCCCTTAATCTCCTTTTCGTCCCATGACAAATCTAATCTTTAACGTGAACACAATTTTGTTAATCAGTAATACTGGCAGTGGATTCTGCAGCCTCCGAACTGTGTGTGTTGAGGTATACCTTGTTCTCTATTCTGTCTGGCATTTAATTTTATATTAATAGCAATTTATTTCAAGCTGCTCTGCTTCCAGGGAACAGCTTTTCCCCTGCGACATTCATTTCTTAATTAAAACTAACATATTGCCTTGTACTTAGCACTTTCTAGACATAGTTTTAGTTAGGTTTATTCCTGTCACGTGCACCAAGGCGCAGTGAAAGCTTTGTTTTGCATGCTGTCTAATCAAATCAGATAACAATACACATAAATACAACCAAGTCAAACTAATGCATGGATAAAATACAGATATGGTTCTGAACACTGTAGCACAACAGTTCCAGAAGCATAGTCCAATGTCTGCAATGAGGAGGAGATGAATCTTACTGTTCCCTTGCTATGGAAGGATCATTCAGAAGCCTGATAACCACAGGGAAGAAGCTGTTCCTGAGTCTGGTGGTGCGCGCTTTCAAGTTCCTATATCTTCTGCATTCATTTCTGTATTTTGTCGGACAAGAACGCATCTTACTGCATCTACATTTGGAATTCATTTAAAGAAAAGGTCTCTGACCAGCCCAATCAAGTTTAAAATTTTATTTTATTTGTTATAATATCAATTGCTTATTCAACTGCTGTACAGCTACTCGGGATCATTTCCTTTGATACATTGTAATCCTTCCAGGCCCACACGAGGAAAGAAGTTGCCTGCTCTCCTCTGTGTTATTGATTGTTGCCTGGGAGTCAGGGGAAAGGCCTATCATGGAGCTCAGTGAGAGTAGAAAGTTATTATAGCCCTGTCCCACGGTGCAAGTCCATTCCAAGAGCTCTCCCGAGTTTAAAAAAAATCTAACTGGTGGTAAGCACGGAGAATGAACGTAGCGGGTACGTTGGAGCTCGGGGACGTCTCTTAGCGGCTCGCAACGCTAACGGCAGGTACTCGGGAAGACTCGCTAAGGGCAGGTAAGCACGGGAAGACCGGTGAAGATTTTTCAGCATGTTGAAAAATGTCCGCGAGAGCCCCGAGTACCAACGAGTGGCCATTACCGTAAATCTCCGAATTCGAATCAGGGCAAACTCGGGAGAGCTCTTGGAAATGAACTCGGGTTTGCCTTGATTCGAACAATGAGTTTGCTTTGATTCGATCTCGGAGATTTATGGTAATGGCCACTCGTCGGTACTCAGGGCCCTCGTGGGCATTTTTCAACATGCTGAAAAATCTTCACGAGTCTTCCCGCGCTTACCTGCCGTTAGCGAGTCTTCCCATGTACCTGCCGTTAGCGTTACGTGGGACAGGGCTTTTAGTACTGAGCAGCAATGTGAATTGTAAAAGATTCACGATCATGTTAACCCTGCTGTGAACCATTGACTGTGACCCCTGGTCGGTATAAAATGTTTGTTACATGTACTGTTCAGTAACTAAAGTTTTGATCATGTTTCTACTTGTAGGATTTTGTTGATGCACCATTGAATATCCCTCCATCCTTGACTGAGAATCTACACATTGACTGGAGGGATTATCAGGTGAGACTGTGCTCCAATAACTCTGGATTCTGCATTTAAGGGAAACCATTTGTTTTTATTTAGAAAGGCAGTATCTATGAAAAGAGAAGCAGTGTTAACTTTTCTGTTTGAAGGCAATAGACAATAGGTGCAGGAGGAGGCCATTCGGCCCTTTCGAGCCAGCGCTGCCATTCAATGTGATCATGGCTGATCATCCCCAATTAGTACCCCGTTCCTGCCTTCTCCCCATATCCCCTGACTCCGCTAGCTCTCTCTTGAAAGTATCCAGAGAACTGGTCTCCACCGCTCTCTCAGGCAGAGAATTCCATACTCTCAACTCTCTGTGTGAAAAAGTGTTTCCTCATCTCCGTTCTAAATGGCTTACCCCTTATTCTTAAACAGTGGCCCCTAGTTCTGGACTCCCCCAACATCAGGAACATGTTTCCTGCCGCAAGCGCGTCCAAACCCTTAATAATTTTATATGTTTCAATAAGATTCCCTCTCATCCTTCTAAACTCCAGAGTGTACAAGCCCAGCCGCTCCATTCTCTCAGCCAACCTGGGAATTAACCTTATAAACCTCTGTTGCACTCCCTCAATAGCAAGAATGTTCTCCCTCAAATTAGGGGACCGAAACTGCACACAATACTCCAGGTGCGGACCTTTTATCAGACTGGGTAAGAGAAAACAAATGTGTCTTAACTTGCAGAAAGGGTGGAAGGGAATGAAGAGTACAAAAGGAATATCTCTGGTTGAGTTCAGGGGTACAACGATGACAAGAAATATAGTAATTTGGTTGAGAGGTTAATGAGAGAAGTTAGAGGAAGTACATGAACAAAGAAATTTAAAAACTATAAAATTCATGCAGTCAGAAAGAGAGAGAACGTGAAAGTAACAGCTGCAAAATGCAGTTCAGTGCTATATGACCGAAGCATATCCTCCCTATATTTATGTTCGGTTTCCCCAGTGATAGATGGTAAATATCTGTTAGTTTTCCTAATTACTTGCAATAGAAACATAGAAAATAGGTGCAGGAGTAGGCCATTCGGCCCTTCGAGCTTGCACCGCCATTCAATATGATCATGGCTGATCATCCAACTCAGTATCCTGTACCTGCCTTCTCTCCATACCCCCTGATCCCTTTAGCCACAAGGGCCACATCTAACTCCCTCTTAAATATAACCAATGAACTGGCCTCAACTACCTTCTGTGGCAGAGAATTCCACCGACTCACCACTCTTTGTGTGAAAAATGTTTTTCTCATCTCGGTCCTAAAAGATTTCCCCCTTATCCTTAAACTGTGACCCCTTGTCCTGGACTTCCCCAACATCGGGAACAATCTTCCTGCATGCAGCCTGTCCAACCCCTTAAGAATATTGTAAGTTTCTATAAAATCCCCCTCAATCTTCTAAATTCTAACGAGTACAATCCGAATTCTAACGAGTACAATACCTTCAGACTGATCTTTTGCAACTCATGCTCTTGGACATTTAGATCTTTCTGCATCCAGAAGCTATGCACTATTTAACTAAGTTTTTTTTCTCCCTTAAGGGGTAATTTCATATTTTCCCATATTATACTCCATTAAGACTGGAACTTAATCAGAATGCTAGAAAGAAATGTCAAGCAAGTTTGAAAAAAAATGATAGCTCTTTCACATCACCATATATCGTGAGCAAAACACAATGCTGGGGTAACTCAGAGGATCTGTGGTGGGAATGGATTGACGACGTTTTGGGTTGGGACCCTTCTTCAGACTGATGTTTCATCACAGATTCCCTCCCAGTTGTGGAAAAGTGACCTTTGCGTACCACATCCCCTTTTACTTTTAAAAATGCTGTCTATTATACAGTGCAGTGATACGGTTGCCATAAGGAGGAAAGAGCACTTTCTGCATGTGATATGTGATCACCGGGCAGTCACGGTGGCGCAGCGGTAGAGTTGCTGCCTTACAGCGAATGCAGTGCCGGAGACCCGGGTTCGATCCCGACTATGGGAGCTGTCTGTACGGAATTTGTACACTCTCCCCTTGACCTGCGTGGGCTTTCTCAGAGATCTTCGGTTTCCTCTCACGCTCCAAAGACGTACAGGTTTATAGGTTAATTGGCTTGGTAAATGTAAAAATTGTCCCTAATGTGTGTAGGATAGTGTTAATGTGTGGGAATCGCTGGTTGGCGTGGACCCGGTGGGCCGAAGGGCCTGTTTCCATGCTTTATCTCTAAACTAAACTATACTCATAAATATCAAGTGCTCAATGGCAGGCAGTTTGTGTACCTGCAATGCAGTGGATTTGCAGAGGATGGGAACATAATATATAGTACTAGGCACTTGCCTGAGGCAAGTTGGTGAGTTTCACATCAAGTGGACTTTTTGAGTGTTTTACCAGATAGATAGCTAACGCTGGACAATTCAGATATATTATCAATAAAGGAGTAGAGTCTTTGACGTGGGGGTACACAAAAGGCTGGAGAAACTCAGCGGGTGCAGCAGCATCTAAGGAGCGAAGGAGATAGGCGACGTTTCGGGTCGAGACCCTTCTTCAGACTGGTCAGGGATCAGGGAAACGAGAGATATAGACGGTGATGTGGAGAGATAAAGAACAATGAATGAAAGATATGCAAAAAAGTATCGATGATAAAGTAAACAAGCCATTGTAAGCTGTTTGTGGTGTGAAAATGAGAAGCTGGTGCGACTGGGATGGGGGAGGGAGATAGGGGGAGAGAGAGAGAGAGAGGGAATGCCAGGGCCCGAGGGCTGCGGGAGAGGTGGGAAGGGGAGGAGACAGCAAGGGTTAACAGAATTGAAAAAATTCAATGTTCAAGCCCAAAGGATGCAGACTCCCAAGCGGAATATGAGGTGTTGTTCCTCCAACTTGCGGTGTTGCTCACTCTGGCCGTGGAGGAGGCCCAGGACCGAGAGGTCGGATACGGAATGGGAGGGGGAGTTGAAGTGCTGAGCCACCGGGAGGTCGGGTTGGTTAATGCGGACCGAGCGGAGGTGTTCGGCGAAACGATCGCCAAGCCTCCGCTTGGCCTCACCGATATAGATCATCTGGCATCTGGAGCAGCGGATGCAGTAGATGAGGTTGGAGGAGGTGCGGGTGAACCTCTGTCGGACCTGGAAGGACTGCTTGGGCTCCCTGAAAGAAGTGGAGGGGGAGGTGAAGGGACAAGTGTAGCATTTCTTGCGGTTGCAAGGGAAAGTGCCCGGGGAAGGGGTAGAGCGGGAGGGAAGGGAAGAATTGACAAGGGAGTTGCAGAGGGAGCGGTCTTTGCGGAAGGCAGACGGGGGGGGGGGGGGGGGGAGATGGGAGATGGGAAAGATGTGGCGAGTGGAGGGGTCACGTTGGAGGTGGCGAAACTGGCGGAGGACTATGTGTTGTATTTGCCGGCTGGTGGGGTGAAAGGTGAGGACCAGGGGGACTCTGCCCTGTTTGCGAATGGGGGAATGGGGAGAGAGGGCAGTGTTGCGGGGTATGGAGGAGACCCTGGTGCGAGCCTCATCTATAGTGGGGGAGGGAAATCCCCGTTCTCTGAAGAATGAGGCCATTTGTGATGACCTGGTGTGCACCTCATCCTGGGAGCAGATGCGGCGTAGACGGAGGAATTGGGAATAGGGGATGGAGTCCTTACAGGAAGCAGGGTGGGAGGAAGAGTAGTCCAGGTAGCTGTGGGAGTCAGTTGGTTTGTAGTGGATGTCGGTCAGGAGTGTAT
The DNA here is from genome assembly GCA_035221665.1 of Okamejei kenojei. Lineage (NCBI taxonomy): Eukaryota > Metazoa > Chordata > Chondrichthyes > Rajiformes > Rajidae > Okamejei > Okamejei kenojei. The sequence continues at coordinate 16,479,059 of CM069146.1, forward strand.
CACCTGCAATAGAGATGGTGAGGTCAAGGAATGGTAGGGAAATGTAGGAAATGGTCCAAGTGTATTTGAGTGCCGGATGGAAGTTGGTGGTAAAATGGATGAAGTCAGTCAGTTGTGTGTGGGTGCAGGAGGTGACAACAAAGCAGTCGTCGAGCCTTTGACATAGCAAAGAGTCTTTGACATAGCATTTGCCAAAGGAAACTCCTTACGAGTAAACAGCGACAGGAGTAAAGACGACAGTCACCCATATATCAAGTGCAGGGTCATTTTTGTGTCATTCGCAATAGGTGTACCATGAAAACTGGGCGGGTTTTGTTGCTAGGCATTTTACTGGTTAAAATGTTTGTGATATTTTTAAATGTAGGTTGTTGCCACTGAAGAACATTACTGAATTGACGCTTTCTCTGGTGGTAGGAAACAGACACTGCAATTTTTGTATTACCCTTAGAAGCTACAGGTTGGAATGGAATGCAATACTTTATGGAATACTTTATCGTCACATGACAAGGCACAGTGAAATTCTTTGCTTACACACCCAATGTCTGCAAATAGTCGCCACATAAACGGCGCTGACAGTTACAATAGGTAACTTTCTTCCAGATTTTCTTTGTTTTAAAAGCTACATTATGACAACTGAATATTAATGGAATATCGATGACTGCATTTTAAACAATGTATCAACAGACCCTCTCCCAGGTTCATGTCAAAGCCAAGACCTTTACATGTGCCTATCCAGTCTGGTCAAATTAACACTATTTATGGTTTCTCCTCTCTATAGTCTTGGGACCTCGTTCAACAGACACAAAATTACCTGAAGCTGCTCATTCATATAATAAATCGGGATGGTAAGCCTAGATTTTGATTCCTATTTTCTTCCAATGTAATTGTTTGGTGTTTCGAACAATCATATTTGAAAGTCAGCTCTTTAAGGTGAACTACAATTATGTTTTTAACCTCATGTCAATTGCAGCTCTTTATTTATATGCTGGTTTACTTTGGTTTGATGTTCTGAGCACATTGTTTTATCCTTTCTTTTGACAGAAGACAGCGGTTTGTTAGTGCACTGTATTTCTGGCTGGGATCGAACGCCACTCTTTATTTCTCTCCTTCGTCTCTCTCTGTGGGCTGTAAGTATGAATGCCATGTTACCATAAGTTACATAAACAACAGACATGTGTTAAAATATACAACTATTGTCAAAGGAAACTTCTTGCATGTAAACAGCATCTGTGGAAGGAATGGGTGTGACGTTTAGGATCATGGCCCTTTTGATCAGTCTGGGGGTCCTGACCCAAAACGTCGCCTATTGGTTCCCTCTGCAGGCTGAATTACTCCAGCACTTTGTAATTTGCTCAAAATTCCAGAATCTGCAGTTCTTTGTATTCCCATCAAACTTGTATTTGTTGGGACACTATTAATCAGTATTTTACTAACCACTTTCACATTGGTACCTATAATTTACTCGATTCAGGCAGATTTTTGAATGATATTTAGGCAGTGTCCTGGTGATAAACCAAACTCGGTTTCAACTTTTTCAATTCACACACACTACTGCACTCTGCTGTAAATTCAAGGTTTAGCACCATCAACTTTAACCTTTGAGATTCAATACTGCAAGACACAAAAATCTTTCTACAAATCATGAAAGTTCTAAGCAGAAATGAAATAGATGATTAAATAATAATTATCAAATCAGCTGCTGATATTATTTTGCTTCTTATTTTACATTCAAAATTCTTCCTGATTATTAAATTCCTATGAAAAGGCAGGATCATATGTTTGTTGAAACTAATCTCATGTTTCCTTCCAACACATACTTATCAACCTCTGTGCCAAAAATGCACCCAATTATGTCAAACCTAGTTGCATTGTCAAGTTCAGTTACTTGACTATTGAATAACATCCTGCTTAATTGGCACTTTGCACTGAAGTTTTAAATTTGTACTTTGTAAGATTTTACCTGGATCATCTTTGTTAATTCAGATTGCACAATCCTTAATCTCAGTTCCCTCAAGATCCCCTTTCCAAAGGAAATAAGTGCAGTAACAATTAAAAAAAAAGTTAAGTGGAATAATCATTATATTGATGACTACTTTAAACCAACTGACTCCCACAGCTTTCACTTATTCCCACCCTACCTCTAGCAAACATGATATCTTGTACTCTCAATTTCTCTTTCTCTGCCGCATCTGCTCCCACTATTCTGCAACATCCAAGATGTCTTCTTTCTTTAGTAAATGCGGTTTCCTCTCTTCTGTCGTAGATGGATCCCTCACCCACATCTCCTTAGTGTCCCGTAGTCTGCTCTCATTCCCCCTCCCCCAGACAACACTTGTCTCCTTGTCTTCCACTCCACCAGTTTCTGCATCCAACAAGTTATCTGATATTTCTGCCACCTTCAACATGATCCCACCACCACTCCCAGGTTCTTTCCTTCCCCCGCAAACTCGCATTAATCCAAGGACCCCAAAGGTCCTTCCAGATGAAACAAAAGGCCCACGTGCACTCCTCTAATATCTACAGCATTTAGTACTCCCAACGTGGCTTCCATTTCATCGACGGGACCAAATATTGACCAGGTGATCGTTTTGCCAACACGTGCTCGGTCTACTAGGGCCTGCTGGATCTCCCAGTTGTTAACCATTTCCATTCCGATACTGACCTTTCTGTCTTGGCCTTCTCCAATGCCAGATTGGGTCCACACGCAAACAAGAGGAGCAGCAATTCATTTTCCATTTGGGTAGCTTACAACCCAACGGTATCATTAAATTCTACAATTTTAGATAGCTAACCTACAAATGGCTTCCATTATTCCCCTTCCCTCATTTATTCCCCTTCCCTCCTCTCTTCCCTGTGTCCACCTGATACACAGCCATTTCTCCCTTTCCACTCTTCACACCCAGTCCCCTTCCACTTGTATTCATTTCTTATTCTGTCTTCACATTTCATGCACCTCATTTCGACCTTTTTGTCTTTTTATCTCTGAATTTTCTCCAACCATCTAGAAATCAAACCCCTTCACCTATTTCCTTGCCAGTCTTTGGCCTGCCCCCACCTCTCTTCCAGCTTTCTCCCCCTGCACCCCAGCTACAATCAGTCTGAGAAACGGTACTGACCTGAAATGTCACCGGGACATATTCTCCAGAAATGCAGCCGGATCTGCTGAGTTACTCCAGCACTTTGTGTCTTTTTGGGTAAACCAGCATCTGATGTCCCCTGTGTCTGAATAGCCATATTTGTCTGGATGTTCATCTGAAAGAACTATTTGTAATTGTCATTATAAATGAGCAGTGCATCTATAATAGCGCAACCCTGGGTGTGTGGGTTTTTCATTTCCTGTGACAGTGCTAAAATCATATAAAGGAAAACTTCACTATGAGGGTATGAGGGACAGAGGGTGCAGTTGAGGATGAAAAAGTCTCCAAAACCACTCTGCACAGAGTAACATGGACAAGTATTTTTCATTTACAAACCACAAAGTGCTGGAGGAACTCAGCAGGTTAGGCATCATCTATAGAGGGAACGGACAGGTGACGTTTCAAGTCGGGGCCCTTCTTCAGACTAGTCTGAAACGTCATCTTCCATTCCCATCACAGATATTGCCTAACCCACTGAGTTCCTGCAGCACTTCCAACACTGGAATCTTGCGTGTTTTATTCAAGATTCCAGTGTCCACTGTTTCTTATGCGTCTATTTTTCATTTAAATCTATAAGATTTCATCCCTATTATGCAGTAACGTCTACCTTTTTTTTCTGCTCAGTAACTTCCTGACTCAGTGACATTCTGGTCCAAATCCAGCTATTCCAAATATAGTAAATGTAATCCATTGACTATTGGTTAGAGAATTGCAGTTGAGCACCATTGAGTATCTGAGCACTCTATTGCAGTGTCAAGGTGTCAAATTGCTTCCATAATTTGATATTCTAAGTCAAATCAAAGCACTGACGGTGGTTAGATATGCTTAAAAGAAACTGACTCTCTACAGCACTGATTGCAAAGAACACTGGAACCGCAGTGACCATTATGCACTTTCAAACTCTTGTGGAAAACTTTTGTTTTTATATTGCATGCAAACACTTGAATGCATTGCATGTACTCCGTGACAGAACATTTACAAACCACACTGGTCTGGAAGTAATAATATAAATATATGCAAATTTTCTGAACCACGAATGCCCATTATCTATAAAGTCAGATTCCTAATGTTTGCTGGCTGAGTTATGCAGAAACCCTTCAGGGAAATAACTGAAAAAGATCAGAGGTATATTTAAGATAATAGAAAGTGACAGTAAGATTGCTTCAGAAGATGGGAAGGCAAATTTACAGCTGATATTTATAGCCATCGTCTGCACTTTCTTCTTTGTCACATATAATCTAACTTGGAAATATGTGACAACATTTCACTCGTCAAAATCCAAGAATATGCTTTCTAACCGCACCATGACAATCCCTTCATTAAAAAGATTCATCTTGTTAAAGCAGTACCTTTAACAGCATCTACCCAAAAGTGATTTTGAATAGGCTGTAAATGTTGGTCTTGCTCACGCAGTAGGTAACCGATTGATTAATTTTTGGATTTTTGGTATATTAGGGACAGCCAACATTGGAATAGATTTTCAAGTAAGATAGCAAAGGTAAAACTCTGGAATTATTTAATGAGCAACGGATTACCATGACCAGGCAGAGTTGAATTGGGAAGTGAGTCTAAGATAGGATGAGTAGACACAAAGTGCTGGAGTAATTCAGTGGGTCAGGCAGCATTTTGAAGATCTTATGTTCTCTAGGGATGCTGCCTGACGTGCTGAGGTACTCGAACACTTTGTGTCTCGTTTAGTAAGTCGGCATCTGCAGCTCCTTGTTTCGACTATAGAATGAGAAGACATTGCAATGGTACCTGTGGTTTTAAACCGCACAAATCAACACATTACCTGTTACAGACTGCACACACAACTGGGAAGCCTCCCTTTGTGTGTGTTCTAAATAAACTTCTATTTTAATATGGAGCCTTTTGAAAGTTGCATTGCATAATAGTTTCAGCCTCCTCATGAGGTTATAATGTTGCCGCACCTTTTATCTGCACAGGACGGACTTGTTCACGTTTGTCTAGCGCCCGTGGAAATCCTCTATCTGACCATTGCTTATGATTGGTTCCTTTTTGGGTGAGTGCTTTTCATTTAACAGCAGAATCGTACAGAACACAATAGTTACATGATGGTATTGTCAATGCTTTTGTTATAAAAGATTTTTATGAAACCCACCGATAATAATTTTTTTGGCTGCGATTTGCAATATTTGTCCCCAGATTAGTTTAGTTTGTTGTCACCGGGGCCGCAATGAAATTGCTTGCCCACGTGAAGTTCACAGAGAAAACAGTATATGAATTGTAATAATAAATACAGCAATAAATACAACAACGAGTGCAAAACATAAGGATGGTGCAAGATTGTAGTGCCAAAGACTATCCAAGTGGAATAATTGAATGAGGTAGAATTAAGAGCAATAATATGTCACCGCTTCTCCAGGAATGGGGTGTGAAAGTGCGATTGATTCAAGAATCAAATGGAGTTGGGGAAGAAGCTGTTCTTAAGTCTTGATGTCTCAGCTTTCAGGCTTCCATGTCTTCCAGAAGGTAGAAGATGGAAATGCCTAGAGCATCGGGTATATTTGACGATACTTCCAGCGTTCCTGATGCAATTTACCATGAAGATGGACTTGAAGAAAGACATGCCCATGATTTACTGAGCTGTGTTCACCATTCTCTGCAGGTTCAGGTGATCTTGGGTAGAGCAGTTGCCATACCAGGTTAAATTGCATCCTGTCAGAATACATTCCGTAGCGCACCTGTAGAAAGTTCAAGAGAATTTGCGTGTATATGCTGATATTTCTGAGAAAGTAAATACACTAAGCTTCTTGATCACTGCAAGGGACCAGGTTAGGTTGATGTGATTGCTGAAGAACTTGAAGCTGTCACCCATCTCTACAGCAGCTGCAATGATAAGGACAGAGTTGTGTTCACCCCTTCAAAGTCAGCAACCAACTCTTTCATGTTGGTGACATTAAGGGCTGAGTAAAGCCCCTGTCCCACTTTCCCGAGTTAGTCACGAATTCTCCCGTGATTTCCCCTTGATTCAAACTCGGAGAATGTCCGTAGCGAGGCCGTAGGAGTCCGTAGATATTTTGTAGCGGCTCGTAATGCCAGCCGTAGGTACTCGGGGAATCAGGTAAGTCGGGACGTTTTTTCAGCATGTTGAAAAATATCCACGAGTAAAAATAATAACCCCGAGTACCTATGGCTGGCATCTCCGAGTTTGAATCAAGGGGAAAACTCGGGAGAATTTGTGAGTAACTCGGGAAAGTGGGACAGGGGCTTTATTGTCCTGCTCACTTGATCTCTTTCCGGTACTGTGCACCTGATTCTTCTGGCAATCAACCCTTCCTCACCTGGACATTGTGTCCATTTCCTTTCACAGATGCTGCCTGACCTGCAGAATTCCTCTAGCAGCTGCCTTTTTTTGCTCAATCATTTCTCCTCAGTTTTTAATCATAACTGAAATGTATTTACATCATGCATTAGGGAATGCATTCAAGATTTCTAAGCTCTTGACATCTTTCCTAAAATGTATCATCCAGAATTGAATGCAATACATTTGTGTCTCAACCAGTGGATTGTTTACCTTCTCTTACTTGTAGCCTATACTCTAATAAGAAATCCACGGATTCCACTTATCTGTTTAAAGCCCTCACAACTTGTCCCGTCATCTTTAAGGATTGGTCTATGTATACCTCCAAGTCTTTGTTCTTGCATAACCTTTAAAATTGTACCATTTATATCAAATTTCCTTCATTCATGCTTCCTGTTAAAATATAAAATGTCCACAATTCTCTGCAATAAATTCAAACATTTACTTCATGTATATTCTCTTGAAGCCTGCTACTATTCTCCTTGTTGATTAGTTAATTTTTGGGTTTGCCATCTGCCAATGATATAATTCCCTGTCTACATTTTCATTTTGTACTTGACTTCTGTCTCCAAAGTTTATTCTGCACCTTTTTAAACAAGGCTATAACATTGTTAATGTTCCAATCTTTTGCCTTCTGCCCCATTTGTAAGTAGGAACTAATTAAGGAAGGTTATAATGGAGCTGCTATTTCCTACTATTAAGTCCTACAGCAATCCAAGCAGTATTCTATCCTATTAATTTGACTTGCTTGAGAGGGGAAGAAAGAGAGGATGCGTACTATCTAGTGTTTCATGATTGTATTCTTGTGTTCACTGAAGACTAGTATAAAGCACTCATTTACTACCACAGCCACACACCTAAGAATAATGTTTATTTGCCCATCTTAATCGGTTTTGTAGTCAATTAGTATGCTGTTCCTCAGGGACAATGCGACTGAAGTGGAGGGGTGGTTGTGGGAGGTGGAAGCTGGCATGCTTACAATGGTTACAGGCAGTGCTGTGGGACAGGAAGTCTAGGCGGTCGCTGGAGGCCCTACAGTAGCCGGGTGAGTGAGCAGAAAGTGCAGCCTGCAACTCCTGCACAGAGTGGCGGTGGCCGCGAATGGATAGGGACCAGGCCTCACTCATTGCCACTGTGACAGTGCGCCTTAGAGTGAGAAAATAAGAAATGTGTATCTCATGGCTCAAGATCAGATATGATTTTTTCAAACTTGAGACCTAGCGTCATGCAGCATGGAATAGGCCCTTCACCCATCTTGCCCACGCATACCAAGATGGTGCTGGTTCCTGACAACTCTTTGTATGTTGTTTCAGAAGAAGATCTACTATTCTCCAAACAACACAAAGTGCTGAAGTAACTCGGCAAGTCAGGCAGCATCGCTGGAGAACATGGATAGGTGATGATTCGGGTCGAGATCCTGCTTCAGACTGATTGGAGGGAAGGGGGGGGGGTGGGAGGTGGCAGGACAAAGCATAACAGGCAATAAGTCAACATCGGCAAGGGGATTTTTTTAGAAAGCAGATGGTTGGAATAAAGACCAGAGATAAGAGCAAAAGGGGTGAGAGGTTTCAAGAGCTGTGGATTGTGAAGCCAGAGGGAGGAAGGTAGTGGGGGGTGGAGGGGAGAAATAGTTGTGGGGGTGGGGGGAGTGGGGAACAGAGCCCCCTTTCTCTCCCCTCGGCCCCACCAGAACTCCCACCTATTTCCCCCCACCCCCCCCCCCCCCCCGCTACTTTCCTCAAACGTCACCTATCCATGTTCTCCAGAGATGCTGCCTGACGCTGATGCTGCCTCAATAGAAGATTGAGGGGGGATCTTATAGAAACTTACACAATTCTTAAGGGGCTGGACAGGCTAGATGCAGGAAGATTGTTCCCGATGTTGGGGAAGTCCAGGACAAGGGGTCACAGTTTAAGGATAAGGGGGAAGTCTTTTAGGACCGAGATGAGAAAATCATTTTTCACACAGAGAGTGGTGAATCTGTGGAATTCTCTGCTACAGAAGGTAGTTGAGGCCAGTTCATTGGCTATATTTAAGAGGGAGTTGGATGTGGCCCTTGTGGCTAAAGGGATCAGGGGGTATGGAGAGAAGGCAGGTAAGGGATACTAAGTTGGATGATCAACCATGATCATATTGAATGGCGGTGCAGGCTCGAAGGGCCGAATGGCCTACTCCTGCACCTATTTTCTATGTTTCTATGACCTGCTTAATTACTCCAGCACTTGAATCCTATTGTGTATCAACTAGCTTCAGCAGTTCTTTGTTTATAGCATTCTCTACTATAATTGTTCCACTCTTGTGCATGATGGTACTCATGGTGTGATTTGTATGGAAAGCACACAAATCATAGCTTTTCACTGTGCCTCAGTACTCATGATAATAATAAACAAAACTAGATATTCTTCACTGACTTCCTACTTTTGGGTTCCTATTTAGGTTTTGCTGCTAATCTGTTGCTGCCCTCTTTTTGTACCCTCTTCCCACCTTTAGTTCCTATACTATATATTAGTTTTGCTCTCTAGTGGAAAAGAAATTTTAATTTCTCATTCTGTTCTGGTTTTATCCACCCATTCTACCTCATGAGAACTTACCGCTTTTTTTACCTGTGCTACTATCTTTTGAAAGCCTCGCATTGCTAACCTAATGTTTTATCTCTCAGTATTTGAAGCCTATTGATGAAGATGGCTTTCATTTCAAATTTCTGAAATCAATCCTACTCCAGTTAATTACAGTAATACCTCGATAAGGGCTCTAGAAAATAGTTATAGCATAGCATAAATGGAGATACAATCCCGATGAGTTATTTTTAACCTGAGATATATTCAGTATATATTGTATTGTATATGAAGAGTATGGGTAATAAAAAACAGTGTAATATAGTAATGTATCTTTACTACTTAATGTGCAATGTAGAATATTGAAGTGGATAATGAATATCATAAATTAGAAGAATGACAAATATATAAGAGCAACACATCACAGCAGCTGTGAGAAGTAGGGCAGTAGATATTACATCTGGGATGAGGCTTCAGGCTGTTTTTAGTTTAGAGATACAGCGTGGAAACAGACCCTTCGGCCTACCGAGTTTGCGCTGATCAGCGATCCCCGCACACTAGCACTTTCCTACACACTAGGGTCAATTTACAATTTTTACCAAAGCCAATTAACCGACAAACCTGTATGTCTGGAGTGAGGGAGGAAAGCAGAGCACTGGAGAAAACCCATGCAGTCACGGTGAGAACGTACAAACTCCATACAGACAGCATCCGTAGTCAGAATCGAACCCGGGTCTTGGCGCTGTAAGACAGCAACTCTACCACTGTGCTGCCCTAAAATCTTCCTCAATATTATTTCTTAACTCCAACGTAATAAATGTCATTTACCCCTCTCCAGCATCAAATAACCATGTTAATTATAGGGTTCACCAGATTGATTTCTGGATGGGATGGTTATTATCTGATAAAGAGAATTCACAACTTTGGCCGATATTTGCTTGTTTAGAGGGATAAGAAGTGATGTCGTTGAAACAGAAAATTTTCTTATGGTATTTGACGGATAGATGCAGGGATGATATTTCTTCAGATTGTGGTCTCAAGAACATGGGATCACATTCTCGTTATAAGGGAGTGGACATTCAGGACCGAAATGAGAAGTAATTTCTTCATCCACAGGACAGTGAGTCCATAGCATTCTCTACCCAAGGGAGCTGTGGAGGCAGGGTCATGGTGTATATTCAAGACTGGTGGGTTGGTGATGCTACAAGCAGCTCTAGTGAGACTGTCATGTTTTCCTGTGTGGAGGTGCATTTATCCAGCGAGATTTGATGAAGGCTGGATTAATCACCACCTGGAGCATGGACGAGTGTTCTGAGCTGGCATCGATGAGATTGATTTGAGAGCTGGCATAGACACAAGGCCCATGGGAAAATCTGCAGAGATCAAGATTTATAGACACTTTGGGAATCCAGTCACCACCGTGCTGAAAGAATTAGCTGTGATGATTGAATGGTTGCAAAGGGCCAAATAGCATATGCTTTTATTCTGTAGTACTATGCAATACCTTCATATCTCTTTTTTTAACCCTCCCCCAATTTGTGGTGTGTGAGTCACGTGTTTTAAAAAGTCATTTTGCTTTTGATACTTTATTTTCTGACTCAAGGAACTCGATGAGTGAAGTAGGAAATGGCTAATTCCTTTGGAAAGAAAATACGCCACATGAGATGGGTACGGAAGAACGCATGATATCTTTAAGAATCATGCTCCAGACAAAGCTATTTTTATATAAAAGGTTAGGGCGCACCTATTGAATTGGAGGAAACAGACTTAAAATCTTCGAGAGACAAACTTTTGAACTGGTTTGGACTTACAGCCAGGTTAGGGAGATAGAGATGGTTGGGGGTAGAAGGATTTTAACTTTTAGATGGCAAAATTAGAATATTCATTCGAATCTGAAAATATAATGGTCTTAAGAAGGATATGTTTTATGGCTCTGGAAATGACTTTGAATGAAATGAGAGATAATATTGCATGTTTATTTCTGTTTTTATTTATATTTGCAGACACATGTTATCTGACAGGCTCAGCAAAGGGGAGGAGGTGAGTTCAAAGTTGAAGGAATGTCTTTTGATAGTGATTAAATTTGGCTTTATAAAGGCTATTTTTAATTATAATCTGATTAGCTTGATAGCCTGAATTATTATGCTATTTAATTTAAGACTCTTTCCGATTAAGGAAAAGCTGGCAGTTAGTTAATCCAATTTACATTATGAAAGAATTGTGATGTGTCAGGCTTTGTAGAAATTTAGGTCAGTTAGAAAACAGGCCTTGTTCTTGAATGGTCCAGATCAACCTGTATTGGGCCTGCTGTTTGTATTTGCTTCCTGCTCATATTAACCTTTTCTCTATACAGTCATAAGTTCATAAACTGTAGGTGTAGATTTAGGCCATTTGCCCCATCAAGTCTACTCCGCCATTCAATCATGGCTGATCTCTTTCCCTCTCAACCTCATTCTCCTGCCTTCTCCCCGTAACCCCCGACTCCCGTACTAATCAATTACCTGCCCCATGGTATCTGAGCACACATTATATAGTGAGCAGACCTTTGCCGAGGATACTGAGACCCAAACCCCAGAAATATTTTGTCAGCCGTTGCTGTTAAAGACTTTGAGAATTATTTTTTAATATTCTGATTATCAGATGTTTAAAAACTGTTCGAAGAAATTTAAATTGTGGGCAAAAAGTAAAAATGGAGCCAGTAAATTGTAATTAAAAAGAAACTGCTTAAAGTGGCAGCAAATAATTCAGAACATGACAATAAAGCAAATTCAGTGAGCCGACTGCCTTACACAGAGTCCGTGATTTCCCCCCCCCCCCCCCCCCGCTCTTCTCCCAATCAAATAAATTGTCAGTGGTCCTTGTGCCAGGCGACTCTTCAGCTAACCGGTTGTCATTAGACTCTGCTCCATCATCTGATCTCCACACCCTCCTGGACGATGTTTGTCCAGAAATGGGAGATGAAGGGAGTAGTGGATAACTTGAAGTTCCCTATAAAACTGGAGACGCTTAAAAACTGCAGATGCTGGAATCTTGCGTCGAACACAAATTGCGTGAGTAACTTGGGGTCAGTCAGTCAGTAGGAAGGAACTGCAGATGCTGGTTTATACCGAAGATAGACACAAAGCTTTGGAGTAAATCAGCGGATCAGGCAGCATCTCTGGTGGACATGGATAGGTGATGTTGCGTGTCGGGACTCTTCCTCAGGTTTGAAACCCGAAACGTCACCTATCCATACTGCCTGACCTGCTGAGTTACTCCAACACTTTGTATTCTTCCATACAGAGCATATAGAGACCAGGGGCCACAGTCTGAGAATAAAGGGGAGGCCATTTAAGACTGAAGTGAGAAAAACTTTTTCACCCAGAGAGTTGTGAATTTGTGGAATTCCCTGCCACAGAGGGCAGTGGAGGCCAAGTCACTGGATGGATTTAAGAGAGTGTGAGTTAGAGCTCTAGAGGCTAGTGGAGTCGAGGGATATGGGGAGAAGGCAGGCACGGGTTATTGATAGGGGACGACAGCCATTATCACAATGAATGGCGGTGCTGGCTCGAAGGGCCGAATGGCCTCCTCCTGCACCTATTTTCTATGTTTCTATAGCTAAAAGCTAGCATGACCAGGCCCAATATTACTGCAGTTAATAGTGAAAAAAAATTAAGATTATCTACTTAGCGATTGAACGCCATAGAAACAAAAAAAAAACAAGATAATCTAATCAGCATTTTTGATCTCCTTGTACTGGTCAAAGGGAAGATGATTTTATTTCATCAAGAATTCTACCCTGCAATAATAGTTTTGACCAGCAGATGGTGTTGTTGTTCCATCCTCTTGCAGTTTATCAATGCAAAACTGCAAGGAAACATATCGCTGTGAAAATCTAGTCTTGTAAATAGAAATGATAGTGTCATGAAGTTACAGGGTCAAACAGCATGGAAACAGGCATTTCATCCCAACTTGACCGTGCCAATTAAGATGCCCCAACACTGCTTGGTCCACTGCCTGCATTTGACCCATATCTCTCTAAACCTTTTCTACCCATGTACCTGTCCAAATGTCCAAATGTCTTTAAATGATATAAATGTTGATATAGTATCTGCTTCAACTACCGCCTCTGGTACTTCATTCCATATACTCACTATCTACTGTGTGTAAAACAAAAATGTTGCCCCTTGGGTTGCTATTAAATCTTTCCCCTTTCACCTTAAACCTATGTCCTCTGGATCTTAATTTTCCTATTCTGGGTTAAAAAACGGTGCATTCACCTTATGGGTTTTCTCTCTTGATTTTATACATCTCGATAATATCACCCCTCAATCTCTTGCACCACAAGGAATAAAATCCAGCCTGCCCAATCTTTCCCTGTAGCTCAGGCCCCGAAGCCCTGGCCAATGTAATTAAAGCCTTCTTGACCATACAATCCACCCATGACGCCATTTTCAGGGAACTATGTACCTGCACTCCTAGATCCCTCTGCTGTACAACACTCCAATGGCCCTGCCACTCCCTGTAAAGATCCTGCCCTAGCTTGACTTTCCAAAATGCAAAACCTTGCACTTATCTGCATTAAGCTTCAGCCCACTAGCCCAGCTGATCAAGATCCTGCTGTAATTTTTGATAACATAAAATAAAATACTGGAAATATGGAGCAGGTTTACTGGTCTATTGATGTTATATACCAACCTTCTTATTGTATAATGTATGTTCTTGCCTACTATGTTTTGTTATGCTGAAGCAAAGCAAGAATTTAATTGTCCTATCCGGTCCTATGAACTTGAACTTGAACTCTATATGCTGGTAGATTTCCTCTTTTGTAACATTCACATTTTTTTAACTTTAAACATTCAAGTAAAAATTGGTACGGTTTACTGTGATTCGAATGGGATAATTCTAGATTTGTATGTTCATTGCTGGAGTCATGTTAATACAGAATCACTGGGAAATCATTTGAACTTTAAAGCCAAAAACTATTTCTATTTTTTTTTCTCATAGATTTTTTTCTTTTGCTTCAATTTTTTGAAGCACATCACCTCAGAAGAGTTCTCTGCGGCAAAGAAGCTGAGGTAAGGCTCTCATCTTGCTGGGTCTTTGTTGACAGGCTGGTCCAGAGCAAGTGAACGCACAAACTGCAGTGACCCAAGGATCAAGGCCGTACTGTTTCTATTTATGCACCATAATTGGTTATTGTTCTGAAGTTGTGGGATGCAGACAGAGCAGTTGAATTGTTCTGCAGTGTAAATTCTGGATTAATGACCTGAGATTAAACTCAGGCCATCGAGTTTAAGGATGAAATAGAGCAATTTGGATCCACCTAATTCATATGCATATTGATGATACCAGAAACATGCATTATAATGTTTTCAGTCGTTAGCAGGTGGTAAAATAAGAGAGCTATCTTAAGGACGCCAGAAATAGCAGCAGGATGAGGTCTTTTGTTTCTTCATGTCTGCTCTGTCATTCAGTAAACACACTCTTCAGCAGCACATTCATGCATATTGTCCGAGTCCATATTATCTAGAATTCTATTGAATATACATGGCGAATGAGTCTCCACAGCCCTCTTGGGTAGAGAATTCCAAAGAATTCCAATTCTGCATGAAGAAATGTCTTCCTATCTCTCTCCTAAATGGCCAATCCTTTATTTAGAGGCTTTGACAATGTCACAGGTGAGAGTGCAGCTGGGCCACATGTGTAGGAAGATGGCTGTCCTTTTGTTCTTGAATGTTCTTTTGCAAAAAGATCAACTTTCCCAACTGACTGCCACACTTTTGTGGTCTGTTAGTATTCGCACTGGGTTCAATATAGATCAATAGTTCCAGATCTGATTTGATTTGGCAAAGATTGTTCAGCGCTGGATCTAATGTCAGTTGGTTTGCTCGTTATTCTGCTATTTACAACTTCAAAAACGTTTTCTTATTTCATAAATCAATATTGCCTCTGCCCAATCCTATTACTATTTTGTAAGCACCCTGTTGGCACTTTCTTATCAATAGATTGCAGTATTTCCTTGCTAGTTATGTCAGCTTAGTTGAGCTGTAGTTCAGTGTTTACGCCCTCCTTTTAAAACACAGCACTTGCAACTTGCCAAATTGAGGGAACTGAACTAGAATCTGAGGGTGTCTCCTGTGTATCTAGTATCTTCTTAGCCGCCATCTTCAAAACCCAAGGGTGCATGTCATGGGGTCCTGGACATTTTTTTATTACCCCTCATCCTATTAATATTCTATAATTTCTAATTTCTTCAAGCACCTCACTTTGTGGTAGGTTTACTGTGCTTTCCATGAGGTCAAAAACAAAATATTTGTTTAATTTCCTTATTCAATATAATTTCTCCTCGCTGACCGAGAGAAGCTCCACTAATCTTCTAGTTTGGTTATTGAGAGAAGAACTTGCTATATATTTAATATTTCTCTCCGCTTTACTCTTATTTGATTTACCCCTTTTCCTTATCATTGGCCTTACTTTGCTATAAGCTGACATTTTCTCAATCCTTATGCTTACTGCTTTTTTTGGCAGCATTATCACTGACTTCAAACCCTACTTTTTAATCCTGCTTTCACTAACTCCTTGCTACTTTGCTGCTTGCCTTTCAATATTTTATGGC
The DNA here is from genome assembly GCA_035221665.1 of Okamejei kenojei. Lineage (NCBI taxonomy): Eukaryota > Metazoa > Chordata > Chondrichthyes > Rajiformes > Rajidae > Okamejei > Okamejei kenojei. The sequence goes on from CM069146.1 coordinate 16,494,674, forward strand.
TGCAATTATGGTTTTCCCACGTGACTTTTACCACTTGGTATCTTTGTCCTTTCTTTCGTATGTTCGTCAGCTAAAAAGTGCAAGTTGGTGTTTCATAATAAGCTCTTCTGTGTTCTTCGTGTGAACAGACCACTTCAAATCAAGCAAGAGGCAATGCCCGAAAATTAACCCTGTCTCACTGTAGAAAGTTGTCATCAGTTGGCCAAGTGCAGAGCTATATAGTAATTGCATAAAATTATAAGAGTTTAGAAGGAAAAGAGAGCAGGATCGGGAAAGATATTGGGATTTAACTTCCACTTTCACCAAAAAGTTGATCAAAATTAAATCAAGATTACAATGGCAAGAATGTGTATCACATGCAGAGGATACGAACCAGAGCAATTAAATTCTTGCTCACTGCGGCTCTGCAGGCACAAGAAATAAATTCATTGTAGAATCAAGGAACTGCAGATGCTGGTTTATACCAAAGATAGACATGAAGTGCTGAAGTAACTCAGTGGGTCAGGCAGCATCTGTGGAGAAAAAGGATGGGTGATGTTTCAGATTGGGACCCTTCTTTCAGTCTGAAGGAAGGCCCTGACTCAAAACTGGTCTTGGGCAATTAGATTCCACACATATACGTAATGACATATCCAACTCGACCGGACCATTCTAATCTGTCACAACAACTGACTAACACGCACCATCTCTTCTTGTTCTTGCGTATGGCATGCACAGCCTAAAGTTGTAGGACAACTTGTTCTAATTGATCTTATTTGATTGTGCACACCGGGTTGATTGCACTTGTCGAAACAGGGCGGACCACGTGAAGGTTGCAATCTCCCCCCCCCCCCCCCCCGCAACATCTCTGAAGAAAAAGGATAGATGACGTTTATGGGTTTCAGTCTGAAGACCCGAAAAGTCTCCCATCCTTTTTCTCCAGAGATGCTGCCCAGTTCTTTTTTGTCTATATGTCTCTCATAAGAATTTCATTGTTCAGGCTCATACTGTTTACTGAAATCTGTTCTCAGTAATCTGATACTGCTCTTCCTTCTCTTCCAAATTATTTTTATTTTATACATTTGCTTCTAATATTGGCTTGGGCGTCCATTTTGAGCCACTGGCCTCTAAAATTCATCACAAAATTCTAATATCAGAGGTTTCGTATAAAAGATGGCACAAGCTTATAACTTTAAGTGGGGAAATGTTTTTTTTTTAATTGGAATTCTTTTTTCTTTCCCGCTGTTTCTCTGACCTGCTTAATTTTTCCTATTCTCTAGATTGTAACTATCGTAAAGCGCCTGAAGTTTTCTTCACAATTTGGCAATATTTTTCACCACCTCTTTCGACTTTAGAGATACAGCGCGGAAACAGACCCTTTGACCCACCGAGTCCACGCCGACCAGCGATCACCCGTACATTGGCACTATCCTACACCACTTGGGACAATTTATAATTTTTCCGAAGCAAATTGACCTGCACGTCTTTGGAATGTGGGAGGAAACCGGAGCACTTGGAACAAACACATGCGGTCACAGGGAGAACGTAGAAACTCCATACTCAAACCCAGGCCTCTGGTGCTGTAACTCTACCGCTGCACCAGTGTGCCACCCTCCAATCTAGACCATTATAATTCTACACATTCATTGCAGTTGCCATAGCTTCTGTATAATCTTGTTTCCGGTATTATTCTTTGGGGAGGCAACTGAGAATAACTCTGCAAGGAAAGAACCATCTTCGGTTCTTCCTCATTGCCCCGTTTGACGCACTTCAATTTTTAGCAAAGCAGACGAGTGGGAGAATAACGATCAGTTGTGAGTCAGTTTTCACCAGCGTAGGCCTGTTGATAGTGAATGGCTGTGCTACGATGTTTGGTACTCTTCTGTCGTTTGGTACTGTCAGAGCACTGCTGTCCATAGAATATTAATACACAGAAATTCCCAGCTCACTGAGGTAAGCTTGAATTCAATTTCTCCACAAATGTGTATCCAAACCGTAATCAGTCATAAGTGTCCCTACCCGAAACGTCACCGATCCATGTTCTCCCGAGATGTGCCCCACCTGCTGAGTTACCTCAGCATTTGCTTTTTTTTGTTCTGCAGTTCCTTGTGTCTACATTGTTATCCAGTTATTCCAGGGATGAGTGTGGGGCCAGTGGGCTGGTGTCTGGTGGGCTACCTTACGGGGGTAGTGAATTGCATTGGATTGGGTACCTGGGGCACTGGAGTTTGTGTAAGGTGACCAGTATCTCGAAACATTTCATGACCGTGGAGTGACTGGGCATAATCGTTAAGGTATGCTACCTTGCTTTGATTAGACCCCAGGGTGATGGTAGTATCTTAAAGCAGCAGGGAACCACAGAGCGGCGTAGGGAGAGGTTAAAGTTGCCCACAAAGGCTCCTGACAGCCGGTTTCCATGGATACCGCCGGGGACTCCATCCAAGCAAGTTGCTTCCCGCTGGTTTACTCTTAGGTAGGCCAATCTGATATCTGTGACAGTGGCCATGGGTACAGATGCACCCAAAGGTATTAAGGTGGGTGACGGTTAAAACTATATTGGTGAACCTGGACTGGACAAAGGCGAAGAACACAAATGAACAAATGGGTCTTTAGAACATTCCAGTATTTTTATGATTTGTATTTAGAATGTATATATTCTATTTTAAATTCCTGATCATTCATTATTTGAATTTCCCAGCTGCCATTTTAGGATCCAGGTTTGGATCTCAGATTAATAGTCCCGACCTCTAGTCCGAACCGCGGCTAGTCCAGTAATTTAAACGGCGGTTATACGGACTATATTTTATTGTAATCATTCTTAATCTCTAAGAGTTTACCTTTTGACTATTTCATTTCATTTGACTACTTGTTTATTCGTAAGTTCGCCCTTCGGAGATACCAACTGGATTTCGTTGTCTCTGTATTGTGCACTGCACAATGACAATTAAAGATTGAATTAAAAAAAAAAAAAATTTGAATTTCCAATACGTCAAGTCTTTTCTCATGAATGCAATCCTTTTTATTGTTAACTTTTAATATGCGATGTGCAAGATTATGGTCATTGCTTTTACATTAATCCTAGAATGGTAACTAAAACTCTGCATAAAGATCCATATGGAGCCTCACTAACATGCACAGATTTTATACCCTTGCCTTTTCAGTTTGTGCCTCCTGTAATGAAAGCAAAGATGATGCCAGGGTTGAGGTTTTATTTATTGCTGTCTTCTTTAATGAATCTGTTCTATTTCGTTTCTCTTCTCTTCAAATGTCATTTTGCGTTTTTCTTCTCTCTCTTCACCAAATTACCCAATGCACCATTATCAGCACATTTTATTATTCAATTATGGTCCAGATTGTTCCTGTAAATAGTAAATCTAAGAATGACACTAACATGAATTTTTGTTGTGCGGACACAAGTAGAAGCAGGAGAACATTTGGCAGCTTGTGTCCACCCTATCATTTAATACAATGGTTGCTGTTCATTTACCTCTACACTACACTCCTGCATAAGCCTATGATCCTTGGATTTGCTTAATATCTAAAAACTAATTGATCTGTGTGGAATATGCTTGGTGCATGAGGCTCCACCACAGCCTCGGGTACCAAATGTGGAATGTCACCACTCTCGGAGTGAAACAATCTTTCCTCTGTCCTGAGTTGCTGACCCCTTATGATGGGACTGCGATCTCTAGTTATACCCGTGAAAATCATCAATATTGCTTATATCCTATTATACACCTTGTCTTCTGTACATTTCAATGAAATGATCTCTCATTCTTCAAAACTTGAAAGTTTACAGGGCAGTTTATTTGACTTCTCCAAACACAACAAACCTACCAGAGATAGGCACAAAGTGCTGGAGTAACTCAGAGGGTCAGGCAGCATTCCTGGAGAAAAAGCATGGGTGATGTTTCGGGTCAGAACCCTTCTTCAGTCTGAAGAAGGGCTCCGACCGGAAAAATCACCCACCCTTTTTCTCGAGTGACACGCTGAGTTAATCTAGCACTTTTGGCCTATCCATGGTATAAACCAGCATCTGCATTTCATACCTACAAACCTGCGGGGTTTGTAGGTATGAAATGAATCAATCTGGTGAACTGTCAATCCATTTCCTCTCACAAATTTATCCTTCCGTGTGTGGAGGGCCAGACGCATAAACAATTTTCGAGATGTCGTTTTAGCAGGGTTTATGTAACAGGAGTAAGATATCAGCATAAGAGACTGAAGATGCTGGGATATGGCAGAACCAATCTGCAGGAGGAACACATGGGGTCAAGCAGCATCTGAATGATCCTGGTGCAAGGTCTGGGTACACAACGTTGACAATTCCTTGTCCTTCGCAAATGCTGCTCATATGTTCCTCCAGCAGTTTATTTTTTGCTGGATTATACTCAATTTATACTCAAATTCTCTTACAATAAATGTCAATATACCATTTGTGGTCTTAATTTTGTACTACGCTTAATTAACTTTCAGTGGATCAAATACAAGGTGGCCCCTTTCAACCACAGCTATTTAGAAAACACACTGGCTTACAGTTTTCTCTACCAAAGTGAGTGACTTCACATATTTCCATGTTGTTTTCCATTGTCACTTTTCTTCACTTCAGTGCGGTCTTTCAATGGTCCCAACTATTCGTTTTCTGCTCTCCCATAGGTTTCCTGGGAACCAATTGTTTTCCTTCAACTTTTCATGTGCTGGTTTCTTTGCTAACATTGTTCGGTACAGACCTCGAACAGATCCACACCTGCACTTTCGCACACCATTTGCCAAGAACAAATGAAATTCCAGTTTGCCCTAAGTGCAGTTATTTGTTTTCCTTTGTAGAAGGAGGAACGCGCACAAAGAAGCTGAGTTACCTGTGGATGATCTCTGTATCTTAGGTAAGCACATTTACTCCATATCACCTTAGTTACAAGACAAGACAGTTTACAATAAATATTCACTTTAATTGTTACTCTGATTGCAACGTTGGCTTCCGGTATTGTCAGAAATTTTAATAACTGTGTAGTTACAAACTCTTTAAGTGTGAATTCTTGCAGGTCACAGAACAGTTGTAATACCACTGGGAATGTTATAGGATACATGTTTGAAGTCACAGTGGGCTACTTTAAAGGTCAGCAGATAAATAAATGAGGCCAAACTCTGACGTGTAATTCAATGGAGGGTCATAGCTCTCCGTTTAAGCCTTGTGGTTTACAAAGCACTTGCTTACCCTGTCAAGAGGATAACGCAAAGTGCTGGATGAACTCAGCAAGTCAGACAGCATCTATAGAGGGAAAGGACAGGTGACATTTTGTGACGGGACCCTTCTTCAAATACTTTGGGATCTGAAGAAAGGTCCCGATCCAAAATGTCGCCTGCCTATTCCTTCCGCAGATGCTGTCTGACCTGCAACAAAGTGTCCCCCAACACATCGTATTTTGCTCAAGATTCCAGCACCTACAGCCCCTTTTCTCCATTAATAGGATATGTTGATGGAATTGAAATATGACATGGATTTTGAATGCAAAATATTTTTGATATGTTCTCTTTGCACTACAGTGTAGCAGTCTCTATTAGGTTTATCAGGTTAATTCCCGGGATGACGGGACTGACATATGAAAGAATGGGTCGACTAGGCTTGTATTCGCTTGAATTTAGAAGGATGAGAGGGTATCTTATAGAAACATATAAAATTCTTAAAGGATTGGACAGGCTAGATGCCAGAAAAATGTTCCCGATGTTGGGGGAGTCCCGAACCAGGGATCACAGTTTAAGAATAAGGGATAGGCTATTCAGGACTGAGATGAGGAAAAACGTTTTCACCCAGAGAGTTGTGAATTTGTGGAATTCTCTGCCACAGAAGGCAGTGCAGGCCAATTCACTGAATGTTTTCAAGAGAGAGAGAGATTTAGCTCTTGGGGCTAAAGAAATCAAGGGATATGTGAAAAAAGCAGGAATAGGGTACTGATTTTGGATGATCATATTGAAGGGCCGAATGGCCTACTCCTGCACATATTTTCTATTTCTATTCTCTTTTTCAAGAGTGCCAAAATATTTCTGAAGGCAGCAATTGCAAATTATAATGGCTGAAGTGTGCAAGAGTATCCAGTTACTTAGAAGTGATTATTCCGAATATCTGGCAAATTCTTAATCCCAAAGTATTCCAGCACTTGGAAATATCATCTTTCGTTCAGATTTTGAGACTCATAGTCATACAGCACAGAAATGGGCACGTTGGTCCAGTTCATCTCTGCCAACCCAAATGTCCATTTCCCTCCCTCTAAGACTGTCCAATAAATGTACTTGTCTAAATGTATTTTAAATGCTGTTAGTGAACTTGCCACAACCATATTCTCTGGTAACTCGTCCAAATATGCGCCACCCTCTACATACCTTTATTTGGGCGGAATTCTTCCGAATCCCAATTCCGAATTCCGATTTTTTTCCTCAATATTCCGAAAAAAATTGGAATTTGCACGGCAACTTGCCCCCCCCCGCACTGAGGTCACTTGCCCCTTACTGACGTCATACTCGTCTGTCCCGTCACGTCGCCCTCACTGACGTCAGACTAATATTCCGCATTCTCACAACCCTCTATGCGAATAAGGTGCCCTTCAGATTCCTTTTAAATCTTTTCCTCTTACTTTAAACCTATGCCCTCTTGTTTTTAATTCCCCTATTCTGAAAAAAGGGCAGTGTGCATTCATCTTCTCTACATCACTGACAATTTTATACATCCTTACATTGTCATCTCTCACTCTCCTACACCCCAAGGAATACAGTTGTAGCCTGCCCACCTTGTCCCTATAACCCAGGCCCTCAAGCCGTTGCAACCTTCTTGTAAATCGTTTTTGCATTGTTTTAAGGTTAATTACATCTGTGCGACAGCAAGATAATCAAAGCTACACGGTACTCCAACTGTGGCCTCATCCTTGTCTGTACAACTGCAACGTAACATCCCAACTTCTGTACTCAATACCCTGAGAGATGAAAGCCAGCACATCAAATGCCTACTTCACTAACGAATCTTATGTATGGTGTCACTTTCAGGGAAATATGTACCCCTACTCTGAGGTCTCTCTGTTCTACAACACTCTGTATGGCCCTACTGTTCATTGTGAAAGTCTTACACTGTTTCTACTTTCCAAAATGCAACACGTTGGTCTTATCTGAATCAAATGCCATTTGTCACTCCTCTGTCCAATTACCACGCAGATCACGTTGCAATTCTTGACAAACTACTTTCCTGTCTATGATAACTCCAATTCTAGTGTCATCTGCAAACGTACTATTCATGCTTTGTACAATCTGATCCAAATCATTGATAGAGATGACAAACAAGAAAGGGCCCACCGTCCACCATTCGGGGAAAACAACCTTCCACTATCACTCTGTTTGCTGCTTTAAACCAATAATTCATGCAACTCGCTAGCTTTTCCTGGATCCCATTTCATCTAATGTTTTGGACTGTCCCTCAAGGCTGTCCCTCAAAGCCCTCTCCAGTGACTTATCTCACCACCCTGTCATTCCCTGTCTGGTCCTTATTGCCCTTCATCAATGACAAATACAACATTAGCAACCCCTATAGAACTTCAACTGTTGTTTAAGATGAAGCGGGTTTCTCTGCAAGGGCTTCCACATGGTGTGAGGATGCACTTGGTCAGGCCCTGGGGATTTATCCACTTTAATGTGCTTGAAAAATGACAATACTGCCTCTTTGCTAATCTGTTTATGGTTTAAGACATCGCAACTCGCATGCCATTTCCTTGGCTTTCTGATCATCTCCACAGTAAACATTGATGAGCATAATTCATTGTAAACCTCACCTACCTCCCTTTGCTCAACACATACATTCTATGCTAATTTTTTTGAAAGGAACCTACTCTCTTCCGAGCCACCCTTATATCCTTGATATATCTATAGAATCTCTTGGGTGTTCCCATTACCTTGCCTGCCAGATCCATCTCATTCTCTCTTTTTGCTGTCTTGATTTCTCTCAGGTGTACTCCCACACTTGCACTCATTGAGCAATTAATTTGATCCTGACTGTCTAAACCTGACATATGTCTCCTTTTATCTGACCAGAGCCTCGGCATCTCTTTTCAGAGTTCCCTAATCTTGTCAATCTTGCTCTTTACTCTTAACAGGAGCATGCTATCGCTGAATTTTTGCTATCACACTTTCACAATCCTCCCACTTGGCAGACATCCCTTTATTTGCAAACAGTCTCAGCCAGTCAACCTCTGCAAACTTTACCTGTGGCGGAATGGAAGAGAAATTCTGATGGATTTGGATTCGGTTGTGACGTTCAACGGGAAATTGAATAATTATTTGAAGATAGGCATATGGATATAGAGGGGCGGCACAGTGGCGCAGCGGTAGAGTTGCTGCCTTACAGTGCAAGATACCCAGGTTCGATCCTGACTACGTGTGCTGTTTATACGAGTTTGTACGTTCTCCCTGTGACCTCGTGGGTTTTCTCTGGGTGCCCTGGTTTCTTCCCCACATCCAGGCCTATTTCTGCGCTGTATTTCTAAACTAAACTAAACTAAATTTGCTATAACGATTAGGGCCAAAGTCAGAGAAGGATGAGTTGATTCACCATCAGGTGATGGGCCTAAAATGCCCTCAAGAAATGTTACTATTTACATCACACAGTGAATCTATTTCATTGATTTATAAATTTGCCTTCCAGAAGTTTGCTGAGGAACTTTATTTTGAAAATACAATGAGATAGTAATTTAAGAAAAAAAAATGTTCTGGTTGTTCTGAGGATACGTAATTACTATCCCTAAAACTCTCAGAATTGGTTTTCTTTTATCACTGCAGCAATCAGAGTTTTTGAAAATGGCTATAACTTGTGATGCATTACGTAACGCGCATGACTTATATTTACTCTTTAAAAAAAATGCAATGCACAGTGGTGCTATTAACAAATATATTGGATTTCATAACGTATATGTTGAAAGTTCAATTATTCAATAGTGTAGTGAGTCATTCATAAATCATTTTGTACTCTCAGAATCCATTTGCTGCTTTGAAAAGGGTTTTGTGATTCGCCGGTGTAATGAAGAGGCATCAGAAAAGATTAACATTAGCACTATAAGCAGAGAACCATATTCAGCTCTGCTCTGGGCTTTGTGACCTAATCCCATTTTCTTATTGGATTATTCTGTGCAGGCATCTGGTGAAATAAAAATTGAAATAGAAGAAATGCTGAAATAGGAAGTAAATGCAGGAATATCTTTGCAGATTCACCTACCTCTTCTTTAATTGTGATCCGGTAGACAATAAAACTCTTCGTCACCAATCTTTGTGCATAAAATGCTCCCTGAATAAGACAACATAACAGCAATTAAATGGAGCGTGGGACTGTTTAACTAATGTTTTGAGACCTCTTTTTTACATTAAAAGCTAATAGCATTGTTTTTAGGTTTATTTCCTCCTATGGGAATCAAATTTGAATATGTTTGAGACAAAGAAAATGTTTTTCTTGCTGGAAGACTGAAAATGTTCAATTGCTTTTTCTCTGCTTTGAGAACTTGGCTTTGAATATAAACCTGATTAGAAAGACCTTATTCCATTAGTCTTGATGTGCTTGATAATCGTGCATTCATTAGTACTGTTATATAAATCATTAACCATGCATTAGAGACATTGCCAACATGGCTCTTGGAACTCCAACGCAACACAGCAATACTTATGAGATCTTACCCACCCCAGTCATTCCTCCTACTCCCCACTCCCCTCAGGCAGAAGGTACAGATGCTTGAAAGCGCGCACAGGAACAGCTTCCCTTCTGCAATCAGGCTTCTAAACAGTCCTTCCATAAGTTAGGGTACGGTCAGATTCTCCAACCCTACCTCATTACAGGTTTTGGCGTTGGTCTCTGGAGCTGTTGTGGTATAATGCTGAGAACTATATTCCGCACTTTGTCTCTTACCCTTCACTCTACCTATAGTACTTGAGTTTTATTTGATTGTTTTTATGTATAGCATTTTCTGATTTGATTTGAATAACATGCAAAACAAAGCTTTTCTTTGTACCTTTGTACATGTGACAATAATAAACCTAAATGTAATGTGTCGTTCTGTTAGAAAATCTGCTTCTCAAACATAGGGACACATTCAATCGTTATCTAATGACCTTCGCCAATGTATGTCTCCACATTGAAATGGTGACATTTCTTTTAAGCCAACCTTCCCAAAGGTATCATTTTTTTAAAAATCTCCATTTAGTATGCAGGCGTGAGAATTGTGATGTTTGATTGATTTAAGACTTTGTCTACGTGGAAAGTATATGTAATCAAATGCTGTCTTCAAAACAAAATGCTCTGGTTGTCTTAATCAGACAGTGGGCTTGCACAATTATGGTAGATGCTTTAAGATACATCCTGCATTTAATGTGTCCTTATGTTAGCACATACAGACCGAGGAAGTACCACCAGTCTGAGCAGTGATTTCTCTGTCATCATGGAGGAGTCTCCCACTACCGCAGGAAGCTTCAACTATGAGGCGGTAGAATTGTCAACAGGCCCACCGACGCAGGTTGCTTGGTAAGTTATGTATATGCTTTGTGTTCTGTTGCATGTTGAAGGAATGGTTGAAGGAATGTCAGAGAGATTGATTTAATCTGGGTGGCGCAGTACATTGTTTTCTGGCATTCATGGTTTTTTAAATCTGTTTTTAAGTCTATTCTTTGAAGAGTTTTTTTCATTAAAATGATTTCTGCTCCTGCTCGTTCCCCCTCCTTTGCATGCTCACCTCCTATCCCTGAGTCCTATATTTCCCTTTGGCCCTCTCTCTCCCCCGTCCCAACTACCCATATCCCTCCCTTGCATTTCATAACGAGGATTCTTTACCAACCCGGCTCCCTTTTGTCTCTTTTTCTCCACTAGCCTTTGTCACTTACTACATCCATCTATGAATCTCCTCCCCCCCCCCCCCCCCCAAAACTATTATTTGTCAGACTTTGCCTCACCCCCACCTATCTTTTCCAGTTTTCTCAGCACTACACTCATCAGTCTGGAGAAGGGTCGCAACCCGAAATGTCATCAGTCTAATCCCTCCATAGATGCTACCTGACCCAGTGAATTTTTCCAGCAGTTTGCTTCTTTGCTCACGATTCCAACATCTTTATTTGCTTGTGTCTCTATCGCATGGTGTTTTAGCATACAGATTGTCCAGAGTTACATCTTAACTTGACTACCACCTCATCATTTTTGAGTATGGAATTTGATGCTCCTTGCCTTACCTCCTGCATTCCTGATCTAACCAGGATTGATCCCCTGACTTAATCGTGATTGTAGAGTGCAGGTTATGTCAGGGTAGGATTCTGCATTGGGCTCCTAGTACCCTGTAGTTACCCAGTTTCGATCTAAGTTGATCCCATTCAGTACAATTACAGTGCCATACGACCTGAACGAGGATGTGCCAGTGTGAGGACAGGACAATGACCATGCCGTGACCACGTCTACGAGTGATATCATGGGCAGCTTCTTCTGCCACAGGTGGAGTGGTGAGGCAAAGGTCATGTAGAGTTATCCCTTGTGTTTGTTCACCCACTATCTGCTGCAGAGTCCGTCTGGCAACTGTCTCGATGCAGGTGCTACTCAGCCACTTGGACAATGAACGCTTCACCCAGCACACATTCTGGACCTTTGCTACTTTCAATGTATCTTCTGATTGTTGCTCAACAGAGAGGACAAATTCTACAGCTGGAGGAGGGTGGAAGATGGTAATCGGGAATAGGTTTTCCTGCTTGTGTTCGACCTGATGCCATGAGATGATTTAGTATGTCATCCACGAGCATTAGAAACCAACACTGATCCGTCTTGTAGGATGAACAGCATATCATTCTGATTTAAAATGCAGTGAATATTGCCAGATTATGCATTGATATTGTTTGGGGGGTGGAAGGGGTGGCAGAGAGCTGAATGATGCTGAACAGCTTCAAGAATGGAAAATATATATTTTTGTATACAAAAATCCATTGCTAAAATGTCAGAAAATGGTGAAAACAGATTAGACAGCATCCCTGGGGAGAGAAACAGGTCACTGACTTTTAATCAGAACACATTACCCTACTTTTTCTCTCGCAACAAATGTTGTCTGACCTGGTAACTATTACATTTTTATTTCTGCTCTCCAATATTGCAATATTTTGCTTTATGAACATTACCTCGTGCCCTTCTTCCTTCACAAGTACAATGTGGTCGTCTCCTCTCTCGCCCAGGATGATGCTTCCAAAATGATGCAAAATCGGAAGTACTATAGTTGTCTTTCTTTAGTTATTCACATTCAATGTACACATCAGGGATATGGAAGTTTGTAAGTTATAGGAACAGAATTAGGCCATTCGGCCCATCAAGTCTACTCCGCCATTCAATCATGGCTGATCTGTCTTTTCCCTCTCATTCCCATTCTCCTGCCTTCTCCCCATAACCCCTGACACCCGTACTAATCAAGAATCTGTCAGTCTCCGCCTTAAAAATATCAATTGACGGCCTCCACGGCCTTCTGTGGCAATGAATTCCACAGATTCACCACCCTCTGAAATCCTTCCTACGTCCTTTTATTCTGAGGCTATGGCCTCTGGTTCTAGACTCTCCCACATTCACTTTATTCTTACCACCTTAACCCAAAATTGTTTACTCTGATGTAGTCGGGAGTGAATGGTGTCCAAGTTTGAAGAAAGTGGAAGCCACTGTACGTGTGAAGGCCAAAATATGCTGACTGGAGATAACAAGATGATAGAATGGTTAGAAAAATGGCAAACATTTCCGATTACAATAAAAGATAGAAGTAAACCTGAAACATGATAATCCATGTTTTTCTTGCCTGTTTGATATGAAAATTCAGGGTTCATACTACTGTTTGCCTGGCAACTTGATTGGTGACAGAGTCACTCTGGAGAATACTGGTGCGGAACTGAGCGCAGCTTGAATCTGAGCCAAGTCATCCACAATCACAGCTATCAAATCCATGACACTTTATTTGCAGTAGAAAGAAAACTGATATTTTTATCTCTATTGTAATTTTTCAAATGAATTAATTTAGAATGTCTAAATTGAGATAACTGTTATGAGCACAACACCATTTATTGGTGATGCAGTACACCATAGTAGTTAGCTGCCATTTCAATAAGCAGGGGAACATGTCTTAAAAACAAATGTCCAGTGATTTTATTTCATGCAGTATGGATGCAGTAAACCAATTCATTAATCTTGATTTTTACTGCACAGATTTGGTAATACAGTTTGAGGAAATTCTATGGCACAATCTGATTTGGACTCTCTCTAAATCGATCTTAGACAGAAACAGTGTGTTGGATGATGAATTGCATGCAGTCACAACTTAATAAAAAATCTAAATATTTTGGTTAACAAAACATATTTTGGTTCCTTTTGCACTGACCACATGTCCCCTCCTCTCGGTAGTTTGTCCTCCCTTTTTTGATTTTCTTCCCATTTTGTCCTGAAAATCAAAATTGTATTTCCTTGTTTGTATTTAAGGTCTCATTTCTTCAACTTCTAACCTTTATGAGGTGGGATAGAGTGTTTTTTTTTCCTCCTCTGGCCATTTGTATTATGTATCCCTTGTGTAAACTATAGACGAACCAGCAAGAGATTGAATTTATATAGAAATTCTGTCAGATCTAATAGTCACTTAACTGCTAATAAAAATATTGATCATTTCAATAACTGTTGAGCAGCTGGTTGAAATGCTGCCACACAGTGCCAGAGTCCCAGGCTTGGTCCTGGACTGAGTTTGCCTGTTCTTCATGTGTTTTCTTGGGTTTCCTCCCACATCCCAAAGGCATGTGGGTTTATAGGTTAATTGGCCTCTGTATATTGGCCCTGGTGTACAGGGAGTGGATGAGAAAGTGGGATAACTTAGAACTACTCTGAATGGGGGATTGATGGTCGGCATGGTCTCGGTATGCTGAAGGGCCTGTTTCCATGCTTTATCTCGAAACTAAAAACTAAACTACTTAAAAAGATATTAATCATGCCTGATCATGAGTTGATCTAGCAGATTAATATGTTTAGTTTAGAGATACAGCGTGAAAACAGGCCCTTTGGCCCATCAAGTCGGCATCTACCAGCGATCCCCGTACACTAATGCTATCCTACAAACACCAGGGACAATTTACAATTATATCAAGCCAATTAGCCTACAAACTTGCACGTCTTTGGAGTGTCGGAGTAAATCGGAGCTCCCGGAGAAAATCCACACAGGTCACCGGGAGAATGTACAAACTCAGTACAGACAGCACCCATAGTCTGGATCGAATCCGGGTCTCTGGGGCTGTAAGGCAGCAACTGTACCACTGTGCCATCCTTAATACTACTTAAAAATATATTAATCATGCCTGATCATTAGTTGATCTAGCAGATTAATATAACTACTGTATATTCTTATAATGTAAAAGAAAGGCTAGAATCATCTCCTGTTAGAAGTCAAATAAGTAAGTGACCAATAATAATTGGTGTGGAGTGGGAGAACAAACTGTTTCTGGTATCTAATGGGATTGTTCAATGAATGTCTGCCTAACAACTGAACTGAACTTTCTGGAGCATTGCCAGTGCATCATTTTCCTTTGATAATATGTTTTTTGCAGTTGCATCATTAAGATTCATTTAATAAACAAAGACAGTTTCAAAATAGCAAGGAGACTACTTTCTCACCTCTCCTTCTAAAAGGATGATAATGGTGAGACAGTTCTTAAATGTTCCTTTAATTTTGCAGAACAGAAATGAAAACATTAAATATACGGTTCAATCCTAACTGCGCACAACATCTTGAACATCTTGCCCGTCACTCAGCCAATCTCAGATGTATTATGTTGCCGCTGCAAGGAGTACATCTTCCAGCTACAAATAGCTTCCATGATTTTGTTTATGCTTAAAATTGCATAGTCAGTCTCTTTCCATGTGCTATCATTAAATCATTTTTTTGTCAGACAGCAGCAGTTTTAATATAGATATATCAAGCATAATGTTAATGTAGTCATGTCTCTCCCCTCCTATTCACCCTGATATTACTTCTTTGTAGTTCTTCAATCTACGTGTTTCTTGACATTTCCCTGCACCTTTATTTTCTGGATATTCTTACCTTTTAATATCTTGCTTTCATTTCTCATTTACTACTTCATGTTCCATTGCTGATAAATTGTATTCTTGTTCTTACAACAATCCACCCAGGCTGCCACTTGGCCACTGGATTCACACAGGCCTGCTCCCCTTTGAATCTGCTTGTCATTAAGTATATGATGGGAAATGTTTAGAGCAAGGGTTCCCAACCTGGGGTAAATTTACCCAGGGGGTCAGTTTCGCCTACCCAGCGAGTGAATTTGTTGATTCTGGATTTGTACATGTTTTTTTCTCATTAACTGACTGTTTGGCTCTGGTATATTAGTATCTGTTCATCATTAGTTGTTCATAAATAAATGAAATAACATTGTTATGTGCTATTAAAGTTGCCAGGGGTAAACAGGACAAAAAAGGTTGGGAACTCTGGTTTAGAGGGATAGGGGTCAAATGTGTGCCAATGGGACTAGCGTTATAGGCAACTTGGTCAACATGGACGAGTTGGGCTAAAGAGTGTATATGCATACCTTGTGACTGTATAACTAGTTACAAGTAACTTACAAGTAACTCCAGATCAGTCTGAAGAAGGGTTTTGACCTGAAACGTTGCCTATTTCGTTCGCTCCATAGATGCTGCCTCACACGCTGAGTTTCTCCAGCATTTTTGTCTACCTTCGGAGGAAGAAGCCGTACGGTCACAGCGAACAGTGTAGGGCAGAAATAGGTAATTTGGCCCATAATGCTCATGCCGAACATGATGCCAAGTTAATATCCCCTGTCCACACATATCCCTCCATTTCGTGCAAATCCATGAGCCTCTCCACAGTCACAGGCAATATGTAAGCTACACAGACAACACCTGAGATCAGGATTAAATGTAGTTGCTGCACCGCTGTGCTGCTTTCAACAATCATGTCAATACTTGGACAAATGAGCAGATTCTCCTTCTCGGCAAAGATATGCAGAAAAATGATGCTATGAACTATGGAATGACTTATTTCAATTATCTTCCCACGTTGGGGCACCCTTGATATTCTTGGCAGCACTGTTGTTTTGCAGGAACCAGAATCATGAACCTCACTATAGATAGACAGGTCATGTCCAACCTGTTAGGGGAGAGGTGATTGTTGTCCCATTTCCAAACTTTCTCGGCATCTTGAAACTTGTTTATTTCTAACTGATTCATTCCCCACAAACGCTGTTGGGTTAGCTGAGTATTTCCAGCAATTTTTGTTTCGTTTCAGATCTTCAGCATCTGAAGTGTTTTTCTTTTATTCCTTCTGCAATTGACCATTTGGATTGTAAGAACCAAGTGTTTATCCTTTAATCTTTGATATTGCTTTATATTAATTAGCAACATAATCTTTGCATCTTTATCAAAGCTGGCTGTGAAAATACTTGGACTTTTCTTGGTTTTGGATCAGTGCATCCTCTGGGATTTGAAAGCAATTGGATCTACTTTACTTTTCACTTAAAACTGGATTATATTCCTTTGGAATACAAAACGGTCCCCCACATTTTTTTGAGACACGCATGGATAAAGCAGTGTAATGTCATTGGAGACATGAGACTGGAATCATGAGCAGAAAATGGTGTTGGAGGAGCTCAGCAGGCCAGGCAGCATCTGTGGAGGGAAATGGACAGTCGGGTTGGGGCACTTTTCCAGACTAATGTCACTACTTTGTTAATTGCTCTGGAGCTGGGCTATAATTTTTTTTTTTAATGCTTTTCTGATCATTGCCCTAAGATTCTATCTGCTTGCATTGAATTTCAGGAGAAGAGGTAGAACATCATCACCACAGACTATTGTGTGGAATAAACCGCACTTGCTTAACCAGGCAGAAGAACGGGGGTTGTTGCAACCTGGTGTATCCGAACCGAGGCCTTCACACTGCCAATCTGAAAATAACTTGCTGAGAACTGGTAGTAGTCCCTTGGCTGTCCCTGAAAGGAGGTTAGTATGCTTCAATCCTCTTGAGGTTTAAAAAAAAGTGACAGCTAATCATAGGTATCACACTACCAGCAGTTTCTGCTCAAATTTATATTTCATTAGCTATAGGAAACCTGATTGAACCTTGGTTGAAAAAGGAACCAGAAGCAAATAATGTTACTGTGACTTATTGCAGCATTATTAGAATATCTAGAAAATATCTGAAAGTGTTCACTTTAATATTATTTATTCACAACATTAAGCAGTATGAGTCGGTGGTCTTTGGAGTCGAATAAGCACTGCAAATAATCCCATCCTTTGGCATTTCATATTTGGGCTTTGTCACTTGTCTTCTTTCCAATTTCGCAGTGAAACTCAATGGATTTTTTTTTGTTTCCAATACCTACCGATGTCTGAAATGCAGACAGACCTTGCATTTATCTAGTGCCTTAGTAGGTTTTCATGATGTTACAAAGTACTTTACTTGTGCAGATCATTTTATGAAATATAATTTTAGTTGTTAACAATTTTGGGGGGGAAAAACAATGGGTTCTACCCCTAAGTTCTGCTGCCAACATGATGTGATAGCACAGTGCCCCAGGTTAATCAAAGTTTACTTATCAGTTTAGTCGATGTTTTGTGAATATTCTTCGTGGTTATTGTGCTAAAGTTGGCATTCCTACTTTCTGGACAGAAGGTTGGCATTGTTAAGTCCCTCTCCATGGTTTCTGTACTGTAATGGTGCTGAAGAATTGCCCTCACTGATTGTGAGCGACTGAACTGTTTTGAAAATCTGAAAAGGAAAAATGAAAAAATTGACTCGAGGTATCATCGACATTTCTTCCTTTATAGAACACTTATTGTTTCCCTTGGCTTCAATTCCTCTTATTTTTCAGTGCCCTTCTGTGTGGTTAATTCTACCCAATTTCTTTCTAAATTTACTGATTTGCTGTTTTTCTAACATTATGCCAATCTGCAGTGAAACAACTTTTACTTTAACACAAAGCTAATTATTTTTGCTATGGGATATACTTTCGTTAAAATACTCCTTTTGATGAGGAGCTAACAAAATTTCTCAAAGTGCTGGAGGAACTCAGCAGGTCAGGCAACATCTCTGGAGGGAATGGACAGGTGACATTTCTGATTGGGACCCTCCTTCTGACTGGGAAAAGGTCCCAACCTGATATATTGCCTATCCATTACCACCACAAATAAAGACAAAGTACTGGAGGAACTCGACAGATCAGACAACATCTCTGGAGAACATGGACAAACTTTGTCTATTTTCTTTGTAAACCAGCATCTGCAGTTTATTGCATCTCTCTCCACAGCCTGGTCTGCTAAGTATCTCCAACACTCTTTTCCACATGATACCAGCATCTGCCGTTCCTTGTGTGTCTCTAATGTGATATCCCCCTGGCTCTGCCTTTTCCCACAATTTTAGTTTCTGGTCTTGCCAGGAAAGCACCTTGGAAGAGGACTCATGAACTGCATCATAAGAAATATTGTTCTTCATGTTGCACACAGACTCTTCACTGGCCTTCTGGTATCCAACTCACGCAAATCTCTGCACAGCTAAAAAAAACTAACTCAAAGTATATGTTGTCTAAATATTTTTCTAAAAAGGCAAACTTAAAGAGAGTGGAATATGAAAAACTATCTTCTCCATTTTATTAACGTCTTTCGGAAAGAACTTGAGGATTTGTAAACAATTGACCTTGATTCTTGCAGAATTCGGTTACGTCACGAAAAGTTAAAGCCACGGGATTTCAAATGTCCATGGCATTAGTATCTACTAGAATGAAATTGATTGTTTGAAGGTTACAGCATGGAAACAGACCCTTCGGCCAACCGGGTCCATGCCAACCATAGATCACCCGATCACACTAGTTCAATGTTATCCCACTTTTGCATCCACTCCCTACACACCAGGGACAATTTACAGAGGTCTACAAAACCACAGTCTTTGGGACGTGGGAGGAAAGCGGAGCATCCAGTGGAAACTCGCACACTCACAGAGAGAACGTGCAAACTCCACATAGGCAGTACCTGAAGTCAGGATCAAATATTGGTCACTGGTGCTATGAGGTAGCAGCTCTGCCAGCTGTGCCACTCTGCCACTGAGAAAAGTGGGCTCGTCCAGGACCCTTCACTCCTAACAATCATACCCCCATATTAACAAGCTGACCAGTATGGATGTGGAGAGATATCTGAATTAACTTTAATTCAGTATATGTCACATGCCTCTGCTTCAACCTTTCAATGTTTATTGTCACATAATTTTATGATGACCTTTAAAAGAGTCTTTGACCTTTAGAAGCAGCCAGGCATTGCGTTACGTAATGGCTTAATGTGTCTTGTGCACAGAGAACATACTGGCCTCACAATAGGGAAGCAACTAACTGGGGAAATGGTTTAATAACATTTTTGGGATAACCATTCAAAGCTTTAAAAAAAAAAAAAAAAACACTAGCTTAGTCCAACGGCCCAATTGTGCTTATGTTGTATTTCACTGTCTTCCTGTGCAGCTCCACAGAGTATTCCCTTTCTTCATCCTCTTCCACGGAATATGGCAGCTGGCAGATCGTGTCTGGCTGTGGCAGTATTCATGACCCGGCTATAGTTACCAATGACTCACCCCTCCCCTTCAACGGTCAAGATGATGGAGCCAATGGGAGACTGTGAGTGCTGCTGAGATTACGCAACTTTTGCATCAAAATTATTTAATCCTGTCAAAGGTGTCTTCCGCTCTCTGTCTACCTGGTCTGCCCTCGCATTCCCTCCTTCGATTTCTTTCACTATCTGCACATTTCTTTATGCATCGAGCTTCCATTCTCAACTGGAGCTTAAACGTACCAGGATTCTGCAAAAGTAGGAAAAATATGTAATCGCCCTGACCCACCCATGTCTTGTACACTACAGTGAAACATGATATTCGTTACCATTGATGGGAATCTGGATGATGTCCTGCTGCTTTCAGGAGTCCTTCAGGAGTGGAGGAGAACATGTTATCAGTGTATAGGAAGCTAAATGTGACGTTAACCAAATAAGAAGTGGGAGACATGAATCCTCACATATTTTCTTATCTATTTGTTGGCAGGTTCTCTGAGCATTAGGGCTTTGGACCTTTTCAAATGCTTCAGCCTTTATATGTGCAGTTGGCATAATCGTAGGGGTGGGAAAAAGAAAGATGAAAATACAAAGGTGAAAATAAGCAGATTGCCAGGAGGACTTCTGTGTTTGTGTCACAAATGGTTAAACCTCGTGCAGTCAGTAAAAATAAATCAGTTGTGCTTAAGTAGATATCAGAATTGAAAACTGAGGGAAAAAAAGCAAGTTGAAGAACAGAAGTAATTCCTCAATCCATCAACGTTCAGGCAGCCAAACTTCGCCGACTCTGCCAATGAATCCTCTGAGATTGTTCTTGAAAGAAAAGGCCCTTTATGGAAAATGATTACCCAGTGATCCAATATGCCCTTAACACTCCCGCCAAATAAGATTTCCAACTTCACAGAATCCACTGTACGTGAGAGAGATGGAGTTAATAATATGACAGCCGCAAATGGTTTTGACGGCTGTGTAGAAAAATTGTTCTCGTCTATTTTGATAAAAAGTATTTTGACTGGACAAGGTCAGGTCATGGTTTTGAATATGTGTGCTATCAGAACAAGGGGGACAAAATGATAACAATAATTAAATCTGACCAAATATTTTTGTTTGTAAATTATTTACATCAAAGGGATAAGTTTTTTTTTCAAATGAAAATTGCTCTCATCCATCTGGGATATTTTTTTGAAGAATAAGATGCCATACAGTTGATGAATTCTTATGTCATTTATTCCCATTTAACAATTTGCATTTTGGAGATGAAATGCATAAACTCAAAATTGAGATTGGCAGCCGAGTAATGCAATGGGTTAGTGTAATCATACACTCCACTAAAGTCAGCAGGAGTTATCGTTGGTTATTCTTCTGGATACGTTTCTGAGGTCAGCTCAACAATCATGGGACATAGAATAGCACAGGATCAGTCCATTCAGCCCATGATACCTGTGCTAAGCTTGAACAAATCCCACTGTCTGTGCAATTAAAAAAACTTGCCTTGCGCATGTCCTTTAAATTATCACCTTCTGACCATGAAGATATGCCCTCTAGTATTTGCCATTTTCACCCGGGGGGGGGGGGGTCTGACTGTCTACCCTATCTATGCCTCTCATAAACTTCGAAGTGGTCTCACCACAACCTCTAAAGCTCCAGAGGAAAACAATCCAGATTTTGTCCAACCTCTTTATAGTTTACACATTCTAATCCAGGCAATATCCTGCCAAATTCCTTTTGCACTTTTTCCAAAATCTCCACATCCTTCCTGGAATGGGAGAGTAACTGCACACAATATTCCAAAAGCAGCCTAACCAAAGTTCTATAAAGCGGCAACGTGACCGGCTGATTCTTATAGTCAATGATCGGACCATTGAAGGCAAGCATACTATACGCTGTCTTTATCACATCTTGCTACTATCAGGGAGCTACGAACTTGGATCCCGAGATCCATTTGTACATTAATGTTGTTAAGTATCCTGCCATTAACTATATATTTCACCTTACATTTGACCCCCCCCCCCAAAGTTCAATAGCTCACACAGGTCCAGATTAAGCTCCATCTGCCATTTCTCCACCCATATCTGCAACTGATCTATATCCTACCGTATCCTTTGACAGCTTTTTCTCTTTGCAATGTTAACAATGTTTGTGTCATCTGAAAACTTACTAACCAATCCATCTACATTTTAATCCAAATCATTTATAAATATATAAAACAAACAACAGAGGCCCCAGCACAGCTCCCTGCAGAATACCTCTGATCACAGACATCCAGTCAGACTAGAACACTTTCACTACTAAACTCCGTCTTCTATGGATAAGCCAGTTTTTAATCCAATCTCCTAAATCGGCACGGTGACGCAGCAGTTGAGTTGCTGCCTTACAGTATTGGAGACCTGGGTTCGATCCTTACTATGGGTGCTGTCTATACGTTGTACAAGTTTGTATGTTCTCCCTGTGACCTGCGATGGTTTTCTCCGGGTGCTCCGTTTTCCTCCCACATTCCAAAGAAGTGTAGGTTTGTAGCTTAATTGGCTTTGGTAAAATTGGAAATAGTCTCTAGTATGTAGGATAGTACTACTGTATGGGGATCGATAGTAGGCGCGGAATCGTTGGGCTGAAGAGCCTGTTCCGCGCTGTATCTTTAAATTAAAATAAAGTCACCATATATCCCATCCATCTTGATCTTCCGGATCAGCCTACCATGAAGGACCTTGTCAAAAGATAAAGGCCCTGTTTTCTTCATTCAACTATAAATATTCTGTGCAATATATCCTGATGCATTTTCCATTTATATCAAGGGGCATTGGGTCTAGAAATGGCTGCAAAGTTGGCATTTATATTCGACTATAACGTTGTTTGATAAATTTTAATTTGCACGAGTCATTCGATGTAACTTGTAAAACTGACAGAATACCTGTGAAGCTTAAATAAAAAAAATTACTCCGGGTGTGGATATTTTGACATGTGAAGACAAGGAATCAGACTGAAAGACAGGCTTGTTTGAACCTTGATAGACACAAAATGCTGGAGTTTTGACTTTTGCTGTATTTACCTGTTGTGTCTTAACACCTGTACGTTGGAAATCAGAGGTGAAAAGTTCACTGATTGCAATATTTTTCAATTCCATTTGCAACTGCTCAGCAAATAAATCAAGACTGAGATAACTATCATAGGCTGACAAATGGCAACTAAAATTCAGGCCACAAGAATACCAATGACCATTTTCAACATGAGAGGATGTACCTACCCTTCACACTCAGTGATATTAGCTTCATCGTGTTTCATATCTGCAGAATTCTGGGGTCACCAGTGAACAGAAACTCAAACAGGACCAGACATATGAATATCATGACAAGAAGCAGGTCTGGCTGGGTATGCTGTGGCAAGTGACACATCTAATAACCCAAAACCTTTCTGCCATCTCTAAGGCCATAATGTCTTAGAATACTCGCATATATGCGGAAGCTATAATTGTGCGTAAGAAACTCAACACTATCCAGGCCAAAGCAACCTGCTTAATTGGTGTCTTTTCAACCACCATAAATATTAATTCCCCTTTTCAGTGACATCAATCTACAAGCCAAAAGTCAGGAGTCGGGTACTCTCTACAATCTCTGGATGTGTATAGCTCCAACAACTTGATTTGCCATCCCATCCACCACAGTGAACATTCATTCCCTCCACTACTGATTCTGGTGGCTGAAATAAGTACGATCTAAAGATATACACTGCAGCTACTTGCCTAAGCTGCTCCAAGGGCAGCACAGTGATGCAGCTGGTAGAGCTGCTCCCTCTTAGCGCCAGAGACACGCGCGCTGTTTGTGTGGAGTTTATAAATTCTCCCTGTGATCACGTGAGTTTCCTCCGCACATCCCAAATACTTGCGTGCTTATAGGTTAATTAGACTCTGTAAAATTGCCAATCAAATGTCGGAAGTGGATGAGCATATGGGATAACATAGAACTAGTGTAAGCGTGTGATGACTGATCAGAATGAACTTGGTGGACTGAAGGGCCTGTTTCCATGTTGTTTTCTCTAAGCTAAATCTATGTCATTGCCTCCTTAACTTTATACCACCAGGAAGAACAAGGACAGCAGACACTTGGAAATGCCAATACCTACTGGTTCCCATCCAAATTTCACATCGTCCTGATTTGGGAATATATTGCTGGTCCTTTATCGTTACACGGTCAAATTCACGCATTCCCTCCACAACAATCTTCCGATTGAAGATTGATCAAGATCGTCAATCTTTTGTTGAACATACTGTGGGAGTATCTTCAACAGGAGGACAGGAGCAGAAGGCAGCTCACTATTACTAACTCTAGGGCAATTAGGGATGAGAATTAAATGGTCTTAACATTGCCACCCAGATTATGAAAATAAAACAGTAGATATTTTATAATGTTGATGGATTTATCATTTACAAAAGAGTTTGTTTCCCCCAAAATTATCACCAACACCAAATTTTAGTCCGTTTTTCAGCATGCTGTATTTGAATGTGAATCTATAATTGCCTAAAAAGTCAACGTACAGGAGGAGTATTTTATTCCCATGCAACCCTTGCCCCTCCCAAATAAATTATAATCTTACAACATCAGCAGCTTGTTTTATTTTTTTTAAACATCAGCTCTTATTGAATTTTGAGGTGTAAGAATTAGAGGTTTTGCATGGTAATTACACCAATTGATAGAACAACACATCGCATTGGGTCAAGATCAAGACTGGAAGTTTTTTTAATGATTTATTTTTTAGAAAGTTATTTTTTTCATTTAATGTTTAATCAATCTAATTAGTTCCACTCTTGTTCATGAACCAATGCAATGTGGTCTATCAATTGGCGTAGTTGCTGTCCAACACATTTAATTCTTACAACACCAAATTCAACAAGACGCTGAGGTTTTTTGGGCGGACATGTTAACACACTGACAGTTTGTCTATTACACCACTAGAGGTCTCTGAAGGTAAAGCAAGGGAGCAATGTTTCCTGGGCTTGCATTTAAAGCATTTGGTGTTTTTAAAAACCAAGGTGAAAAACAGCAATCTTGGTCAAGTTTTAACTTTGCACTTGAATTAAGCAGCTTCTCTCTTTGCAGACGTCCTCCCATTCCAGAGCGAAGGGCCAAGCTAGAGGAAGTCAGAGCCATATTCTTGTCTGCGTACAGTGCAACAGTGGGCCTCAGATCCATATCTACCAGCCCCTCGGCCATTGGGGGACTTCTCGAACAGTTTGCCCGTGGAGTCGGACTCAGAGGCACAAACAGCATTGTCTGACACAGCCTGGCTCGGTGTTTATTTTTTAAATCCATGGATCACTGTGCAGATATTAACTGAAATGCCAAAGACGGACGTGCATTTGTTGTTCAGAGATTTTCCTCTTTTGATCTTAGGTTGTATTTACTGGTTAGAAAACTTTTTTTCTTCTACTGAACCATATTCCTGAAAGCTTGAGATAAACAGTTCCATTCTTCCCCATCTGTGCATTCATGTATTGAAGTGAGCAAGCCAGACGAAGGTCAGGATGATAGAGATGGGACTGTTCATCCATGAAGTACAGTTGTTCTCTGGTTATATTGGAGCACCTCAGAAATATGATGTTTGGCATAACTATCGCAATCTGGAACATCCTACTTTAAGAGTATGACTGTCAGTCACAGGTAATGGTGATTCTGGCCAGTGATATTTTTAAGCAGCTTTTGAAGTTTTTAAAGTTACTTCTCAAGCTAGCCAGGTAAGCTTAAAATGAGTGTGTTGATTATTTAACAACATTTGAACTTGTTTACGCCATTAATTAAAAAAGATTGTGCACCCTCTGTTATTCCTCACAGTTTATAGGTTTTACCTGAGTAAAGTCATTACGGTTCCCATTTTCATGAAGTGGAAGACTCCATTAACTATTAATACAGCAAATCTAATCTTAAGGTAGAAATGCAAAATGACACCCTTGAAAAGACCTGTTAAGTTAGCTTCAGTGGTACCTCGGTTAAAGTAACACAAGCAAGCTACCTAATGTGTCAGCCGCCACAACTGTTCCTGTCATTTTTGGCAAGTTACCTGCAGTGGTGACACAGACTTGGTAAGATTTTGCTCAGTTCCAAAACATTGCCCATCAGATGAATGAATTGGTGTGAAAATGTCTTTTCAACATAAATATACAGTTGCAGATAGTGGGTTTTCATTAGCAGATTTAATTCAGCACTGTTCTAAGATTGTTTCTATTTTTAATATTACATATTAATCTGCGTAAAAACTTGAATATTTTTGTAATGCCTTTTAAAAGAAAATCTAGCCAAATTTACTTTAAGTACATATTCAGCCCTATTAATGTGATCCATAAGCTCTTGAAGAATAGACCTGACCTCTGGATTCTGTTGTATAGTTGAAACTTGACAGGACTTTTTAAAGTTGCCTTAAAACAAAATGGAGATCTGTAACCAAGGGTTGAATGAGAGGAGAAACTGTGTGTGGCACCTTTTGAGTTAGTGAAATGGAACAATTAAAAAAAATTCTGGCAGAATTCATAGTGGGAGAAAGCTAAAAATTACCCTTCATAAATGGCAGTCAAGTGTTGGATTGTGAAAACAAAATTGAACTCTTGTATGCAAGTTTGTATTTAAACAAAATCATAAAATGTCACTGGTACCCAAATCGAAAACATTTGTTTTTAGGAAAGCTCATTAAAATCGTTCTCATCGGGGAACCATTTTCCTCCTGCTGTAATGAAAGAGATCAACACTATCTGCATCATATAATTCCTTACCGGTTGATTCCACGAGTATCCTCTCTCTACAGGCTGCTCGAAGAGAAGTATGGTTAGCATTGAAATATATAACATCAACCGTCACTGCGTGGCCACCTTAAAATATCACAGGTGGGATCCAGATCTTGCCACTTCCACCTTTTTATCCTTGGATGTGAAGGAGGAGCAAGATCTGTCTGGATAGTCGGCATTCAACCTCTCAATTGTCCGAAGATTTTTGAGCATCCAGCAGCAATTGGTACACCCAATTTCTTCACCTAGAATGCTGAACATATATCTCCAAATATTTGTTTATCTGAATCAAATGCACATTAAGGTACTCTCACACTTTTTCCTGACATTTCAACCCCTCTTCATTCCCATTACTGTTGTTAGAGTAGCTTTTAAAGCTATAAGTTTCCATTTGTTGTACAAAATGCATTAACATCCATTAAGAATTTAAAATCGGCTAATGTTTTGAATATTTTTTTGATATTCCAGTCAAATCTCTGCAGTTAACTGTTAATCTGCTGACAAACATGGTGTGCACTTTGAGCATTTTGTTATTTCAGATCTCCTTTATTTACATTTTTGAACTGTCTGCTGCAGTTCATTTATATATATATATATATATATATATATATATATATCCCTTCCCTATCCTTTCTTACTCGGAATAAAATTTTAAATTGGTGCTTAATCTGGAATAAAAACGGTATTGCCACATTTTTTAAATAGTTCATTTATTTTTAGAAAAGGAATCATGATTGGTGAACAGTAGATTAAACTGATGTTTAATAATTTAGATAATGAGAATTGGTTTTAATCTGCTGTTTAGTATGTGCTTCTCATATTTGGATTGTTTGTTATGTTGATATGGACAGCAATTGCCTAATAAAATGTTCTTGTATGTGAATTAAAGATCTTTAAAGCTTTTTGAATTTTTATGTGCTGCATTGCTTTGATGGACGTAGACTATAATCCTCTGGTTTTGTGGTTCCATAGATCTGTGGCAGATTAGCTTCCCAACATAATCTAACACCATATCTTCTAATACCATCATAATGCTCACTTTGTTCCTTTTTATTTTCACTAAATTTGATTGTTAATCTGTACTAATCTTGTATTCAAGTGTCAAGCCATATTTCTGGTGAGCAATAGTTTATTACATCATTATTTTCTTATTGTGTACTTAAAATTAATCCTAGAAAGATGCCCCATGCCCTCCAGATAAGTCTGTTTTTGAGGAAAATATATAAACGTATTAAAAATGTTTTTTTTCAAGGCAATTTGCATAGAAATGTTTGAGATAATTTCAGGACTGTAGAAAACACTGGGTTTCCCCCTCGTGATAACCAGCTCATTACCACCAACAGTGTCGACTGTGAAAGCTGCTTTAAAGTACAAGGACTATTATTTCAACATAAAACTTCCCACTCAATTTCTACTTTTGTACATTTGCTGAGTCATTTGTATTTTTTGCTAAATTCCACTTTACTTGGGCACCCATGTCTACTTGAATGATTGGAAGAGCATTACATGGGACAGAGAGAGGGAAAGCAAAGTGTCACTTGAAGTCAGAGAAATCGTGACTCATTGTGCTGGTTTGTAAGCTGTCCACGTGAAATATGAGGTTCTGTTCCTCCAATTTGTGTTGGGCCTCACTCTGATAGTGGAGGAGGCCCAGGACAGAAAGGTCAGTATGTGATTGGGAGGGGCAGTTAAAGTATTTAACATCTGGGAGATCACGTGGGCCTAGGCAGTCAGAGTGGAGGCATCTATTGTCCATTGTGTCCATTGAAACAAGTAACATGACTCCAAAGTTTACACACAACAAATGCAATTTTCGTTGCAGTATTGCTTAAAGAGTATGGGAGTCCATTTCTTGGTCACAAAAATGATCTTAAATCTGTCCTGAAAAAAGGGATTCCAGTTAATCCTTTCAAAGTGCAGGCACCTTGTGTTTTACGTGGGAGTTACGTGCTTAAAAAGCAGCATGCAATTCAAAAATGCATAAATTAAATGTGAATATGCTGTCTGCAGTAAATTTGAGCATGTTATTCCAAAAATACCATCGAGTAAATCAAACTTTGATATTAATGAAACGAGCATTATTTCAAAAACTCTTAAGTCAAACATGCGTAAAACGTGAGGGGACTACACCTTTTCCCCTCTCAACAGTTCATAATATTTGAAGAGGAATTCAACTCCCTGTTATTTATGAAAATTATTTTGAAACTAAAATTTCTGCTGTAATGCTGGATTTTACTTTGGAGTCACGTGAGTGACTATGTGAAGAAGACCCCGTCAAGCCGCATGCGTGTCATTAACGTCAGAAGCACTGGCGCAGCGACCGGTTAGGAGGATTAGCGCTCCTCCAGCGGTAAGTTTAAAAACCCCAAGGTAAGTGATTAGCTTGGTGGGAGGTCGCTTTCTTGTTGCAGTGAGGCTTGTTTTTCAGATACAAGTTTATACCATGCAGAAAGCGTCAAAGGTGAAGGCGAGACGCGCCGCTAGTAAGACCATGACAGGCCGCGGGGGTGCGGGTAGCGGGCGCCCGCTCAGTTCACCTAGTCCGTCGGTGGCAGGGAGGCCAGCGACTGCAGACTCGTTGCCTTTGAGCAGCTCTGTCAGGATACACACCCGGAGGAGGGGTGGTATCCGCGCCGGCCTATAGGAGAGCCCGCGCCAGCAGCGCCTGGAATAGGGCTGCTCAATCACTCCCTCTTGGAGGAGGAGAGCTTGATGGGCCAGGGTTATTCTGATGCCGAATCTGTGGGAGAGCAGAACCCACGGGATGAAGGGCATGAGTCCGTAATACCATGTCTAGCAGCAAGATTTGCTGTCCCCAGAGAGGCTGGGGAGCCGTTGGATGACGAGTTGACAACAACTATAAATTATTTGCTCACCCATCAGCTGCAAGAGCTGACCATGGACGATACGGCGAAAAAATATGAAACCCCGGTTAATTGTCAACTACTGAAAGTACCGGCGGTTAATCATGTGATATGGGGCCATGTGGGCATTGGTATTCGGGCACAAGAAATGAAGCTCCAGCAGGTACTGAAGTTGCTCGCTGCAGGTATTACTGCGTTCGCCAGATCGGTGGATGAGGGACTGTCTGTATCACAGCAGGATGCCTTAGCCCTTCTGTGCTGTGCCCACTTCGAAATTAACTGTTTGCGAAAAAATGCAATACGCCCTACTATTCACCCTATATTTGCGGCGCTCTGCAAGCCCAGCAATATTCAACCGCCAAATTTGTTATTTGGGGACAACCTCGTTAAGCGAGTAAAGGAGCTCGACGACGAGGCAAAGACGGTGGGGTTAATTAAAGCACTGATGACCAGCAGAATGGTTCTGTGGCAATACCCGTACCGATGGGTTGCAGAGACCGGGGCCGGTCAAGGGACCAGCCGGGCATTTACAAATGTGCGCAGCTGGCGCACTGCTACTGGGGCACGAGCAAACGTAAATCTTCCCACCAGGAACCGGGGGCAACAAATTCCACTGGTAACCATGGAGGTAGGTGGGTCTGGTCCTGATAGGAACATATTAAGTGAAAAACACCTACAAGTTGGGGGGAGATTACACTGGTTCCTAAAAGAAAGGTATGAGATAACATCAGATCCGTTTATACTGTGCAGTATAAAATGTTTTCGAATTGAACTCTATCCCAATTTGAGTCAACCCACTCAGCATGTTCCAAGCTGGACACTCATTTTCTCACAGAAAGAGAATATGGAGATACAGGCAGAACTTGAAAAATTATGCAAAAAAGGGGTAATTGAGAAGTCGGTTCGCCAACTCCACCAATTTGTGTCAAATAATTTTTCTCTGTCAAAAAAGGATGGAGGATGTAGAATCATCCTCGACCTGACGAGCCTTAACCCCTTTGTACAGTATAAACATTTAAAAATGGAAACGTTTACTACTGCTAAACACTTGCTTTCCAGACGATGTTATATGGCAAGGATCGACCTTAAAGATGCATATTACTCAGTGTCTGTTCGCTGCGATGATAGGAGATATTTGAAATTTAGCTGGATGAGTCAATTATGGCAATTCAAAGCACTGCCATAACCTCAGCTCCTAGATTGTTCACCAAATTGTTAAAACCAGTACCTTCAATTAGACAGGTGGCCAGCTTGATTGGCAAATTAGTGGCTTCGATTCCAGCTGTGCAGTTTGGACCTCTGCATTACCAGCAATTACAACGAGCGAAGGAACAGGCACTGACGATGCATTCAGGTCGTTATGACAGGCCCATGCAATTACCAGCTGCGGCCATTGCTGAGGTACAATGGTGGATTATGAATGTCTCAAGTTCTTCCAGCCAAATTCTGAACAACCTTCCATTGTCTTACAGACTGATGTCAGTGCGCTAGGTTGGGGCGCTACTGATACTATTTCCAGCAGTGGAGGCAGATGGAATATGCATGAGGCAACTCTTCTGCAATCACGAGGGATTAATTATTTAGAGCTTTTGGGAACATTTTATGGGCTTAAAGCTTATTGTTCTACTAAATGTCACTTGCATGTACAAGTTCAGTTTGACAACACAACGGCAGTGGCGTATGTTAATCATATGGGTGGAATCTTGTGATAGATTGGCAAATCTGATTTGGGACTGGTGTATTACCAGAGACATTTGGCTTTCAGCTATCTACCTACCAGGTAGATTCAACATAGTGGCAGACACAAGGTCAGGCAAATTCAATTACAACACAGATGGATGTTGAATCATGACATATTTAACAATGTTGTTGCTCGGTATGGGATGCCAGATATTGATTTGTTTGCATCCAGACTAAACCACCAGTTGCCTAAATATGTTTCATGGGAACCAGATCTTGGGGCAGCAGCGGCTTTGGGGTGGAATGTTTGTGTATGAATCTCCTCCTTTTTGCCTCATCAGTTTGTGTCTGCAAAAAATTAAGCAGGACTCCTCCTCAGGAGTATTGATGATACCCGACTGGCCTACTCGGCCATGGTTCCCTCTCGTTTTCCAGATAAACATACAGCCACTTATGACTGTTCCCAAACATCGAAACCTACTGGTGCACCCTGTAACTGGTGATCAACACCCTTTATATGATCGTATCGATCTGTTAATTTGCAGATACTAAGAAGGCCATACCTGGGGAGAGGACTATCCGATCACACTGTGGATGTTCTTACTGCGGCCTGGAGAGATAGTACCCAGAAGCAGTACATCTCTTATATAAAGAAATGGGAGGTGTTCTGCTTCCGGCAGAATATTTCATCTTACACGGCATGCATCGCCAACGTGCTGGAGTTCCTGTCAACTCTCTTTTTCGATCAAAGATTAAGCTATAGTGCGATCAATACGGCCAGAAGTGCCCTGTCTTCATACTTATGGATGGGATCAGAACAATATTCTGTGGAGTCACACCCTCTCATCTCTAGATTTATGAAGGGAATTTTAAATTCCAATCCTCCCAGGCCCAGGTATTTGACAATCTGGGATGTTAGCGATGTACTTATGCTCCTTTGTCAATGGACTCCTGTCACAGCCCTGTCTTTGGCCAAACTCACCATGAAGGTAGGCATACTCATGGCACTGGTTTCGGCACAACGGTTGCAGACATTGCAGAAGCTGCGACTAGACAGGATGGAAATATCTGCAGATGCCATTACGTTTTCCATCTACGATCTACTCAAGCAGAGCAGACCGGGGGTGACAGGGTTTCAGGATTATCTTTTCGGCATACCCTACGGATTCACACCTATGTGTGGTGTCACACTTGTTATATTACATCAAGGCCACCAGAACCGTAAGAGGTGCGGAATCAGCATTATTTATTAGCCACAGAAAACCGCATAGTAAGGTGTCGGTTCAGACTATTTCAAGGTGGCTAAAGCAGGTTCTGGTTTATGCAGGTATTGATACTGACATTTTAAAATCTCATTCCATCAGAGCGGCATCAACATCAGCGGCCAGGGCAATGGACGTCCCCATAGACCATATCCTCGCGGCCGCAGGGTGGTCAAGTGAATGGATGTTTAAAAAATATCATAAACCAATTGCCGAACCAGGGGTATTTGCCCATTCTGTTTTAAGATCAGTTTTGTAGCTTCCACCGGGACAGAAAACTATTGTTTTCTTTATAAAATTAAACCGTTAATACGTTTAAATCAATGTCATGATTTAATGCATTATTGATTCTTTACTCATTCTGAGTCAATCAATGCAGTGAGACGCCTGGATTTGAATCTACGGCATGGAATCACAGAGCTTTGAAATCTTCACGTAGTCACTCACGTGACTCCGAAGTAAGATTAAACGAGAACTTACCAGTTTGAAGTTTGATCTTTATTTTATGAGGATTTATGTTAGTGATTACGTGCCCTCCACACCTAACCCTCTCTCACAATGGTCATCTGGTAGTTCTAGGTTTCTGCTCTTACTATTATACTTAAATTACTATTAGCTGTGATTTCATATTGCTGCTTTGAAGATTGATGCGCATGCGGCCTGACGGGGTCTTCTTCACGTAATCACCAACGTAACTCCTCACAAAATAAAGATCAAACTTCAAACTGGTAAGCTCATTTAATCTTACTATTTGCACTGCATATCACTTCTTGTAGACTTCTTCTGATTCTAACCATTTCTGAGGGCAGTCCCATTTTTAATGGTATGTAAATCAATGGCAGACTGTCTGCTGGAGATAACCCTGTTTCTCTCCGATATTAAGATCACGTGTACAGCTGCTCCTGATACATTTTTGATGCCAT
This sequence comes from Okamejei kenojei, assembly GCA_035221665.1. Lineage (NCBI taxonomy): Eukaryota > Metazoa > Chordata > Chondrichthyes > Rajiformes > Rajidae > Okamejei > Okamejei kenojei. Next base: position 16,527,763 of record CM069146.1, read on the forward strand.
GGTGAGGGATGTGAAGTTATTTTAGAAAACAATGTTTTTTTTTTTTTTTTTGAAACTCTGCAGGTCAGGCAGCATCCGAGGAAAGAAAGCAGTCAACATTTTGGGTTGAAGGGTGCCCGATCTGAAGCATTAACTATTTCTCTTTCCGCAGATGCTGATTTACTTGAGTTCAGTCATTTTCTGTTTTTTTATTTCAGATTTCAAGCATTAGTGCACTTGTCACTTTCCTCACCACATTCAACTTCTTCAGTTTAGATCACTATGACTACTTATTATATCCCGTAAGAAGAAATATTGGACTAACCACCTTGAATTGGTTAGGTATATATTCTGAGCTAAAGTCTTAGGCTTTCCTTTTTATTAGATCACTCACATATCCTGAGGAACTCTAACGGAAGTGTATTGTTAATGTGCTGTGTGAAGTTGCAAGAACTTAAATAATGATTTATGGAATATTCTGTACTCTTGAAGTGAAGAAAGATAGTATTTCAATATTCACAGATTATTGTTCCATGAAGTGCAAAATCCTGTGATATTGTAAATGACTAATGGTTCTTCAGGTCTTTCTGAACTTAAATCAGGCAGTACTTTTGGCATGTGTATAAAGTACTTCAATTTAATTGCAAAAATAATAAACTTGAGTTCTTCATTCCAAGGATTTTTCTCTGTGATTTTGGTGTTTGTGTCCGGATTAAAACTTGCCTAAATGCAGGATTCTGAAAAGGTAAACTATTTTGGATAGTAATTGAAGTCATATAGGAGAGAGCTACAGAATCTGGGTCTAAATATTTGAAATGGTTGCACAGGACATATGACTGCTGCCCACGGGATTTTTGTTTGTAAGGTTAGAACATAAATTACAGTGTGAACAATTTATTCACCTTATCATTTTGTTTTCGAATCTTTATTGAGGAATGCTTTGTTAACATTGGCGGTGCAGTGGGTAGAGCTGCCAGCTTATAGTGCCAGTGAACCAAATTCGTTCCTCACCTCTGGTGAAGGTCTGTGTGGAGTTTGTATGTTCTCCCAGTGACCCCAAGTGTTTTCTCCCGGAGGTTCCGATTTGCTCCCACATCACAAAGACGTGCAGGTATGTAGCTTAATTGGCCCTCTGTAAATTGCCCCTGGTGTATAGGAAGTGCATGTGAAAGTGGGTTACATAGAACTAGTGTGAACTGTTGATCGATGGTCGGTGTGGACTGTGTGAGCCTAAGGGCCAATTTCTGTGCTGTATCGCTAATATAAACTAAACTATAAGGAACTGTGCTCATCTCTTTTTAATGCAGAATTCAGGATGAAAGAACTGCTGACTCTCAGTCCAAGACACCCAGGGTTCAATCTTGACTGCATATGCTGCTTTTGTGTGGACTTTGCAGGTTCTCACTGTGACCCTGTGGGTATCCTTTGGTTTCCTCCCACATCCCAAAGACATACAGGCTTGTAGGTTAATTGGCCTCTGTAAATTGCCCATAACACATAGGGAGTGGATGCGAGCAGGGGATAACAGAATGGGTGTGAATGGGTGGTTGATGCTCAGCATAGACTCAGTGGGCCAAAGGTGCTCTTTCCATACTGTATGTCTAGATCAAAACCTTTTATGTGCAAGCTCAAAAAAAAAGTTTGTCATTACTGGAAGTAATTAATATTTCTTAAAGAGATTCATCTTCATAACTATCAGTAACTGAATATTGATCAGTTAATCAACAATCACTATCAATAACTGATTATTGGGGTGGTGCAGCGGTAGAGCCTCTGCCTTACAGACCCAGAGACATGGGTTCAATCCTGACTACGGGTGCTTGTCTGTACAGAGTTTGTACTACACCCCGTGACCTGCGTGGGTTTTCTCCGAGATCTTTGGTTTCCTCCCACACTCCAAAGACGTACAAGGTTTATTGGCTTGGTATAAATGTTTTTAAAAATTGTCCCTAGTGTGTGTAGGGTATTGTTAATGTGCAGGGATCGCTGGTCAGTGCGGACTCCGAAGGGCTTGGTTCCAGGCTGTATCTCTAAACTAAACTGGTTGCCAGGACTACAGGGCCTGTCCCACCAGCATGTGATTGCATGCAGCTAGCGTGACCTAACGTGATCGCATGAGCCGTACTGCCTCGCGGGCCGGTCCCACTTCGATTGCCAGAGGCGTATGGAGTTGTGCGGGGCTGGTCCCGACATCGCGTGGGGCTCCAAAAATTCCGCACGGCAACGGCCTGTCGGCCCGCAGCCGCATTTAGGACGTACACAGCGTCTTGACGTTGTACGCCTAGCGCGTGGCGTTGTGCGATGATGTCACCGCCCGGCGTGCCGTTGCGTGATGACGTCACCGCACGACGTCCAAATTCAGTCGGCCCGCCTCCTGCCCAGCTGATTGGTGAGTATGATGTCGGGACCAGCCTCGCACAACTCCATACACCTCCGCGGTTCGAATTGGGACCGGCCCCGCGAGGCCGTACACCTCAAGCAACCACATTTGGTCGCGCTAGACGCATGCAAACGCATGCTGGTGGGACAGGCCCTTACCATTTAGTCATTATTTTACCCATGTAAATAGGGGCAGTCTGCAATATGATTGTTTTCCTTTCACCAGTTTCCTCCCCCCTTCCCACTTCCCCAGGATTCCTTCATTATTTGGTCTACAACATTTGTGCCGAGCATGATGCCAAGTTAAACTGATCTCGGCTGTCTGCATAGTATATATCTCTCTATTCCTTGCATATCCATGTGCCTACCTGAAAGCCTCCTAAATGCCGCTATCATATCTGCCTGCATCACCACCCTGGCAATGGGTTCCAGGCCCCCATCACTCTCTGTGTGAAAAGAAAACTTGCCCTGAACATCTCCATTAAACCTTCCCCTTCTCACCTTACATTAGACTCTCTAGTGTTGGACATTTTCACTCCGGGAGCAAGGTTCAGACTGAAAGGTTCTACCCTATCTATGCATCTCATAATTGTATACACTTCTTCCAAGTCCCTCCAACATTCCAGAGAAAGCAAACAAAGTGTATCCAACCTCTCTCCCTGTAGCTGAAACCCTCTAATCCAGGCAGCATTCTGATAAACCTCCTCTGCACACTCTCCAAAGCTTCCACATCTCTCCTGTGGGTGACCAGAACTGCACACAATACTCCAAATGTAGCCAAACCAAAGTGATATAGAGCTGCAGTAAATCTGGCTGTTCTCCTTCAATTCAGGTCTTGGAGAGATCTGAATTAAATTGAGCTAAATTTAAATTTGATCTATTTTAATATTTTGGTTTACCCTGTACGGGATGAGTTTCCAGTTCATCTCTGCAACAATTATTGATTAAACAAAAGGTCCTGACTTTAATGCCTGGAAAAGACAGGCAATCTGAAACAATGCAAAAGCTGCAATAATTACATAACAGGAACTGTAAATTGAAGTATTCTTCTTGTTTCTGCTAGATGTTTGCAATGGGCAATGTTTCCTGCATTTTTCCACCACCATTGGATGCTGCAGGATGTGTAGTTCTCTAACCATTTCAAAACATTTGAACTGTTTTGGTAGAACGGTTGACACGATATCTGAATGTGAGGGTGGTTAATATACTTGGCTCTGGTTTTCATTGCCACTGCCTCAAGAAGTAGATAATTGGGGTGTTCTGGAGGCCCAATTTCAGCCTTCTGCTATTGTGGTGGAATGGAGGAGTTTGGTTGGCATTGCCACCATTGATGGATATTCTTCCAAATTTCAGGGGTCTTTAACTCTGGGTGGGGGGGGGGGGGGGTTGGTCGAGAACCATGGGGGAGGAGGGGGGACATTTGGGGCAAAAAAGAGGTGTACTTTGTAACTTTGTCGCCGCCCTTTACATGGCGACTCTTTGTATGCCTAAATATGCAAAACAAAGCAGCTCATGTGACTGGTCACATGACAATAATAGTATCTAATCTAATCTCTAATGTGCATTTCTTTCGGGGTTTATGTGTTTCGGGGTGAAAATCAATTTCTTCCCATCCAGACTCAGTCAAGCAAACCTCGATGTGAATGGTACTGAGTTTTCTGGGGTTTTCTGCTCTGTATCTCCTTATGAAAGATTCTGCACTAAGTCTTGTAGTCAGGTGAGCGGGGGTGGGAATGACAGGAGGGAAATTACTTCAATCTGCGTGGATGCGATATACCGGTAGCTAAAAGGATGAGAAACCTTATCACGCTAAAGTACCTATCACTGTTATTTCTTTGACACACGAAGCATTGCATTTCTTTCTGTTCAGTATCCCCATGAGGTTGGTGTCCAATTCCAGTGCAGCTTGGATGTAGTGTTGCCAACTGTACATAACAATTAGCCTCCAGATTTTGGAAAGTTATTTTCTTAAGAAATCTGCAACATTCTGAGTGTTAACAATGTAACTTTTTCAGACAATGTAAGCCTAACGAAGGGTTCCGACTCAAAACGTCACCTATTCCTTTTTTTCTAGAGATGATACCAGAAACGCTGAGTTACTCCAGCATTCTGTGTCTCTCTTTGGTATAAACCAGCAACTGCATATCCTTCCTACACTTTTCCCCATTCTCTGTTCAATTACCCCAACAACTGAACAAGATAAAACCACAGCTGAACAAATATCCTCTGTCTCAAATGCTTCTTGGCTCAATGAAATATGAGTAACATTCATCATCTAAGTAAAATAACATTTTTTAAACAATTTTTGATCATGTTAACAACTGTCTATTTTTCGCCATTAAATGTATATCATTTTTGTTTATTTGTTACAGAGCTCCAGTGATCTGGATTCGATTCTGCACTCTATACTATATAGGCTTCCTCCCCCATCCAAAAGATATGCTGGTGGGTTAATTGGTTATAATAAATTGCAACTAGTGTTGGTGGCTGGTAAGAGAATCAAGAGGCAATTGATAAGGATGTGAGAAAGGATAAGCCGCAAGGAAATAAATGGGGGGGGGGGGGGGGGGGGGGGGGGGGGGGAGAGCTAGCATAGGCTTGATGGGCCGATTAAATTTTGTAAGGGAGTCTGTGCAGAATAGTCAATTGGTCCCTTTCCATTATCCTCCCCACACAATATCAGTTTTCAAGTCTGCTCCAAGACTTGTGTGAATGTTATTTATCCTCAAGAAAAAAGATCATAAAAGCAATGACAAGCTCACTGTTTTCCAGCCTCTAGAAAATGTAACTTTTGTTGGCATCTGACTCTAGAAAATATAACTTTTGTTGGCATCTGACTGACAGCAAGGCTGAAGCCGGGTGTCTCAGAGGGAAATCAGAAGGCGTACATCTGTATCTCCTGCTTCCATACCAACAGAGCATTTGATCAAAGATACATCACAAACTCACGTGTGCAAGTTCAGTCATAGAAACATAGAAAATAGGTGCAGGAGGAGGCCATTCGGCCCTTCGAGCCAGCACTACCATTCATGTGATTATGGCTGATTGTCCCCAATCAATAATCCGTGCCTGCCTTCTCCCCATATCCCTTGATTCCACTAGCCCCTAGAGCTCTATCTAACTCTCTCTCACATCTATCCAGTGATTTTGCTTCCACTGCCCTCCACAAATTCACAACTCTCTGGGTGAAAACATTTTTTCTCACCTCAGTCTTAAATGGCCTCCGCTTTATTCTAAGACTGTGACCCCTGATTCTGGACTTGCCCAACATTGGGAGCATTTTTCCTGCATCTAGCTTGTCCAGTCCTTTTATAATTTTATATGTTTCTATAAGATCCCCCCTCATCCTTCTAAACTCCAGTGAATACCAGCCTAGTCTTTTCAATCTTTCCTCATATGACAGTCCCGCCATCCCAGGGCTCAATTTCGTGAACCTATGCTGCACTGCCTCAATCACAAGGATGTCCTTCCTCAAATTAGGAGACCAAAACTGTACACAATACTCCAGATGTGGTTTTACCAAAGCCCTATACAACTGCAGAAGAACCTCTTTACTCCTATACTGAAATCCTCTTGTTATGAAGGCCAACATTCCATTAACTTTCTTCACTGCCTGCTGTACCTGCACACCAACTTTCAGTGACTGGTGTACAAGGACACCAGTCGCTGCACCTCCCCCTTACCTAACCTAGCCCCATTGAGATAATAATCTGCCCCCTTGTTTTTGCAGCCAAAGTGGATAACCTCACATTTATCTATATTATACTGCATCTGCCACGCATCTGCCCATCTGACCTGTCCAGGTCACCCTGCAAACTCCTAACATCCTCTTCACAGTTCACACTGCCACCCAGCTTTGTGTCATCCGCAAACTTGTTAGTGTTGCTCCTAATTCCCTCTTCCAAATCATTAATTTATATGGTAAACAGTTGCGGCCCCAACACCGAGCCTTGCGGCACTCCACTCGCCACTGCCTGCCATTCTGAAAAGGACCCGTTCACTCCTACTCTTTACTTCCTGTCTTCCAACCAATTTTCTATCCACGTCAACACAACTATCCCCAATACCATGTGCTCTAATTTTAGTCACCAATCTCAGTGTGGGACCTTATCAAAGGCTATCTGAAAGTCTAGATACACTACATCCACTGGCTCCCCTTTATCCATTTTACTTGTCACATCCTCAAGAAATTCTAGAAGATTAGTCAAGCATGATTTCCCTTTCATAAATCCATGTTGACTTGGACTAATCGTTTTACTGCTATCCAAATGCCCCATTATTACCTCTTTAATAATTAATAATAAATGCATCTGTGGGATTCACCACTGGCTGTTCTGGCCTGTGCAAAGACGAGTTAATCTCTGGATTTGTGGAGTTGAATATCTATGAATTGTTTTAGAAGAAAGTTTCTTCAGGATAACGGGTGTTGATGCAACACGTATGATCTTTTCTGACAAAAATAATCTGCTTTCTTGTTAAAATTAAAATCAAAATATGAATAAGATAGTGCAGCAAAGGGACATAAAGTGCTGGATTAACCCGGCAGGCCAACTGTAAATAACATTAAACCAGTTTTTGGAAAATTGTTTTCTTTAGAAATCTGCAAAATTCTGAGTATTAACAGTGTAACTTTTCCCCATCTGTTCCCCCTCTGATCAATTAGCCCGACAACTAAAGTCTGAAGAAGGATCTCAAAACGAACCATCACCTATCCATGTTCTCCAGAGATGATGTCTGATCTGCTGAGTTATTCCAGCACTTTGTGTCCTTTGGTGTATTAACCAGCATCTGCAGTTCCTTGTTTCTACTCTAAGATAGTACAGCCACAATTCTGGCTTTGCAGGAGATATAACAGCATCGGGGGAAAACAATTACATGCACTTCACCGGATTCTGATCTAGTTTAAAACCCCTATTAAAATGAAAAGCTGAAGAAAGTTGTATATCTCTACTATGGGGAATATAACTTTAAGAGAATCGCATTGTATGCATGTGGCTAGATTATTTGAATTGAATATGAGGAGACATCTATGCAAGTTGCATAAGCTTAAGAACTAGGTTAGCTATCAAGAGATTTTTATTTATGCAAGGTGTCACAGGCCTTTGGTATATGTTACTGGATTGTGCAGTGAGTGTGGATAGGTTCTGAATGTTTAAAACAAACTGGGAAAGTTGAAGGAGATTGAGGTTACGTTTTTATTAAAGATCATCTGGTATGCTTACTTGTCCCTAATTGCTCATTTCTGTTGTCTTCAAGAATAAAGAGTATATACCCAGATCTCCCCCCTCTCCACCCGCCCTGTATTATCCTCAAGGTTTATTTAAAAATGACACAAGATGACACAAAATGTTTATTGTTCCAAGAGGTATTGTTCCAAGAGGCAGAAGTTCTTGAAAGTGGGCAACATTGCAGCTGAAAGGGGCAGTCCAGATTAATCAGATTATCTGTCTTTCCTGTGTGAGTTGGTAATAAGAAGTTAACTACTGAAACTAATTGTAACTGAGAGAAACAAGGATTTGTCTTCTGTTTTTTTTCCTGCCTAGGAAGTGAGTGAAGGCATTTGCCATGAAGTGCAGGGAAAATTTACGAGCATGTTGCCAGAACATTGAGAGCCTGGGGATGGACACACAATCCTAGAGTAACTCAGCGGGTCAGGCAGCATCTCTGGAGAAAAGGAAAAGGTGACATTTCGGGTCAAGACCCTTCTTCAGACTGAGTTAGGGGATAGGGAAACCAGAGGTATGAAAAGGTAGAGAACAAATCAGAGCCAACACCGATGATTCAAGAAAGGTGAAGCCCACAATGGTCCATTGTTGGTTGTGTTGTGGAAGAGGTTATAATGAAAGGCTACAAACAGTGAAACCAGACTGATTACTAAGGTGGGGGAGGAACAGATAGAATGCAAGAGTTACTTGAAATGAGAGAAATCAAGAATCATACCATTGGGTTGTAAGCTGCCTAAGCAAAATATGAGTTGCTGCTCCTCCACTCTGATAGTGGAGGCAGCGCAGGACAGAAAGGTCAATATGAGAATTGGAAAGGGAGATGAAATGTTTGGCAACTGGTAGATGGCATCAGCCAAAACGACCTATGGGAAAAGTTGGGCCAGCTCGGACTTTTTCCTTGGAGCACAAGAGGCTGAGGGGTGATGTTATAGAGGTGTATAAAATCATGGGAGGAATAGATATGGTGAACGCACAGTGTATTTTACCCAGCGAAGGGGAATCAAGAACCAGAGGGCATAGGTTTAAGGTGAGAGGGGCAAGATTTAATGGCACAGGATGGTGTGTGTATGGAATGAGCTGCTGGAGGAGGTAGTTGAAGCAATTATAAATTGTCTCTAGTGTGTAGGATAGTGCTAGTGTATGGGGTTGTTGGTTGGCACGGACTTGGTGGGCCGAAGAGCCTGTTTCCTTGTTGTATCTCTAACCAAAACTAAACTTAAATCAGACAAAACAGGTTTGTATACTCCACCTGGTGCTCTCTTCCTTGAAGTTACTGATATGGATGAAACAACATCTTTTTAATTGTGTATCTGTTTGATACAAACTCAAATGAAATTGCAAATAATTCGTTAAAACTTACAGCTGGTTTATATTGGAGAATTCAGCATGGATAAATATTGTTGGCAATAGATCCAGTTTTGAGTACTGCTGATTGTGATTTATAACCTTATTTCCTATTGTTGGATAAATCTTATAATAAGGTTCATTAAGCTGGAGAGGATAATGTAGTTTATAATTAATTTATTATTGAATCATTAAACATCATAGCTAGATGCACATTAATACACTTTATCTCTGTCCAAAACTCACTAAATTACTGACTACTAGTGAAGATGTTAAAAGTAACTTGAAAAAATGTTAAAAGTAAAGTGGATAGGTATATGGACGTGAAGGGAATGGAGGGGTATGGTCTGAGTGCAGGTAGATGGGACTAGGGGAAAACAAATGGTCGGCACGGACTGGAAGGGCCGAGAAGGCCTGTTTCCGTGCTGTAATTGTTATATGGTTATATGGTTATGTTGTCTTCAAAGATTGTTTCGACCAAGTGTGCTCAAGACAACAGCACAACTTTCTTTCAAACTAGAAACAAAGCTTCTTTAGACTTCAGAGATACAGTGTGGAAACAGACCCTTCGGCCCACCAAGTCTGCGCTGACCAGCAATCACCCCATATACTAGCACTATCCTACACACTATGGACAATTTACGATTTTTATTGAACCCACAAATCTATACGTCTTTGGAGTGTGGGTGGAAACTGGGGCACCCAGAGAAAACACACGTGGTCACAGGGAGAACGTACAAACTCCGTACAGACAATACACGTGGTCAAAATCAAACCCGGGTGTCTGGCGCTGCAAGGCAGCAACTCTACCACTGCGCCACTGTGCTGCCCAAATGCTGTTAATTACTAGTCCATTTTGTGTTTGCTTTCTCTCTAGCACCATTTATCAAGGCAGCATCTCTGGAGAACACAGATAGACAATAGATCAGGTTGGGACCCTTCCTTTCTGCCTCCACAGATGCTGCTTAGTCTGCAGTATGTTTATTGCTTCAGATTCCAGCATCTGCAGTCTCTTGTCTCTGCAGCTCAAAGCAATTTTGATTTTGATGCTAATTTTGTTAAATCACATCACATTATTGAAGCCGATTCTATTTTACAATCCTGTTTCATCTTCCACCTTGGCCACAAATAAACTCTTACCTTTGTGATGTTTCACATTTGTAATAGTCTCCAATTGTGCATTCATTTGGCAACTTGCCTAAATGTTGTGTTTCTTTAATTCGGACTCCTTGACATGAGGCAATGTCTCAAAAACATTTCTAAGCTCAATCAGAATGTATTTTTCTGTCTTTTACCTCATGAATGCAGCGGAAATTTGAGTTGGGCAAAGACTGGTTCGAAGCGGTGAAGACAAATGCTGGTTGAACCAAACAGGATTTAATATCAGACTGAGGCCACACGCAAATTAGAGGAACAGCACCTCATATTTCGCTTGGGCAGCTTACAACGCAGCAGTATCAATATTGATTTCTCCAATTTCAAGTAACTCCTGCATTCCTTTTCCGTACCCCGTCTCCCCCCTCCGTGTCCCCCCCTCCCCCGCCTTAACTGTTCTACTAGTTCCACTGTTCACATCCTTGTATCCCTGTCATTAACGCCCTTTCCCCAGCCAACAATGGGCCAATATGGACTCCAACCTTCCTGAGATCATCTGTTGCTTGCCCTGTTTTGTTCTGGCCTCCTCTATCTTTCAGTCTGAAGAAGGATTCCAACCTTAAGCGTCACCTATTCTATTCCTCCAGAGATGCTGCCTGACCCGCAGAGTTAGTCCAGCATTTTGTGTCTAACTTCGATATAAACCAGCATCTGCAATTCCTCCCGACACAGGATTTAATATTGAGTTGATTTAAAATAGATAGGACACTGTATGTGAAGTCGGAGTCACTGGTTAGAGGAGATGGGTTTGTAAAGACAGTAGTTTGGATCTGTGCTTGATGATTTGATGTGGATATGCCAGTTGTAACAGTAGATGAAGTGGCTCGTGTTTGGGAGATGGTTTAGAGATACAGCACGGAAACAGGCCCTTGAGCCCACTGAATCCACACCGACCATTGATCACCCATTCACACTAATTCTCTGTTATCCCACTTTCTCATCCACTTGCAACACCCTCGGGGCAATTTACAGAGGCCAATTAACCGTCAAACCTGTATGTCTTTGTGATACGGAGGGAAATCAGAGCACCTGGAGGAAACCCACACAGTCACCGAGAATGTGCAAACTCCACACAGGCAGCACCCGAAGTCAGGATCGAACCCGGTTCGCCACAGTGCCAAACTTATTGATTTGTTTTTGGTATGTCCTTCATTAAACTTCAAAACTAATACCAAGTGTTGGAGTAAATGTTTAAATTGTGGTTATTTAATGATCTTTGGGTTGAAATTACAAATTCATAAGGAAATGAACCTTTATTATTTGAAAAACATATATTCACAGATAATAATTTTTGAAATAAATGTTCCATTCACTGTGAAATGTAACAAGTACACATGTAAGAGCTTATCAACTGAATAATTATTTTACACATTTGTCACTGATGATGCTTCTTTCGTTAGTATTTTGTTTAAATCTCCTCCAAACCTTGTGGATCTGTGTCCCTCTAACTGTTACTCCTCCATTGGTCATCCTGCAGTTCTGGAATTCTATCCTTAAGCCCCTCTACCCCTTTCTCTTCCTTTAGTCAAGGCAAAGATTTGCCTCAAGATATTCTTTTGATGTTCAAAGCAATTTTTTGTCGACAGTCCTCGTTGTAGTGTTTACTTTAGAGCTACAGCATGGAAAACAGACCCTTCGGCCCACCGAGTCCACACCTGCCATCAATCATCGATTCACACCAGTTCCCCGTTATTCCACTTTCTCATCCACTCCTTGCACGCCAAGGGCAATTTGCAGAGCCCAATTAACCTATAAATCGACACGTCTTTAGGATGTGGGAGGAAACCGGAGCACCTGATGGAAACCCGGAACCACAGGAAGAATATGCAAACTCCGTATAGACGTCAGAATCGAACGCATGTCACTGGCATTATGAGGCAGTTGCTCTAGCAGCTACGCCACCGTGCCACCACTTTGATAGATACACTGCAAATAAAGGTGTAACATAGAAACATGGAACATAGGTGCCGGCGCAGGCCACTCGGCCCTTCGAGCCAGCACTGCCATTCAATATGATCATGGCTGATCATCCAAAATCCCTATTTTAAACAAATGTTATCGGGATTAACAATAATGCTGCTCACTTGGAAGACTCAGCCTAACAAAGTTTGAGTTGGTCTATTTCCAGCAATATGTTTATTGCATGTTACATCTGGCAAAGTATTGGATTATTTACTGATAAAAAATGTATTTAACAGGCTCTATCCAAATGTCTTTTAAATATAATCAAGGTAACGACAATAGCACCATTTAAAATACAAAACCTATTTTCTATGGACGGGTTGGGCTGAAAGGTTTGTTTCTCTCCATTCTACAGTTAACTTATTCTGAAAAATCTGCTGCTGAGATTTAAAAGAGAGTCTGAACTGCAGTTTGACTGTTACACTTGTGGCAGAGCAAAGGTTTAGCGTTTTTCACTTGTCTGTTCAAGGTTGGAAGCAGCGAAAGCTTAGTTGAAGATCTACCAATTAAGGCGTGGTGAGAGCCCAATAATCCTAATAAGACAGTATTTGAAAAGGTGAGCTTTACAATTCTTTGGACACTTTTTTTCCCCTTGGAATTAAATTTATCTCCTGATGCTGGGATGAAATTCTCCTCTGGAACGGTTCAATGCAAAACTCATTTAGGAAGTCTTGATTTCATCCTGAGCTGAAAGCAGCTGAGAGCAGAAACAACCTCCAAGTTCAGCTCTAAACTGGCAATCTCAGTTAGATGAACAGCAGCGTGAGAAATGAAATATATCATCCTCAATGCAATTGGAGGCAGCCACTTTATTGGTTCAGATTAGAGAGAATTGGTTTTTGTATCTCCTGTGCTGGGTAAATCTAGGATTTACTGATGTGTAGTTGTAACGGAAAAGTCTTTGATCCTTGTGTTGACTCATCCATTGTGATGAATATAATTAAATTCATTAAAAATATTTTACCGAGTCATACAGTATGGAAACAGACCCTTCAGCCCAACTAGCCTATGCCGACCAACATGTCCCATCTACAGTAGCCTCACTTGCCTGTGTTTGACCCATATCCCTCTAAACCTAACCTGTCCTATCCATGCACCTGTCTCACTGTTTCTTAAACATTGGGATAGTCCCAGCCTCGACTACCTCATCTGGCAGCTTGTTCCATACACCCACCACCCCCTGTGTGACAGACTAATAGTCCTTCAACAGTCCTCACCTAATCTTTTCTGATCAAACCAGACATTAAAAATAATAGCTCTAACTTGCAATATAAGAAAAGGGAAATTACAAGAACTACCCAGTATCTTTTTTTTTTAACTTTTCATCTAACTTGAAAATTTTCCTCATAACTGCAAACGGCTTTATCATAACTATCCTGAATTTATGCTGCATATTTCCCATTGAATTTATTGCAATCTTTTAATGGAGTTCATAGAATGGTACCTAAGTAAGACCTTGCGTTTATTTAGTGTCTTTTTTTTGCCTCTAAATATAAAAATAAGAATTATGTTTTCTTTTTGCACGGACAAAATACACAATTCATTATATTGCCATTTTCATTTACCTGGGTTCTTCCATACATATATATAATATTGAACAATCGTAATATTTAACTTTAGTTTAACTTAGAGATACAGCAGGGAAACAGGCCCTTCAGCCCACCAAGTCCATTCCAACCAGCAATCCCTGCACATTAACACTATCCCACACATACTCGGGACAATTTTCCACCAAGCCAATTAACCTACATACCTGTACGCCTTTGGAATGTGGGTGGAAATTGAAGATCTCTGTGAAAACCCACGTGGTCATGGGGAGAACGTACAAATTCCATACAGACAGCACCCATAGTCGGGATCGAACTCGGGTCTCTACCGCTGCGCCACCATGGCCGCCCTTGTATATATTTTCATTGCCTTTTCCAAATGAAGCACATGTGCCCAATCCCCAGCCTCTCCATGTCTTCTTGAAGTTTATCTCAAATCTAGTCACAAATAGCCAAGTCTTTTCAATCTATTGTAAATTGCAACTCCCCGTTGGATTGCAACCTTGTTGTGGTCGGGGAGCTTGTGTGTCTCAGTGACCCCTAGAGCTATGCCAGCGGGAGATTCGTCTCCTGTTAGGGTCTCCCATGCTGGACAGGTCGAAGGGTAGAGGCGAGACGAAGAGCGATCCACTGGTCCTCCAGGTTGGAGGTTGAGCACGGGGCTAACAACCCTGTCTCGTAAAACAAATATGTTACGGAAACAGCAACTGAAGGAACCAACACTACTGGGCGTGATGGACTCCCAGGGCTATCGACAGATGCTAGGATGAATGTCAATGGTGAAAGCCGAAAGGAAGGTGCTGGAACTCGATTGACCATATACTGAGAAGATAACCAGACAGTATCCCAAGAATAGCCCTGCACTGGACACCGGAAGGGAGAAGGAAAAGAGGGAGACCCAAAACCACCTGGCGTCGAACTGTAAAGGAGGAAATTAAATCAATGGACCTGACCTGGGGTAGTGTCCAGAAGCTAACCCAGAACAGACAGGAGTGGAGGACCTTTGTTGCTGCCCTACATGCCATGAGGCATAATAGGCAGTGAGCAAGTAAGTAAGTTGCAATGTTGTTATTTGAATTCATAAGCATAAGCATATGATTTCTGTAAATAGCGCAAATATATCTTTATAGAATATCTCTGATGAATCTATCACCCGTAACATTTTTCATATATCCTTCAAAAATCTCTGTAGATTTCTCCGAATTCCATTGGCCATCAACTTTCTTAAGGTGTGTTAACTATTTCTATTAAAATCCATAGATATTTTTGGGCCCCCGATCTGACGCAGGATGTGCAGGATGTTTATGAGAATGATCCCAGGAATTATTGGGTTAACACATGATGAGCATTTGACAGCACTGGGCCTGTAGTCGCTGGAGTTTAGAAGGATGAGGGGGGACCTCTTTGAAACTTACCAAATAGTGAAAGGCCTGGATAGAGTGGATGTGGAGAGGATGTTTCCACTAGTTGGAGAGTCTAGGACCAGAGCCCATAACCTCAGAATAAACGGACGTACCTTTAGAAAGGAGATGAGGAGGAATTTCTTTAGTCAGTGGGTGGTGAATCTGTGGAATTCATTGCCCTAGAAAGATGTGGAGGCCAAGTCAGTGGATATTTTTAAAGCAGAGATTAACAGGTTCTTGATTAGTAAGGGTGTCATGGGTTATGAGAAGAAGGCAGAAGAATGGGGTTGAGAGGGAAAGAGATCAGCATAATTGATGGGGAGGTAGAACTAATTCTGCTCCTAGAACATGAACACGAACATAAATTGGGTCCAATCCATTATCTGTATCTTTTCTTTATTAATGTACCATTAGCTGAGAGCTTGAATTAAACTAAGTAATAATTCAATTAAATCATGGGAGTTTCCACACTATTGCTGCAACACCAAAACTTAAATAGAGTCATAGAGTGATACAACATGGAAACATGCCCTTTGGGCCAACTTGCCCACACCGGCCAACATGTCCCAGCTCAATAGTCCCACCTGCCCTTATTTGGTCCATATCCCTCCAAACCTGTCCTATCCATGTACCTGTCTAACTGTTTCTTAAATGCTGGGATAGTCCCTGACTCAACTACCTCCTCTGGCAGCTTGCTGCATACACCCACCACCCTTTGTGTGAAAAAGTTACCCTTCAGATTCCTATTAAATATTTTCCCCTTCACTTTAAACCCATGTCATCTGGTCCTCGATTTGCATACTCTATTCCTTGCATGATTTTATACATCGATGATTGCAATATCAAACGTATACTGAGGTAAACTAAATGTAGTTATCATTTCACCATTGTAGCCCACCACATCCGACCACAACTTGCACACCTTTAAGTAGAATTAGAGCATGCTGAGAAAGCACTTCTGTATGAAAGCCTCCCTGCTAAGTGCTGGCACGGAGCTGTGGTGTGTACATTTTTTATGGCACAGTGCTCTGGTGTGTAAGTGGTTCTGCTTGATGCTCTGATATGTAAGTGTTCCGGATCAGCTATTGGAAATAGTTTTGCCTTGACAATGCGATAGCTGGAAGTTATGAATGAGGAGACATCTGCCTCCTGCCCTAGAACGACAGACAGCTGGAGTTTGCCATTGTAATGAGGGCAAAATGGCCACACACTATATTGCAGAATTTAAGAACAATTGCTGGAGTTTGTACGTTAAATATGGAAATTTAGAAGTTATACTCAGTTGTTTCTTGCTCCCCATAGCATCTCCAAGCCTTCACCAGTGCAATATTTACAATCAATTGAATGACCAAAAAAAGATTGTTCATGACGCTCTTTCTCTGTAAGGGTGGCAAAGTGTTTTAGTTTTGTTTTTATATACAGCATGTCCTTCGACCCACCGAGCGTACGCCGACCAACGATCCCCGTACACTAACACTATCCTATCTAGGGACAATTTCCAGAAGCCAATTAACGTACAATCCTGTCCGTCTATGGAATGTGGGAGGAAACCGGAGCAGCCAGAGAAAATCCGCGCAGTCACAGGGAGAACTTACAAATTCCACATGGACAGCACGTGTATTCACGATCGAACCCGGGTCTCTGGCGCTGTAAGGGAACAACTCTACCAATGTGCCTCCATGCCATGGTGCACTACCAGCAGTGGTGCAGCTGGTAGAGTTGCTGCCTTCAGCGCAAGAGACCCAGGTTCGATCCTGACTCAGGGGGCTGTCTGTGTGGAGTTTGGACATTCTCCCTGTGACCGCATGGGTTTACTCCAGAGGCTCAGGTTTCCTCCCACATACCAACGAGACACAGGTTTGTAGGTTAATTAGCTTCCGTAAATTGTCCCTAGGAAGTGAAAGTGGGATAACATAGAACTGGTGTATGGTTGTCATATGGTTGGCGTGTACTCGATGAAGGGCCTGTTTCCACGCTGTATCTCTAAACTAAACTATTAAACACCCTTAAACTGCTGCGGTTTGTTGCATAAGGTGTGAATTGTAGGCTTAATTACCATTTTGGCTTTCTGTGCTAATAAAGTAATTTTGACTAAGAAATTCAATAAATACATTATATTTAGAAATATCTAAAAGATTATTAATTACAGTTCAGCCTTTAATTGCATGTGTTTAGTCCACTCTTAGTGTATCATCTTCCAAAGCATTAGTTACAAATTGAATATTTAGCCAGCATTTTTGATAAAATGTCATTGATCCAAAAATCTCTCAGAACTGAGGCTTGATAGCAAGTACAAAATTAAAGGACAATTACAGAAGTTTGAAAATGTGCACCACCAGCCTCGGGAACAGCTTCTTCCCTTCTGTTATCAGGTTTCTGAGTGGTACTACTGTAAGCTAAAGTACTGTCAGATTCGCCTCTAGCCCATTGCCGACATTGAACTTTATCTCTGGAACTGTTGCGCGCAGTCCACCTTGGCCTACCCAATCTCCCGGTTGCCAAACACTTTAACTCGCCTTCCCATCCCCACACTGACCTTTCTGTCCTGGGTCTCCTCCACTGTCAGAGGAGAAATTGGCAGAACAGCACCTCATATTTTTGTTGGGCAGCTTACAATCCAGCGGACAGAATATTGATTTATTTAACTTCAAGTAGCCCTTTCTCTCTCTCTATCTCTCCCACACACTAGTCATTGTATCAGTTTCACTGTCGTCCCGCTGAGTTCCACTGTTTGTATTACTCGTTATCACCCTCCCCACGGCCAAAAATGGACCATTGTAAGTTCTTGATCATCATTGCTGACTTAGATCTGTCTTTTTGCTTATCTTTAATTCATTTGTTCTATATACCTTTTCATATCCCTCGGTTCCCTCTCCCTTGATTCTCAGTCTAAAGAAGGGTCTCGACCCAGAAACGTCACCTATTCCTTTCCTCCAGACATGCTGCCTGACATGCTCAGGCACTCCGGCTTTTTGTGTCTATCTTCGATGTAATCCTGCATCTGCGGTTCCTTCCCACACAATGCTGAGGACAATATTCTGCACTGTATATTTTCCTCTTTGCTCCACCTATTGTACTTTATTGTATGTATGTATCTGATTCGATAGCGTGCCAGATATAGCTATTCACTGCACCTCAATAATAAATCTAAATCTAATGTGATGCTTACAGTTAAATATCTGTGTGCAGTTTTTCTAAAGAGTGGTCACTTTCTGCCGGAGCTCGGCGAGTTGATTCACAGGGGATACATTCATCTTTGGGTTGGATTATAGAATTATTTCAAAAGAGAGTAAATTACTGCAAACTGCTACGGGCATCACAACTATCCCCAGAGGTTGGGTTCTGATTATTTTGGAGCTGCAATCTGACTTCTTTATTGCTCTGTCATCTCTTAAGGAACTAATGATCTTGTATTGCACTAATCAGTACAAATAAGGAACCTAATAGCTTTTTTTTGGTAAATTGTTCCTGTAATGCTTTTTTTTTAAATCTCTCCGAAGTATTGGTTTCTAACCAGCTCATTTATATCTAGTTCTCGGGAGTTTTCATTTAATACTGCAGTTCCCCTTGAGATTGGAAATAATAGGTCAATCTTTCCCCCGCTGAATGATGCCATATAACAAATACTATATGGTATAACACTAGGGTATATACCACTGTTACATAAAGAGGAACATAGTTCAATTATATTGCACAGAATCGTGTCCTGCTTAAAAAACAGAAAATATTTACACATATCTAATAAACACATATTATACTTAACACAGCTGAGAAAATGAAATACCGACATGTTAACTTGACTCCATTGAATAAATACGACTTCTCATTATTTCTATACTAACCTGGTGGCAGAAGCAGGAATTCAATTTAGTTATATTATGCAACCCCGCTCTTCCAAATAAGCAGAGTCTAATCGCAAATCAGTCACAGGACAATAATCTTTCAACTGATGGATAAACATAAAAGAGGAAGTGATCCTTACCTTGCAGAGAAAATGAGAATTTTATGTTGTTGCACAATGAACGTTGATTAATAATGGGTTTATAAACACACAATTTCTTATTTGAAAAGAATAATAATTTCTACCTGGGGTGTTCAGGATGCTGTGCGGTATTTGGATTTATAGGAAAGGCACTGCTCAAAATGGTAATCTTAATGTCTGCTGATAATAGATGA
Source organism: Okamejei kenojei (assembly GCA_035221665.1). Lineage (NCBI taxonomy): Eukaryota > Metazoa > Chordata > Chondrichthyes > Rajiformes > Rajidae > Okamejei > Okamejei kenojei. Next base: position 16,546,933 of record CM069146.1, read on the forward strand.
GGAAAGGTAAATGCTACTAATGGTAATAATGAGAATTCAATATTTCATGACTTGATATGAAACTCAGTGGGGTTTTGTTGAACCGAAAAATGGAATAGATTGAAATAAGAACATTTGTGAAAATAAGAACATTTCACCTCAGTAAAGTATTCCCAAATTTGTATTTTGATTAATGGCCTGGAGATTAGTAATGGTTTGTTACAATCTTCACGATCTTTAATAGTCACAGAGTCATACAGTGTGGAAACAGGCCCTTTGGCCCAACTTGACTACACTGACCAAACAGGCCCTTCGGTCCAACTTGACCATATTGACGGGTCCCATCCACACTAGTCCCACCTGTCAGCGTTTGGCCCATATCCCTCTAAATCCATCCTATCCATTTACCTGTCTAAATGTTTCTTAAATTCTAGTTAATATTCTGGAATTGGAGTTAGATTTTGTTTTTAGTTCATTGGTAGGTGTATGTAGTTATTTTACCAATGTTGGCTTTCACAGCAGTTGCGCTGTTACTGTCCTCAAAGAGTCTCAGTGAGTATTATAACAAACCGAGCATCGCACCAGCTTCTCGTTTTCACCCAACATAACAATGGCCTGTTTCCTTTATCATCGTTACTTTTTTGTACGGTTTTCATTCATTGTTCTTTATCTCTCCACATCATCATCTATATCTCTAATTTTCCTTAATGCTAATTCAAGATTCAAGAGAGTTTATTGTCATGTGTCCCTGATAGGACAATGAAATTATTGCTTTGCTTCAGCACAACAGAACATAGTACGCATGACTACAGAACAGATCAGTGTGTCCATATACCATTATATAAATATATACACACATATAATCAGTCTGAAGTCGGGTCTTAACACGAAACGTCATCCATTCCTTCTCTCCAGGATGCTGCCTCTCCCGCTGAGTTACTCCAGCTTTTTGTATCTATCTGCAGTTTAAACCAGCATCTGCAGTTCCTTCCTACGCATCACCGTTTCCCAGTCTGTCTCGATTAATTCTTCCAGCTTTAGTTTGCCAGTCCTCCTCACTATCCAGCAAGGTGTTTGAGGAACATTAGCTAATTCAGGAAAGTGAGAAACTTCTCTTGCCACTGAACCAATTAACAATTGCAAACAGTTTCTTGCTGTTACCCTCTTTCATTATAACTGGTGTGCCGATCCAGAACTCATTCCTGTCACATCAACTGCAATTCTTCACTTAGAGACACAAGGAACTGCCAATACTGGAATCTTGAGTAAAACTATGTGCAGGAAGAACTCATACTGATCATGCAGCTTCTGTGGAGGGAATGGACACAGAGGCACAGCGGTAGAACTGCCGCCTCACGACGCTGGAGACCTGGGTTCAATTCTGACTACGGGTGCTGTCTGTATGGACTTTGTACATTCTCCTTGTGACCACGTGGGCTTTCTCCAGGTGCACTGGTTTCCTGCCACATTACAGACGTGCAGGTATGTAGGTTAATTAGCTTCTGCAAATTGTCTCGAGTATGTAGGATAGAACTAGTGTATGTGGTGATCGCTGGTTGGCGCAGACATGGTGGGTCAAAGGTTTGTTACCAAGTTGTATCTCTGACCTAAAAATATCCTGTGCTCACCATAAGTCCTCTGTGGTTACAGGAGCAGCCCGAAGCTCTTTGCGTGTGTGAATGTAGCAAGAGATTTGAAAAGCTGCAAACCATTCAGAGGATTGTAGACAGCTATAAACAGCAATACAGGCCCTTCAGCCCATCGAGTCCATACCCTTTCAGTGTAAAAACACTGAGAAAAATGTTACGTTAGCTTTCGGCTTATGTAAATGTAGACAGACGATACACCGCTTTACAACTGTTACAGAGGCGATGTGTTCTTGGAAAACATATTTGTGAATCAAAAATGTTAACTTTGGTCCACTTTAGAGAGATACAGTATGGAAACAGGCCGTTCATCCCATTGAGTCCACGCGGATCAGCAATCACCTGTTCACACTGGTTCTATGCCATCCACTCCCTACACACTCAGGACAATTTACAGCAGCAGTTAACTTACAAACCTGTTAAAGAAGGAACTGCAGATGCTGGAGAATCGAGGGTACACAAAAGGCTGGAGAAACTCAGCGGGTGCAGCAGCATCTAAGGAGCGAAGGAGATAGGCGACGTTTCGGGTCGAGACCCTTCTTCAGACTGGTCAGGGATCAGGGAAACGAGAGATATAGACGGTGATGTGGAGAGATCAAGAACAATGAATGAAAGATATGCAAAAAAGTATCGATGATAAAGGGAACAAGCCATTGTAAGCTGTTTGTGGTGTGAAAATGAGAAGCTAGTGCGACTAGGGTGGGGGAGGGAGATAGAGATAGAGGGAATGCCAGGGCCCGAGGGCTGAGGGAGAGGTGGGAAGGGGAGGAGACAGCAAGGGTTAACAGAATTGAAAAAATTCAATGTTCAAGCCCAGAGGTTGCAGACTCCCCAAGCGGAATATGAGGTGCTGTTCCTCCAACTTGCGGTGTTGCTCGCTCTGGCCGTGGAGGAGGCCCAGGACCGAGAGGTTGGATACGGAATGGGAGGGGAGTTGAAGTGCTGAGCCACCGGGAGGTCGGGTTGGTTATTGCGGACCGAGCAGAGGTGTTCGGCGAAACGATCGCCAAGCCTCCGCTTGGTCTCACCGATATAGATCGTCTGGCATCTGGAGAAGCGGATGCAGTAGATGAGGTTGGAGGAGGTGCAGGTGAACCTCTGTCGGACCTGGAAGGACTGCTTGGGTCCCTGAAAGGAGTGGAGGGGGGAGGTGAAGGGACAAGTGTAGCATTTCTTGCGGTTGCAAAGGAACGTGCCCTGGGAAGGGGTAGAGCGGGAGGGAAGGGAAGAATTGACAAGGGAGTTGCGGAGGGAGCGGTCTTTGCGGAAGGCAGACGGGGGAGATGGGAAGATGTGGCGAGTGGACGGGTCACGTTGGAGGTGGCGAAACTGGCGGAGGACTATGTGTTGTATTTGCCGGCTGGTGGGGTGAAAGGTGAGGACCAGGGGGACTCTGCCCTGCTTGCGAATGGGGAAATGGGGAGAGAGGGCAGTGTTGCGGGGTATGGAGGAGACCCTGGTGCAAGCCTCATCAATAGTGGAGGAGGGGAATCCCCGTTACTTACAAACCTGCATGTCTTTGTGATGTGGGAGAAAACCCACGCTGTCACAGGGAAAACATGCTAACTCCACACAGACGGCACCCGAGGTCAGGATCGAACCCAGGTCTCTGATGCTGTGCGGCAGCAGCTCTTCCAGTTACGCCACTGTCCTGCCCTGTGAGTTGCCAGTGGTGGAAAGTGATGTGCTGTTAATTATTAAAAAATAGATTGATAAATCAAGGACACGTACATTGGCTTCTTAGTGAAAACTTGTACTGAACTAATCAAATGGTTTAATTACATACTTCGATTTTATTTGGAGCACTGTGTACAATTTTCTTCCTATTCCTTTTTGGGGAAGTGGCCATTATTAGTGAGGCTGAGAAGATGAGGATGGAATTGGATAGCTTTCAAGGTTAATTCTGCTCGCAGATGAGAGTCAACCATGTGAGAATGGATTGGGGAACATAAATAACTAAAATCCTAAGATTGCTTTCCACCACTAAAGGATGTTAGAGAACTAAGTGGGTTTTCTGAAAATCTGCTTGCCACGTGATCATTTTTATCATTACTGGCCTTTTTTTATTTCTAGATTGTAAATAAAATTGTATTCAAGTCCACACACTGGGAAAGTATAATTTGAACTCATACTTTCTGAATAACTGGTCTCTGAACATAACCCACATTACCCGCACTGAAAATGTCATGTCAACGAGGGTGCACTTTGATCCTCCATCCCACCCCCACTCTGACCTGTGCTTGTCACTTTTCATGCACCTGATGGGCCAAGGGGCTCGGTTCTGAGATAGAGACATCTCTATATCTCTATTGTTCGCAGGTCTCCTGCAACATTATAACAAGGACGAATGCCAACCTGAGAAATAGCACATCATCTTCCAAAGGCAGACACGAAAAGCTGGAATAATTCAGCATCTCTGGAAAAAAGGAATAGGTGATGGTTCATGTTGAGACCCTTCTTCAGACTGAGAGTCAGGGGAGAGGAAAACAAGAGATATTCTTACATCATCTTCCATCTGGGCAAGATGCAGCATTTAGGACTTGATATACAATTCAACATGTTCAGGTAAGTTGCTTTCTCCATTTGTAGAACTGGCCAGTTTAGTTTAGTTTAGTTTAGAGATACAGCGCGGAAACAGGCCCTTCGGCCCACCGAGTTCACACCGACACTACCCGTACACTAACACTATCCTACACACAAGAAACAATGTACAAGTTTACCGAAGCCAATTAACCTACAAACCTATAGGGTCTTTGGATTGGTCGTGGGAGGAAACCGGAGAATGGTGAAAAAAAACATGCAGGTCATGGGGAGAACATGCAAACTGTGTACAGATAATATCTGAGATCAGGATTGAACCTGGATCTCTGGCGCTGTAAGGCAGCAGCTCTATTACTGCACCACCGTTCCGCCTGTTCTGAGTTAGATTATCCATCTGTGTATATTGGTTCACTTTTTTCCCTTCCCACCAACGTTGTTTGACCTTCTGGGTATTGCCTACTGCTCTGCATTTCACACCCTTTACATCTCCCTTTGTTAGAGCTCTCTCTCTCTCTCTCTCTCTCTCACTCCAACTGTTCTCATTAATCTATCAACCAGCAGCTTACCACCACAGCAACACAGCTGTCACCTCATTGCAGTTTAAATCTAACTTCTTTATTTTCGAGTTTTGCTCAGGATCTTCCAGCTGAAACATTGACGCAGTTTTTCTTTCCACAACAGCTGCCTAGCATGCAGCGTATTCCCAGCATTTTACTTTTGATTTTCAGATTTTCAGCATTCGCATTGCAACGAAAAGAACATCCTGTCCAAGATATACCCACGGCACCTGCCTGCTCAGTAACTATGTGTGATCCTTCTGTTGGAATATTAACAGTTGCTTCCAATCTTGAACATAAGAAATATAAGCAGAAATTGGCCATTCAGCCTTTTACGCCTACTTTGCCATTCGATCAAAATCAGACCCTGACCTTTAGCATCTATGCTACGTTCCTGCACTAATTCCATATGCCATGATTTATTAAATATCTAAATTGTGGGGCGGCATAGCAGTGCAGTGGTAGAGTTGCTGCCTTACTCCACCAAAGACCTGGGTTCAATCTTGACTACGGACGTGGTCTGTACGGAGTTTCTACATTCTCCCCGTGACTGCGTGGGTTTCCTCCAGATGCTTCGGTTTCCTCCCACACTCCAGGTTTGTAGGTTGGAGAAAACGTTTAAGTTTCTCCAGCATTTTTGTCTATCTTCGATTTTCCAGCATCTGCAGTTCCTTCTTAAACAGGTTTGTAGGTTAATCGCCTGCAGTAAAATTGTAAGTTGTCCCTAGTATGTAGGATAATGCTAGTGTATGGGGTGATGGCTGCTCAGCATGGACCCAGTGGGCCGATGAGCCTGTTTCTCCAAAGTTTAAAGTCTAATAACCTTTTGATATCTGTCTTACATATTCAGCGACTGGGCCTCCATAGTCCTCTTGTGTAACAAATTCCAAAGATACCCTGATAATTAAAATTCTTCTCTGTCCTGCTTAGTCAACCTTCTATTGTGAGACTCTGACCTTGGTTCTGGGCAAAGATCCTCCGCTATGGGATCTTTGGTTCTGGGCACCTGAGTCAGAGAAACATCATCGTCAGTTCTGCCATGGAACAATTATATGCATTTCAGTGAGATTGTTTCTCATTGTTCTAAACTCTAGAGTTTTGTCCCAGTCTTTAGTTTTGTTTAGAGATAAAGCGTGGAAACAGGCCCTTCAGCCCATAAAGCCAGAGCTGAACAAAGATCACCCGTACACTAGTTCTATCCTACACACACTAGGGGCAATATTACAGAAGCCAATTAACCTACAAACCTGTACGTCTAACCCGGAGAAAACCCACGTGGTCACAGGGACAACAATCAAACTCCCTACAGACAGCACCCGTAGTCAGGATTGAACCTGGGTCTCTGGCGCTGTAAGGCAGCAACTCTACCGCTGCACCATGGTGCCACACTGCAGTCTGTTTCATCTCTTTTCGTAGGACAAACATGCCATCCCAGAGGTTAACCTGGTCAACATTCACTGCACTCCCTCTAACAGACATACAGCATATTCAATAGAAGGAATGGTCTTCTGTGCAATATGCCAGATGTGGCCTCACCAGGGCCCTGTATATCTGTAACAATACATCTCTGTACTGAAATCATCTTGCAATAAACACTATCTATTCCCTTAAATGTTTGCTGTACTTGCACTTTCACTTATTGACTTGTGCACATCCAAGTCCGCCCCCCCCCCCCCTCCAAACTCTTTTCATGGAAAATAGGCGCAGGAGGTTGCCATTTGGCCCTTCGAGCCTGTACCACCATTCATTGTAATCGTGGCAGATCATCCACAATTAGTAACCCGTGTCTGCCTACACCCCATATCCCTTGATTCCGCTAGCCCCTAGAGCTCGATCTAAGTCTATCAATCTGTTCAATCATACTATTTAAAAAACGTCTATATGTTTCTATTTTTGTTCTACTGAAGTGGGTGACCTCTCATTTGTGTGTTTCAATCCATCAGCCAGATCTGCGCTCATTAATGTAGCCTGTCTGCATCTTCCCCCCCCCCCACTCCCATCCCCAAGGCTTTTCTACATCCCTTCACCACAGCCAACTAGCTTTGTGTCATTAGCAAACCTGGATACTGGATATGATATACAAAAAGCTGGAGAAATATATTGATCCATCATCCAAATTGGGATTGGGAATAGCTTGGACCCCAGCATGAATTCCAATTATGCTCCACCTCGAATAATCAGATTATTTCTACTCCTTTACAGGAAGGACGTAGAGGCTTTAGAGAGAATCCAGGAGGGGTTCACCAGAATGCTGCCTGGATTAGATGGCATTAATTACAAGGAGAGGTTGGATAATCTTGGATTGTTTTCTCCGGAATTCCGAAGGTTGATGGCGGACATGATATGAGTATATAACATTATGAGAGGCATAGATTGGGTAGGCAGTCACAATCCTTTTCCCTGGGTGGAAACATCAAATATTAGAGGGCATAGCTTTAAGGTGAGAGGTGCAAAGATCACGGTCAGGCAGATGAAATTAGTTTATCTTGGCACCATGTTCAGTACAGACATTGTATGCCGAAGGGCCTATTCCTGTGCTGGGCTTTTCTATTTGCTCTGTTCTATTTTCTGTCTGCTGATCAATCCTCAATTTTTACTAGTTTTTGTATCCCAATACCACGCCGGAGACCGGGTTTGATCCCGACTAAGGGTGCTTGTCCGTATGGACTTTGTAAGTTCTCCCCGTGACCGCGTGGGTTTTCTCCGAGATCTTCGGTTTCCTCCCACACTCCAACGACGTACAGGTTTGTAGGTTAATTGGCTTGGTGTATGTGTAAACGGTCCCCAGTAGTAGGATAGTGTTAATCGCGGACTCGGTGGGCCAAAGGGCCGGTTGCCGTGCTGTATCTCGAAACTAAACTAAACTAAATATTTTACAAACAATATCACTGGCTTCATCACTTCCGGCTCCCTGCCCTCCCAAGCCTCCAACCTTATCGCTCACCAGCCCTGCTCGGCCCGATTTTACCTTCTCCCCAAAATCCACAAACCTGACTGTCCTGTTTCTGCTTGTTCGTGTCCCACCGAACTTATTTCCACATACCTCGACTTCATCCTATCCCCCCTGGTTAAATCCCTGCCTACCTATGTCCAAGACACCTCACACGCTCTTCGTCTCCTCCATAACTTCCGTTTACCAGGCCCCCACTCCCTCATCTTCACCATGGATGTCCAGTCACTCTACACCTCCATCCCCCACCAGGAGGGTCTTAAAGCCTTCCGTTTCATCCTCGACCGCAGAACCAACCAATCCCCGTCTACTGAAACTCTCCTCCACTAATCCTCCCATTTCCTCCAAATCCAAGGCGTAGCTATTGGCACGCGCATGGGCCCCATTTATGCCTGCCTCTTTGTAGAGTACGTCAAACAATCCTTGTTCGAGGCGAACCGTGGCCCTTACCACGAACTCTACCTCCGCTACTTCAATGACTGCATTGGTGCCACCTCCTGCACCCACACACAACTGGCACACAGAAATGCTGGAGAAACTCAGCGGGTGCAGCAGCATCTATGGAGCGAAGGAGTTTAGGTCCTCACCTTCCACCCTACCAGCCGTCATATACAACAAATAATCCTCTGACATTTATGCTACCTCCAACGGGATCCCACGACTGGCCACATCTTCCCATCTCCTCTCTTGTCTGCTTTCGCAGAGATCGCTCCATACGTACCTCCCTGGTTAATTCGTCCCTTCCCATCCAAACCACCTCTTCTTCTGGCACTTTCCCTTGCAACCGCAGGAAGTGCTACACTTGTCGCTTTGCTTCCCCCCTTGACTGCATCCAAGGACCTAAACAGTCTTTCCAGGTGCGGCAGAGGTTCACCTGCACCTCCTCCAGCCTGATCTATTGCATCCGTTGCACTAGGTGTCAGTTGCTCTACATCGGTGAGACCAAGCATTGGCTTTGCCCAACACCTCCGCTCAGTTTGCAATAACCAACCTGACCTCCCGGTGGCTCAGCACTTCAATACCCCCTCCCATTCTGAATCCGACCTTTCTGTCCTGGGCCTCCTCCATTGCCAGAGTGAGTCCCACTGTAAATTGGAGGAGCAGCACCTCATATTTTGCTTGGGTAGTTTACACCCCCCCACGGTATGAACATTGACTTCTCCAATTTCAGGTAGTTCCTGCTTTCTCCCTCTTTCCCCTATCCTTCCAAGCTCTCCCACAGCCCATTGTCTCCGCCTCTTCCTTTCTACTTCCTGCCCCCCCCCTACCCACCCCCACAACAGTCTGATGAAGGGTCTCGACTCGAAACGTCACCTATTCCTTCGCTCCATAGATGCTGCTTCACCCACTGAGTTTCTCCAGCATTTTTATCTACCTTCCATTTTTCAATACATTTGCAGTTCCTCCTTAATTAAATCTTTCACGTGACTCTTTCTCAAAGGCCTTCTGGAAGTCCAAACACAAGTCATCTGGTTCATTTCATCTACTTTGCCAGTTACTTCCTCGAATGACTAACACATTTGCCAAACATAATTTTCTTTCCATAAATGTATGTTGATTCTGGCAAATCCCAGTTTCACCGTTTTAAGGCTTCTGTTACCATTTTCCCAAAAAAATTATTTTAGCATCGGGGCAACATGGTGGCACATATGTAAAGTTGCTGCCTTACAGCAGCAGAGACCCGCGTTCGACCCCAATTAGGGGTGGTGCCCGCATGGAGTTTGTACGTTCTCCCTGTGATCGCGTGGGTTTTCTCCAGGTGCTCCGGTTTCCTCCCACACTCCAAAGACGTACAGAGGTTGAGGGAACACCTGATAGACCTGCTATAGGAAGGATGTCATTACACTGGAAGGAGTGCAGAGGATGATGCCAGGACCTAAGCGACAGGGAAAGGTCGTGCAAGCTAAGACTTCACTCCTTGGAGCGCAGCAGGCTGAGTGGTGATCATAAAGAGGTGTATAAAATCATGAGGGGGAACATAATGTGGGCACACAGTCTTTTATCCAGGGTAAGGCAAGCAAGAACTAAAGGGGATTGAGGCATTATGGCATTTAAGTGGCTATTAGACAGGCACATGGATATGCAGAGAATGGAAGGGTATGGATCATGTACATGGATCATGAGATTAGGTTATTTTCACATTACGTTTGACAAAGACTTGGTGAGCCAAAGGGCCTATTCCAGCACTGCACTGATCTATGTTCTGTGTTCTGTACCCTGCACCTTTTTCTGTAATGACAAACATTAAATATGTATCTAATTTAAAATCAAGGAGCACAACACAACACTACTGAGTCCGCGTTAATCCTACATTCATCTTATTCTCCTTACCATCTATCATCTCCCCAAAAGATTCTACTGCAGCCCTACACACTAGGGGCAACCTGGAGTGGCCAATTAACCTTTGACCGGCACATCGGAAGGAGAGAGGGAGAGAGGGGGACAGATGGAGAATTTGAATTGTGTACAGTTTTGGTCTCCTAATGTGAGGAAGTATATCCTTGTGATTGAGGCAGTGCAGCGTAGGTTCACCAGATTGATCCCTGGGATGGCGGTACTGGCATATGAGGAAAGATTGAAAAGACTAGGCGTATTCACTAGAGTTCAGAAGGATGAGGGGATATCTTATAGAAACATATAAAATTATAAAAGGACTGGACAAGCTAGATGCAGGAAAAATGTTCCCAATGTTGGGCGAGTCCAGAACCAAGGGCCACAGTCTTAGAATAAAGGGGAGGTCATTTAAGACTAAGGTGAGAAAAAAACCTTTTCACCCAGAGAGCTGTGAATTTATGGAATTCCTTGTCACAGAGGGCAGTGGAGGCCAAGTCACTGGATGGATTTAAGAGAGAGTTTGATAGAACTCATGGGGCTAGTCGAGTCGAGGGATATGGGGAGAAGGCAGGCGCGGGTTATTGATAGGGGACGATCAGCCATGATCACAATGAATGGAGGTGCTGGCTCGAAGGGCCGAATGGCCTCCTCCTGCACCTATTTTCTATGTTTCTATGAAACCAGAGTGCTCAGACAAATCCCAAATCACTGGCATGCAAAGCATGTACAAACTGAGTTATTGTTCCGTCCAATTGTTTTGCTGCCATCTCCTTATTTCCTGATTCAGTTACTCCCATTCAGTCTGTAAGGAGCCCATCTTTTACCTTATACACATGGATGTGCCATGTGTATAAGGTACACATCTTGTACTTCTCTTTCCTTGTCAATAACCTTGACTATTTACATATTTTTTGGTTTAATTTAATAAGTTTTAAAGACACAGCGTAGAAACAGACCCTTTGGCCCACCAGGTCCGACCAGCGATCAGCTGTACACTAATTCCATCCTACAAAACTAGAGACAATTTACAGAAGCCAACCTACATGTCTTTGGAGTGTGGGAGAAAACCGGAGCACCTGGAAAAAGCCCACGTGGTCACATGGAGAATGTACAAACTCCCTAAAGGCAGCACGCATAGTCAGGATGGAACCTGGGTCTCTGGCGCTGTAAGGCAGCAACTCGACCGCTGCACCACTCTGCCCGCCACATTTGTTATCATTTGTGTTGTGTTACATTGTGCGCAGGTTTGATCATCCCACTGATGGAAAGATGACATGAAGCTGAAAAGAGTGCAGAGGAGATTTGTCAATGAGTTATAAGGAGAGTTTGACTGGTTTGTACCTTATTCTCTGGAGTGCAGAACACTGAGGTGTGAACTTGTAGACATGCATACAATGCACAGGTAGGGCGGATGCACAATCCTTTCCGCAGAGTAGAGGGCACAGGTGAAAGATTTAATAGGAACCTGAGGAGCACATTTTTTACACATAGGGCAGATGATATACGGAATGACTTGCCAGAGCAAATGGTTGAGGCAGGTACAATAACAGCATAGACACAAAATGCTGGAGTAACTCCGTGGGTTAAGCAGCATCTCTAGACAAAAATAATAGGTAATGTTTTGAGTTGGCACCCTTCTTCAGACTCGAACAGATGGCAGTCTGAAGATGGCAGTCCGACCCAAAACATCATCTGATTTTCATCTCCAGAGATGCTGCCTGTCCTGCTGAGTTATTCCAGCACTTTTGTCTATCTTCGATATAAACCGGCATCTGTAATTCCTTCCTATGCATTTAAAAGGCATTTGGATTGGCTCGTAGGAAAGGTTTAGAGGGGTATGAACCAAACAAGGGCAAATGCGACTGGGTTGAATGGGATATCTCGGTCAACATGGACATGATGGGCCGAAGGGCCTGTTTCCATGCTGTACGACTCTGTGGCTCCATTTTGTGGAAAATGGATCTGAATGAAGAAAGGGTTAAAGTTCCCCTCCTCAGATTGGACATCATCATGTCACATAGGATCCCCTTGTACACAGAGAAATATTGCTAATTATTTTTTAATTAGATATTATCACTGTGCTGTGACATAGCTCTGGAGATTCACTCACCTACACAATGAGCAAAATACACTGTGCTATCTATAGTCTGAAGAAGGGTTTCGACACGAAACGTTGCCTATTTCCTTAGCTCCATAGATGCTGCCTCACCCGCTGAGTTTCTCCAGCATTTTTGTCTCTATTGCCTCTCCTTTCAAGAACACACACACAGAATGTGCAGGGCACAAAGCAAAAACAAAACTCACCAGAATTGGCAGGAGAATTGCTCAACAGGTCTGTCAGCATCCATGGAAAGAGAAACGGATAATGTTTCAGGACGAAGACCCTTCATCAGAACTTAAATTAAATATAATTCCCAGGGTTTGCTCTTGGATTGCTGGGTTCGCACCTGTGAGAGGGAGATAGTCAGATCTGGTGGCCCATATCTAAAATTGTAAGCACACTGTTGGAGTGGCACAGCTGGTAGAACAGCTGCCTCGGGGGTACAGTGACCTGGGTTCAATCCTTACATCTGGTACTGTGGTGTGGAGTTTGCACATTTTCCTTGTGACCGCTGGAGCTTAGAATGATGAAGGGGCACCTCATTGTAGTTTACTGAATAGCGAAAGACCTGGATAGACGGATGCGGAGAAGATGTTTCCACTAGTGGGAGAGCCTAGGACCTGAGGACATAGCCTTCAAATAAAAGGTTGCAACTTTGGAAAGGAGAAGATGAGGAATTTATTTAGTCTGAGGGTGATGAATCTGTGGATTAATTACTACAGATGGCTGTGGAGGCCAAGACATTGGGTATTTTTAAGGAGGAGATAGACAGATTCTTGATTAGTAAGGGTGTCAAATGTTATGGGATGAAGGCAGGAGAATTGGGTTGAGAGGGAAAGATAAATCAACAATGATTGAATGGTGGGGTAGACTAAATGGGCCGAATGGCTTACTCCTGTTCCTATGACATGAATTTATGAAACTATGACCCAGTGAGTTAAAGGTAGACACAAATTGCTGGAGAAGGGTCTCGACGCGAAGCGTCACCCACTCTTTCTCTACAGAGATGCTGCCTGTTCCACTGTGTTACTCCAACATTTTGTGTCTACCTTCGATTTAAACCAGCATCTGCAGTTCTTTCCTGCACAAGTGGTAAGTTATGTGGGCTACTGTAAATGATCCCTGGTTGCAGGTTTACTTTAGAGATACAGCATGGAAACAGGCCCTTTGGTCCACGGACTCAACGCTGACCATCGATCACCCGCTCACTCTAGATCTGTTATCCCATTTTCTCACCCACTCCTGACACTTTAGGGACAATTTTACAGTGGCCAGTTAACCTACAAAGATTTGGTTTAATTTAGTTTTGTTTATTCATGAAAAGCTTTTTGTTGCGGGCGAACCAGTCAGCAGAAAGACTATTCATGATTATAATCGAGTCATCCACAGTGTACAGAGACACAATGAAGGGAATATTAAGTGCAAAATAAAGTTGAGTAAAGTCAGATTAAAGATAATCCGAGTCTCCAGTGAGGTAAGATGGTAGCTCAGGACTGCTCTCTAGTTGTTGGTAGGATGGCTCAGTTGCCTGATTACAACTGGGAACAAACTGTCCCTGAATCTGGAGTTTTTCAATTTCACACTTCTGAACCTCTTGCCTGATGGGAGAGGGGAGAAGGGGGAATGACCGGGGTGAGACTGGTCCTTGGTTATGCTGGTGGCCTTGCCGAGGCCGTGTAAAGTGCAGATGGAGATTTAAAGAAGGAACTGCAGATGCTGGAGAATCGAGGGTACACAAAAAGCTGGAGAAACTCAGCGGGTGCAGCAGCATCTAAGGAGCGAAGGAGATAGGCGACGTTTCGTGTCGAGACCTGAAGAAGGGTCTCGACCCGAAAGGTCGCCTATCTCCTTCGCTCCTTAGATGCTGCTGCACCCGCTGAGTTTCTCCAGCTTTTTGTGTACCCTGCAGATGGAGATTGGTTGGTTTGGGTGATGGTCTGGGCTGCGTCCACAGTTCTCGGCATATAATTGCGATCTTGTTCCCAAACCATGCTGTGATGCATCCCGATATAATGCTTTGTACTGTGCGTGAGTAGATGAGTGGGAATACGTCAACTCCCCCTCCCATTCCGTATCCGACCTCTCGGTCCTGGGCCTCCTCCATGGCCAGAGTGAGCAACACCGCAAGTTGGAGGAACAGCACCTCATAGTTTGCATCCTTTGGGCTTGAACATCGAATTTTCTCAATTCTGTTAACCCCTGCTGTCTCCTCCCCCTCCCACCTCTCCCTCAGCCCTCGGGCCCTGGCATTCTCTCTATCTCTATCTCCCTCCCCCACCCTAGTCGCACTAGCTTCTCATTTCACACCACAAACAGCTTACAATGGCTCGTTCCCTTTATCATCGATACTTTTTTGCATATCTTTCATTCATTGTTCTTTATCTCTCACATCACCGTCTATATCTCTCGTTTCCCTGATCCCTGACCAGTCTGAAGAAGGGTCTCGACCCGAAACGTCGCCTATCTTCTTCGCTCCTTAGATGCTGCTGCACCCGCTGAGTTTCTCCAGCATTTTGTGTAACCCTAGATGAGTGGGAAGATGTGTGTGGGGGGGGGGGGGGGGGGGGGGGAGAGATAATGGGAATGTGGGCAGAATAAAACAAGATTACTTTGGCATTTGTGTAAATATGGATGCTTGATAGTCAAAATGGCTGAGACTCCAAATCTAAAACCAATTAGTTAATACTGAGTATTTAAAGGGGAATGCACTGATAGATTTAAGAATTCATGGAACCTAGCACATTAAGAAAATGTTTGTGATGAAAAGTCACGGACTTGAAACGTTCAGTGTTCCTCTCTGCACGGATGCTGCTTGACTTGCTGAGGTTATTTTTGTTTATTGTATTATCTCCTGTGGTGTTACATAAACTGCAGTGAAGGAATCCTCTCAAATCGGCGCACAAACTTGTTTTCCCCTGTTGGTTATGAAGGGTAGCTGGAGTAATGCATGACATATTATGATGGATGTGAGGGAAGGCTGGAGAGAGAGAGCAGGGTGGTCACGCATGTGATGTCACATAGATGTGTGTGTGTGTGTGTGTGAGAGAGGAGAGAGAGAAAGAAATAAAGACACACACACACACACACACAGAGTTGGCGAGGTAGTCAGACTGAAAGCACCGGGAGAATGGCATCTATTGGAGACTTCGATCCGCTGCAAGCTACAGTTCCTGCCACCAAGATCGAGATCACCGTGTCTTGCAGGTAAGGGCAGGCGGCTGGAGCGGGCAGGGGGGGAGAGGGGTGCAGGGGACGAGGGCTGCGGGGACGGGGAGTGGGACAAGGAGCGGGAGCCGCGGCTCCGGGGAGCTGGGCAGCCCACACCGGGCACTAAAGTTACCAAGGCGCTCTGCTTACTCGCAACGGCGTTAAATTTAATAAACAAATCCGAACACAGTACAAGCGAGACGAGGAGCGCTAACTAAAAAGGGTCGCAGTTTAAAACCGGAGGCGAAACCGTGGCGTTCTGTGCAAGTTTGGGACGAATACTGGGGATAATGTTACAAACCTCTCTGGGTGTGGGATGGAATAAGCATTTTGCAAATTGCACAGGTGAAGGGAAAGGGGGAGAAGAACCACCGTGGGGCCATGAAGCACCAATGAAGCACCCACTGTGGGGCAATGAAGCACCCACCGTGGGGCCATGAAGCACCCACTGTGGGGCCATGAAGCACCCACTGTGGGGCCATGAAGCACCCACTGTGGGGCCATGAAGCACCCACTGTGGGGCAATGAAGCACCCACTGTGGGGCTCCCTGCCTGCATTGCCCCTCCCGCGGCTGCAAACACGACAGAGGCTTCACTGGCGTTGCATTTAAAACAGATCAAAATGACCCCCTTTCCGTCAATTCCCTTTCCCCGCTCCCTCCGCCTGTTCCGAAGTTACAAGTGAAGTTTTTTTCTTGCAAAAAAAAAAAAAAAAGCCCATTGCAACAAGCGGAAGGTTGCGCGACAAGTTGAACGGGGCAACGTTGGCAGCGCCAGGCACTTCAGGAGGGGGAGCAGAGGCCAGCGCCGCCTGCAATGGGTGCAGGGTGCCGGCAGGAGGCGGTCGCCGCCAACCCCCCCGCCACCAGCACTCACTGGGCACTAATGCCCAACCCCGGTGCACGGGGTGTAAACACTGCCACATGGGCTGGGGCTGCATCAGTAGCAAGAGGCTGCTAACACGGGGGGATTAACACTTAACCTTTCTCCATCGGGAAGCAGTGCAGGGTCCACGCAGAGATGGTACGCGTCAACACAATGATGGTAAACCCCACACATGACCTGCACAGTGTTCAGAGTTTAAAGATACAGCATGATATACCATAGGTGTGTCAAGGGAACAATGAGAGGTGTGTTACAATGCTCGCACTAACATTGATATAAAGGGAATGTGTAGGAAGGAACTGCAGATGCTGGCTGAAGAAGGGTCTCGACCGGAAACATCCCCAATTGCTTTTCTCCAGAGATGCTGTATGACCTGCTGAGTTACTCCAGCTTTTTATGTCTCTTATTGATATGGAGGGTATCGTTTCATAGAGTATCCCACAGTGTGAGGTTCTTAAACCATTGGCGCACACACACACATCCAGTCTAAGTACCCTGACACCCTGGAAAACAGAATGGGTTTAATTGATAGCTTGCAAGATACAGCATAGAAACGGGCCCTCCAGCCCGTCGAGTCTACACCGACCATCAATCACCCTTCACACTAGTTCTATGTTATCCCACTTTCTCATCCACTCCCGACACACTAGGAGCTAATTACAGAGGCCAATTAACCTACAGATCTGCAGGATGCGGGAGGAAACTGGAAGAAACCCTCGCTGGAAGAACATGCAAACTCCACACAGAGAGCACTTGAAGTCAGGATCGAACCTCAGTGTCCTGTGCGATGAGGCAGCGGCTCAACCAGCTGCATCACTGCGCCACCCCTTATAAGAGGTGACTACTGACAAATAGATTGCCCCCAGCAGAAGGCAGTGAATATCATGAGGCGGGTGCATGAAAGGGGCACAGGGGGAGATGCTATCCTTGGGCAGAGGGCCATTTGTCAATTCTCATGCCACTTGTCAAAGGAGGTGAGTTACAACAGCAGACCATGAACTGAGAACACGTCACCCTTATTGGCTGGTAAATCCCTATACATGGACTGGGCATCCTTAATTACCAGAAGGACTGGTGATTTGGCCTTGGCAAAAGATTGCAAATGCCAGCATATGGAGAAGGTGTACCATGGTTAGTGGATTCCACCAAAGGCGATATATCTCCTGTAACCATGAGAGGGCTCCAAACACCATGGAATAAGGTTCATCTCCCAGACGGCATTAAATGCCATTAAATAGGTTGGATGGTCATCTGGCGACCTGCACCTTCACAGATGAGGCAAACAAGTTTCATTTCCCTGCTGCAGCACCTGCCCTTCCCCTTTCCACATTCCACTCTCTTCCACTGCTCCCCAAGGGGAGTCAGACATAGTACCTTCAGTGGAGCAGAGCAGGTGGAGAGGTGCATACTCCCGATGGGCTGGGACGGGGTAAATAGAGAGAAACCGCTCATATTAAGCGAGGGCCAAGAATCATCGGACAGAGATTTAAACTCGTGAGGGTGATGGGAGGAAATCAGTTTAACACAGTGCATGGAATTCTGGTGGATTTGGATTCATTTGTGACATTCAAAGGGAAATTGGATAATCATTTGAAGTTAGGCATATGCATCTGAGGAGCAGCATAGTGGCGCAGCATCAGAGTTGCTGCCTACAGCGCCAAAGGCCCAGATTCGATCCTGACTGTTGGTGCTGTCTGTATGGAGTTTGTACGTTCTCCCTGTGACAGCGAAGGTTTCATCCGGGTGCTCCGGTTTCCTCCCTCATTCCAAAGACGTGCGTGTTTGTCTGTTAATTGACCTCTGTAAATTGTCCCTAGTGTGTAGAACAGAATGAAGGTATGGGTTATCAT
Organism: Okamejei kenojei; assembly: GCA_035221665.1. Taxonomy (NCBI): domain Eukaryota; kingdom Metazoa; phylum Chordata; class Chondrichthyes; order Rajiformes; family Rajidae; genus Okamejei; species Okamejei kenojei. Next base: position 16,564,983 of record CM069146.1, read on the forward strand.
TGTTCGGCGTGGGCCGAAGGGCCTGTTTCCAAGCTGAGTCTCTCAAAGCTAAATAAACTATATGGATAAGCAGGGAATGGGGGGTATGGGTTATGTGCGGACAGATAAGTGATGGTCTTGGCATCATGTTTAGCACAGACATTGTGGGCCGAATGGCCTGTTCTTGTGCTGCACTGTTCAATACTCTATGTTCTGCAAGAGTTTCACTGGGCAGTATAGAAAAGATACTCTACTGACAGGATCCGCCTGGATGTGTTGGCATGGCTTTAATGAGCTGAGCGGTCGTTAGCGTGGTACAACAGTTTTAGGGATGGCAAGGAGTTGTGCTTGGATTTGATATGATGAGGTTTTGTCAAACTCAGGTGTAAATGACCATGTCTCAGCACTGCAGGGAAAACCAGTCAGTAGGACAATTGGTTCCTAATTGCTGTCGCTGTGTTGATGCTTATTACGTTCAGCTGCGATCGTGTTTGCCAATTTGGCTCCATCCACCAGCCAGAATCCAATCACAAAAATAACTTTGCATTTAAAACAAATAAAATCATGCAATGCCCCTGGAAATTGATTATATAAGTCGTTTTGAGATCTAGAAAGTTACATTTTAGCAGAAGAATAAAGAATGAATTTGGCTTTAACCCATGTCTTATATTAAACCTACTTTGAGCCTTTTTATGATTTCTGCCTAGATTCAGGTTTTAAGTTACCTAGGTTTCCGCAGAAACTTATTCTGATTTTAGTTCTTCTCAAAACAGTTAATTGACTATGGTATCAATTGTTTTACTTATAGTTTAGTTTAGTTTTGTTTAGAGATGCAGTGTGGAAACAGGCCCTTTGGCCCACCGAGTCAATGACAAACTATCGATCATGCATTCACATTAGTTCTACGTTATCCCACTTTCTCATCCACTCCCTACACGCTCGGGGCAATTTTACAGAGGCCAATTAATCTACAAACCCGCAGGTCTTTGGAATGTGAGGAAACGGGAGCACCCACAGTCAACGGGAGAACATTTGAGGAAAGCATTTAGTGGCTGCCTCTTGCCAAGCAGGGCCCAGCATCTGTTGCCAGATGCTTATTTTTCCATTCAGAGAGACCTTGACAAAGGAGGAATAGGTACATTTGAATGCAAGCGTATGGGAGATAGATTGCTGTAAACACTCCCCGTCTATCAGTACTTGGCTCCAACAAAGACACAAGAGAATTTGAAACAAGTAATGAGGTGGCACAGCGGCCGAGTTGCTGCCTTACAGCTCCAGAGACCCGGGTTCAATCCCGACGATGGGTGCTGTCTGTACGGAGTTTGTAGGTTCTCCCCGTGACTGCGTGGGATTCCTCCCCATGCTCTGGTTTCCTCCCACATTCCAAAGATGTGAGTGTATGGGTGATCGCTGGTTGGCACAGACTCGGTGGGCCAAAGGGCTGTTTCCATGCTGTATCTCTAAACTAAACTAAACTAACCTCAGCAAACCCTGTGCTCGAGGCTTTATAGAAGAGCAGCAACTAATTGTTTTTATTTTTTATATGCATGACTGATACAGGAGGATATATATTGATAATATATCCAAATTAACAGTACACGCAACTTTCATCCAGAATTGCTATGATTGCATGAATGGAAATCAGAAATTAGATGGTGTTGTGAATAAATTCACAGTAATGAAATAGTGGCAGCACCTGCCTGATTTTCTAATTTACATTTCAGTAGCCATTCTTCCTGTCCAAGGCATACTGTCAGTTGGGGCACCCTTGCATTGAAAAGCGGTCATTTGTGTAAAACTACGAAGACCGCAGATGCTGAAATTCTGAAACAAATGGACAAAAAGTACCAGAAATTCTTAGACGATCAGATGGTATCTGTGGTCATGGAAACAGCTGCCGAATATTTCCTGCATTTTTCTAAATTATAAATGCTGATGTTTTCACAGTATAGCTTCTGACAATCTAGTTATGGCCTGTGAATTGCTGTTAAGAATGGAATACTTGTTGAATTATACTCCTAGAGCACGGAAACAGGCTGTTCAGCCCAACTTGCCCCTACTGTTCATCTACACTAGTCCCACCTGCCCGTGTTTAGCCCATATCCCTCTAAACCGTTCATATCTATGTACCTGTCTAGATGTCTCTTAAATGTTGTTTCAATTTAGTTTAGTATAGTTTAGAGATACAGCACGGAAACAGGCCCTGCAGCCCACCGGCTCCGTGCGGACCGATGATCCTCATACACTAGCACTATCCTACTCACTGGGGATAATTTACAATTGTACCAAAGCCAATTAGCCTACAAACCTGTACGTCTTCGGAGTGTGGGAGGAAAGCGGAGCACCCAGAAAAACCTATGCAACGAACCTAAGGGAGAGAACGTACAAACTCCGTACAGACAGCACCCGTGGTCAGGATCGGACCCGGGTCTATGGTGCTGTAAGGCAGCAGCTCTACCGTGCCACCCTCAATCATGCTTTGTGACATAAGATGTACTTGTGGCACAAGGATTGAAAAAATATAAGACTTGATAAATGAACACAAAAGTACATATTGCATAACCCTTATTGCAGCATATTCGTGGAGCAGATTATTGTCTGAATCACTGCAGAATTTATGTAATATGAAGATGTTGCCATCAGGAATCATTTGGCAAGAGCTTCCTTGTGCTGGCTGTTGTAAGTACCCAGTGGTTCGCTGACAGTACGTCTAAGGCTCTGTCAGCTATCATACTGAGAGGACTGTGCATTGTACGACTCTCAATGAGACTCATTTCACAGCAATCTTGGGTAAGTGAGAGGCTGGTGTTCTCACACTGTAGGTGGAACTCATCCACAACCTAATGCATCATAGACGTGGGTAGTAATGTTATTTTTTGCTGGAGTATTTGCTTGTTTGTGTTTGACATGAGTCCTGAACGACACTTTGCTGATTTATCTTCTCGGAAGTGTCACTCGTTACCATGGGGAAATTAAATGAAGGCAGAGGGTTCTGACGTGGTGAAATTCTTGCAGGCATGAAGCAGGTGCAGGCCTGACGAGAAATTCCTGGACACTTGTGTTTCAAAGTTACTGATGACACAGAAGGAACCCATTCAGCCCTTTATTTCTCTGCAGGCTCTCAGAACGGTCTCATCAATCCCCTTCCACGCTTATGTTGTTGCATCTATTCTCCCTCGAGAAGCCTGAGGCTTCACCTTGACTCTTCTGCCATCCACCTACAATAGGTGGCATCACAGGTGAATTAGGTGGTCTAAATGGCTTTCAACACCTTGGCTGACATCAGCCAGAGCGTTGGGAGGTCATCTTGCAGTTACGTAAGACGTTGGTGAGGCCGCATTTAGGGTATTGTGATCCGTTTTGGGCACCATATTTAGGAACGATATTGTCAAGCTGGAAAGGGGGCAGAGAAGATTTACAAGGATGTTTCCAGGACTTGAAGGCCTGAGCTATAGGGAGAGGTTGAGCAGGTAGGACTTTATTCCTTATAGTGCAGGATGATGAGGGGTGATCTTATAGAGGTGTTCAAAATCATGAGAGGAATAGAATCTCTTGCGCAGAGTATGGGAGTTGAGAACCAGAGAACATAGATTTAAGGTGAGGGGGACAGATTTAATAGCGACCTGAGGGGTAACATGTTTACACAAAGGTGGGCATGTGGAACGAGCACACCCACATCCCTTTGTGTAAAAAATTGGTTCCTATTAAATCTTTCCCCCCTCAGCATAAACCTATTCCTCTACTCTGGGCAAGAGACACTGTGCGTTGATCTGATCTATTCCTCTCATGATGTTGTACACCTCTGTAAGATCACCCCTCATATCCCTGCGCTTCAAGGAATAGAGTCCTACCCTGCTCAACCTTTCCCTGTAGCTCAGGTCTTTGAATCCTGGCAACATTCTCGTAAATCTTCTCCGCAGCTGTTCCAGCTTGGCATCATCTTTCCTATAACATGGTGCCCAGAATTATACACAATACTTCAAATGTGACCAATGCTCACCGATGTCCTATAGAACTGCAACATGATCAACCAACCTTGATACTCAGTACTCAATAGTATAGAAGTCGACCGACTGATGGGCTTCTTGACAACCCAATCGATCTGTGATTGTTTCGTCACGGAACACCTCCCACCTACAAGGTGCTTGATAGAGTCAAACTCTGCTGCTTGAACATCTCCAGGGGGTGCACACAATTTGCATATGGTTTTTGTAATGAGTTGACTCGAACACACATCAAGATACAACACATGTTTATTAAATCTACATACAGGAAGGATCTGCAGACATCACATCTCTGCCCTGCTACTCATTCTAACTAGCGTAAGCAGGCTCTTGATAATATGAAGCACATAGTAGGCGGTCACTACTAACAAACACTATAATTGGCTAGTATGAAATAGCCAATCTACATCCTTCCTTGTAGAAACAAAAGAAGCATCAGTGGCTAAGCAACATAGGTGGAATGTTAATAATACATTTGCAAAATTACACAAAATCGCCATATCTAACGGGTGGCCTGCAAACCCATCCGGCCCGTGTGCGGCACGGGTTCGCCTCACCTCCTTTCACTGGAGAAGATCCCGGGGAGGGAAATGGAGAAACGACCGGCGGCCCAACAGGCAGGGAGGGTGAGGCGATAGGCGAGCTAGACGCCAAACACCGCGCGGAGACCGCAGTGGGAACAATGGGCGGCAGTGGGGACGCGGGACCGACTGTGGGAGGGTATGCGAAACGCGGGATATGAGGACACAAAGTCGCAGGACGTTGTTCCTTTACTGGAAGGATATGTTGACGGTTGCGTCTGTAGATGACTCCGTCTGCTTCGACCCGGCTCTTTGGCAGGGCCGTAGATGTGACCCAGACGTGCATAGCCCTTGTTTGTCTGGAGACGGACCACTTGTCCAATGAGCGAGAGGTTTGCTGGACTTGTCGAAGAAGCGTTTCTGTGTGTCACGTTTGGATTGTAGTTGCTTCTGAACTGCAGGCAGGGAACGAACTTGTGGCTGCAAATGCTGCTGGGACACAGTCAGAGGAGCACGTGTTTGGCGAGACATGAGTCGTTGGGCTGGAGAACCCAGTATGGGATCCCGCGCAATATTCCTTAGCTATGAGCTAGTCCAGGTACACGTCTGATTTGGCAAGGTATGGCCGCTCCATGAGTTGTTTTGCACTCCGGGCCGTGCGTTCGGCGAGTCCGTTGGACTGTGGGAACTCAGGGCTGCTGGTAATATGTTGAAAGTCCCATCGTTTTGCTAAGTTTTTAAAAGCTTGGCTGGTGAACTGTCTGCTGTTGTCGGACTGGATACGTGCAGGGGTGCCGTGCACGGAGAGGTGGCGCTGGAACTTTTCGATTGCTGCTTCAGAAGTAGTGGTTTGAAGTAAATCAATTTTGAACCAGCCAGAGTAAGAGTCTACAAGAACCAGATAGTGTTCCCCATGCCATTCGAAGATGTCGGTGGCTAACGTGGACCACGGGAGAGGGGGTACAGGGTGCGGCAGTAAAGGCTGCTTTTTCTGATGTGGCGTCAGACTTTTGCAGACTGCGCAAACTTCGTTTTTTTCTCATATGTATTTGGTCATTCCGGGCCAGTAAAACATGCTTTGCGCCCTTCGGAGGGTTGTTTGCACGCCAGGGTGGCCCCTGTGGATGTCGTCAAAGTATTTGTCCCGGAGGGCTGCTGGGACCACTGCCTTGTGGCCCTTGACAATGATTCTGTCCTGTAATACTAGTTAATCGTGAACCAAGTTGCCTATCAAATACCACATTGCTGTTGATCCCACTTCTGACACCATGTAATGAGTCGACTCGAACACACAACAAGATACAACACGTGTTTATTTATCTACATACAGCAAGGATCTGCAATCATTACATCTTCGAGCTGCTATTCTAACTAGTGTAAGCAGGCTCTTGATTATATGAAGCACATATTAGGCGGAGTCACTACTAACAAACAGTATAATTGGCTAGTATGAAATAGCCAATCTACAGTTTTGATACATGGTCTGTCTCATATGGTGCCTACCAAAGGCCCCACTGAGTGTAAATGAGCGGGTCCAAGAAAACTCAACAGAAGCAAGGTTACAGTTGCAGCAATAGTGTACTCAAATTCTACGTTGAATATAATGAACAATATCTGAAACATTCTGGTAAGACTTCCCCTTTGAGAGATCAGCTGATCTATCTTTCCCTCTCAAAGGGGAAGTCTTACCAGAATGTTTCAGATATTGTTCATTATATTCAACGTAGAATTTCCCAGAAGTGAGTACACTACTGCTGCAACTGTAACCTTGCTTCTGTTGAGTTTTCTTGGACCCCGCTCATTTACAATCAGTGGGGCCTTTGGTAGGCACCATAGGAGACAGACCATGTAGCAAAACTGTAGATTGATTGAATAGTGGAGTAAACTTGATGTATATGAAGGAATTGCAGATGCTGGTTTAAACCAAAGTTCGACACAAAATACTGGAGTAACTCAGCACGACTGGCAGGATCTCTGGAGAAAAGGAATAGGTGACATTTCGGCTTCTTCAGCTGAAGAAGGGTCTTGACCTGAAACGTCACCCATTCCTTCTCTCCAGAGATACTCCCGTTGAGTAACTCCAGCATTTTGTGTCTGTCTTCAGAGTAGACTTGATGGGCTAAATGGCATAATTCTGCTCCGAAACATGAATTTATGAAGACTCCATCAGTTCACTTGAAATAAACTGACTGCAGTGTGTTTGTGAGATTTTGATCGTACCAGAGATGGTGTAGCATGGAAAGTGAGGGAAGCAGTGAGAGGCCAGGCTTTGGGTCAGTGTAGTAGGTTTTATTTCCAATTAGTGCCACCTTATCAGAATTAAACTGCAGCCTGACGTGCAGCTTGCGGTGACTGAACCTCAGTCAATTAGCAAAGTAAATTCATCTTGTAGCTGAGCTGGCAAGGTTTCAAGTTCTCCAATTTCCACAACCAAGAACACGGCATTTCTCGGTCTATTCTCATTATAGAGTTATAGTGATACAGTGTTGAAACAGGCCCTTCGGCCCAACTTGCCCATACCGCCCAACATGTCCCAGCAACTTTAGCATTAAAAGCTAAAATGCGGAACGCAGAATAGAAATAGCCCACATCTCCCCAAACTAACTCACGCCATCGGATCCATTGACATCAGGGCTGACTTTCAAGGGTGAAAATTACATACCCGCTCCTGAAACCTTTTCACAGAACCTCAGAATTGTTTCAGCATGGAAGAAGATCATTTGGCCAGTCGAGTGAATAGTGTTCGTTGCAGGATCAGTGCGGCTCATTTCCCTCCCTCATTGTCTCTACAAAGCCCGACCAATTCACCCCTTCCAGATACGTAACCAGCACCATTTGGAAGGCTGCCATTGAGTTTGCCTCCACTTCTGCCCCTCTCACATTGTTGCTAACCACTGCAGATGCTGCAAATCCAAAATAATAACTGAACAAGCTGGCAGTTCTAGCCATTGTGGCATGTGTAACGATGTTCAATACCATGTTAAGTATGGCTCGTGGTATTTTATTGTCACATGTATCCAGATACAGTGAAATACTTGGTTTTGCATACAATTCAGTAAAACCATACTATACATAAGCACAATCAGAAATAAGTACAAAAGTGCAATATTTGTAGTGTGAGAATAGTAGACCTCACTGAGACAGTACACTAAGTAGGTATGTTACAAAACTTACCTTCAGCGGCGCTGCAGTTCTGTCACTGGCCGTGCGCGCGACTTTGACACCTTTGAGAAGGGGGCGGGTTTAAAATGCGTTTTTTCTTCAGACTATTCAAATCGATTTTGAACAGGCTGTTTAGTTGCTGAAGAAAAATCGCTTGGACTGCCATTTTATTAAGTTTATTAAAATTAGCGCTGGATAATTTAATAGCAGGAGTAAAAATAAAATCATCTTCTAATGCCGTCAATGCCGGCAACGGGACGGATCTCACGTAGGGGACAAGGCAAGGTACGCCGTTTATTTTTTCATATAAACTTGCTTCTTAGGATGCCTTTAATTCAAATTTCACATTGCGAAAAGGTGACTTAGGACCCATACAAACCGGCAGTATTTTTCCTGCCACTATGGGGTTTAAATTCACCGCAACAGCAACGTTCCAAACGATCACGTTCCACAAATACCACTCGCAAGATGATTAAAATGGCCATTAATTTACGGGAATTAAACACTAAATTCCTTCCGTTTGGCCTATAAATTCATGACAATGAGATTTAAAAATCATGTTAAATTGTGAATTCTTGTGTGAATGTTATTTGGACACTTAGGCTTTTTAAAAATGTTAACCTTTTCTAAAGAAATGGATAGATGTTTAGATCTAGTAATTGAATTTTGTAATTAGCTACAATTAGGTAACTAACTAATTATATGCTTTAATTTCAGGTCATCCAAGTAAGATTTTTCCATATTTGTTTCAGAATGCTTCAATCTATAATAACTGAAAATTTCATTCAGTTCTCTTAATTTTTAAGAAAGTTATGGGCATTAGACTGTCCTTGATCGCAGCTTTTGTGTTAAGTCAATGGAAAAGCAATAGGGAACAAGATGCTAATTTCCAAGTATGAAAAGGGCCATAACTTTTTTAATACTGAAGATATGAAAGTGAATTAGGTGTCAAATTAAACTTCTTTTTATGCTTTATCTGATGGGATAAATTGCAGATTTGATTTTTAAAATCTCAAAATTGTGCAACATTGCTACACTAAGGTGGTTCCGGCGCCATTTTGTACCCTTCATGTTTCAAGTTCTTACAGGTGGTCGAGTCTAATCTTGGCTTTAAAGGCCTGTTGACCTGGTGGCGTCACTGGGTCAACGTTGCAGGGCAATGGTAATGTTGTCGATGTCTTTTGCTGCTCCGTGCCACTGCAGGCCGCAACTCACTCCACCCACAAAGTCAGAACCACATTGTATTGTTCCAGTACGTATAACAAGTAAACACTCTTGACTCTTGGACACGTCGACACATGAATGTGCTTTCTCCTCCCCTCCCCTTCCGCTGCCACAACTCAGTCATTGCACACTGGGGCACCTCCTGCAGCTGGCCTTGTTACATCCCCCCCCCCCCCCCCCCCCCCCCCCCCCCGAGCCACCCCAAGGGTGTGGGTGGTGAACACAAAGACCACTCACTGGTACCGATCCTCTCCTCCATCCGCGACTGCCTCCATTGCGAAGATTAGCCATGTTGTGAAGAAAGCCAATGGCATGTTGGCCTTCATTGCGAGAGGATTTGAGTTCACCAGGTAATTCCCGGGATGGCGTGTCTGACATATGATGAAAGAATGGGTCGACTGGGCTTGTATTCGCTGGAATTTTGAAAGATGAGAGGGGATCTTATAGAAACATATAAATGCTGGAAAAATGTTACTGATGTTTAAAAATAAGGGGTAGGCCATTTAGGACAGAGATGCGGAACAACTTTTTCACGCAGATAATTGTGAATCTGTGGAATTCCCTGCCACAGAAGGCAGTGGAGGCCAATTCACTGGATGTGTTCAAGAGAAAGTTAGATTTAGCTCTTAGGGCAAAGGGAATCTGCCGGAACAGGGTACAGATTTTGTATGATCAGCCATGATCATATTGAACTGAATGGCCTACTCCTACATCTATTTTCTATGTTTCTATGTCTTTGTGTAATCAGGAGTGTGTAGAAAGGAACTGCAGGTGCTGGTTTATACCGAAGATAGAGTTTGTACGTTCTCCCAGTGGTTGCGTGGGTTTTTCTCTGGGTGCTGCGGTTTCCTCCCACACTCCAAAGACATACAGGTTTGCAGGTTAATGGGCTTGATAAACCTGTAAATTGTCCCTAGTGTGCAGGTTAGCATTAGAGTCCGGGGATCTCTGGTCGACACGGACCCGGTGGGCCGAACAGCCTGTTTGTTTCTGCGCTGTATCTCTAAACTAAACAAACAAAAATAGGCACAGAATGCTGGAGTAACTCAGCGGGCCAGGCAGAGAAAAGGAATAGGTGATGTTTCGGGTCCGAGGTCAGGATCGAACCCGATCCTGCTGAAGAAGGGTCCCGACCCGGATCGTCATCCATCCTTTCTCTCCAGAGATGCTGCCTGGCCTGCTGAGTTACCCCAGCGCTTTGTGTCTATCTTCCATGCAATCAGGAGAACTGGATCAGATTATCAACATTATCAGTGTGAGTGAATGCAACACTGTTTAGTGTGAGGCTTTGTGAAGACTCTGCCTGCCTGTGTGGAAGTAAGTCACATGCTTTGATTTAATAACATGTCCTTGCCGTTATCTACTGTATCCGTTGTTCAGGGTGTGGAGTCATACACATCGGTGAGACCAAAAGTAGACTGGGCAAACGTTACCTGATCTCCCGATTGCCAAACACTTTAATTCCCCTTCCCATTCCTACACTAACATTTCTGTCCTAGGTCTCCTCCATTGTCAGAGTGAGGCAAAATGTAAATTGGAGGAACAGCACCTCATATTTTGCTTGGGCAGCTTGCACCCCAGTGATATGAATATTGAATTCTCTAACTTCAAGTATGCCTTGCATCCCCTCGCTCCCCACCCCTCCCCCACCCAAGTCGTACCAGCTTGAAAGTCGTCTTGTTGAGTCTCATTGCCTGTAACTCCTTTTCACCTAGCCCACAGTGAACAATGGCCTGTTTCATTTACCATTGTTACTTTTTTGCATATGTTTCACTAGGGGCGTCGCATTGATGGCAACCCCTACTTACACTCTGTCCATTTTTTCTATCTCTTTAAAATTTTAGTTTGTCTTAAAAGTATGTTTTGGAGGGCTCTTTAGTTTTTCTATGTGGGGGAGGGGGGTAGGGTAAGGGGGAAACGGTTTCCAAGTCACTTCCTGGCGAGGATGCGACTATTCTCCGAGTCGCGTCCTCGCCCTCCCCCTCGCGGCCTACCAACTGGATTGGCGCGGGCATTTCTGCCGGGGACCGGGGACCGGACCAGAGCTTCAGCAGCCACGGCGCAGCGCTGGATTCACTGCGGAGCGGGCGATGCCTACCTGGATCGCCGTTTGAAGCTCCGGAGTGTTGGGTCTGCTTCATCAACATCACGGAGCTGTGGTCTGTAGAGCTCCCAGCACGGGCGGCGCTGACTTCAACGTCGCAGAGTCTTGGGATCCCTTTGCCGAGGGCCGCCAGCGTGAATCTCCGCCCAGCGCGGCCTGTGGACATTCGGGAGCCGCAGACTACGGTAGGAAGTGGCCGATTCGGAGGTCCAAGCCGCTGAGGCTGCCCTCCCGTTCCGACGTCGGAGTTCCATCATCCCGGCGAGCGGGCCTGAGCAGCGACCACGGAGGGCTCGGGAGGCCCCGACCACGGGTGAACATCAAGAACATCAGAGGAAGAGGACTGACTTTGGTGCCTTCCCTCACAGTGGGAAACTTTGATTCTGCTGTGTGGGGATGTTTTATGTTGGAGTCTATCATGTGTTAAGTTCTTTTTTTATTTGTGTGGCTGTATGGTGACCACACATTTCACTGTGCTAACTGGTACATGTGACAAATAAATGTATCTTGTATCTTGTATCATTCATTTGTTCCATATCTCTCTATATCACCGTCTATATCTCTCGTTTCACTTTCCGCTGACTCTCAGTGTGAAGGAGGGCCTTGACCTGAAATGTCACCTATTCCTTTTACCCTAGAGATGCTGTCTGACCCACTGAGTTATTCCAGCTTTTTGTGTCTGTCCTTTTTGTTACTTTGAATGACTGCTCGCCTTACAGCAGCTTAGAAGGGGTACTGAGACATGATGTGCAGAAATAGCAGGCAATGAAGCCATGAAATTTAAAAGCCTTGTTCTTGAATGGGAATACTCAATGCCAGCGGCGTTTGCTCTCAATTGAGATACACTTGCTCACGCATTGGGAGACTGAGTGAGCGATTCAATGTAGATGGTAGATGATAGAACAAACAACACTGCCCACTGTGTTGGCTTTCGAGACCGGTGGTTTGACCAGGGATTGGGGCAGTGGAGGTAAGTGTTCACACTGTATCTTCAGCTGCCTGCAGTAGGTAAACCAAATGTTATTATTAGCTCATTGGTCATAGGAAATACAATTGTATCGCACAATAAAGCCTTCAGAAGAGCCCCTGGACAATGCATTAGGTGCATCAGAGCAATCACAGTCTGCCCAGAACGACAACATCTTTTTGCTGTATCTCGGTACATGTGACAATAAACTAAACTCAAACTCAGAAATGAAATAAAAAGGAACCACAGATGTTGGTTTATACCAAAGATAGACACAAAATGCTGGAGCAACTCAGCGGGTCAGACAACGTCTCTGCAGTAAATGGAAAGGAGGCGTTTCAGGTCGGGACCTGAAGTCCGAAGACGGGTCCAGAACCAAAATGCCACCTGTGTCCTTTCTCCAGAGATGCTGCCTGACCCACTGAGCTACTCCAGCTTTTTGTGTCTATCTTTGGAGTAATGTTTCAGTTTGATTACCCTTTGGCAGAATTGAGAAATAGAGAAAAAAAAGATTTTAAGATGCCGACATTATGGGAAGGAAGGAAGACTGGAGATGGTGTTTGACAGGGCAGAAGATCAGAGGTCATAAGGCCATAAGTGATAGGAGTAAAATTTGGCCATTCAACCCATCAAGTTTACTCCACCATTCAATCATGGCTGATCTATTTATCCTTCCTAACCCCATTCTCCTGCCTTCTCCCCATCACCTCTGACACCTGTACTAATCAAAAATCTATCTATCTCTGCCTAAAAAATATCCACTGACTCGGCCTCTACAGCCTTCTGTGGCAATGAATCCCACAGATTCACCACCCACTGACTAAAGAAATTCCTCCTCATCTACCTAAAATAATGTCCTTTAATTTGATGATCAGCCATGATCATATTGAATGGCGGTGCAGGCTCGAAGGACCGAATGGCCTACTCCTGCACCTATTTTCTATGTTTCTATGTTTCTAATTCTGAGGCTGACGTCTACTCCTAGTCTCCCCTACTAGTGGAAACATCCTCTCCACATCCACTCTATCCAAGCCTTTCACTATTCTGTACGTTTCAATGAGGTCCCCCCTCATTGTTCTAAACTCCAGTGAGTACAGGCCCAGTGCCGACCAACGTCATCATAGGTTATTCTACTCATTCCTGGGATCATTCCTGTAAACCTCCTCTGGACCCTCTCCAGACCCAGCACATCCTTCCTCAGATATGGTGCCCAAAATTGCTCACAATATTCCAAATGGGGCCTTACCAGCACCTTATAAAGCCTCAGTATTACATCCCTGATTTTGTATCCAAGCCCTCTTGAAATAAGTGTTAGCATTGAGTTTGCAGAGGGATTAATTGATGAAAAGGTTGGTGATACAATGTCTGAAAGGGTGGCAATGGCATGGGCGCGGGATGCTGAGGGCAGCGTAGAGGAAGTGAAGGAACCTGATTAATTGCCAGCAAGGAAACTGCTGAAAATCCCAAATATTTGGCTATTCTGTTCCTGTGAATCTTGTGCTTTTGCTGAATTTTATTAAACAATACATTTTCCACAATTTTCAAAGCATGGATGCTGGAACAAGCTTTTGTAGAGAGAAGATTGTGATTAAAGCAAAATTTATGATTTTATTGAAGCGAGAACCCGGAGGAAATCTTTCCTCAAGGATGGTTGGTTTGGGTAAATGGACAGCTTCACACTGGCATAGCAACTGGCGCTCTCCTGATAGTGCCACTGGAAGCTGATTGGGGCAGGACAGATTTGCCGTTCCTATGTGCTTGTCCCAAGCTGTAGTGTGCTCCCTTCTGTCTTCTCTTGTCTGTTTTCCATTAAAGTTAGTGATTTGCTGACTGCTGGCAGACATTTGTGGTCAAGGTCAGTTAACAGTGAACTCTCCTGGTTTATGAACAATGACTGCATGAGGCCTTAACAAGACGGAGTTATTATCCAAAGTTGTTATTTTCGTAGTAGATCTTTCTAAGCTGATTGTGCTCCACAGAGGGATGATATTTAGTTTAGTTTAGAACAAGAAACCGGCCCTTTGCCCACTGTGTCCACACCGACCAGCGATCACCCCATACGCTAGAACTATCTGACACACTAGGGACAATTTACCAAATGCCAATTAACCTACAAACTTGGACGTCTTTGGAGTGTGGGAGGAAACCGGTAACACCTGGAGAAAACCCATGTCGTCACAGGGAGAACGTACAAACTCCGCATAGACAGCATCTGTAGTCATGATCGAACCCGGGTCTCTCCCTGCAGCCTCTGTGCTGCTAAAGAATGCCTCCTCCGAGATTTGAACCCAGGACATCTAGCATCATGCCCCTAGATCAACAAGCTGATATGGAGGACGAAAATTATTTGTATATCCTCACCTTTTACTGAGGATAGAACATTGAACAGCACAGCACAAGAACAGGCCCTACAGCTACAATGCCTGTGCCGAGCATGGTGCAAAGACCATCTCTTACCTACCTGCACATAACCCATATCCCCCCCATTCCCTGCATATCCTTGTGCCTATCCTGAAGTCCCTTAAATGCCACTGTCGTAACTGCCTCAATCACCAACCCTGGCAATGCATTCCAGACACTCGCCACCCTCTGGGTAGTCGTCCCGCATATCTCCCTTAAATAGCGCCGAAAGTTGTAAATATTTTCTTTCTGCATATCAACATTTGTTTGTTCTGTGGTACAACGAATGATTTCAAGCCAATTGGTGGAATGCAGTGTAACAACACATAATTTGGGTTGAATGTTGGGCTTTGTGAGGCTGCAGGGAGAGATGATGTGAGAGTAATGTGTCACACAGTCCGGTCACGCATGCCACTGCTTCTTAGAATTCACACAATGAAGAGTTTACAAAACGTATAAAGTGGTATTTTGCTTGCCTAAATATACCATGATTCATTGTCAGCATCAAGCCAAAAGCTCCTTCAGTCATATACAGCATCAAAACCAGAAAGCAAAACAATTTGATTATCACGAAATTAGGTTTTCAGCATGAGGCAGTAAACGCACTTTGACAAGTGGCGGAGCGGTGAGTTGTTGCCTTACAGCACCAGAGAGCCAGGTGCCTTCCTGACTACAGGCACTGTCTGTCTGGACTTTGTACGTTCTCCTGTGACTGCGTGGGTTTTCTCCAGGAGCCGCGGTTTCCTCCCACACTCCAAAGACGTATAGATTTGTAGGTTAATTGGCTTTGGTAAAATTGAAAATTGTCCCAAATGTATGTAGGAGAGTGTTAGTGTGCGGGGATCGCTGGTCAGCGTGGACTCGGTGGTCTGAAGGGTCTGTTTCCGCGCAAACTCAAGTGTAACATTGGGAATCGAGCTGAAAGCTGTTAATTACAAGTTGAAAATGGAAAGGGTTCATGTCATTAGATACGTTCATAAGTTATAGGAGCAGAATTAGGCCATCCCATCTAGTCTAATATGCCATTCAATCATGGCTGACCTCTCTCTCTCCCTCTCTCCCTCTCTCCCTCTCTCCCTCTCTCCCTCTCTCTCTCCCTCTCTCCCTCTCTCCCTCTCTCCCTCTCTCCCTCTCTCCCTCTCTCCCTCTCTCCCTCTCTCCCTCTCTCCCTCTCTCCCTCTCTCCCTCTCTCTATCTCTCTATCTCTCTATCTCTATCTATGTATCTATCTATCCATCTATCCATCTATCCATCTATCCATCCCTCCCTCCCTCCCTCCCTCCTTCCCTCCCTCCCTCCCCTCCATTCACCTGCCTTCTCCCCATAAACCCTGACTCCCGTATTGATCAAGAATCTATCAATATCTGCCTTAAAAATACCCTGAGTAGGAAGGAACAGCAGATGCTGATTTAATTCGAAGATAGACACAAATTGCTGGAGTAACTCAGCGAGACAGGCAAGAAGGGTCTCAACCCGAAACAACACCCATTCCTTCTTTCTTTAAAAATACCCAAATGACTTGGCCTCCGCAGTCGTCTGTGGCTATGAATTCCACAGATTCACCACCCTACTGTAATAATAGTAAAGGGTGCTGGAGGATTTAGCGGATTATTCTCAGCGGCTGGAGTTTCACAGGGTTAAGGTATTTCCAGGCAGACAGATTAGCTTGGGAGGAAGGGATGGCAGGACTGAGTGAGCCGGCATGGATGCAGCTGCTGTATTGGCAGAGACGGGGCTGGATGGCACTTGAGCAGCAGACTGACTGGGCGCAGGCATGCGTGGGAGCAGCAGCAGCAGCAGCCACTGAGACAGCTCGAGGCTAATCGCATTATTTCATGCTGCTGCTCGTGCCTGTGTTCCAAATCTCCAGGAGAAGGAGTCGGCTTTTCACCTTGTGTCCCCGGCATGTTCAAAAAAAGAACTGTCTGTATGACAGGAGTTTGCTTGTGAAATTGCTCCATGATCCATTTCACCTTGCATAACCTGCAAAAGAGCAAAAACAAATAGTGAAGATGAACTATGCGATTTAAATTATAAGAGATACAACATGGAAACAGACCCTTCAGCCCACCGAGCCTGAGCCAACCAGCGATCACCCCGTACACACCAGGGTGAATTGTACACACCCGTACACACCAATTTACAATTTTACTGAAGTCAATTAACCTACAAACTTGTCCGTCTTTGGAGTGTGGGAGGAAACCAGAGCCCCCAGGAGAAAACCCACGAGGTCACGGGGCGAATGTATAAACTCCGTACAAACAGCAGCCGTAGTCAGGATTGGTCCCGGGCCTCTGACGCTGTAAGCCAACAGCTCTACTGCTGTGCCACCATGTTGTCCCTTTTAGATGATGACAGAGGAAGTGGGTATTGGCAAGTAAGAGAGAGAGAATGTGTGTGTGTGTGTGTGCGCACGTACGCCTGCATTTACACTTTGGTCTGTAGCAGGGTCTAGTCTCCAATGCTCATAGAGTCATGGAAACAGGCCCTTCACAGAGTCATAGAAATTGGCCCATGCCTACCAAGATGACTGTCAGCACCAGTCCCGTTTGACCCGTATCCCTCTGAACCTTTCCTATCCATTTAGCTGTTAAAATGCATTTTAAATGCTGTTATTGTACCTGCCTCAACCACTTCCTCTGGCAGGACCATGGGAAAATGGCAGTGTGCATTCACCCGGCCTTGCCTTGGTGTTTCTAGCCCTTGGGCCGAGACCTCGCTCTGCTAAGTCAATGTGTGCAGTGTGCATACCAGGTGCAAGTATTCCCATGCCGATTTACTCCACCGAGCCCAGGCAGTCTCTTTACAGGGCAATCCAGACGGTCCCATTTCCCCAACCCTAGTCTAAAGTCCAAACTAGTGTATGGTTGATAGCTGGTCGGTGCGGACATGATGGGCTGAAGGGCCTGCTTCCATGTTGTATCTCTAAATTAAACTAAACTCTATTTGAAAATAATTCTCCTTTTCTCTACTCCTTCTATCCATGTTTTTCTTTGTTAAGGCAAAGACATCTCTCCGATTTATTTTGACGCCTCATAATTTTGTTCACCTCATTAAAATCTCTTCAGTTCAAACAGCTCCAGTTTGTATTTTCAGTCCTTGCATCACATTCTGCACTTTCACCAGGCAACAGCATATTTTTGGTAATGTAATGAACAACACCTGTACCTCAGCTCCAACGTGACTGTGTTTTATACAGGCCCATGCGCACTTTACTCTTTGCTTCGTCTAATAAATAAAAGCTTCCTGACTTGCTCCTGCCACCGACCTCTGAACCCCAGGGCGCCTGTGAGGCTGCCCGCGGGAGGTGACCTCCAGCCTCGCTCACCGACACTGTTCATATCCCACTTCCCTCCCTCCCATTACCTGCAGCCCCGGAGCAGTTTATGTGACATTTAGACAAGTGTTTAATTGCACACGCATAGGGATTGGCAAGCCTAATGCAGGCAAATGGGATTAGCATAGATAACATCATGGACAAGGTGAGCAAAAAGGATCCTTTAGTTCAGTTTAGTTTAATTTAGTTTAGTTTAGTTTAGTCTACAGATACAGCATGAAAACAGGCTCTTCAGCCCCCCCCCCCCCCCCCGAGTCCACACCAACCAATGATCCCTGTACACAACCCTATACACGCTAGGGACAATTTTCCATTCATACCAGGCCAATTAACCTGTAAACCTGTATGTTTGTGGGGTGTGGGAGGAAACCGAAGATCTCGGAGAAAGCCCGCACAGGTCACGGGGAGAACGTGCACACTCCTTGCAGACAGCCCCTGTAGTCAGGATCGAACCCGGGTCTCTGGTGCTGCCCTGTGCTGTACACTTCTGTGACTCCTTGACTGTTTATTATTTGTTACTTGTTGCAGTTTACACCACTTCCCCGCTTGCCCCTGTTGTGCCCATAGATGTCCATAAGGTGCCTCCTTCCTCAATGTCAACCCCAGCGCCTGTTTTTGTACCATCGGTAAATGTCTTTATCATGCCCTCTACCTTAAAGGTGAAATTGTTAATGTGCATCTAAAGTTACAAGGGTCCCAATGTAAAGGAAGGATCACAATGCAGGCAATGATACTTTAAGACATGCAGACACTGGTCTTTGTGTTCACTTGATGATTAAGCTACATCCTACTGGCTGCCTACTCTGCTTTGGAAGTCAGTTCAGATCTCTGTTATTGTTAACCTCTGCTGACAGTCCACATTCAACCTACAGACCAATTTAAACCACTTGCAAGAACTGACGTGAATGAGGCCGTCTCTGACATGTTCCAGCTAATGTAACCTGACATCGGCGAAGCCCGTCTAAGCAGCGAAATAGCTATGCAAAAGAGTCCAATGGAATTTTTTTTTTAAACTTGCAAAAGGGAGCAGGTAGATTGTGTGATCTGTGTTAACAGGTAAAACAGTCTTTCTCTTACTAATGATGTCCCAAATCACTGCACATTTGGACATTTGTAGGGATCGTTTGGTAGCAGAAAGAATATAAACTGGAAGCAGAGTAGATCCCTGAGTTCCTCAAATCTGCTCTGCCGTTTAATACGATCATGGTTGATCTGATTATAATCTCAATTCCTTATTATCAGCCAACCAGGGCAAACTTTTACCCCCTTGCTTATTGAGAATATATCTACTTTTGACAAAAATATCCAGTGACCGTGCTTTCAAATACAATTGTTCAGATGTGAACTGATTTGGGCCACCTTTAGCAAGAGCAAGGTTCTGGATATTTTATCCGGTGAACATAGATTTCACAAACTACCTATCATTTGAGGAAAAGAGCTTCCAGGACTCATGACACTGAGAGAAAAGGATTCTGCCCTGCTTTTAATAGACACAAAAAGCTGGAGTAACTCAGCGGGTCAGGCAGCATCTCTGGAGGGAAGGAATAGGTGAGGTTTTGGGTCGAGACCCTTCTTCAGACTGAGTGTCAGGAGAAAGGAAAAGGAGATATAGAAGGTGATATAGAAAGATATAGCACAGAAGGGGAACAGCGAGAGAGGATCGTCTGAAGAAGGGTCTCGACCCGAAACGTCGCCTATCTCCTTCGCTCCTTAGATGCTGCTGCACCCGCTGAGTTTCTCCAGCTTTTTGTGTACACAGCGAGAGAGGATGTTGTAGAACTCTCGTCGGAGAGAGGAGGAGAACTTATTCAAAGCAGGCATACCTTGAGAAGATTTCACAGTGGAGCAGACAAAATGTGTAAGAAGAATGTGTCAGATGTTAGTTTACACCAAAGTTAGACACAAAATGCTGGAGTAACAGTGGGCCAGGCAGGCAGCATCTCTGTAGAAGGGTCTCGACCTGAAATGCCACCTATTCCCTTTCTCCAGAGATGCTGCCTTACCCGCTGAGACACAAAATGCTGCAGTAACTATCTTCAGAATAAAATATCTCTTTGAACGTCTGCATTTCAAGGACAGCAGAGCATCAGTGCTGTCCAGGAATAGTGTCCAGGTGCAAGGTAATTCAGTCTGAATATATTCCCTTAAGGCTGCATAGACTGTTGCAGAATGCTGAAACATAGCCCTTGTTTTTTTGTTGTAACGTTTAAAGTGCCTAAACTCTGCAAAGCTCTTCTTTTGTGATAGTAACATCCCCGCTGTGTTATTGATCATTCTTATCAGTACCATTGTTCACTGTTGTTTTGGGCCACATTCACTCCTGAACACTTTAGTTTTCTTCACAGCTTGCCAGGCAGGTCTAAAATAACAGAAAGTGCCAAGAATACTCCGCAGCCTGCCAGCACTTGTGGAGCGAGCTCATGTTTCGGGTCGATGACCATTCTTGTTGAGTGACCCAGACTGCCCAGCCATGCGCTCCAGAGAAGCAGATTTCTGCCAGATGAAATCGCCATAATACTTTAACTCCACTTCCCTTTCCCATTCAGAATGAGGGCCGGGCCATTTAGGACTGAGATGAGGAAAAACGTTTTCACCCAGAGAGTTGTGAGTCTGTGGAATTCTCAGCCACAGAAGGCAGTGGAGGCCAATTCACTGGATGTATTCAAGAGGGAGTTAGATATAGCTCTTGAGTCCAAAAGAATCAAGAGAAAGCAGGAACGGAGTACTGATTTTGGATGATCAGAGATGATCATATTGAATGGCGGTGCTGGCTCGAAGGGCCGAATGGCCTACTCCACCTATTTTCCATGTTTCCATGTTTCCCACACTGATCTTTCAGTCCTGGGCCACTGTCAGACTGAGGCCACATGTACAAGGGAGGAACAGCACCTCATATTTTACTTGGGGACCTTACAACCCAGCAGTACGAATATTGATTTCTCCAATTTCACCTAACCCTTGCATTCCTTCTCTCTCTGTCCCTCCCCCATCCTAATCATATTGCTAGTTTCACTGTTTGGCTCCCTTCATTATCACCTCTCTTACAGCCAACAACGGATTATTGTGGGCTCCTCCTTTCTTGTGATCGGCACTGGCTTTAATTTCTATAATATTAAGTAACTCCTGCCTTCCCTCTCTCTGCACCATGGTCATCCTACGTTCCACTGTTTGCATCCCTGAATCACTTCGTTATCAGCTCTTCCATAGCCACCAATGACCTTTTGGGAGATTACTCTTCTTTGGTCATCTGCCACCAGCTCGGATTTGTTCTGGCCATTTCCTACCTACAGATCTATCCCGCCCCCCCCCCCCCCACCCACCATCTCTACTTTCAGCCTGAAGAAGCGCCCCGAGCTGAAACGGTAAGCATCCTTTTTTTCCAGAGATGTTGGCCTGACCCGCTGAGTTACTCCAGCACTTTGTGTTTATCTTCATGAAATGTCCATCCCATTCCAGAGAGCCTCTCCAAGCAGAGTAGCTAGCTGTCTGCTGCACATATGATACCAGTTTCCTGGAGGAACAACTGAAATATGGGTATTAACACACAGCAGAGTGAAGACTGGAGGACATGGATAGGTGATGTTTCAGGTGAGAATCCTTCTCCAGATGAGTTACTCTGAATTTGAGGCTGAAGAAGGATCCCGATCTGAGACATCACCTACCAATGTTTTCCAGGGATGCTCCCCGACCCTCTGCGTTACTCCAGCACTTTGAGTCTCTTTTTTTGTTGTAAAATAGCATCTGCAGCTCCTTGTTTCTATAGAGATTCTATAGTGGTAGAGTTCCTGCCTTACAGCGTCAGAGACCCGGGTTCGATCCTAACTACGATTACTGTCTGTATGGAGTTTGTACGTTCTCCCTGTGACCACATGCATTTTCTCCGGGTGCTCTAGTTTCCTCCCACACTCCAAAGATACACAGGTTTGTAGATTAATTGGCTTAGGTAAAAATTGTAAATTGTTCCTAGTGTGTAGGATAGTGCTAGTGTACGGGGATCGCTGGTCGGCATGGGCTTGGTGGCCCGAAGGGCCTGTTTCCACACTGTATCTCTAAAGACTAAAGGGCAGTATCCACCCATGTCTTGGCCACTTAAAGGTCTGTTTATTTTCCTCTTAAATGTATTAACTGTATCTGATTGATTGCATCACCTCCACAGGCTGCACATTTCAGATATCAACCAACTCTGCAAATGTAAATCCCCTAATCATCCCCTTTAAATCTCCTAATCATCCCCTTTAAATCTCCTGTCTCTGACCCTAAATCTATGCTCTCTTGTTTTTTGATATCTATGCCATGAAAAAATAATTCTGACTATCTACAATCTCTATGCCTCTCACATTCTTACATACGTCTATCAGAGCATCCTTGGTGTGGGAGATTGCAACCTTCATGTGGTCCGCCCTGTTTTGACGAATGCAATCAATGTGGCGTGCACAATCAAATAAGATCAAATAGAGCAAGTTGCCCTACAACGTTAGGCTGTGCACGCCATTCGCAAGAAGAAGAAGAAGAGCATCCCTCTACGACTTTCACACTTTAGAGAGCGCGGATGGGGGGTGGGGGAAGAGAAGGGGGGGGAGAGAGAGGGGAGAGAAGGGGGGGGAGAAGGAGTGGAGACACTTTTAAGAAGTATAATAAAGTTTAGCGTGCATTTTACCTACCGGTCAGTTTTCCTGGATCCTTAAAACTCCAATAAGCCAAGCAAAATGCGCGGTCAGCGAAGGAGATTGCCTACGGCTGCCCTCGACTGGCTGTAACTAAATAGCGACCCCACTCCACTGCACTACGAGTTAAAAAGAACCATGAATAAAATAAATTTTACTCGCGGAAAAATGTTCAACATGCTGAAAATGTTTCCGTGACCTAGCTGAGGCCGTGTGTATTCGGGAACTTCCCTCGAGCCTGAAGGAGCGTTCCTAGTGACCTCATAGGACCTCCTAGGACCACGTGTCGACCATGCTGCAAGATTGAGTCGCGGGCAAACTCGTCTAAACTCACAGATTAAGTCGCTGCAGTGGGACAGCCCCTTTACACAATTTTTTTCCAGCCCCACCCACCACTAAAGTCTTCCAATCCAGACAACATCCTGTTTGGAGTTTAAAAGAAGTCTGACCAGGATTGACTCCAACGAGATTGGCAGGCCGCGGCCAGCAGTAGGGAGGCACCAAGCTCGGTCCATGCTCCTCACCAGAAGACCGGATGAGACCAGGGAGGAGGAATATAGGGAGCCGGCACGGGTGGACGCAAGACCGAGGGCCGGGAGGAGAATGAACCGGGGCCACCCTCAAGGTCAGTTGCGGGCGGCCACCCTGGGGCACCAAAGGTGAAGGTGGCTGAGCGAGGTGAGGAATGACGGTTCACTGGATGATCCAGATGGAGGCGACGGCTGGAGGCCCTGCAGCAGCCTGGGGCTCGCCTGGATCGGGCACCATTCCAGGAGACCGAGCGCGCGGACCAGACTGGACTTTGGAAATGTCGTCAAAACCTGGCGGCTCTTGCACGCGGCCTCAGTGGACTATTTCTGTACACTTTGCTAACTGGGGATTGTGCTTAGTTATGGTAATACTTTACTGAACTGTATGGAAAAAAGATTTTAATTATGCGTTTGTACGTGTCAATAAAGCACCTTTGAGCGTTGAATCTCCTCTGCACTCTCTCCCATTCCCTGCATTTCCTCATCACTCCCTATCATTTTTTCATTACAAGCCCAGTCTAAATCTACCCTTGATGTCCTTATCCTTCAAGCCCATCCATGCTGGGGATCAATCTGATGGACCTTTGCTGTCCTCCCTCTACCGCAAGTATATCCATCCTTTGACAGGGAGCACAGACCGCCCATTCGACATTCCAGATGTGGTCTCTCCAGGGCTCTGTATAATTGCAATATAATGTACTTACTCTCTCTATCCAACATAATGTTGATCTTCATCTTTGCTTGCTGGATGTACGTGCTGACTTTCAATGACATGCACAAGGATATCTCAGTACCACCAGCATTTAATCTCATGCCATTTAAAAATGCAGTTGCTGTCTACTTTTTCCGCCAAAATAGATTTCTTCAGCCAGGTATTGGAGCATTTAAATACTTTTGTACAGGTACATGGATAGTAAAGGTTTAGATGGATATGGGCTAAATGTGAGCAGGCAGGACTAGTGTAAATGGGCACCTTGGTTTGCAAAGGCAAGTTGGGCCAAAGTTCTCCATGCTTTAAATATGACTCTCTTGAGAGTTTTGTTCACCTTGCCCACTCTAGTGTGCAGACAGGTAGACCTTCGATTTAAACCAGTATCTGTAGATCTTGCCTGTGCACTAGTGTGGAGACATCTGACTCATCTAGGGATTTCTTCACAGACGTTCACATTAATTTCAGTTGAGTTGTTATCTTTGGGAACCGTGGGATACCACAACAACACGATTCTTTGGATGGTTTACTTCTTTAATGAGTACTAAGAATTCCTCGAGCAAAGAAGAAAGGATCATGAGAACTTCCATCAGATCCAGTGTTAACGTGAGTGGTTCTTTGCACCACTCACCCGTTCCCCCAACGCAACCCATTCCCCCGACGTAATAGTCCACCACTCACCCATAGACCCCCCAACTGCACAGGCGCGGCGCTTTTCGCCCCAGCTCCCAGCACTCCCTCCTCCGCCTCTTCACCCGCCCTCTTCTTTCCCCTCTCCTCCTCCCCTCCCCCAATCTCTCCCTCACCTCTCCCTCCCCTTCCTTTCCCCTCCCCTCAGTCACTCCCTCCCTCCCTCCATACCTCCTCTCCTTTCCATCCCCCCCCTCCTATCCCTCTATCTTTGACAGGTGCTTGCAAAGTGACAATGATCTGTTGTTGATTGAGAAATCTCATCATCCAAGCATGTTTTTGTCATGCTATGCTTTGAAATGTCGCCAAAGTTGGTGAATTCCGTGGGAAATGCAAGAGTTATCCAATGCCCATATTCCCATTCACATCGAGACTGCCAGGGTTGCTCATGTTGC
Source organism: Okamejei kenojei (assembly GCA_035221665.1). NCBI lineage: Eukaryota > Metazoa > Chordata > Chondrichthyes > Rajiformes > Rajidae > Okamejei > Okamejei kenojei. Next base: position 16,589,669 of record CM069146.1, read on the forward strand.
ATGAGGAAAGTTGATTGCAGTTGTTCATTTATAGCCACAGTATCTAATATCTCTGTTGGGAATGACAGGCCAAATTCCAAGAGGACTTCATTGCGTCTGAGGTTGGGTAGAAATCTCCCAGTTATCTGACATGTGATTGTTGTAAGGTTATCATCTCCCCCAGGAAGGATGTTGTCAAGCTGGAAAAGGTGCATAGAAGATTTACAAAGATGTTGCCATGAGCTAAAGGGAGAGGTTGAGCAGGCTAGGACTCTACTCTTTGGAGCGCATCTTATAGAGGTGATCTTATAGAGGTGTACAAAATCTTGAGAAGAGCAGATTATGTAAATGCACAGAATAGGGGAATCGAGAACCAGAGGACATAGGGTTAAGGTGAGGGGGGAAAGATTTAATATGCACCTGAAGGGTAACTTTTTTTACTCAAAGGGTGGTGGGTATGGAATGAGCTACTGGATGAGGTAGTTACCGCAGGTACTATCATAATATTTAAGAGATATTTGGACAGGTACATGGAAAAGAAAAGTTTCAAGGGTTATGGGCCAAGCGCAGGCAGGTGAGATTAGTGTGGATGGGGCATGTTGGTCGGCAAGGGCAAGTTGGGCCGAAGGGCCTGTTTCCACGCTCTCTGACACTAAATGTGTTTGAAATCTGTGATGAAAATATATTTTTGTTTTCAAGCGGAAGAAAAATCTTTCCACAGGAGGAATTTCCTTGGACTGTGAGGGAGTGCTTCTTAGAGTATTAATAATGCTGATGACGGCTGCAATTGTCCCACATGAATGTTGCCAGCAGCAGAGAGGTTTTGGACAATGAAGTGAATGCAGTCCTCTGGGATCCAATGTATTGGTGTATATTAGCTGCAGAGGGTAGCACTGCAGAATAAACTGGGGAAGATGATGAAACGTGTCAGGATTGGAAAATATTCCTGTTCTCGGTGTTTTCAAAGTTTGTTGCAACAAGCGCATTTTTTTCTCTCTCAGAAGACCTTGTAGACCCCGTTACCTGCTCCAGCCTATACTTAGGTCCAGCGTCATAAATCTAAAGTTCTAACACTGTAACTCCACCGTCCTTCAGGTGGTCTGCCACAAAATCAATGACACCTTTTGTCCTTTGTCACCTGGCATTACTTTAATCTTTTAAAGACATCACAAACAGGCGACGCTGCCAACCCTAAACTCAAGTCAACCGTGCTGACTGCCAGATAGTCCACAACATTAATAACCCGAATTTACAAGATTATGACCCTTCTTGTATATAATACATATACCAGCGACTCGAGTTTGATCCCGATCTCGGGCACTGACTGCGTGGACAATTTACAATGTTTTACTGAAGCCAACCAACCTACAAACCTGCACGTCTTTGGAGTGTGGGAGGAAACTCCGGAGCACCCGGAGAAAAGCCACGCGGTAACGGGGAGAACTTACAAACTCCCTACAAGCAACCCCCCCCCATTCAGGATCAAACCCGAGCTGCAAGTCTACTGCCGCGCCACTGTGCCACCCATCTGTGGAGGAATTAGACAAATAACACTTTGGGTCAGAACCCTTCTTCAGAACTTGGAACTAAGGCTTTCCTTGAATTAATTCAAAGAAAGTGGGCACTGATACCAAGGCTTGTCACATTGCTCACTCCACCTCTTGTGAATGGAGCTCAACAATATGCAGTCATCTTTGAACCTGCCACACTTCTGATCTTTCAACAGATGGAGGTCATTGAGAAAGCAACGGAAGACAATTGAGCCTGTGGTTCCCCTGCAACAATGTTCTCGGGAGGAGATGGTTAATCTCAATATTTGTCTTTGGGAAACTTGATTCCATTGAGTGAACATTTCCCCCTTTTTCTCAAGGCTCCATCATACTACACTTGGTCAAAAATAACCTTTATATTCTTGCCTCTGCTCTGGAATGTTTTGGTCGTGTTTGTTCGAAATACTCTTTGTCCATGTCAATGCATATAGGTTGGGTCAAGTTATTCTGCAGAAACCCAAATCCTCTGCCATTCTCTTGCAACAGGCTAGAATCTTAAACCATGCACAGTTTCCACTTGGGAAACCAATCAATAATCTAGGCATTAATCATTCCCTATGTGACAAATATTGAGTCATTTTTCCCCATATATCTGCTTAAACTCATTTCATTTTCACAGAAAGTGAAGCAAGCAGTGAACCAGCACAATTAGGGAGACATTTTTTTTTCAAGCTTGAAGGAATAGTCTTTTTATGTGTGGTAATTTGCTGTCAATTTATTAATATCTCATTTTAGTCCGCTAGTTATGAATAACTCACTTTTTAAAATAACCGGAGATAGCTTTGCATATCCATGCAGAACCCTTTTACCATTTGCATTTCTATAGTAATGAAATTCTTAGTAAATTAGGAAAGGTTACATTGAAAAGTGGTTAAAATGAGCCAATTAGTGTTATTGTGCCAAAAATGAAGCTGTTTCGAGGGCCTTGAAGACTTTGTGAAAGGACCAATTAACACAAACGTGAATGGTGATTAATTCATTTGGGCATGTGGTTCGTTTTGTGGACGAGGCTGCTGATATTGCCATTTTAAAACTGGCTTGGAAATATGCAAAAAAATATTAATCGCTAATGTAATTTGCTTTAAAAGTTGGGTGGGTGCAGTTTCCCATCAACCCCTTCAGCTCATCGAGAAACGCTAACTTGATTTACTAATTTTCCCTTCAGATCAGAACAAATCGGAATAAAAACCCCCCAAACTATTGCAGGAACCCAGAGGGTCGAACATCATGGAAATAGGCCCTTCGACCCACCATGTCCATGCTGACTACCAATCACCCATTCACACTGGTTCTATGTTATCCCACTTTCTCATCCACTCCCTACGCACTGGGGACCATTTACAGAGGGCCAATTAACCTACAAACCCGCACTTCTTTGGGATGTGGAGGAAAGCTGAGCACCCAGAGGAAACCCACGCGGTCACAGGGAGAATGTGCAAACTCCACACAGACCGCACCCGAGGTCAGGAGCGAACCTGGCACTCTGACGCGGAGGGGCCGCAGCTATACCAGCTGTGCCCCTGTGCCAATCCATGGAGGGGAACGAATGGTTGACATTTTCAGGTCAAGAGTCTGCATCAGGATTGAGTGTGGAATGGGAAGATACCAAGTATAAAGAGGAGAGGACAGTGGAAGCCGGTAGTTGATGCGTGTACCGAGATGGGGTGTAGGATAATGGATAAATAGAGGTGGAGATGGGGGAGGGAGTAGTAAGGAGTCGGGGGACAGAGAAAGGTAGATACTAGGTGATAGCTGACTGCGTAAAAAAAATGGCAGTGGGAGCCAGGATGGTAGGGTCAAGGTGCAGCCCACTGCTGTGGGGGTGATCAGCAGGGACTCAAAGATGATATTAGAAATGTGACAATGGGAACATTAAGGGAGAGAAGAGGAGCAGATGATACCAGAAGGAGAAGGGCATCGAGTGGGTGCAATAAGTGTAGAGTCGATGGATGGAACCAGGAGTAGGAGGGATATGAAGGGCTAAAGTATGGGAAAGGGCATTACAATGAGAGGTGGATGGGAAGGAAAGAGAGAGAGTTATCTTTAGTTTAGCTTAGTTTGGCGATACAGCACGGAAACAGTTTAGTATAGTTTAGTTTATTGTCACGTGTAGCGAGGTACAGTGAAAAACCTTTGCTGTGTGCAATCCAGTCAGTGGAAAGACAATACAAGATCACAATCGAGCCATTACAGCATATAGATACACGATGAGGGAATGACGATTAGTGCAAGGTAAAGCTAGTAAAGTCTGATCAAGGATAGTCCAAGAGCCTTCGGCCCACCTCATCCTTGTACACTAGTGCTATCCTTCACACTCGGGATACCAAAGCCAATTTACCTACAAACCTGAACGTCTTCGGAATGTGGGTAGAAACCAGAGTACCCAGAGAAAACCCACAAGGTCACGGGGAGAATGTACAAACTCCGTACAGATGCCACCCATCGTCAGGATCGAACCCCAGTCTCTGGTGCTGTGCGGCAGCAACTCTACTGCTGCACCACCGTGCCACTCCTGTGGCTGGAAAATTCAAGCTGGTAGCATTGCGTTGTAGGCACCCCAGTGGAATATGAGACGTTGTTCTTTGATTTGCATTGAGCTTTACTCTGGCTGTGGAGAAGGCAAACTAGAAGAACGCCATTCAATGTATGCCTGGCTAGTCCACAACCCAATGGTATCAACAGTGACTTTTCCAATTTCAGATCACACTTCTTTCGATCCACCTCCGGTCCTCCAATTTTTGTTCTGTTTCCCATCCATCCTCCTCCAGCCCCATTAGCCATTATCATTCTCCCCCCCCCGTCGATTCCACACTACGGGCAATTAATAAAGGTCAATCAACCTCCAAACCCGCACGCTTTAGATTGTGGGAGGAAAGCGAAGGATACCCACAGGGTCACATTGAGAACACGCAAACACACAAACAGCACCCGAGGTCAAGATTGTACCCTGTGTCTCTGATACTGTGAGGCAGCAGCTCTTTCAGCTGCGCCACTGTGCCATCTTATGTGTGAAAGTATAACCTTGGTATCTAATCATAGATTTAATTTGAATTGTGAAGATCCATTCAATTTAAAGCTGCATTCATTAACCAACATTCAGGCGCTTAAAAGATTTTAGGTATCAGCTTGTTGATGAGATGCTGGTCTGCAAGACCAACTCCTTTTGAAATGGTCCATTAGGCGGAAGTGTTTATCAACAAAGAGAGATTTGGTTTGTTCCACTCCATACTGTTTGAGTAGAAGGATAATTGGTCTCCAAGGAATGACACACTGAACAAATATGAGTATGCAGAGTTCCCTGTAATAAGCTGATGGCAATTAAGGGCTTTCTAAAAACATTTCTTTGGTGACGTGGCGGTGTTCTTTGAAGACAAAGCTTTGTTATTGTTTTAAACCACGTGCTCATAATCGAGACAGGCTGCGGTCCAACATTTAAAATCGTAAATTTAAATACAAAAGGGCCTGTCCCACTTAGGCGACTCTTTAGGCGACTGCCAGGGACCTGTTTAATGGAATTCACCTCCAACAACCTACGACAACCCACAACAGCAAAAATTGTCGTCACTGTCGCCGAAAATTGTTGAAAATGTTGTGGCAATCGCATGTAGTCACCCAAAAAATCGCCTAAGTGGGACAGGCCCTTAAATGCTTTAAATGCACCAACAATTTCAGCAGGAAATCTTTTTCCAAAGGGTTTGAAGTCTATTGACATTAAATGCGGATCCAAGTTAAATTGGAAATTAATGCAAATGAATGTTTGGAAATATAAAGACTAGGTTTTAGATATTAATCATCTTTTTTTTACTTGTTGGCATAACTTCTCTTGAGAAGCTGGGGGTTGATCTGGCTTGAACCACTGCAGGACTTCATTGATGGTGCTCCCACACTTCTGTTGGCTAGGAAGTTCCAGGACGTAGAAGCAACGACAATGAAGGAACAAGTGGGGTATTTCCAAGGCAAAGTGGTGTGGGACATGGGGTGAGAACTGTGGGTGGTAGGTTCCAGAGACACAAGCAACGGCAGATGCTGGTTTACCAAAAAAAACCTAAAAGTGTCATATTAACTCAGCATCTCTGGAGAAGAAAAACCCTTCTTCCCGACCCAAAACATCTGCAATCCACGTCCTCCTGAGATGCTGAAACAAGGAACTGCAGATACTGATTTACAAAAAAATACACAAAGTGCTGGAGTAACTCAGTGGATCAGACAGCATCTCTGCAGAACATGGATAGGTGACATTTCGGGTCGGAATCCTTCCTCAGATTGCATAGACGGCAGTCTGAACAATGGTTCGGACCCGAAATGGCACCTATTCTTTTTTTCCAGAGATGCTGCCTGACCGGCTGAGTTACTCCAGCACTTTGTGTCTTTTTTTGTAAACCAGTATCTGCAGTTCCTTGTTTCAACAACTCAGGAGGACATGGATTGTAGATGTTTTGGATTGGGAAGAAGGGTCCCAACCTAAAAGCCATCTTACCCATGTCTTCCAGAGATGCTGCCTGACCCTCTGGAGTTATTCCAGCACTGTGTATCATTTTTTTTGTAAAGCAGTATCTGCAGTTCCTCGATTCAGCTGCTCGGCAGGGACATGGATAGTCAATGTTTCAGGTCGGGACACTTCTCCTTCCCAACCTGAAACGTTGCCTATCCATGTCCTTCAGAGATGCTGCCTGACCCTCTGAATCACTCCAATATGTTGCTGCTTTTTTCTTGTTGGTGATGTTCCCATCCGCTTGGTGCCTTGCCCCTCTTGGTGATAGCTGCCGTAGGTTTGGGAGATGCTGTTGGCCGAGTGACTAGTTTGTGGGCACAGCGCTCCCAGTTTCAACACCAACCCTGAATGTTGAGAAGCAACTGCAGGCGGGGCTTGGTTAGGGGCAGCTTTTGTGGATTCAGAGTTGGTGCCTGGCTTGGTGCGGAGCAACATAATCTGTTGTGGTGGGTACGGGAAAAAGAAAGGAAGAGGCGGAGACAGTAGGCTGTGGGAGTACTGGGAGGTGGAGGGGAAGGAGGGAGAAAGCAAGGACTACCTGAAATTGGAGAAATCGATGTTCATACCGCTGGGGTGTAAACTACCCAAGCCACCCCCACACCCCCCCCCTTATCAGTCTGCAGAAGGGTCTCGACCCAAAACGCCGTCTATTCCTTCGCTCCATAGATGCTGCCTCATCCGCTGAGTTTCTCCAGCATTTTTGTCTACCTTTGATTTTTCCAGCATCTGCAGTTCTTTATTAAACATAATCTGCTATATCCTTTTTTTTAATATAATCTTTCCAGAATAAAGAGCTAAATGGGTCAATCTAACCATCGGAGGGTATTTAAGATTGAATCGCATTGCTGAGGATCTGAAGTCAATTAAGGGACAGAATGGATGACATTTGCTGTAAGATTTGCAGCTTGCTTTCCCTCAGGTTTCCATGGCAATTCTGTAATTTTATGGTCATCATTATTCAATCCATTTTTTTTTGTAAATGCCAAGTTATTTTTAACTGAGTTTAAATTCTACTCTGCCACAGTAAGCTTTGAACTCTCTGGATTGTTAGTCCGGCGCACGCCACGTGTAAATTGTTCATTAATTTAACCGCTGTGCAGTAATTCACTGTTGCCATCTGATCTTTTTGTGGCTCTTAAAGTAATAATCTACCAAAGGCTCTTTCCCCAAGGGGCTCCCCCTTTGTGGCCATCTTTCAAGTTGGAATTAATGGGTGTAAACAGACGAGGTGATTGTGCCAAAGGTGCAGTGGATTTTCAGTACGGTTAACCCTCGCTTTAACGGGGTTCTTTATAACGGATTTTGGTTATAGCGGACGGATCTACCGGCGGCTGCCTATCCCACCCCCCGTTCACACCACCTCTCAAAGCCCCGGCTGCCCGAGCCAGCCCCCGGCCCCCGCCGCCTCTCCAGCCATTTCCAGCTCGCGCCTGCTACCACCGATGATGACCCTTGCCAAAGCTCCGGCCGCGCGCGGGCAGCGACCATTGACTCCGCCGATCCTCGCCTCTCCCCCCCGGCCTCCAGCAGGCCAGGGCCGTCAACTCACCCGGAATCCAGGCCCAGTTCCAGACTGAGAGACTGAAGAAGGATCTCGACCCGAAACGTCACCTATTCATGTTGTCCAGATTCAGGGGCAGTTTCCTCAAAACTGTTATCAGGCAACTGAACCATCCTACCACAACTAGAGAGCGGTCCTGAACTACTATTTACCTCATTGGTGACCCTCAGACAATTTTTGATCGGACTTTACGAGCTTTACCTTGCGCTAAACGTTATTCCCTTATCACGTGTCCATACACTGATAAGGGCCCGATGGCCCGATCGTAATCGTGCCCGATGACTGGTTAGCACGCAACAAAAAGCTTTTCACTGTACCTCGGTACACGTGACAATAAACTGAACTGAATGAACTAAACTGAGATGCTGCCTGAGATGTTACTCCAGCACCTTGTGCCCTTTGGCCAACCAATCTGCAACTCCAGTTGTTTGTTTCTCCAACTTATACAATGATAATCGGTTATAGCGAACAATTGGCAAAAACAGACACTCCCCCCCCCCATGGTCTGTTATAACGAGGGTTTGCTGTATTTTGACAGCTTTGATAGCTGGCTGCAGGATCGGGGATAGTTTGGTTGGCTGTTAACATTTATTTTAGCTCTTTAATTGGCGGAGCTTTCATTGCCTGTACCTGTCCGGTCACTAACAATGTAAATGGACAAAAACCTTGTCTCAGCTTCTTCCTGTACATTTATGTTGGGGAACCTGCTCCTAAGTAACTCCGCTGACTTCTGGCTCCTGTGACTTATGATATTATGAGCTTACGATCTCATGACCAAACCTTTCTCATAGGCCAGTGCATCAGTACAATTAGTTCATTGCTAACCACATGTCTATGAGTCGGAAGGTCATGGATTCACGCAGGCTCTATGCCAGAGGCCCAGACACGAGGTCCACAGGTAGACACAGAGTGCTGGAGCAGGTGAGGCAGCATCAATGGAGAAAAGGAATACATGACATTTCGGGTCGGAACCCTTCTTCAGAGATGCTGCCTGACCTGCTGAGTTATTCCAGAATTTTGTGTCTATCTTCAGTATAGACCTGCATCTGCTGTTCCTATGGTCCGAAGAAGGGTTCTGAGCCGAAATGTCACCTATTCCTTTTCTTTAGAGATGTGGCTGACCCACTGAGTTACTCCAGCACTTTGTGTCTATCTTTGGTATAAACTAGCATCAGTGGTTCCTTCCTACACATGAGGTCCACAGTTTACCACTTTGCCAGAGGTTTTGTATTTTGAAGAGCTGTTAAATCAAGATCTTGTCTCCCTCAGCAGCTTCTTGTTAGAAGTCTTGCATCACTGTTGAAATGCGGAGGGCACACGAGATGGAGAGGAACTCTGTGCATGTCCTGGCCAATATTTGTCTTTCAAATAACGTCACAGAATATGTGACACTGTATTTTTCTCATAACTGACTTGTCTGATGAGATGGGCAGGAGGGTAGTTTGTGAGTTGGTGCACCTCTTATGTAGTTTAGTTGAGTTTAGTTTAGAGATACAGTGTGGAAACAGGCCCTTCAGCCCATCGGGTCAGCATCGACCGGTGATTCCTGTACACTTGTGTATGGCGTGCACAGCCTAAAGTTGTTGGTCAACTTGTTCTATTTGATCTTGTTTGTGCATGTCGGGTTGATTGCATTAGTCGAAGCAGGGCAGACCACGTGAAGGTTGCAATCTCCCACCCCTCCTGTACACTAGTTCTATCCTACACACACTAGGGACAACTTACAGAAGCCAATTAACGTACAAACCCGTATGCCTTTGGAGTGTGGGAGGAAACCTGAGCATCCACCGCAAGCCCGCGCGGACACAGGGAGAACGTACAAACTCCGTACAGACAGCACCCGTAGTCAGGATCGAACCTGGGTCTCTACCGCTGCTCATTAAGCGGGGCGTCTGTGCTTTCGATGTGTAGAATCAATTCTCCATATCGCCCCGAATGCTCCTTCTCCACATTGGGCCACAGATTCCCAAGAGTTGGTTGGAATGATGTTTCGGAGCACCTCCTGGGATCTTTTCCTCTGTCTGCCTGATAACCACTTTCTATGATGGGGCTCAGACTGAACTGTTTTGGGAGTCCTGTGTTGGAAAGACTTGTCCTGTCCAACTTGTCCTGCCCAAGGTGGATCTGACCAACACTAGAAGACAGAGCTAGAAGGTGCGAATGGGAAAGGTTAATGGAGGTGGGCAGGGCAAGCTTTTTACACAGAGTTCTGGGGGCTTAGAATGCATTGCCAGGGGTGGTGGTGGAGGCAGATGCATTAATGGCTTTTAGATAGGCGCTTGGAAGTGGAGGGAATAGAGGGAGATGGATCATGTACAGGCAGATGAGTTCAGTTTAACTAGGAATCAAGTTCAGCACAAATATTATGGGCTGAAGGGCCCGTTCCTGTGTTGTACTGTTCTATGTTTTATGTTCTGTAACCAATTGAGTGTAACTGGGGCACTTGGTATGGTGACCTGGAAATACAACAGTTGTTTGTTCACATATCCTTCCAGTGAATTTGGAGGATGCATTAAGGCAGCTTTCTCACTTGATGTTTCCTTGGAAGAACTGGTTTCTTTAAACAGGGGGCTGGAGTTAAACATGTTTAATCTTGCAAAATGGACACAGCAGATGCAACTACTGTCATTAGATTAATCTTTTGATCTAGTTTATTCTGAAAGCCAGAAGATATTTCTGAAGGCAGTTAAGTACCATTTTAATATTTTAACAAGGTAAAATTAAGAAGATTATCAAAATAGATAGAAACTGAGGAAGACTTTTCAAATATCATTGAAAATGAAGGAGATGTTTTTAAATTGGGGTGGTTGTAAATTATAATTAGACCTATAACTTTGCACAGTCTGATCTGTATTGGAGATTTCAATGGACCATGTCATTTCCATAAGACCACAAGACATAAGACATATAGGAGCAGAATTATGCCATTCGGCCCATTGTGTCTGCTCTGCTTTTCGATCATGGCTGATCAGTTTTCCCTCTCAAACCCATTCTCCTGCATTCTCACCGTAATCTTTAACGCCCTTATTCATCACCTAGATATCAATCTTTGCATTAAAAACACCCAATGACTGGACCTCCACCGCTGCCTGTGGCAATGAATTCCATAGATTCGCCGCCCTCTGGCTAAAGAACTTCCTCCTTATCTCCATTCTAAAGGTACATCAACTGATCCGAGTGTCAGGGGAGAAGGCAGGAGAAAGGGGTTGCGAGGGAAAGGTAGATCAGCCATGATTGAACGGCAGAGTAGACTTGATGGGCCAAATGGCCTAATTCTGCTCCAAGAACATATGAATTTATGAACATCCTTTTATTCTGAGGCTGTGCCCTTTGGTCCTAGACTCTCCCACTACTCCAAACATCCTCTCCACATCCACTCTCTCAAAGCCTTCCATTATTCGGTAGGTTGCAGTGTGACCCCCCCCCCCCCCCCCCCTCATCCTTCCAGTTCTCATGCATTGTATAGAGTAACAATGAATCATGTAATTACCCAATTATATCCAATGAATAGAATTGCTAATTGAATTATAATATTTAAGTACAGTATGATGAAAAAATGTACCCAGTGAAAGCACGAAATGTAGCTATTGAATTTGCTCCCACAACTTCATCGCGCTGTTATTAAAATTAACCATTTTCTACACCTTTGATAAAATGGAATTGCTATGTTAATCATTTAAAGGGCAGGGTGTGCGTTTGCAGTATTTCAGCTTTGGCCTTGAGCAGAGCTGATGGAAGCAGAGGAGGTTCACCAGAAATGGCGAGGCTGGGATTGTCTTTTCACAAGTTATAGGAGTAGAATTAGGCCATTTGGCCCATCGAGTCCACTCCACCATTCAATCATGGCTGATCTCTGCCTCCTATTCCCATTTTCCTGCCTTCTCCCCATAACCCTTGACATCTGTTCTAATCAATAATTTGTCTACCTCTGCCTTAGAAATATCCACTGACTTGGCCTCCACAGCCCTCTGTGGCAATGAGTCAACCCCTCCACTCGCCACATCTTCCCATCTCCCCCCCTGTCAACCCCTCCACTCGCCGCATCTTCCCATCTCCCCCCCCCCGTCTGCCTTCCGCAAAGACCGCTCCCTCCGCAACTCCCTTGTCAATTCTTCCCTTCCCTCCCGCTCTACCCCTTTCCCGGGCACTTTCCCTTGCAACCGCAAGAAATGCTACACTTGTCCCTTCACCTCCCCCATCCACTCCTTTCAGGGACCCAAGCAGTCCTTCCAGGTCCGACAGAGGTTCACCTGCACCTCCTCCAACCTCATCTACTGCATCCGCTGCTCCAGATGCCAGATGATCTATATCGGTGAGACCAAGCGGAGACTTGGCGATCGTTTCGCCGAACACCTCCGCTCGGTCCGCATTAACCAACCCGACCTCCCGGTGGCTCAGCACTTCAACTCCCCCTCCCATTCTGTATCCGACCTCTCGGTCCTGGGCCTCTCCACGGCCAGAGTGAGCAACACCGCAAGTTGGAGGAACAGCACCTCGTATTCCGCTTGGGGAGACTGCATCCTCTGGGCTTGAACATTGAATTTTCTCAATTCTGTTAACCCTTGCTGTCTCCTCCCCTTCCCACCTCTCCCTCAGCCCTCGGGCCCTGGCATTCCCTCTCTCTCTCTATCTCCCTCCCCCACCCTAGTCGCACCAGCTTCTCATTTTCACACCACAAACAGCTTACAATGGCTTGTTCCCTTTATCATTGATACCTTTTTGCATATCTTTCATTCATTGTTCTTTATCTCTCCACATCACCGTCTATATCTCTCGTTTCCCTGATCCCTGACCAGTCTGAAGAAGGGTCTCGACCCGAAACGTCGCCTATCTCCTTCGCTCCTTAGATGCTGCTGCACCCGCTGAGTTTCTCCAGCCTTTTGTGTACCCTCGATTCTCCAGCATCTGCAGTTCCTTCTCTTCCACAAATGAACTACCGTCTGAATAAAGAAGTTCCTCCTCACATCCTTTCTAAAAGAGCACCCTTGCCTTTTCTGGAGCTGCAGAGGCTGAGCGGTGACCTTGTAGAGCTCTATAAAACTATGAGAGACAGGGCAGACAGTAAGAACATCTGCCTATCTCCTTCGCTCCTTAGATGCTGCTGCACCCGCTGAGTTTCTCCAGCTTTTTGTGTACCCTCGATTCTCCAGCATCTGCAGTTCCTTCTTTAACAGACAGTAAGAACAATTGTTTCCACAGTGGGTGTGTCCAAAACAAGAGGTTATATGTTTAAGGTTAGAAGGACAAGCTTAAGAAGGGTTTTGAGGTTGTTTTTCCACACTGAGAATATTTGATATTCCAGTTGTGGGAGTAACTGCAAATGCACACCCTGCCCTTTAAATTATTAACATAGCAATTCCATTTTATCAAAGGTGTAGAAAATGGTTAATTTTAATAACAGCGTGATGAAGTTGTGGGAGCAAATTCAATAGCTACATTTCGTGCTTTCACTGGGTACATTTTTTCATCATACTGTACTTAAATATTATAATTCAATTAGCAATTCTCCTGCCAGTGGAAGTGATAGAGGCATGTATAATGTCAGCATTTAAGGAGGATCTCGACAGATGCTCGACTTGGCAAGTTATACATGGCTACCGACTTAATGCAGGCAAATGGGATGAGTACAAGTGGATAACAAACTAAGATAGACACAAAAAGCTGGAGTAACTCAGTGGGTCATCCGTGGAGGAAAAGGTGACGCCTTGGGTCGACACCCTTCCTCAGACGGAAGATGTGTTCTTCCTTCACATCCACAACAGAGTTAGGTTTTGAAAAATTAACTCTTGCGTATCCAAAGAATGCAGACCTCTGCGAATTAGTTTTCTTGTCCCAGGTATTAGGCAACACGGGAAAGGCTGCATTGGTCGCTTCTTGTAGGCCTGAGTTTCTAACGTGGATCACCTTCTAGGTCTTCACTGCAGTGATGGCCCAGAGTTGTTACCAACTAATTGTTATTTATTGTTAGTAAAACAATTTATTCTTGCTTCTAACATCACATTACTTTTAAGAGCTGTAAAATGGCGCGTTGAGGTTTAGTGCAAGTCTCCATTTTGGACTTGGCTGTATATCTATAACTGCATGCAAATATAAGTATTGGTGAGTCAGGCTGTGACTAAATGCGTGAAGCACCGTGATTCATGGGTGATTACCCACAGGGAAGCCTGCATGGGTTTAGCTTTAGCTGTTAACTGCTCTGTAGGTTAATTGGCTTCTGTAAAATTGTAAATTATCCCTCGTGTGTGGGATAGTGCGAGAGTATGGATTGCTAGTCAGCATGGACTCGATAGGCCAAAGGGCCTGTTTCCACATGGTGCTATCAATCCCAAAATAGTTGGTTACAAGTCTAAAGCTTGATGTACACATTGCAAAGATTTCAGATTATCAGTTTAGTTTTGAGAGACAGTGTGGAAACAGACCATTCGGCCCACTGAGTCTGCGCTGACTAATGTTTAAGAAAGAACTGCAGATGCTTGAAAAATCGAAGGTAGACAAAAATGCTGGAGAAATTCAGCGGGCGAGGCAGCATCTAAGGAGCGAAGGAATAGGTGACGTTTCGGGTCGAGACCCTTCTTCAGACTGATGTGGGGGTGGGGGGGGGGGGCATAGATGCTGCCTCACCCGCTGAGTTTCCCAAGCATTTTTGTCTACCTGTGATCACCCTAGACATTAAGGACAATTTACAGAAGCCAATTAGCCTTCAAACCTGCACACCCTTGGAATGTGGGAGGAAGCTGAAGCATTCAGAGAAAACCCACGCAGTCTCAGGGAAAACGTAAACTCTGTACAGACAGCGCCCGTAGTCAGGATCGAACCCAGGTCTCTGGCCCTGTAAGGCAGCAACTCTACCGCTGCTCGTCTGTGTCGCCCGACTCCTTCTCTACAGTGTTTAGATGCTTCCATATGATTAGTTCTGGAAATCCTCATTTCCACAGAAAAATGCCGCAGTCATTCCTCAATATCCACCATCTGATGCTGAGAGTTAGTTCTGCAGGATTCTCCAACAATGCAATTTCTCTCTTGTATTCTGTAAGGAACAGACAGCAATTGTTTTATGCAGGGACATGACTTTATGATATTTACGACATGGACTTAACTGTGATATTAGAGGCCTCTGCTAAGAACTATACTGAGCACTTTGTATCTTCCCTACCTATTGTACTTGAGTTTGGCCTGATTGCATTTATGAGCCAAGAGACAAGAGTGAGTTGTCATAATGAAATTCTTACTTGCAGCAGCACAACAGGTAGATAAACATAGTACTCAGTAGATCCCATAAGAAACAACAAGAAATGTAATACATTTAAAAAAAACCCAATATCATGCAAAAATAAAACCCAAAGTCCATCGTACAACCAAGGCAGTTCATAGTTTGGAGTTTAGTGGAGTTTGTAGTGTTCAATAGCCTGATGGTTGTCAGGAAGAAGCTGTTCCTGAATCTGGACATTACAGTTTTCCGGCTCCTCCTAAGACTTTCTTCCTGATGGCAGGAGTGAAATGGGAGCGTGGTCAGTGTCGTGTGGGTCTCGGACGATGCTGGCTGCCTGTGTGAGGCAGCATCCCCTGTCGATCCCTTCGCTGGTTGGCAGGTCAGCGCCTGTGATGGACTGCACAGTGCACAGTTCTATCTTATTAGATTGGATAACATTGAAAGCACCGGTTTTCACTGTACCTTGGCACTGGTGACAATCACAAACCTAAGCCTTTCCCTCGGTTGAAACTGCATTTTGAAAGTCCATCTGCCAATAGCAGTAATGATAAATTTTAGGCTGATTGAGCGGAAAAGAGCTGAAGCCAGTTTGTTATATGAATAATGTGTGTAAGCCTTAAATGTATTGGAAGAATGCTTTCTGAAATATTCCCATTTGTATTCCTCATCCGGTGAGTGGCTATTTCAGCACTGCAGTGGCACAAGCTGTGCCAGTCTGTGATTTATCAGTGGTGTCATGGGCTGTTTAACCTTTGCTCAATTTTGGAGAGACTTCAGCACCCATGCAAACTGATAGATTCAGTCTGCGGTAATGAGAAGATTCCTCATTGACAGCATTGCCAGTTGCTAAAGATTGAAGTTCATGTCACACAGCATTATTATGGGATTGGATCTCTTGCTTGAATATACAGGACCACCACCGATTTACCGGCAACTGGTGGTCCAGCACCTCCTTTAATCCGGACAAAATTATGAGAGCGCACTTGAAATCGCAACCCTCGCCCCTCCCACCCACCTCGGAAGTCCCCCTGATGCCAAATGCAAATGTGTTTCCTAGACTTGGTGATATAGCTGATCTCTACCTCATCGGGACCTCTGGGCCGATCGGCGGGTCAAAATAGCCCCGTGTGGCCGGGGCTCTGGAACTCCATCCCGATCGGAGTTGGCAAATCCAACAGTCGGTAGACCCTTCTCCCTAGACGACATCCGAGGCCGACTTTGGATATGACAAATAAACCCAATCCCAATGCCACATGAGAATCAATAATTCCTTTATGCAGTTAAACTATGGGACAACAAAAACTAGGCGTGTAGATGTCAGCATATTGTTGGGGTTATCAAGTGAGCTCCTCCTTTCACTGTGTTTCATTGAGGTAGGTCCACAGCACCTTGGGAAGACTCAACAGTTAATTATTATTCAGAATCAGAAAATGTGTACTTGGTACATTTTACTATGAAATGTTCCATTATGTTCCTCACCGATAGATGTATTTCATTTTAGTTTAGTTTAGTGTAGAGATAGCTAAATTAATCAAAACTAAACTAAACTAAGGAAGCAGGACCTTCGGCTCACCGAGTTGACACCGAACATTGATCACCCATTCCCACTAGCTCTATGTTATCCCACTTTTGCATCCATTCCCAATGCACTGGGAGCAAGTGGCCTTACAGAGGCCAAGTAACCTGCAATCCTGTACGTGTTTGTGACGTGGGAGGAAATCGAGTGCCCGGAGGAAGTCCATGCAGACATAGGGAGAATGTGCAAACTCCAAACAGACACTACCCGAGGTCAGGATTGAACCTCTGGCGCTGTGAGGCAGCGGCTCTACCAGCTGCCCCAGTGTGCCGCTCACTTTGGTGTCTGGAGTGGAAAATATCTTCTCCCGTTATCTTCTCCCGTTCCCTAAATCTCTGGAGAATGTGAAGACTGGTTGTCGTACATTTAGGTCCGGTATTGGGAGGAAAGATGCCTTCAACAATGGGCATTCCACTATCTGCCCTTACAATGGAGGATTGACTGGAAGCACGGTGGAAACGAGAAGTCCATCATGTTGAACCCACTGTTAAAGGCATCGACCTGACATAAGTCCACAAAACTGTCCGATAACACACACAACAAAAAAATCACAGGAGAAGTTTTACCATGTGTACATTACAGAAGGATTATGCTAGGAATCCTCAGCCAATATGAAGAAACTGAAATCTACTGAAGGGTCCAATCCTGGCATGTTTTAATGCTTGTAATAACTAGTCATGAGATAGGATTCCTTAGTGTTTGAAAATGAGCCTGTATTTCTTTGCAAGCTAATAGTTTGTGTGTTATGATAAGGCTGCCGTTTAGGGAGTGGGAGGCAAATGTGGGGAGGTGGAGTGTTTTGGATTATGCATCGTTGTTGGTTTGTGTTCGACGTGTTTGCGGTTTAACCAATAAACTTAGTCAAATATTGAGATGCAGCTTGCAAGGGTTTTAAATTGAAAACACGTTGCTTTAATTCGGTGTAATCACCAACCCAGAATGGAATCTCGTGCGTGGGTTCTATTAGTCTCTGGCAGAAGGATATTTAACTCTGTAAAGTACAGGGACGAGCAAAGATTCTCCCGAAGCATTGAACGACTTTGATCATTAGCTGGCAAAAGTGGAGCAAAAGTGATGGGTCCAAGCTATTAAAATCTGAGGTTATTAATAATATATATATATATATGCAAGTTGTTTAATTTGTGTTGGTTATTAGGTAAACACAAACTAGCAAGCAAGAAAGGACACCATATATAATGAGAAATTCTGTCCTGCACCATACATTAAATGAACGCATTAAGCTCCTGCAAAAATGAATTGCTGCCGCAGAATTCTTCTCTGAAATCTTGTGCCGTTCAAACCTCGGTGGGATTGTGCTTACGGGAATGTGAATTGGGGAATTCAGCAATGGTGAAAGGTGAAATGATGGTCATTCCTTTAACCGAGAGATTTAATTTAGTTTTCTTTTCTCAGAGGTATTACCTACGGATAATTGACTTTCATCAAAAGATTTAATGCCAGGGATTGTGGAATTTTTACAAAACCAAATGAAAAATATGCTAAATATGCCTTTCTGATCCGACACAATTTATATTTCAAAGTTTAGGCTGTCATTCATGGCAGCACTGTAGCACTTGTCCCTGAGATCATTCGCCTCAAACTGTTGGGTACTATGTGGGGTCCAGTCTCAGTATAAGGATTAGCCATTCAAGATTGAATTGAGGAGTTGAGGAGCTTAATTTTTTCCAGTGGTGGAAATCCCGGGGGGGGGGGGGAGGGGATGTGTCACCCCCATGTTTTGAGAGGCGGGAGACGATCCCCCCCATGTGTTGTAATCCGTATTTTAAAACTCGGTATAAAAATTCTATTAAAAATCTCCTCTTTCCGCGCGACAGTGGGGGTGGGACTGATAATCAAGGGTGGCGATTGGACGAGAGAGACGTCGGTCAGCAGGCAGTGGGGGGGACAAGATGATTCAGCGCGATGATTGGAGGAGGGAGGTGTCGGTCAGAGGCGGAAGTAGGGGGGTGGGACTGAGGATAGAGCGCGGTGATTGGAGGAGGGAGACGTCCGTGGAGCAAAGATCGGCCCGTACGTGGGGCCTTTCATCGCCCGGACCGGCACGGCCGGCCGCGGGATCTTTCACCGGTCAAATTGCTGCATCGAGGCGATCGAGGCACCCTTTGTTGAAGCCCCCGCGAACGGGCCGATTGAAGCCCTACGATTCGGGGTGGATGAAGCTGCTGTTGCTGGAGTTCGGAGTCGGTCACCAACCAGGTCAGCTCCAGATGTTACCGTCCACAGGGCCCATGGCCGAAGCCTCGCGTGTGTGTGTGCATTGTGTCCCCCCCCCCCCCATGTTTTGAGAGTGATTTCCATGCCTGATTTTTACATAGTGATTTCCGAGCCTTTGAAACTCTGTTGTCCAGAGGGATCTAGTTTAGTGTTTAGAGATACAGCACGGATACAGGGCCTTCGGCTCACTGAGTCCGCGTCGGCCAGCGATCCCCCTACACTAGCACTATCTTACACACCAGGGACAATTCACCAAACCCAATTAACCTACAAACCTGTACGACTTTGGACTGTGGAAGGAAACCGGAGCAGCCAGAGAAAAACCATGCGGTCACGAGGTGACATACAAACTCCGTACAGACAGCACCCATAGTCGGGATCGAACCAGAGTCTCTGGCACTGGAAGGTAGCCACTTGACCACCGTGCCGCCCACGTGATCTGTTGTAAAGCATGCATCTATGAATGCACTCAGTAATCTTTTGGAAACTTAGATGATGGAGAGAATTAAGGGCCTGTCCCACTTACGCTATTTTTTTGGCGACTTGCTGGCACCCGTCATAGTCGCAGCAGGTTGCTGAAAATGTTAGACATGTTGAAAATCCAGCGGTGACCAGGAAAAGGTACGACTCTTTGGGCGACTACTCACGACCATACAGGCGACAAGTCGCGTGGTGAAGCCCGTATGGTCGTGAGCCGGCAAGTCACCGAACAAGTCGCGTAAGTGGGACAGGCCCTTTAGATATGCGAGGAAAGTCGACTATTTGGAGGTGCGGCTGCGATTTTGTTGGATGGGGAAGCAGTCTTCCTCACTTCTCATTTTCACACCACAAACAGCTTACAATGGCTTGTTCCCTTTATCACCGATACTTTTTTGCATATCTTTCACTCATTGTTCCTTATCTCTCCACATCACCGTCTATATCTCTCGTTTCCCTGATCCCTGACCAGTCTGAAGAAGGGTCTCGACCCGAAACGTCGCCTTCGCTCCTTAGATGCTGCTGCACCCGCTGAGTTTCTCCAGCTTTTTGTGTACCCTCGATTCTCCAGCATCTGCAGTTCCTTCTTTAAAACAATCATCTGTTCATGTTTATTTCACATTTTCGCACTTACTTATCCACTCTTTTGCACACTTTCAGGACAATTTACAGAAACCAAGTAATCTACATACCACACGTCTTCAGGATGGGGGAGGAACCCAGGGCACCTAGAGAAAACCAACATGATCACGGGAGAACGTAAATTAAAGTCAATGGACATTTGTAAGGCAGAGATAAAATTTCCTCATTAGAACGGGTGTCAAGGGTTATGGGGAGAAGGCAGGAAAATGCGATTTGGATGCAGAGATCAGACACGATTGAATGGTGGCGTAGACTCGATGGGCCGAATGGCCTAATTCTACTCCTATAACTTGTGAACTTGTGAACTCCACACAGACAGCCTCTCCCCTGATAGATGTAAAAAGCTGGAGCAAGCCAGCGGGTCAGGCAGCGGGTCCGAAGAAGCGTCCCGACCCGAAGCTTCACCGATTCCTTTTCTCCACAGATGCTGCCTGACCCGCTGAGTTACTCCAACATTTTATGTCGATCTTCGGTGAAAACCAGCTTCTGCGGTTCCTTCCTACACATAAAACAGATGATCTGCTCAATTCTCTATTCTTTGGAGAGCGATTCCTGAGCTTGGATGAATTGTGATTCCTATGGTTTCCTCTGATTCCCAGTGTGTTGTAGAGGAAAGGGGAGTGGCTTCAGGCCAGAATGGAGCAGGAAGTTTTGCTGTGCTGCATCGGTATCAGTTTATTCTGTCCTGGGCCTCCTCCATTGCCAGAGTGAGGTCACAGGCAACCCAGAAACTGAACTCCCCTCTCCCCTCTTCCCCCATCCCCCATTCCACCCCCGTCCCTTCTTCTCCACTCCCCCTACCCTTCCCCTCCCCTCTCCCCCCCCTTATTCCCTTTGCCCCTCTTCCTCCCTCTCTCCCCGCTCCATTCTTCTCCCCCTTCTCCACTACCCCCCTTCCCTCACATCCCCTTCTCCCCCTCTCGCATTCTCTAACCCCCCCCCCCCCACTTTCCCCGACGCCCACCCTTTTGTGACAGCTAGATCCCACTAATAGTCCCGCACAAAGGCCACATCATCTGTTTTAGTATCATTGACTATGGGATACATACAGACTTTGGGAACAACACCACCCCCCTCCCCCCCCCCCCCCCCCCCCTCCCCTCCCCCCTCCCCCCCCCCCCCTCCCCCCTCCCCCCCCCCCCTCCCCCCCCCCCTCCCCTCCCCCCCCTTTCCCCTTGCTTCAAAATGGGTGGTGGGTATTTAGACTCAGTGGACCAGAGCAGGTGGGTGGCACATTGGTACATTGACAACATTGCCTGTACCCATGTGAAAAGCCCGCTGGGGGTTTGGGGAGACCATTGGAAGAGAGATCTGCCTCTGGGACAACTCGTGGCCAACAGTTTAGTTCCCATGAGTAGCAGGCAGAACATTGGGGGTTCTAGTCCAACTCCTGGGGATTCCTGAATCACATTTAGTTCAGAGTAACAGTGCCCCCGAGTCCGCAGCGACCAACGACCCCCCACACACTATCCCACACAGGCTCGGGACAATTTATACTTATACCAAGCCTATCAACCTAGAGTTATGGTTAAGGCTAGGGTTAGGGTTAGGGTTAGGGCTAGGGTTAGGTTTAGGGTTAGGGTTAGGGCTTGGGCTAGGGTTAGGGTTTGGGTTTCCTCCCACACTCCAAACGCGCGCAGGTTTGTATAAATTGTCCCTAGCGTGTGTGGGTTAGTGTGCGGGGGTTCGCTGGTCGCAGGCTGGGTCCACAAATGGGGGGGCGTCGGGGAAATTGGGGGGGGGGTGTTGGAGAATGGGAGAAGGGAGGGAGAGGGGGAGAAGGGATGTGAGTGGAGGGGCTAGTGGATAAGGGGGAGAAGAGTGGAGCGGGGAGAAGGGAGGAAGAAGGGGGAAGGGAAGAAGTGGGGGGGGGGTAGAGGGGAGGGGAGAAGTGTAGGGGGAAGTGGAGAAGGAGAGATGGAAGCGGACCGATACATCTATAAATAAAACTGAACGACTCAGACTTTTCATTTGCACAATTGATTTTATTGTATTAATTTTAATATATTAACATTTAAAATCCATGCATTGAAGGAAGATAATTTTACAACCTCAACCCTAACCGGGCGTCACCCGCATGACAGCGTACGTCAGCGTGTATGTCGTGCAACATGACGTTATTACGGGCGTCAGTCACTGACGCTCCGCAGTTGCCCAAATGTCGCCCAAGTGGGACAGGCCCTTGACCTGCTGAGTTACTCCAGCACTTTGTGTCTCTCTGTGAAAACTGTCCACTTGGCTTTAAACAAGAACAGCCAGCATCAGTTACAACTTCTCTCTGGATAATCTGTCTGAAAGTCAGTGGAGTTAGTGGCGAACTTTTCCTCGTTAGACGGCTGTTGACGGAGAGGAGAATAGTTTCAGAGAGTCACATTGCGAGAGAGTTAAACTAGATTCCTCACTGCTCCCCCCACTGAAAGGAAAACTCTTTATCTTTCTTTGCCTTGACAACCCTCTTTGCAAATCCCTCTTTGCAAATAACCGACACCAGTTATTTTTGGACATAGACATCCTTAGAGATAATATTGTTCTCTCCCTTCCCTACCAATGACTGGAAGAAATGTTTGTAATCATTCTGATTCTCCGGGGATTTGGTCCCCACTGCTACAGTCTTGTCATTCACAACGCTGGCCTCGGTGCTGTTCATGATGTGCAAAGAGCTGTTGTGTTTAAATTGGTATAATAAAACGGTGCTGGCAATTAGTATGAGAGAACAAAGCTGGTGCCTTTTAAATATCAGTGCAGTCGCAGCAGTCGGTGGTGACTGGTATTACTTCAGAATGTCTCATCAGGCGGTCATTGGAGTTCACCTGGGGACAATAGAGCACGTTGGAATTTCAAATATTGAGAGTTGAGGAACTTGGAAAAACCTGAGTACTTTCTGGGAGAGAATGGGACTTACAAAATTGACACATGGCTGTAGTAACTCAGAGGGACAGGCAGCATCTCTGGATGGAAGGAATGGGTGACGCTGCAGGTCGAGACCCTTCTTCAGACTTGACCCGAAATGTCACCCATTTCTTTTCTCCAGGGTTGCTGCCTGTCCCACTGTGTTACCCCAGCATTTTGTGTCGATCTTCGGTGTAAACCTGCATCTGCAGTTCCTTCCACCACAAATTGATACGTGGATGTTGATAATCATAAGTTCATAAGTTATAGGAGCAGAATAAGGCCATTTTGTCTATCCAGTCTACTTCGTCATTCAATCATGGCTGATCTAACTTTCCCTTTCAACCCCTTTTCCCCATAGCCCCTGACACCCTTAGCAATAAAGAATCTGTCAATCTGCGCCTTAAAAATACCTATTGACTTGGCCTTAGAGAAATTGCCATTCTCCACCTGAGACTGCAGAATATAAATACGAATCGACATTCACATCCACACCTGAGTCCTGTTTACATCTTGCTGAGCTTTAAAATATACACAGAAGGGAATGTGTGCGTGCACACAACGACAGATTGAGAGGATATTTTGTTTCGTTTAGAGATACAGCATGGAAATAGACCCTTCAGCCCATCGAGTGAGCACCGACCAGCGATCCCTGCACATTAACACTATGCCACACTAGGGACATTTTTTACATTTATACCAAGCCAATTAACCTACAAACCTGTACATCTTTGGAGTGTGGGAGGAAACCGAAGATTTCTGGGAAAACCTTTGTGGTCACGGGGAGAACGTACAAACTCCGTACAGACAGCACCAATAGTCGGGATCGAACCCGGGTCTCAGGCGCAATAACCGCTGTAAGGCAGCAACTCTGTCGCCCATAATGCGCCCCGTTCCCCACTGTGCCACCACTATTTGAGGCATTTTTTAAAATGGATGTCATGTAAACTGAAGACCCAATTGTTCTCTCAAGACCTGTCATAAAATGGAGCAGTTATTCCCAGCGGTGAGGCTAATATTTAGCCCTCAACCAACATCAGCAGAACAGCGATAGACACTAAAGCACTGGAATAACTCAGTGGGTCAGGCAGCACCTCTGGGGAAAAATGATGGGTGACGTTTCAGGTCGGGACCCTTCTTCGAACTGGGTGTAAAAATGAATCTGAAGAAGGGCCCCAACCCCGAAACGTCACCCACCCTTTCTCTCCAGAGATGCTGCCTGCCACTAGGTTACTCCAGAACTTTAGTGTCTCTCTCTGTTCTGGTGATGTCGGTATAAACCAGCATCCGCAGTTCCTTCCTACACATGAATTTTCACGTGTTTTCTTTGAAAAACTTTGGCACATCAGTATTTGTGGGATGAAGGCAGATATGGCCGCATCAGGCAGATTCTCCGGTAAAACAAATTGTACATGCTGTGTGAATGGTAGAAATAACACTTCCTCACGCTCTAATTTCTTACGTATCTGGCGATACTGCAGGAATAAACTTGGATGTCCTTTGCAATCAGTGGAAATGATAAAGTGTTAGTGTATAAATTATTCCTTTCTACCTCCATAGGAACCTTCTTGATGTGGATACCTTCTCTAAGTCAGATCCTGGTAAGTGTCAACATTTATGTTGTTCTGTCAAACAGTGGCTGGTGGGGGGGGCGGGGGAGAAGGTCAAACTGATTTTAAAGATTACTCTTAAATCGTCCCGAGGAGTGGAAATGGGTGTGAGGGGCATAGAGGTCGTGCTGGGAGGGATAATTGGCCATTTATTTCACAAGGGGCAGATTGTTTTAAGGAAGCATTGTGTCTGATGCCTCTACGTTTAATGTAGTCAGCTCCTAAAACACAGATTTTTATTTACTTCTAAAAATAAACATTATTCAGAATTTTAAAAAAAATATGCAAAATAAAACTTTGCAGAAACTCTTCAGACATTCTCAGCGTCGTTATATTCGTGTCATATGCAGTGGTGTTCGCACTTATGCTTAAACAAGCCACCCTTGCTACTCATGTGGCCCCCTGGGATGATGTATTCATCGAGTCATGATACAGCATGGACAGCAGCCCAAGCCGCTGGGTATTTTTAAGGCACAGATTGACAGATTCTTGATTAGTACGGGTGTCAGGGGTAATGGGGAGAAGGCAGGAGAATGGGGTTGAGAGAGAAAGATAGATCAGCCATGATTGAATGACAGAGCAGGCTTGACAGGCCGAATGACCTAATTCTCCTCCTGTAACATATGAAACAGGCTCTTAGGCCCAACCGACCCACACTGACCAAGATGCACCATCTGCGCTAGTCCCACCTCCCTTGGCCCATGTTCCTGTAAACCCCTCCTATCCATGCACCTGTCTATATTTCTCCCCACATTTGAAGGGTGTCCCCACTGGACACTGAACTCAATGTCCAGCAGTGGAAGGACTCTTGATTGTGATCTTCCCTCACAGAGCATTGACGTTGGCTGCTCCGACCTTCAGTGCGTCCCTCTGCACGTACTCTCACAGTCTGGGCTGGGTGGTCAGCAAGACTCCCTGCCAGAGATCTCGTTCAGCTGGGAGACTAACAAGTTTCCAGCAAACCAAAGACTGTTCTTTCACCAAAGTGATGATGAAATGCTTCCAGCAACATTTGATGTCCATCTCGAAGCGTGTCCCTGGGAACAGCCATTAATCAAGGAATCCTCCGTTTTGCTGGTGTTCGGGATGAACCGTGACGAGGACCTTTGTTACTGGTCTGGGAAATTCTAGACCATGATGCATGGCTAACAAAACTAGAACCAGTCTCAAACCGGTCACTCCCACTCCTCCCCTCTCCCATAAGGCAAAAGGTACAAAAGTTTGAAAACGCAC
This sequence comes from Okamejei kenojei, assembly GCA_035221665.1. Lineage (NCBI taxonomy): Eukaryota > Metazoa > Chordata > Chondrichthyes > Rajiformes > Rajidae > Okamejei > Okamejei kenojei. The sequence continues at coordinate 16,615,123 of CM069146.1, forward strand.
ACCTCCAGATTCAGGGACAGTTTTTTCCTAGCTATTATCAGGCAACTGATTCATCTTCTCACCAACGAGAGAGCAGTCCTGACCTCCCACATACTTCATTGGAAACCTTAAATCAGACTTATTGGATTTTATCTTGCACTAAATGTTAAACCCTATTTTCTGTGTCTACTCTGTGGATGGTTTGATTGTAGTCGTGTACAGTCTTACTGCTGATTGGATAGCACGCAACAAAAAAGCTTTTTACTGTACCTCAACACATGTGACAATAATGAACGAAACTAAACTAAACTAAACTACACCCTGGGAGCATCTGCTTAACAGACATGAGTTCGGACCACAAAATGGGCAATCCTACTCAATGCCCATGTGAATATAAATATTGACTTCACTAATTTCAAGTAACCCTTGCATTCCCTCTCTCTCCGTCCCTCCCCCACCCTAGTCAACCTCCCAGTTTCACTCTTTGTAATCACGCGTTATCTCCTTTTCCACAGCCAACAATGGACCATTGTGGGCTCCACCGTTCCTTGATCATCGTTGATGACATTGATTTGTTCTTTTCATACCTTTCATTCATCTGTTCTTTGCACCTTTACATACCTCTAGTTTCCATCTACCTTGGCTCTCAGTCCCAAGAAGAGGGTCTCGACCCGAAACTTCACCCATTCCTTTTCTCCGGAGATGCTGCCTGACCTGCTGAGTTACTCCAGCATTTTGTGTCTATCTTTGGTGCAAACCAGCATTTGCAGTTCCTTCCTGCACATGCATGTCCATGGGAGGTTATTCACCAGCACTGCAGTGTATCTACAGCATGTGTTGTCATATAGCCTCTACACTGAGATTGCAGTACTACTGAGTGCAGTAACTCACTGAGGTTACGATGCAACACCTCTGCCCTAGCGAAACACGTAATGGTTTGGGAGGCCTAGGGCAATCAGGATTTGGCAGCAACCTCCAACCTCCAACCTCCAACAATTAGACTATAAAATACTGGCAAAAATAACCACTGTCAATCATCCCAATTCTTTCCAACATCCACAGCTAAATCTGGTTCTTTGAAGGTCTGAGGCTCCCACCGTGCTAATGAGAGGAATACCACAGAAGGCTGTGGAGGCCAAGTCAGTGGATAATTTTAAGGCAGAGATACGCAGATAAAGTCGTGATTAGTACGGGTGTCAGAGGTTATGGGGAAAAGGCAGGAGAATGGGGTTAGGAGGGAGAGATAGATCGGCCATGATTGAATGGCGGAGTAGACTTGATGGGCCGAATGGCCTAATTCTACTACTATCACTTAATACTTGCTCTAGTCTTGCTATAGAATACATAAGTGGAGCATGGAGATGCTATTAATTAAAGAGATTGTTTGTGCTGAAGGACTGGGATGATTTATGGACACCCGGGTTTAACATCTCATTAGAAGATGAGTGGATAGATTTATTTGTGTAAATCTGGGTGCTGGTGTATTCAGTGAATCTTCACAGATTGTGAAGATTAGCTAAACACACCAGCTCCATCCAAGAAATTGTGGACGCAGATCAGACCATCACACAAATCAGCCATTGACTCCGCTTGCAAGGATGAGTCTCACCCCGGTCACTCCCTCTTCTCCCCTCTCTCATCAGGCAAGAGGGACAGAAGCGTGAAAAAGCAAGCCTCTCTTGGCTCATGCTTATTTAAGTGCATGATTTATTATACTTAAAAAGGAGGATGTAGATCAGTCAGTATTAGTTGATCTGATCCATGTCATGTTTTACTCCATCTGATTGAGTGTCTCATATTATCTAGCCTGCAAGTCCAGCCTCTAGTTAGATTAGTGGTTGAGCTGGACCTGATACACTCCTATGTATTTTAGAAACATAGAAGCATAGAAAATAGGTGCAGGAGGCAGCCATTCGGCCCTTTGAGCCAGCACCGCCATTCATTGTGATCATGGCTGATCGTCCCCAATCAATAACCCGCGCCTGCCTTCTCCCCATATCCCTTGATTCCACCAGCCCCTAGAGCTCCATCTAACTCTCTCTTAAATCCATCCAGTGATTTGACCTCACAGTGCCCTCTGTGGCAGGGAATTCCACAGATTCACAACTCTGGGTGAAAAAGTTTGTGTTTTCTAAAATAAACAACTTATACTCCTGTATGGATTCTGAGTTAGTACGCATTCTCCTGATTCATGAGTAGTTTATTAATCAAAAGAGCAATAATGGAATTCACAGTTTGACTTTATAGTGTGTTTTTACAGTGTGCTACAATTCATATTGTTGGTACCGATGTTTTGTTTTGTGGACAAAGGAGCAGTGATACACATATAACAACATTTCACACAACGTTAGTGGTAGCTGTACATCAATATAGCTTTTAACTTTTTATAGGTGCCGGCACACTGTACAAGACAACAGTACTTGCTACTTGTAAACAGGTGCTGGAATATCTTGTGTTCTCTCCCACATTTTGTACCACATTATTTATGCTTGCATGGAGCAGGGGTGGTACACAACAGCAGCCCCAAACATTATTGGGATTTGGGTGTGAGACATCAACGTTAGTATGTACTATTTCCTGGCATTTAGGCAAGCAAACTACGCAATAAAAGTTGTCCATTTCATTTGATAGTCAAGGGGAGTAAGTGAGGAGCAAGTGTAGTTTAGAGATACAGCATGAACAAAGGGCCTTCAGCCCATCGATTCCATGCTGACCACCTGCTCACACGAGGTATCCCGCTACACACTAGAGGCCAATCAACCTACAAATCCGCACGTCTTTGGAATGTGGGAGGAAACTGAAGGACCAGGAGGAAACCCACGCAGTCATAAGGGGAACGTGTCAACTCCTTATAGTCATAGAGTGAAACAGGCTTCACGCAGCGTGGAAACAGGCTCTTCGGCCCAACTTGCCCACACTGACCAACATCTACACTAGTCCCATCTGTCGACATTTAGTTCATATCCCTCAAAACCTGTCCTAACCAGATACCTGTCCAAATGTTTCTTAAACATTGCGATAGTACCTGCCTCAACTACCTCCACCGGCAGCTCATTCCATACATTCACCGCCCTTTGTGAGAAAAAGTTACCTGTTCAATTTTTACGACGTCACTTTAAATCTATGTCATGATTCCCCTACTCTGGGCAAGAGACTCTGTGTATCTACCCGATCTATTCCTCTCATAATTTTGTACGCCTCTGCAAGATCACCCCTCATCCTCCAGCGCTCCAAGGATTAGAGAACCAGCCTACTCAACCTCACCCTATAACTCAGACCCTTGAGTCCTGGCACATCCTCATAAATCTTCTCCACGCCCTTTCCAGCTTGCTTCTTCAAAGTCATTCTTGGAAGTTACCTGCCAAAAATATTTGTCACTCCATGCTTTCTCTGTTTTGATCTTGTTGATCCTTCATGTTAATAGCTGCGTTGTCCTCTTTCCTTTGCCCCCCACTCTACAGTTTTAACTAAGTCCAGCAAGACTCCCGGTTGGAAAGTCCCAGCTGAGGAAGAGATACCAGACCGATCGCAGGGGTCACGGTTTAAAAATAAGGGGTAGGCCAGTTCAGGAAAAACGTTTTCATCCAGAGAGTTGTAAATCTGTGGAATTCTCTGCCGCAGAGGGCAGTGAAGGTTAATTCACTGGATGTATTCAAGAGAGAGTTAGATATAGCTCTTAGAACTAACGGGATCAAGAGGTATGGGGAAAAAACAGGAACAGGGTCTTGATTCTGGATGATCACCTATGATCATATTGAATGGCGGTGCTGGCTCAAAAGACCAAATGGCCTACTCCTGCACCTGCTTCCTACGTTTCTATGATCCGTCTGTCAATAATGTTCTTTGCCCCTCCACCACGATTGTCACATCTGTGTCTGAAAGCACAGGTGGCGAGACCTGGCTGTGACAGAGAATTAGTGCTGGCAGAGATTTCCTTCTGAAGGGAAGCTGAGCCAGAAGACCTATTGACGTCATGAAAATGTATGAATGCTTGACTGGGCCTATTGTTGGGCGGTCCTTGGAAGGGTCCCAAACACAGTGGGACATGCTTTCAGAGGCACTGCATGAAACAAAGTATGCCAGGAAGGACAAGAACCTAGTGATCCTGATTCATCATGTCAGCAATCAGATTTTGAAGTCTCTGTCACATCTACACGGCAGTGAGCAAGGAGATCCATCCCGACAAGGTCAGAATTAGTGGAGAGGCAGGCGTAGAGTTTGTGAGATTTCCTGCAAAAGGACCTGCATTATGATTGATCAGAGTGCTAGTTCTCGTAATGATGGCAACAGTTTGATTCAAAGAATGAGCAGTTTAGTTTTGTTTATTATTGCCACGTGTGCCGAGATATCGTGAAAAACTTTGTAGTTTAGGTTAGTTTATTGTCACGTATACCGAGGTTGTTGTGTGCTAACCAGTCAGTACATATGTTTCCAATCAAGCTGTCCACAGTGTACAGATACATGATCAATGGAATAACGTTTAGTGCAAGACAAAGTCCAGCAGAGTCCGATTAAGGGTAGTCCACGGGTCTCCAATGTGGTAGATAGTAGTTCACGACATCTCTCTAGTTGTAGAGAAGTTGGTTCAGGTTTTTGTTGCGTGCTATCCAGTCAGCGAAAAGATTTTACAATGTGACAATCAAGCCGTCCACAGTGGAAAGAGTGGAGCGATTGTGATGAATGATTGCAGATCCACACGCATTCATGAAAGGGTAAACAGAGGTAACATTTTAGGCCAAAGGCCCTTTGTCAGTGCAGACGATAACACTTAAAGGGCCTGTCCCACCAGCATGCGACTGCATGCGCCGAGCGCGACCAAACGTGGTGGCTTGAGCCGTTCGGCCTCGCGGGGCCGGTCCCACTTCGAACCGCGGAGCCGTCTGGAGTTGTGCGGGGCTGGTCCCGACACCATACTCACCAATCAGCTGGGCAGGAGGCGGGCCGACTGAATTTGGATGTCGCACGGCATCGGGCGGTGACGTCATCGCGCAAGGTCACGCGCTGCGTACATTGTCCAGACGCTGCATACGGCATCATGACACTGCGTACAACGTCGGGACGCTGCGTAGCTCCTCGATGCGGCTGCGGGCCGACAGGCCGTTGCCGCGCGGGATTTTTGAACAGTGTCAGTTTTTCGGAGCCCCGCGCGATGTCGGGACCAGCCCCGCACAACTCCATACGCCTCCGGCAATTGAAGTGGGACCGACCTCATGAGACCGTACACCTCAAGCGATCACGTTATGTCATGCTCGCCGCATGCAGTCGCATGCTGGTGGGACAGGCCCTTTACACTGCGATGAAGCGTGGTGTGCCACAGTCCCCTCAGATCTTTCCCCAAAATAGGATTTAAGAACAGCCCTTCCTTCTCCAGCTCACATGTAGGTGTCGGCAACACCTTACTTGGACTTGCAAGTGTGAGCTATCGTGAGAGGTTGGACAGGCTGGGACTTTTTTCTATGAACCATAGGAGGCTGAGGGGGCAACCTTACTGAGGTGTACAAGATCATGAGGGGCATGGATAAAGCGAATACTCATAGTCGTTTTCATAGGTTAGAGGATTCTAAAACTAGAGGCGATAGGCTTAAGATAAGAGGGAAGACTGTTTACAATCTGTATTAACGATTCGGATGTATGTATTGAATCAAATCTGCTGATGATATAAAAACAGGTGACAAGCAAAAGGGATGAACGACATTAAAATCTGCCAAAGGATATGTACATGTTAATGAACAGAAAACAATATGAAACATAGGTATAATGTGGAGAAATGTCGGCTTAACCACTTTTGTAGGAAGAACAGAAAAATATAATATTATTTCAGTGCTAAGAGAACACAGAATAGTGATGTGCAGAGGGATTTGTGGGTCTTCCTGAAAATATGGAGGAGCCCAGTGAGATTCCATCGGCAGTACTATGTATAGACCAGGGCTTTCGTTTAGGAAACATATACTTGCAAGGGAATACAACAAAGGATCCATGGATTGATTCCTGGAGAGGGATGTTTAACATTTGAGGAGCCAAACAGCAAATTGGAACTATGCTCTCTGGAGTTTAAAGGAATGAGAGGTGGCCTGATTGAAATGTAAAAATATTGGAAGGCTGATCCAATATTAAGAATCACGGGAATAACAGTAACTTGGCCGTATGGATTCAGAACTGGCTACTGATAGAAGACAGAGGGTTGCGGTGGAAGGACAATTCAGGCCGGAGGTCTATGACCAGTGGAGTTCTTAGCGATCTGTGCTAGGACCTCTGCTGTTTGTGATATATACAAATGACTTGGACATAAACACGGACAGGTTGGCTAAAAAAATTGCAGATGACTCCAAGATTGCTGGGGTCGCTGACTGTAAGGACAGTTGTCTAGGTATACAGAGGGATATAGATCATCTACAGAAATGGGCAGAGAAATGGAAGATGGAGTTTAATCCAAGCAAGTGTGAGATGTTCCACTTTGGGAGGTTGAATGTAAGGAGAAAATATACAAGTAATGGCATAACCCATGACCCAAAACTTACCGAATAGTAAAAGGCCTGGATAGACTGAATATGGAGCAGATGTTTCCACTAGTGGGAGGGTCGAGGATCAGAGGCAAAAGCCTCAGGATAAAATTACATACCTTTAGAAAGGAGATGAGGAAGAATTTATTTAGTCAGAGGGGGTGAATCTGTGGAGGCTGCCAATGGATATTTTTAAGGCAGAGATTGACATATTCTTGACCAGTAAGAGTGTCAGGGATTATGTGGAGAAGGCTGAAGAATGGGGTTGAGAGGGAAAGATAGATCAGCCATGATTAAATGGCGGAGTAGACTTGATGGGCCAAATGGCCGAATTCTGCTCCTAGAATTCATGAACAGCATTGATGTAGAGTGGGAGCTTGGGATCCAAGTGCATAACTCCCTGAAAGTGGCATTACAGGAAGATGGAGTGGTAAGAGTCATATATTTAGCTATTAGGGCTAAAGGAATCAAGGGATATGGGGAAAAAGCGGGAAAGGGATACTGATTTTAGATGATCAGGCATGATCATATTTGAATGGTGGTGCTGGGTCGAAGGGCCAAATGGCCTACTCCTGTACCTATTTTTCTATGTTTCTATGGCATGCTTGTGTACATGGGTTGGGGCATTGACTAAAAGAGTCAGGACGTCGTGATGCAGCTTTATAGGACTTTAATAAAGTGGCATTTGGAGTATTGTGTGCATTTCTGGTCACCACATTACTGGAAGTGTGGAGGCTTTGGAAAGGATGCAGCAGAGTTTCACCAAAGTGATGCCTAGATTAGCTACAAGGAGAGGTTGGACAGACTTGGTCTGTTTTCTCTGGAATGCCAAAGTTTGGCGGATAGAAGTATATAAAATTATGAGAGGGATCGATAGGGTGGACAGACAGAACCTTTTTCCCAGGATGGAAAAAACACTGGAGGACATAGCTTTAGAGGGGCAAAGCTTAAAGGAGATGTGAGGGGAAAGTTTTTTACCTAGAGGGTGGCTAGTGCCTGGAATGTGCTGCCAGATGTGGTTGTTGAGGCAGATATGGTAGTGGCATTTAAGAGACATTTGGATAGACATATGGATATGTAGAGAATGGAGGGATATGGATTATGTGCAGGTAGACAACTATGGATCAGGAATTGTATTTGGCACAAACATTGTGGGCCGAAGGGCCTGTTCTTGTGCTGAACTATTCTATGTTCTATGTTTGACAGGATAAATGCAGGAATGATGTTTCCTTTGTCTGAGATATCCAGAAGCAGAGGTTAGAGTCTAAAAATAAGGGATCAGCCACTTAGGACTGAGGCGAGAAGAAATATCTACATCCATAGTGAAGCTTTGAATTTCTCTATAGACGAAGTCTGCCCCTCAGAAATAACGGAGATTGATTGATATTTAGATGTTAAGGGAGTAAAGGAATATGGGTGAAAGACACAAAATGCTGGAGTAACTCAGGGGGTCAGGCCGCACCTCTGGAGAAAAGGAATAGGTGACGTTTTGTGTCAATAGACAATAGACAATAGGTACAGGAGTAGGCCATTCGGCCCTTTAAGACAGCACCGCCATTCAATGTGATCATGGCTGATCATCCCCAATCAGTACCCCGTTCCTGTCTTCTCCCCATATCCCCTGACTGCTATTTTTAAGAGCACTTTCTAGCTCTCTTTTGAAAGCATCCGGAGAACCTGCCTCCACCGCCCTCTGAGGCAGAGAATTCCACAGACTCACCACTCTCTGTGAGAAAACGTGTTTCATCGTCTCTGTTCTAAATCATAGAATCATAGAATCATAGAAAATAGGTGCAGGAGTAGGCCATTCAGCCCTTTGAGCCTGCACCGCCATTCAATATGATCATCGCTGATCATCCAACTCGGTATCCTGTACCTGCCTTCTCTCCATACCCCCTGATCCCTTTAGCCACAAGGGCCACATCTAACTCCCTCTTAAATATAGCCAATGAACTGGCCTCAACTACCTTCTGTGGCAGAGAATTCCACAGACTCACCACTCTGTGTGAAAAAAGATCTTCTCATCTCGGTCCTAAAAGACTTCCCCCTTATCCTTAAACTGTGACTCCTTGTTCTGGACCTCTCCAACATCAGGAACAATCTTCCTGCATTTAGCTTGTCCAATCCCTTAAGAATTTTGTAAGCCTCTATAAGATCCCCCCTCAATCTCCTAAATTCCAGCGAGTACAAGCCGAGTCTATCCAGTCTTTCTTCATATGGAAGTCCTGCCATCCCAGGAATCAATCTGGTGAACCTTCTCTTTACTCCCTCTATGGCAAGAATGTCTTTCCTCAGATTAGGAAACCAAAACTGTACACAATACTCCAGGTGTGGCCTCGCCAAGACCCTGTACAACTGCAGTAGAACCTCCCTGCTCTTGTACTCAAATCTCTTTGCTATGAATGCCAACATACCATTCGCTTTCTTCACAGCCTGCTGCACCTGCATGCCTACTTTCAATGAGTGGTGTACCATGACACCCAGGTCTCGTTGCATCTCCCCTTTTCCTAATCGGCCAACATTCAAATGGCTTACTCCTTATTCTTAAACTGTGGCCCCTGGTTCTGGACTCCCCCAACATCGGGAACATGTTTCCTGCCTCTAGCATGTCCAAACTCTTAACAATCGTATATGTTTCAATGAGATATCCTCTCATCCTTCTAAACTCAAGAGTGTACAAGCCCAGCTGCTCCATTCTCTCAGCATATGACAGTCCCGCCACCCCGGGAATTAACCTTGTAAACCTACGCTGCACTCCCTCAATAGCAAGAATGTCTTTCCTCAAGTTAGGGGACCAAAACTGCACACAATACTCCAGGTGTGGTCTCACTAGATCTCTGTACAACTGCAGAAGGACCTCTTTGCTCCTATATTAGTTTCCTCTTGTTATAAACCTGCATGCTTACTTTCATAGACTGATGTACAAGGACCCCCAGATCCCGTTGTACTTCATTTCCCAACTTGACGCCATTAGATAGTAACCTGCCTTCCTGTTTTTGCTACCAAAGTGGATAACCTCACATTTATCCACATTAAACTTAATCTGCCATGCATCTGCCCACTCCCCCAACCTGTCCAAATCACCTGCATTCTCATAGCATCCTCCTCACAGTTCACACTGTCACCCAGCTTTGTGTCATCTGCAAATTTGCTAATGTTACTTTGAATCCCTTCATCCAAATCATTGATGTATATTGTAAATCGCTGCGGTCCCAGCACCGAGCCTTGCGGTACCCCACTAGTCACTGCCTGTCTTTCTGAAAGGGACCCGTTAATCCCTACTCTTTGTTTCCTGTCTGCCAACCACTTCTCTTCCATGTCAGCACTCTACCCCCAATACCATGTGCCCTAATTTTGACCACTAACCTCCTATGTGGGACCTTATCAAATGCTTTCAAATGAGATCCTTCCTCAGACCACACATGCAATTGCAGATATTTCCTACATTCTTATGCACATACACACACTTTTACTACAACCATACACATTGATTACTATGGGTGTCAGGGATAATAGGGAGAAGGCAGGAGAATGGGGTTGAGAGGGGAAGATAGATCAGCCATGATTGTATGGCAGAGTAGACTTGATGGGCCGAATGACCTAACTATGCTCCTAGAACTTATGTAGTTATGAACACAGTCTTGCACTTATACTTTTCATAAATCTAACTTGATTGTAAATGCAGAGTTTCTACAATTATAAAAAACTGAGAGTATTTTTCCTAATAGCTTACCAATAAAATATTTGATTCATTGACACAGATGAAACTGGTTGAATAGTACATCCCTTGTTCGCACCTTTCTTTAGAAACGCTGGACGATTTGGAAGCGATCGTGAGATGAAAATAAGGATGGAAGTTCCACTATTATTGCCAGTACTAAACAAACTGGCTTGTTACAAAGTGTTGTCAGCTATCACCTATTATGAAAAGGTCAAGAATAAAATAAAAAACAGCACCATTGCGTAGTCAGCATTAACTGACATGTCACGAAGCAAAATGCAAAAGGAAATTAGTGAAATTCAATGTCATAACCTCAGTATCTTCAAAAGGATGGAGCGTTAGTCAAATTTATCTCCTGCTCCTGTGGGTCAGGAATAATTACTGACTTTATGCTTGGCTGTTAGACCTTCCCCACTGGAAAAACACATGGGAGATCTGAATTCTCTTTGCATCTATTTATCCACACATTTAATATTCATAACCATTTGAGAGTGCAACATATTTCAGCTTCTGGCAGATATAGCATCTGCCACGAAGGGGATGTTGCCACATGACCCCCACATCTATATTACTAAAAGTCTGATCTTGACCGGTTTTGGCACGCTGTGCTGTGATTTCCAAGAGAACGCTGCCACCTACGGCCGTCATTTTTGGCCAGCTCGCACAGAGCTCCCCTCCGCCTTCCGGGACCAGAGCATTTTTCCCATTGATGAAAAATCAGAGACATTAATGTTTTTAACAAATTCCCCATTCTCTCTGCTGCCCCTGCTGGAGGGAGGTGTGCCTCACTCAGTCTCTGCAAGATGGAGGAACCAGAGGTTCACGTCTCTCTGAGCTCTGAATAGCACCGGACACATGTCTACTCAACTGTGAGTGCCCTTAATGAGGTTTGAAAATGAAAATATGGTTTGAAGTAAAAAGGCGCTGCCTGCAAATGGTGGCTTGGGGACTTTGGTTTAAAGTGAAAAGGCACCACTGCAAATGGTGGCTTGGGGGCTTTGGCTAACTTCCTATTTGCACTCTATATTGATTTTAGATAAAACAATACCACTTACGGCTGTGATTTTTGGCCATCTTACTCAGTCCCCCTCCGCTTAGCAGGTGCAGAGGATTCTTCCCATCAATGAGATATAAAAGTGTTATTAGTGTTTAAAAAATGTTGAAAATCTCTCTCCTGTCATGAAGGCCACACCTTTTCCAGTGGGAGGTGGAGGGGTTATAAAACCCAGAAGTGTGGGTGTGGCTCAGTCTCTGCATGATGGGGAAGGGAGAGGTCATGACTCTGTCTGAGCTGTGAATACACTGAACACACTGAATGTCTACTGAACTGTGTGTTTGGTGTTTTGTGTGGTTTTATGGTGGTTTCACCCAGCTTGAAATGGTATGAAACTGAATTTGAATGTAGTGGCCTTGCACCCTGCATGAAATGGTATGAAACTGCATTTGAATGTGGTGGCGTTGCACCCTGCATGAAATGGTATGAATCTGCACTTGAATTTGGTGGCCTTGCACCCTGCATGAAATGGTATGAATCTGCACTTGAATTTGGTGGCCTTGCACCCTGCTTGGAGTGGTATGAAACTGCACTTGAATTATTTGGCCTTGCACCCTGCTTGAAGTCGTATGAAACTGCACTTGCATTTGGGGCCTTGCACCCTGCTTGGAGTGGTATGAAACTGCACTTGAATTATTTGGCCTTGCACCCTGCTTGAAGTCGTATGAAACTGCACTTGCATTTGGGGCCTTGCACCCTGCTTGAAGTGTTATGAAACTGCACTTGAATTATTTGGCCTTGCACACTGCTTGAAGTCGTATGAAACTGCACTTGCATTTGGGGCCTTGCACCCTGCTTGAAGTGGCATGAAACTGCACTTGAATTCTTTGGCCTTGCACCCTGCTTGAAGTCGTATGAAACTACACTTGAATTTGGTGGCCTTGCACCCTGCTTGAAGTGATAGGAAACTGCACTTGAATTTGGTGGCCTTGCACCCTGCTCGAAATGGAATTTCAAGGAAAAGCCATGAGTCAACTGCCAGCCCACCAGCCGTGAGTGAGCTGCCAGCACATCAGGCTTGAGGTATTGAGCTGCCACCCCAAGAACCCATACCAGCGCTTCAGAAAGCCCCCCCACACGCCACCAATATTGGAATTGGTGTACTATTGCGTCGGGGGACCAGCCCTCCCGTGTGATCATGGGACCAACGGGTCCCACTTAGTCTAGTACAAGATATTTTGTTGCTTGCTGCTCTTTCCTTTCTTGATGCAACTGCAAAGGAATCGCCAACTCCAAATAGAAAACACATGGAATTGCAGAGGATGGGATCTTGAGCATCAAACACAAATTGCTGGAGTAACACGTCAGGTAGCATGTTTAAGAAGGAACTGCAGGTGCTGGAAAATCGAAGGTAGACAAAAATGCTGGAGAAACTCAGCAGGTGAGGCAGCATCTATGGAGCGATGGAAATAGGCAATGTTTCGGGTCAAAACCCTTCTTCAGGTAGCATCTCTGGAGAACATAGAGAGGTGATGTTTTGGTTGGGACCCTCCTTCAGGCAGAAGAGTATGATAATAAGGTCTTAATGTTCAACAGGACCATCCTATCATTAATTAGAGAATGGCCCCGCCATCAATCTCATTATAGACCCTTGGACTGTTTTAATTGGACTTTACTGGACTTTATCTTGCACTAAACATTATTCCCTTTATCCTCTATCTGTACACTGTGGAACGCTTGATTGTAATCATGTATAGTCTTATCGCTGACTGGATAGAACGCAACAGAAAAGCTCTTGACTGTACCTCGGCACACGTGACAATAATAAACAAAACTAAAACTAAACAAAGACCAGTGTGATGGACAGTGTAGTCCAATTGAACTCTGCAATGACAGTACTGCTGAGTATGCAGAGGTTTGCATAGTAAAGGGAGCAGAATAAAGGCTGCGAAATATGGAAGAGGTCGGAGTGTGGTTAAGAGCTTTTGGGCTATTCCTCCTTGCAGATCATGTCTCCTAATCTGACTGGTGAACACCGCTTCTCTTTTGCAAGAAAACTTTGTCACAACTTGACTGCTTCAATGTGTTCTTCCTTCTCACCAGTGCCTTTGGAAGGTATTACGTGCTGCAAAGCAAAGAAGATCATGCAAGAGCCCCTCACTCCTTCCACAAGGAGGCTTGCGGCAGCTCTGGAGAACTGACATAATCATTTAGCTCAGCGAACAGTTGATGCAAACATTCCTCTGCAAGATCTAGATCCCTGGACATTTGAGCGGCCATTAAGTGGAGGAAGCTGCTGTGTTTTGTGTTGCTTGGGTGCATCAAATGATTTCTGTTGTGAATAAAGCCAATGTTATTTATTGACCCTATGCCAAACATGTGTCCCTTTCTTCCTGTGGCATAAAAAGCCTTCTATAATTGGCAACGTTTCAGCTGACTTTTATGTTGTTCACTTCACAATCACCTCTAACCTTTGTCTTTCTCTCTTGCAGTTGTTGTGCTTTACATCCAAGGGATTGGCAGCAAAGAATGGCGGGAGGTGAGCGATTGTTTTTATAAATCTCATGTGAGAGAAAAAGTATTTGGAAATAGTACAGAGGTGGATACAACACATGATGTGGAACGTCCAGAAGGCGCATATCTTTGGGAGATTTTCTGCGGCTTCAGGACCTCCAAACGTTCTATTGTGGAAAAGGAAGTCCACTGATGTTGTTTCTGGCATGGATCAGTACAACTCCAAACTAACATAACATTCATAATGGAGAGAGGATGTCAGGCAGTCGGAAATGGAAGAGTAGGGACACAAAGAACTCCACATGCTGGAATCTTGCAGGGAATACAAAGTGCTCGGACCACTCAGTGGGTCAGGCAGCATCCCTGCAGGACGTTTCGGGTCAGGACCATTCTTCAGAAGCGAGCAGCTTCTTCAGAGTCCAGCAACCAGATTAGAAATTCCAGCACCACATGTCCTCCAGTGATGCTGCCTGGCCTGCTGAATTACTCCAACATTTTTGTGTTCTACTGAAATGGAAGAATGCTGTTTACACCAAAGTTTCTGGCTCAGAAGTAGGAATTAAGGAAATTAGTTTGAGAGGAATTAGTTGCCACTGACGGCTGTGGAGGCCAAGGCATCGGGTATTTTTAATGCAGAGATTAACAGATACTTGATTGGTAAAGGTGTCAAGGGTTATGTGGAGAAGGCAGGAGAAAGGGATTGAGAGGGAAAGATGATCCGCCATGATTGAATGGCAAAGTAGACTCGATGGGCCGAATGGCCTGCTGGGGGAACAAGACTGCTCCAATGACTTATGAACTTATGATTGCTTTGGTAAGTGAGGGTGATGAAGATTCAATTTGGCATATAACTGAAGAGTGTTCCTTTTACTCATCTTCCAATGACTGGGTCAGTAATTGCCAAGATAAGGGTAAGCAGGCTGGGGCAAGAGTTGTAGTGACGTGGGCTCATTCCAGACCTCAGGTGCGGTCTGTGTGGTGTTTGCACATTTTCTCTCTGATTTCCTCCCAGATCCCAAAGACTGTGTGTTGTAAGTTAACTCATCTCTGTAAATTGCCTGGAGCATGTAAGTGGATGGTGGAATCTGGTAGAAACGGATTACAGCGGACAGGATTACTGTGCGAGCTGGGGCAACAGGACTGTTCTGAGAGCTGGTATTGAACTCAAGGGCACAATGACCTCCTTTGTTTTAGTTTAGTTTAGTTTAGAGATTCAGCATGGAAACAGGCCCTTCCACCCGCTGAGTCCGCACCGACTAGCGATCACCCGCACACTATTTCTAACCTACACGGTAGGTATAATTTACAAAAGCTAAATAATCTACAAACCGGCATGTCTTTGGGATATGAGAGGAAACCGGAGCACCCGGAGAAAACCCATACGGTAGCTGGGAGAACGTACAGACAGCACCCATAGTCACGATTGAACCCGTGTCTCTGGTGCTGTAAGGCAGCAATTCTACTGTTGTACCACTGTGCTGCCTTGTTAGAAACTAAGGAAATATAGATTTTGTATGCAGCGGGTAAAAATAATTCAGTTTTTATAATCTGGCCCTGCAAAGCTATGGATAAGAACTTAGTGTCAACAAAATATAAATCGGAAGAGAGCTTAGAAGAGAGCTTTGGATAAGAAATTAGAGTAAAAAAGAAATAGATGTGAAGAGGGCTCCACACTTAACATTTCGGGTTAATGGAGGCTTGCGGTCATAAGGAATTGGAGTAGAATTAGGCCTTTCGGCCCATCATGTCTATTCCGCCATTCAATCATGGCTGATCTATCTCTCCCTCCTAACCCCATTCTCCTGCCTTATCCCCATAACCACTGACACTTGTACTAATCGAGAATCTATCTATCTCTGCCTTATAAATATCCACTGACTTGGCCTCTACAGCCTTCTGTCCATTAATCCGAACAGTTCTCCTAGTTAGCGTGGGCTTGATAGATGGGGAGAGCTCCTCTGTGTCATAAATGTCTATGTGTTCACTGCGAAGTTGAGAGGGAAATGAGAATGTCAGTAGTCTGAGCCAAGAGGCTTGGGGTGAAAAAGACAAAGGATATTCCGAAGCAGAAAGGATTTAGTGGGGTTATCCTGTTAAGAAGTATTGCCGCCATGAACTGTGGTTAATCCATAGCTGTGGGTATATGGAAAACAAAACCAAATGTATTGGTAGCTAGCTAATTAGCTGAATGCCCTGTGTGTTCTCCATGTGAATATCATTACCTGAAATCCAATTGAGTGTTGAGGAACTATCAGGAGAGTATTTCAGTCAAAAAACGAAAATACAATTTCTTGGCAGGAACTCTGTGGAGAATTTGTGGATTGTGTAACATAATTTCCACACTTCCTTAAAGAAAAGTAAAACAGATTGCTGTGGATTCATGCTCCCAGTTATGCTACTGATTTTATCTTGATGCTAAGCTTTTTTGGAGATTGTATTATTGTGTTATGGCATTTGTACAGTGCCTTTCATAACCTCTGGCATCCCAATGAACTTACAGGTAATGTGTTACTTTTTTGACAATACAATATACAATACAATATTTATTCCTTGTCATTTAAACCTCAATGAGGCTCAAATGAAACTCTGTTTCCACAGCCATACAAATAAAACAATTACTACAAGACACACAAACAATTCAATTCACACAAACATCCATCACAGTGAATCTCCTCCTCACTGTGATGGAAGGCAAAGTCTTTTCTCTCCCGTGCACCATTTTTCTCCCGATGTTGAAGCGCCAGGCGGGCGACGTTAAGTCCCATGGCCGTTAAGGCCGCGCCGGGCGATGTACGGCCCCGCACCAGGTCTTAATGTCTCAAAGTTGGAGCCCCCAGCGGGCGTTGGAATGTCCCACGGCCATTAAAGGCCCGCCGGGTGATGTACGGCCCCGCTCCGGGTCGTTCCAACACCGCGACACGGGCAGGAGAAGTTGCGTTGCAGAGCTCCGAAAAGCGGTCTCCCACCAGGCATCCGTGAGCTCCCGATGTTCCTGTCCACCAGGCCTGCGGCTGGAGCCTCCGAGCTCCGGAGTCGGGCCGCAGCAGCAAGCCACCACCACTCCCCACGCTCCGAGGCCGGCCAGCCCCACAATGGTGAGTAGTCCGCAGGCTCCGCAACTGGAGCCCCCAGGTCGTTCCGGTTGGAGGCCGCTCCACGGTACTAGGCCCCAACGACAACGGAGACCCCATGACGTGTCGTAATCTATGGAAACTGTGCTCACAATTTACACACTGCAAAATCCAACAGTCAGCAATGAGAAAACTGAACATATGAGATATAAATATCTGAGAGATAAATATCAGGGAAGACATAGCAAAATAGATGTGAGAGATCCATACATCTACCTGAGAGGAAGATTGGACCGACTAGTGTCTCCAACACAACCATCTCTCTGAAATCCCCATCCCTCACTCACCCACTGCTGTCACTGTGTTATATGTCTTTGGAGTTACCATTTCCAGATCCAACACCGAGTTTCCGGCAACTGGTGGTCCGGCTCCCCCATGAATCCAGACTAAATCCCCCCCCCCCCCCCCCCCCCCCCCCCCCCCCCGCACCCCCGGATGTCCCCCAGGAAATGTGGCTCCCAGGGCAGATGAGGCAGCCAATCTCGACCTCATCGGGACTTCCACGGCCGATCGCCAGGTTGAATTTGCCGCCTGCGGCCGAGGCTCTGGAACTCCCGCCTGGGCAGAGTCGGCCGATCCGTTCCCATAGCCAACTTCCAAGGCCGACTTTGCTTGGTCCCCCAACGCCGTGACCTCTGTTGGTCTGAAACCAAGGGTGCCGGAAAATCGGTGGTGGACCTGTACTAATATGTCATTGGGGAAGGCAAAAGCTTACTACCAGTTCTGCTCTCTGAACATCACATTACTCTCCCACACTGATTAAATTGCAGAAGTGACTGGAACTTTTTTATTCATTGAAAATGCTATCTAAATGCAAGTTGTAGTCATTATTATTTCACACCTCAAAATCCACTCTAACTCCAGCACAGTATTGACATATACTTTATCCTAGTGTCATAAGGCTTTTCACTGTACCTCAGTACACATGACAATAAACTAAATTAAACTAAAGTGAAACAGAATAGAAAAGGCCACTCAACTCATGCCAGCGAATTAATAGAGCAATCCAAATGGTCCCATTCAAATTATAGAGTCATATAGCTATAGAGCACAGAAACAGGCCCTTCGGTGTTGTGGTTCAGTATTCTTAAACAGAAACACAAATAAAATCAGTATAAACAGTAATCTCTTTATTACGCAGGTGTGTGTGGTAAAAACTCTTAACAGCATGCTAATAACGGACTATACAGAGAAGTCCCACACAAAGTGACGCTGATGTCAGTACATGTATATATACCCCACTATTCGACGATTCAGCAATACATTATCTATAAAGTTTAGTACAACCTCTTGCTTCTTAAAGATTGACAGATCTTTAAGATTTACAGCATCAGAAGATTGACAGGTTTTTCTGACAGAGGAAGGGTTAGCCATACATGGTTATATGAGAAGGTTACATTTCTGCAGAACAAGCATCTTCTTTTTTTCTACTTATGATGCACATCATAATCTTGTGGAACAAGGGTTAGTCTGAATTCTCTCCTATGTTTATGTTGTAGAGGAGACATTTGTGAAGTTGTGCTTGTTATCTCGTGTTATTGGAAAGAGAACATCAACCAGGCCCATATGAACCTTTTCGAAAAGGGGGGTGGCATGACAGGATTACAAAAAATTGAATGTGAAATAATGTGCGCGCTGCGCACATCACGAGCGCGAAGCATGAAGTCCCTCGATGCCAAGGTCCAGGGCGTGCTTAAGGACCCTGGCTCAGGGTTTTAATGCTCACTGGTGCCTTCTGAGCCTTATTTTGGAGCAATTTTGTGCCAAATTTATGACCAATATTTCAGAAATTAACAGGAATCTGAGGTAGCTTTTTCACACAAAGGGTGCTGCGTGTATGGAACGAGCTGCCAGAGGAGGTAATTAAGGCTGGGACTATCCTAATGTTTAAGAGACATTTGGACACGTACATGGATAGGACAGATTTAGATGGATATGGGCCAAACATGTGTGAGTGGGACTAGTTTAGATGGGACATGTTGGTCGGTGTGGGCAGGTTGGGCTGAAGGGCCTGTTTCCACACTGCATCATTCTATGACTAAAAAGTTAAGAAGAAAAATGCATGTAGATACATTGAGCAGATTTGAAAGAGGAGTGAAATGTAAAGACAGAGAGAGGTTTAGGGGTGGAAAGGAACATAGGAAAGGAGGGAGGAGAGTGGGCTTGGGCAGATGGGTGAAGGAGTAACTCAGTGAGTCAGGCAGCATGCATAGACATTCCTGAATGTTACCCAAACCATCGTGAGC
Organism: Okamejei kenojei; assembly: GCA_035221665.1. Taxonomy (NCBI): domain Eukaryota; kingdom Metazoa; phylum Chordata; class Chondrichthyes; order Rajiformes; family Rajidae; genus Okamejei; species Okamejei kenojei. Next base: position 16,634,208 of record CM069146.1, read on the forward strand.
TACTTTGTTACGGTGCTTGCCCTCTCCTATAACGTCTCTGCTGCCTTGGGTGATGCAGGACAGGACACAAGCTTTGGTACACAGTGTGAAGCTGTTGCCGTCTGTCCCAGCCTGGTAAAAACCTGTGTGGAATGGTTGTGGAGAGGATGTTTCCACTAGTGGGAGAGTCTAGGACCAGTGGCCACAGCCTCAGAATTAAAAGACATTTCTTTAGGAAGGAGATGAGCAGGAATTTCTTAAGTCAGAGGGTGGTGAACAGTGGAATTCATTGCCACAGACAGCTGTGGAGGTCAAGTCAATGGACATTTTTCAGGAGGAGATTGATAGATTCTTGATTGATACGGGTATCAGAGGTAATGGGGAGGAGGCAGGAGAATGGATTTGAGAGGGAAAGATAGAGTCATAGAGTGATACAGTGTGGAAACAGGCCCTTTGGCCCAGCATGTCCCATCTGCACTAGTCCCACCTGCCCACGTTTGATCCATGTACCTGTCTAACTGTTTCTTAAATGTTGTGATAGTCCTTGCCTCAACTACCTCCTCCGGCACCTTGTTCCATACACCTACCAGAAAAACATACCCCTCAGATTCCTATTAAATCTTTTGCCCTTCACCTTAAACTCATGTCCTCTGCTCCTCGATTCACCTACTCTAGGCAAAAGACTCAACCATATCTATTCAAATCATGATTTTATACACCTCTATCAGATCATCCCTCATCCTCCTGTGCTCCATGAAATAGATTCCCAGCCTACTCAACCTCTCCCTATAGCTCTGGCCCTCTAGTCCTGGCAACATCCTCGTAAATCTTCACTGGACCTTTTCCAGTTTGATGACATCTTTCCTATAACATGGAGCCCAGAACTGAATACAATACTCTGAATGCGGCCTCACCAGCTTCTTATGCAACTGCAACATGACCTCCCAACTTCTATACTCAGCCTGACCTACTGAGTTACTCCAGCACTCCGTGAAACGTCACAGAACAGGGCAAGATTAGCAAGTTTGCTGATGATACAGAAGAGAGTGGTTTTGCAGATAGTGAAGATGGTTGTGAAAGATTGCAGCAGGATCGGGATCAATTAGCCAGGTGGACAGAGGAATGGTTGATGGTTGCATGGTTTCTTGAAGGTCGTATCGCAGGTATATCAGGTGGTCAAAAAGTATTTTGGCACTTTCGCCCTCATCAGTCAGAGTATTGAGTATAGAAGTATAAGACGTTGGTGAGACCGCATTTAGAATATTGTGTTCAGTTCTGGGCACCATGTTATAGGAAAGATGTCAAACTGAAAAGAGTACAGAGATTCCCATCCTGGATCAGTCCAATCAGGGTTGTGTCATCCGCAAACTTGAGAAGCTTGACAGAGGTGTCTGTGGAGGTGCATTTACGGCCTCACATGCTGCTTCCTGTCTGTCATAAAGCTGGTGATCCACCGACAGAGGTGTTCAGGCACAGTCAACTCTGAAAGTTTGGTGCGTAGTAGCTCTGGCACAATGGTGTTGAATGCAGAGCTAAAATCAACAAACAAAATCCTTGCATAGGTCCCCTGGCGGTCTAGGTGCTGGAAGATGAAGTTATTAACTTCCACATCGGCCCAACTCATCCATGCTGGCCAAGTCTGTTGACTGAGCTAGTCCCACTAGCCTGTACTGGCCCATATCCCTTCAAACCTTTGCCATCTATGCACCATTCAAAGTGTCTTTTAAATGTCATACTTATACCCACCTTTACCTCTAGTAGCTCATTCCATGTACACACCACCTTGTGTGTGAAAAGGCTACCCCTCGGGTCCCTTTTAAATCTTTCCCTTCTCTCCATAAAGCTATATCCTCTAGTTTTAGACTCCTCTACCCTGGGGAAAAGACCATATGGGCCCTCATTTTATTATAAATCTTTATCAGGTGACCTCTCAGATTCCTACACTCCAAGGAAATCCGATCCAGCCTATCCACCCTCTCCTTATAGCTCAAACCCTCCAAACTCAGTAACATCCTCCAGCTTTGCATTCTTTCCAGTTCAATGACCTTCCTATAGCAGGGGTGTACGACTGGCTAATGAAGGCAAGCGTGCCCAATGCCTCCTTCATCACTCTGTCCACCTGTGTCGCCGCCTTTATGCAACTACCAACCTGCAACATGAGGTCTCTCTGTTCCACCATACCCTTCCTCACTATCTGCGATTCAACCATCTGCAAAAGTACTAATCAGACCCAACTACAAAGATCCCAGCAGTAAACCACTTGTTTCCCAGTCAGAGAAACAGCCAGCAACCACTACTCTTTGCCTCCTATTGCCAAGCTAATTTTAGATTCATTTTGCCAACACCCTTTCGGATCCCTGATGTCTTCACTTTCTGGGCCCCGCAGGACCTTGATACAACCTTCTACTGTGCAGGACTTTGATAAAAGCCTAACCAAGGTTCCTGTAAACCACATCTACTGCTCTGCCTTCAGCAATCTTCTTAGTGAATGCCTCAAAATGAAATACGTCCCGCACATGCTGGCTGCTCCGAATCAGTCGCTATCTTTCCAAGTGAGCATATATCCACTCCTTCACAATCTTCTCCAAGAACTTCCCTACCACTGCCCAAGCCTCTCAAGATCAGCAGATCCCAGGTTTATTCCTACTGTGCTTTCTTAAGTCGGAGACAGCATTCAGTTGTTCAGTTAAAATAAAAAACATTTTTTTTTTTTAGGAAATACTTTTATTTTTATTTATTTTTATATATTAGAAGCAAATGTACAAAAATAAAACCAACGGCATATAAAATAATACAGTTATTGTACAGCTTCAATTTTAACTTTTACCAATAATCGGAAGAAAATAAAGGAGAAAAGGCAAGAAAGTGAAAAAGTGAAATGTGTAAAGATAGAGCCCCGAGACTACCAAAGTGGTTTAACCAAAGAGTGAATAAATGAAAGAAAGAAGAGAGGAATAGAAAAAATAAGAAAAATAAAAGGACAAAAAGAGAAAGAAGGAAAGAAGTGGTGATATACCTGCCTCACATCCCTCCCCACCCACCTCACCCAAGCCATATTTAAATATAAATCCAATGTTGTGTTGTACCATACTATCCTTGTAATAAATCGATGAATGGTGTCCATGTCTTCGAAAAATGATCTGTTTTTTCTACCAAGACAAGTCTAATATTTTCAAGATGTAGCGTCTCGGACATGTTTGTAATCCACATCTTAAGAGTAGGGACAGATGTATGTTTCCAAAATTTGAGTATTAATTTTTTCGCCGTTATCAGGCCATAATTAAGGAAACGTATTTGAAATATTGATAGCTCAGAGCAGGCATCTGACGTACCTAGAATAATCAATTCCGTATCGGGATCCAATTTTATTTTTAGTGTTTTTGAAAATTTTCAAAAATTCCTCTCCAGAAATTATGTAATTTTATACAAGAGACAAAGGAATATGTTATAGTTGCTACCCGAAGAAGACATTCATCACAAATAGGAGATACATTTGGAAAGATCTTATTCAGTTTAGACTTTGAATAATACAGTCTGTGCAGTATTTTAAATTCAATTAACGAATGCTTAACGTTAATCGAACAATTGTGTATATATAGGTTTCCTTCCCATCTGTCTTTGAGAATTTGTAGGCCAAGTTCATCTTCCCAAGTTCTTCTAATTACTTCTGACGATGGGATTTCTATATTTAAAAGGGTATTATACAGATATGATATTAACTTGTCTGATTCCGAGTTTCTATTCATACATTAGTCTAGTGTGTCTGGCAACAAAGATTGGTAGACTTGGGTATATGATTTCAGATAGTCTCGAATTTGAAGGTATCTAAAATATTGACTACCTTTAAGTTGCTATTTCGACTGTAGTTCTTGAAATGAGAGCAGAGTTCCCATCTCATAAAGATCTCTGAGTTTTTTGATTCCTAGTCTTTCCCAATATGTGAACATTTTGCCTAAAATAGATGGCGTGAACGAAGGATTATTGGCAATTGGTGAAAGAAATACATTTCTCAGTTTAAGGGTTGACTTCGCTTGTCTCCAAATTCGTAAGGTACTGTGGATAATCGGATTTTTCTCATATAGTGTTTTCTTCAAATTTATTGGAGAGAGAATCGTGCCTATATTAAAAGGCGAACAATCCTCTCTCTCCATTGTTAACCATTTTAACTGTTGGCCTGTGTTGTCCAACCAATATATTGCGTTTTTAATATTCGTTGCCCAATAATAGTATAAAAAATTGGGGAGAGCCAGTCTACCAGTTTCTTTGGGTTTGCATAGATGCCGTTTGTAGATTCTATGTGTTTTATAATCCCAAATAAAGTCTGTAATCAGAGAATCAAGTTTAAAAAAAAAAATTTTAGGAAGGTATATTGGTATTGATTGAAATAAGTACAGGATTTGTGGTAGGAAGATCATCTTTATGGCATTTATTCTGCCTATTAAAGATATTGGAAGTGTTTTCCAAAATTGAGAAAGGGCATTTAATTTAGTAACTAGAGGAGGAAAGCTTGCATTAAATAGAGAAGTGTATTTTCTGGTTACGTGAACACCAAGATATTTGAATTTTTCCGTAGCAATTCTGAAAGGGAATTTTAGGAGGTGTGTCGGCTCTCGAGGTTTTATTGACATAATTTCACTTTCGTTCCAGTTTTTTTCTATTTCCTGAAAAGGAACCAAATTCCTCTATAAGGTTTAATATACTTGGAATGCTAATTTGGGAATTGGTGATATAGAGTAATACATCATCTGCATATAATGATATTTTATTATTGGAGTATTTAGTGTTGTAGCCGTGAATATTCGGATTTACTCTTATACTTTCCGCCAAAGGCTCAATCGCAAGGGCAAATAACGGGTGATAATGCACATCCCTGTTTATTGCCCCTGAATAACTGAAATTTAGGCGAGAGCATATAATTAGTCAGCATTCTGGCAGTCGACTTATCATATAGCAGTTTTATCCATGAAATAAATTTTCTCCCAACTGGAATTTTTGCAATACTGTAAAAAGATATTTCGATTCTACTTGATCAAATGCTTTTTCTGCGTCTAATGAAATAATTGATGTCTTCTTTTATCGTTCTATGTGAGTACATTATGTTAAACAGGTGTCTCAAATTATTAAATGAGTGTCTCTTGGGTATAAACCCAGTTTGATCTGAGTGTATCAATTTATTGACGTATTTACTTAATCTTCTTGCCAGAGTTTTAGCTAATATTTCCTGATCTGTATTTAACAAGGCGATTGCTCTGTATGATCCCGGATATTTCAGATCTTTATCGTTTTTGGGTATATGTAATGGTTGATTCGGCTAGAGTTTGTGGTAGTGTCTGTTCTTTAAATGCATGTATATGGAAATTACCTCGTAAAATCTTTTATAAAATTCTTTACTAAACCCGTCTGGGCCTGGTGTTTTGCTGTTCTTCAATGAATTGATAGTCTCTTCTATTTCTTTAATTGAAATCTGTGCTTCCAATTCATCTCGTTCCACCGCATTAAGTGTCGGAAGATTACAGTTATCAAGAAAGTTTGTAATTTTTCTCATTTCTGGTGATGCTTTGTATGTATATAAATTTTGATAGAATTGGGCAAATCTTTCATTAATGTCTTTCGGAAGTGTCAACAATTCACCTTTATCTGATCTGATTTTTTGAATAGTATGGTCCTTTTCCACTTTTCTCAACTAACATGCTAGAAGTTTGTGTGGTTTGTCGCCGAATTCAAAATTTTCCTGTTTAGTAATTTGAAATAATCTGATAACTCTTGCAGAGAGAATTTGATTTAGCTTGAATTTTAATACTGCTATCTTATTATGTTTATGCATAGACGGATCTGTCGCATTTTCTGAGTCTAGCTGTCTGATTTGTTCTTCTAGTTGCAATTGTTCCATCCTATTCTTTTTGTTTTGATATGCTTGATATGAAATGATAGAACCTCTAATAAAAGCCTTAAAGGATTCCCATAATAATGAGGGTGAAGTACCCTGGAGTATCATTGGTCTCAAAAAAGAGTTCCATCTGTTGTTTTAAATATATACAGCAATCTGGGTTGCTTAGTATTTGAGGATTAAACTTCCAGAATGATTTTTTACAGAACATTCCTTCTAGTTTTAAGGAGAAAGTTAGCAGGGAATGATCGGAAATAGTACTATTATGGTATTTGGGATTAGTTGTAAAAGGTATTAATTTAGTGTCCACCAGAAAATAGTCAATACATGTATAAGTTTTATGTACGGATGAATAAAAGGAGTATTCTCTTCCGAATGGATTTGCAATCTTCCATACGTCTGTTATATTTGTATTTTTATATATGTATTTAGAAGTTCGCTTGATTTTGATTTTGTGATATATCTCTTTTGTTGTGAGGATTTATCCAAGTATTGATCCAGAACACAGTTGAAATCTCCCCCAATTATCAGGTTTTGCTGGGTGGAGTCTGAAATTATATTCAAAATTTTATTTGAAAATTGTGGGTTATCAAAGTTGGGAGCGTAGATATTTACCATAGTAAGTGGGGTAGAAGATATCTCCCCAGATAATATAACGTACCTACCTTCTTTGTCTGCTATGGTGGTTTTATGTTTAAATGGTATACCCTTACGGATTATAATTGCAGCACCTCTAGTTTTGGAGAGAAAAGAGGAGTCATATATTTGACCAATCCAGTTAGCCTTCAGCCTGGTATGAGCTTGATCTTTGAGATGCGTCTCCTGTAAAAATATTATATCAGCATTAGTTGATTTTAATTGGGCAAGAACCTTACCCCTTTTAATTGGCTCATTAACGCCCCTAATATTCCAGCTACATAAAATGCATTTTTATACAATATTCTTCACAAGTTCGGGAAGCCCACGAAGGGATTGCTGCCATTGAGGCAGTTTTGAAGGGCAACCACTGCTATAAAATGGGGAATGTGGCATAGTGGCACAGTGGTAGAGTTGCTGCCTAGCAGTGCCAGAGACCCGAGATCGATCGTGACTAGGGGTGCTGTCTGTATGAAGTTTGCATATTCTCTATGTGACTGCGTGGGTTTTCACCGGGTGGTCTGGTTTCCTCCCACGTTGCAAAGACGTGCGGGTTTGTAAGTTAATTGGCTTCTGTAAATTGTCCCTGGAGTGGAACTAGTGTAGGATCGGACTAGCGTATAGTTAGTCAGTCTGGACTCGGTGGGTCGAAGGGCCTGTTTCCACATTGTATCTCTCCACCAGTCTTCTGTTACCTCACCCGTGGCTAATAAAAATGTTGACATGTCTGTCAGAACCACAGCAGTCTTCTCCCCTGCGTCACTTGATAGATCCTGTCAGGAGCTGGGGATGAATCCACCCCAACATGTGCCAATGCAGTCGTACTCCAGAATATTCATTTTTTCACGGGGATGTTGCCAGGACTCAAGGGCCTGAGCTATCGGGAGAGGTTGAGCAGGCTTGGAATGCAGGAGAATAGAGGTGTACAAAATCATGAGAGGAATAGACTGGGTGGACACAGAGAGTAGAGGAATCAAAAACCAGAGGATATACAAAAGTTTTAAGGTGAGTGGGGAAAGGTGGTAAGGGAAAACTTTTTCACACAAAGGTTGTATGGAACAAGCTGCTCGCGGAGGTAGTTGAGGAAGGTATGATCACAATGTTTAAGAAACATTTAGACATTTAGGTACATGGATAGAATAGGTTTAGAAGGATATGGGCCAAATGCAGGCAGGGTGGACTAATGTAGCTGGGACATGTTGGCCTGTGTGGGCAAGTTGGGCTGAAGCATGTTTCCATGCTGAATGAATCTATGAGTCTATTACCTCTGTTAAATGAGGACAGATAAAAGTACGTTGTATTTGTAACGGTATTGCTGACAATAATTTATGCTTCTTATATTTTTTAATATATTCAAAATATGAAGGAAAATCACTGGAATCATGAGATTCTGAATGCATGTTGAAAGATATGTCAGCTTGACATTTTGGAAAATATATTAAAGATACTCTGGGCTGCAATTTCATGCCTGGTTAAACAGTACTTAACTGGTGACGTTAACTAATCAAGAAAATCCCCCCTGTGTGTTTCATTCCTTGTTTTATTATAATAGTTTTTATTGTAAGATGTGGCATTAGCAACTCACATCTGCCGTGAATGGCGCTGTGGGGATAGTCTTAATCCAAATTAACCTCTTGAAGGTAGATGTTGATGAAGACCCAAAGATTACTAATTGTTTCAGCAAAACACAAAGTGCTGAAGCATCTCAGGATGGGAGAAGGTTTCCGACACAAAATGTCGTCTGTGCATTTCCCTCCATAGATGCTGCCTGACCCGCTGAGTTCCCCAGCACTGTGTTTCGCTCTAGATTCCAGCATCTGTAGTTCGCTGTGTCTAGTTTAGTTTAGTTCAGAAATACAATGTGGAAATTGGGCCTTCAGCCCACCGAGCCACGCCAACCAGCGATCACCTGTACACCCTAGGAACAATTTATAGAAGCCACTTAACCTGCAAACCTGCATGTCTTTGGAGTGTGGGAGGAAACCGGAATGCCCAGAGAAAAAAACACACAGTCACAGGGAGAAGGTGCAAACCCTGTACAGACAGCACCTGCAGTTAGGATCGAACCTGGGACTCTGGTGCTAAGGCAACAACTCTACTGCCGTGCCCCCTGTGCCGTCCCAATATTTGTTGTCTCAATTGTTCATCAATTGTTTCTGCGTTGTAGATTCAAAGAGGGTCTATCAATGAAGAGAAATAAACGAATACATTCTACGCACATCAGGTCTGGCCTTTCCTGATTAATTTGTGTGGAGAGTTTTAAATATTTAAGCCCTTAACAAACAATTGCATTTTATTTCTCTGGGGAAAGTCTGCATTTAAATTATGACCTTTCCTGCTGAATCTTTGTGCTGGTAACAATGCATGGGCTCAAAAATGTGCCGCGTGATGTAGGCAGAGTAAAAGGATCTAACCCCTTGATGCTCATGGATGCCAGATCCCTTTCTTCTCCTCACAAGGGATGTTGGGGGCTAATCAGGTTGAAATAATGGCATGCCTCATAATTATTATTACATTGATTTTAACAGGAAATCCTACGTGTTCTACAGTAAAGGAGAGCATGGATTAATTGAGGATCTTCACGAGTTATGAATATTCCAAAGCACTTTAAGTTGGCCTGTGCTTCCTATTACAGTGTATGAAACACAGTGCTGTTGGGCAAATAGTAAATGGCCAGAGCACTCGGCAGAACGATACAGTTCTTTGCAAAAAAAAAAAAAGCGCAACGTGCTGGAGTAACTCAGCAGATCAGGCAGCATCTATGGAGAACATGGATAGGTGATATTTCCAGTCAGGACACCTCTTCAGGTGGTTTATAGTGTGAGGGAGAAAGCTGGAAGTGAGATGGGAAACAATGTCTGGCAAGTATGTACAATCAGGCTGAAGAAAGGTTACTACCCGAAACATTACCTTTCCACGTTTAGTTTAGTCCGCGTCGGCCAGCGAACCCTGCACGCTTGCGCTATCCCACACATACTAGAGACAATTTATAAATATACCAAGCCAATTAACCTACAAACCTGTACGTCCTTGGAGTGTGGGAGGAACTCTGAGCACCTGGAGAAAACCCACGCTGTCACAGGGAGAACATGCAAACTACATACAGACAGCACCCATACTCGGGATCGAACCCGAATCTCTAGCACTGTAATGCAGCAACTCCACCGCTGTGCCATCCAAGACATCTTTCCCTTACCTCCACCCTGTGTTTCAATGCCTTTACTATGTTTAATTATTTAAGTTTCTTATACTCTTGATTGCGCTGTCAGCATAAAATTATAGCCTGTTGGACTATATAATTTCATGATGCTGAACAGATACAAGCAATTAACCCGTTTATCTCCAACAAGCATTGTTGAATCAAATGAATTAGTTCCCTTTAGTTCCCCCTGTTCCACTTGGTCGAATTTTTAGGCGACTGCAGGCGACTAGGCTGTCGCCACATGGTCACTGGGGTGTCGCCCGTATGGTCTCCTCAGTCGCCCAATGAGTCGTACCCTTTTTCTGGTAGCCGCTGTATTTTGAAATGTTCAAAACATTTGGCGACAGTTGGTGCCCATGGGCTTGGCGCCAACGATCGTAGCCTGACGTAGGTTGTCGCCAGGATGACGTAGGTTGTCGCCGGTGCAGACCGGTGAATTCCATTGGCGACTACGACAGGTACCAGCGACTGAATTGTCTTACCTTGTCGTAGCTTGTTGCGGGCGGACGTAGGTTGTCATAGGCGTGGACGTCCTACTGGGTCACCGGTTGTCGGTAGCTTGCCGTAGCTTGACGTCGACCAGGTGGTAGGTTGTTGTAGACATTGCCGTAGACATTGTCGTAGGAGGGTCCTGTCGCCGTTTTTTCGGCGACCTGCTACGACTATGACAATCGCCGAAGAAATCGCCTAAGTGGGACAGGCCCATAACATAACAAAGTATCTTAACCAAACCTCAGGTTACTTTCAACGTGATCCCGCCCCATTTTCTCTTCCCTGTTTCTCCCCTCCATTCACTGCTCTCCCGCCACCCTGTGGCTTGACAATCTGCAATTCTTCAAACCTGTCTCACACTTTCCTTCCATTCATATCTCTGGCCTTTTGTTCCACCAATCTGACTATCAATCCCCCTTCGTTACGTCAGCCAATTACCTGCCACGCTATGTCCTGCCTCTCCTCTTTTCCAGCTTTCTTCCCCCCCCCCCCCCCACAATCAGCCTGAAGAACGCACTCGACCTGAAATGCCACCCATCCATGTTCTCCAGGGTTACTGAGTTACTCCAGCACTTTGTGTCCTGAGATTACTAAAATCCTCTGGTCGCTACTGCCTCTGTTCCTAGAATGAAATCCTCTTGTCGCCACTGCCTCTGTTCCTAGCATCTGAGATGTCCTTTTTCTTTAGTAAACGAGGTTTACCCTTGATGTTATGGATGGATCTCACATTCGTGTTCTGCATTCATTTGTCTTGCCTCTGTGTTCTGCATTTGCCGCACCTCCTCCTAGATGAATCAAGGATAGAGTTCCCCTATTCCTCATCTTTCACCCAAGAGGCTTCCAGATTCAACACATCGTTCTCCGACATTTCCACCATCAACGTGATCCCACCACCAGTCACATTTTCCCGTCTCTACCCCTTTCTGCAGAGACCACTCCTGGGTTCGCTAATACCTTCCCACCCAACCCACAGCCCCCCCAGGTACATTCCCATGAAACCAAGCGAGGTACCACCGACACCTAAACCTCTTCCCTCATCTCCATTCAGGCACCCCAGCATCCCTTCCAGGTGAGACAGGGGTTCACATGGGCCCTCTAAAATATGAGTCTGAAGAAAGGTCCTGACCTGAAACATCACCTGTCCATTCCCTCCACAGATAGTGCCTGACTCTTTGGGTTCTTCCAGCATTTGTGTTTTGCTCAAGATTCCAGCGTCTGCTATTTAGTTTAGTTTGGTTGAGTTTGGAGATACAGCATGGAAGCACGCCCTTTGCCACACCGGGTCCACACCACGCCGACCAACAGTCACCTGTGCACCAGTTCTATGCTACACACCAGGGGGAAATTTACAGAAGCCAATTAACCTACAAAGCTGCATGTCTTTGGAACGTGGAAGGAAACCAGAGCACCCGATGGTCACGGGGAGAATGTACAAACGTCCTACAGACAGCACCCGTAGTCCGGATCGAACTCGGGTCTCTGGCGCTGTAAGGCAGCAACTCCAAGGCTTTGCCACTCACGGAGTCATGGAGTCATACACGTGTGGAAGCTGGCTCTTGGCCCCTACTTGCCCACACAGACCAACATGTCCCATCTAATCAAGTCCCACCTGCCTGTGTTTGGCCCGTATCCCTCTAAACCTGTCCCATCCATGTACCTGTCTAAATGTTTCTTAAACATTGTGATAGTCCCTGCCTCAACTATCTCCACTGGCCACTGCGCCGCTTTTAAAAAATGTTACAAGTTCCTGATGTTGCTCCTGTTGCTCGAACCGTTGCATCATGATATTTATTTTCTGTTTTTTTTGTGACCTTCTCGAGTGAGGCTGGTAATTCTGAGTCCAAGCCTGTGCAGCTTTATCTCGTGAGTCATGCTGGAATCCCTGGCACGAAGCACTTTGCCTGAATTAGTGTTGTTCGCTGGCATTCTCGCTGCAGAGCTTCAAGTCATGAAACCACGGGCTGGGATTATGAAACGCACTGGAAATGCTGAACCGGAGAATCTTGGCCATTGTGTGTCTCAAACAGATAAACAGATTACTATGCATTCGAACTGCATACCGTAGGTGTCCTCCATCCTGCATATGGAAGGCAGACATCAACGTGGGAGCTAAGACTTGCGTGCATCCATGTTGATCAGGCAGCAGAACAACGAAGAACCTTGGAGGGAAGTAGACAAAAATAGGGAAGGTGTCGTTTGAAAAAAAAATCATCAGGAATATAAATAAAGATACACCGTACAAAAAAAACCCAAATGAACTATGATTAACTTTTTTCAGTGTGGGAAGGAACAGCAGATGATGGTTTACAACAAAGATAGACACAAAATGCTGGAGTAACTCAGCAGGGCAGGTGAGAAGGAATAGGTGATGTTTCAGTTCGAGTTCAAGCGGGTCAAATCTAATGAACTGATCAGATTGATTCTTGCCCAGATCACTCCAGGTCTCATTGTAATGCAGCATTGGAATCATACAGCAGAAACAGGCCCTTCGGCCCAACTCGTCCGTGTCAATCAAGATGCCCCATCTAAGATAGTCCTATTTGCCAGCGTTTGCCTACCCTTTAAACCCTTCCTATCCATGTATTGGTCCAAGTGTCTTTTAAATGCTGTTATAAGACCTGCCGTACAAACTCCATACAGATAGCAACCATAGTCAGAATCTAATCCAGGTCTCAGGTGCTATAAAGCAGCAACGCTACCGCTATGCCATCGTGCATCCCAACATTCCATTAGCAGATAGACACAAAATGCTGGAGTAACTCAGCGGGCCAGGCAGCATCTCTGGAGAGAAGGAATAGGTGACGTTTCAAAACATCACCTATTCCTTTTCTCTAGGGTTCCTGTCTGAAGAAGGGTTCCTACCTGAAAAGTAATTTATTCCTTTTCTCCAGAGATACTGCCTGACGTGCTGAGTTACTCCAGTATTTTGTGTTAAACTTTTAAAATTATTTTATCAGAGAGATAATTGGATTTGACCCTCAGGGATAAAGCTCCTGTTTGTTTTGTTATTCGCACTCCATCAACAAGGATTAGTGGTGAAAAGCAGCATCTTGGTTAAGGAATATTAATTATAGGAGAGGAAGGTCTCGGCTAATGATTCAGAATTGTAAGCTTTGATGTGTGTCTCGTTGCTACATTAGGGCAAGTGGCAAATTCAAGTTCAGATAGGTGATAGAACATGGAAAAGTACAGCACAGGAAAAGGCTAATCGATCCACAATGTCGCCCACGGGGACCCCAACAGTCCTTACAGGTGAGGCAGAGGTTCACTTGCACCTCCTACGCCATCTCCCGGTTGCCAAACACATTAACTCCCCTTCCCACTCCCACGCTGACCCTTCTGTCCTGGACCTCCAACACTGTCAGAGTGAGGCCAAACGCAAATTGGAGGGACAGCACCTCATATTTCGCTTGGGCAGCTTACAACCCAGTGGCGAGAACGTTGATTTCTCGTACATTTCTAGTAACTCTTGGCATCCCCGCTCTCTCTGTCCCACCCCCACCCTAGCCGCCTGACTACTTTCACTGACGCCTGGCTTAGTTTCTCTGTTGGTATCCACTCGTTATAACCTTCTCCAAAGCCAACAATGGACCATTGTGGGCTCAAGCTTTCCTTGATCATTGTTGCTGCCCTCGAATTTGTTCTTTTCGCATCTTTCATTCATTTGCTCTTTGTGCTTTTCATACCTCCAGTTTCCCACTCCCCTGACTCTCATTCTGAAGAAGGGTCTCCACCCAAAACGTCGCCTATTCATTTTCTCTAGGGATGCTGCCTGACCCGCTGAGTTACTCCAGCATTTTGTGTTTATCTTGAACATCTGCCTGCACATCATCCAGATCCCTCCATTCTCTGCATATGCATGTACCTATCGTATCTGCCTCAACCACCATTCCTGGCAGCGTGCTCCAGACACGCACCACCCTAACTTCCCCACACACATCTCCTTAACGGGGCTGTCCCACTTGGGCGACCTAATTGGCAAGTTTAGAAGAGTTTAGGAGAGTTTGAAAAAATGTAATGTTGAAAACCTCCTTCGACTATGTAGAAGACCTCCTTCGACCTCTTTCGACTATGTTGAAGACCAGCTTCGACTAGCTACGACTAACTTCGGGAAAATTGGACACCAAATAGTGGAGAGTGAAGACGACCTCCTTCGGTCTCCTTTGACCTCCCTTCGACTATGATGAATACTATCTACGATTATCTTTGACTACCCTCGATTACCTACGACTAGTATACCGACCTACTACGAACTACTACGACTAAACCTACGAGTAAAAAAAGTATCGATTTTTTCCATGGCGACCTTTTTTTACTCGTGGGCATTTTTCAACAGGTTGAAAAATATGCCGCGTCCTAGCTGAGGCCTCGAGTACACGGGGACTACTCTCGAGCATGAAGGAGAGTTACAAAGACCTCGTGTCGACCATGCTGCGCGTATGAGTCGAGGGCAAACTCGCCAGAACTTGCGGATTAGGTCGCCCAAGTGGGACAGCCCCTTTACACTGTGGTCCTTTCACCTTGAAGCTATGCCCTCTAGTCTTTGACATTTCCACACAAAGAGAAAGGATCTGACTGTCTCCACTATCTCATAATTCAGAGAGTCTTCCCTCAATATCCAATGTTCCAGAGAGAACAATCCAAGTCTGTCCAAACTCTTCCAAAGCCAAAAAACTCATCAGTTCAAAATGAATGTTCTACCTGTGACCACGTGGGTTTCCTCTGGTGTTTAGTTTACGGTTACTTTAGAGATACAGCATGGAAACAGGCCCTTTGCCTCACCGATTCCATGCCGGCCATCGCTCACCTGGCCACAGCTGTTCACACTTAGTTCTATGTTGTCCCACTTTCTGTTCCGCTTCTTACACACTGGGGGCAATTTACAGAGGCCAAAGTGATGTACCAATCGCCACGTCTTTGGGATATGGGAGTAAACCAGAGCACGCAGGGGAAACTCACACGGTCACAGGAAGAGTGAGAAAACTCCACCTGGTCAGCAGCTGAAGTCGGGATTGAACCCGGGTTTCTGGCGCCGTGAGGCAGCAGCTCGATCAGCTGTGACACTGCCGCCATTAACCGAGGGTGCTCTGGTTTCCTTCCACATCCCAAAGAGGTGTTGGCTAATTGGCCTCTATATATTGCCCCTAGTGTGTAGGGACCGGATGTGAAAGTGGGACAATATAAAACTAGTGTGAATGGATGATCGATGGTCAGCATGGACTCGTTGGGCCGAAGGGCCTATTTCAATGCTGTATCTTTCAATCAGTCAAATGATCCTTGGTTCAATGTAGCGCTTGGCAGCCTGTATTACAAGCTGTGTTGCAGCAGTGTAAAGAGCACTGCTCCTTCTCCCACACTGTTTGTCCCAGCTCCGAAATCCAAACAGTAGGCGTCACAGCAATAAGGTATTTGAAGCTGCATAAAGCCATTAACTGTGTGATTGATGTACTTTACCGTGGAAAATAGCACTTGAACCCCAAAGAACAAGAGGGTTTCTTCCAACCTACGGGCATTTACACATTAATTGACAGAACACTGTTCAGGGACAACAATGAAAGAGGTTTCACTCCGTTAACATACAGGTGATGAGATGACACAACGCACATCAATGCTCGTTTCCCTAAAATTCACATATGTCACTCCACTCTAGTGTGGGGGAAACACTCCCATTGGAAATGCTAATGTGATGTTGAGTGCTGTTTGTGGATAATGGATTGTGTATTACAGCCCAACGTCGGGAACATGTTTCCTGCCTACAGTTAGTACCTTAGTGTGATGGGATTTTGCACATTTCACCCATTGAATCAGTCAGAGGCTTGGACAACACACCTGAATGATAGCATCATGGTGCCCTGTGACTCTCAACTGAAGTGTTAGCATTAGTTAATTGTTCAAGTTCCTTGGACGTTGCTTGAATTCAGGTCTGATACGTAATTTCCTAATATTTGCAAATGCCTCGAAATGTTAAAGGTATAATGTCATTCCCAGCAAGTTCCTGTCACGTCACCACATTTACATTTGAGGGTTGAGATGGGTGTGTTTGCGTTGGACAGCTGATAATGAGATAGTTACTATGGACATGCCTCGAAGATCCATTCAAGTTCAAAGTTCAAGGTGAGAGAGGAAAGATTTGATAGGAGCCTGAGGGGCAAAGTTCACACAGAGGGTAGTACGTATATCGAATAAGGTGCCAGAGAAAAAGGTTGAGACTGGTACGATAACATTTAACAGGCAATTGTGCAGGTACAGGAATGGGAAAGGGTTAGAGTGTAAATGCCGGCAAATAGGATTCACGTATATGGGCATCTTGGTCAGCTTGGATGAGTTGGACTTGAGAAGACCCCATGCTATATTACTCTATGACTCTCTCTATCAACTCTGCCATTATTTCATGACCTTTTGGATGGCATTGCAGCACTTGTGACTTTGCATCACACTCTCAAATGAATTTTTGGAATTAATACCCCAAACAAATCATTTGTTTCTGCAAAGGAACAATTGCTTAAAGTAATAATATAAATGCTAATAGGTACATCTACCCTCCTATTGGCATCTGAAGTAATATCTAAAGTACTATAAATACCTTTCACTTGGCAAGCTTTATCCCTTCCCCACTTCTTTTTAACCTTCCCCTCCCTACCGCAATCAGTCTTGAAGAAGGATCCTGACCCAAAACATCACCGATACGTGTCCTCCAGGGGTGCTGAGTTACACCAGCAATTTGGGTGCTAATCAAAATACTTTTCTCCTGATCACCAACCTCCTTGTAGAATGCAGCATTATTTTCTTTCCTTCATCACTCTGGAGTCAGTTCATTTCTCTCCACAGATGCTGCCTGACTTGCCGAGTTCCTCCAGCAGTTTGTGTTTTGCTCAAAATTCCAGCATCTGCAGTCCCTTGTGATTTTTGTCCACTTTCATGACACTCATTAGTAAGACTTGGAAAGAGGTCGTCCTCTTAACTTCCCTCTTTGGGATGGAGCAGGCAGGGGGCACAAAAGAGGAATGAAATGCTGTCGGAAACTGTGACTTTTAACTCGAGGAAATCCCAGGTCATGCCATCTATACAGTTCTACTGCAGTTCTACAAGGACTGCAGTAGGCTTCGTCAAGGGAGCGTGTGAGGTGACCGCACAAAGGCATAGATAGTGTGGATGTGGAGAGGAATTTTCCACTGGTGGGAGAGTCTAGGACCAGCGGTCAATAGCCTCAAAATTAAAGGGCGCTTTGTTAGAAAGGAGGTGAGGAGGAACTTCTTTAGTCAGAGGGTAGTTAACCTGTGCAACTCATTGCCACAGAGGGTTGTGGAAGCCAAGTCAGTGGATATTTGTAAGGCAGAGATAGACAAATTCTTGATTAGAGGGGCTATGTGGAGAAGGCAGTAAAATGAGATTAGGAAGCAGAGATCAGCCACGATTGAATGGCAGAATAGACTTAATGGGCCGAATGGCCAAAATCTACTATAACATGAACTTGTGACAGAATCAAGTAGATATTATTTAACTTTAATTAAGTTGCGTCTAATATTGTCACATGTACTGAGTTACAGTGAAGATCTTTTTTGTTGCGTGCGATCCAGTCAGTGGAAGGCCTATACGTGATTACAATTAAGCCATCCATAGTGTACAGTTATATGATAAAATTGAATAATGTTTGGTACAAGATGAAGTCCAGTAAAGTCAGATTAAAGATAGCCCTAGGGTCTCCAATGAGTTAGATGGTAAGTCAGAACCACTCTCTAGTTGGTGAAAGGAAGGTTCAGCTGCCTGGTAACAGCTGGGAAGAAATTCCCCTGAATCTGGAGGTGTGCATTTCACACTTCTGTACCTCTTGCCTGCCAGGAAAGGGGAGGCCAGGGAGAGACTGGTCCTTGATTATGCTGGTGGCCTTGCCGAGGCAGCGTGAAGTGTATATGGAGTCAATGGAAGGGAGGTTGGTTTGCGTGATGGTCTGGGCTGCGTCCATGATTCTCTCTGCAGCTTGAAAGAGGCATTAACATGAAGATGCTCCCTGTGTGCATATGGCAGTTGGTAATTTTTTTAATATATGTGTGTGCTGCATAGACTGCAGGCTATAGAGCGGTGTGTTATCTTAGAGAAGGCACATCGTACACCAAATCAAATTAATAATTGCACAGGATGTTGGAAAACTCTTCTGCTGAAATGCTATTATGATTCACTAGTAAAACACTTATTCAGACTAACTAAAAAGCCAGACTTATTCTTGCAGCACTCGCTATCATAGAGCTGAAAAGAATAAATCAAACCATTGCAGGTTTGAAAGGAGAGGGCTCAAAACATCAGGTGAGGAAACTCTTTGATTGCAAATCACAATGTGATGTTAACAGTTTTTGTCAAAGTACATCATGATGAAAATCTATGGATGGCATGGCTGCAAGGAAAGCGACACAACAAGTTGTTACAGTTCTTGTGCTCAGCCAGTTTGTAATAGCTTTGTCAATGTCCTCTGACATTCCCTTAAACCTAAAGGCCGTTTGTATCATGGTTGTAATCATTCAGCCTGTTGGAGAAGAGGCTTCACCCATAGACAGCTCATATTGGAGAGTGTCCAGAAACTGTGCCAAGAGCAATTTTCAACCACAGGGTTTCTAGAATTATTGAAAAAAAAAATGAAAACATAGTGAGTAATTGGAGAGATTTATAAAAATGATACTCCTAAGCATTTCATCACCATTACATGGAGCGAAATGGGAGTTTGCCTTCGCTCCCGTGTTAAACTAGTCATTGAAGCCAATAGAACAGAATATCATGAGGGGAGCTCATAACTCCAAGTCTAGTTTAATGGATCCAATCATGAAACTTTACTCCAGTGTCTTCAGAAAACACTAATGCCTCAAATGAAAATAAGAAAACCTGCAGATGCTGGAAATCTGAAATAAAAACAGTGGTGGAAAACTTCAATAGGTCAGGCAGCATCTGCAAAATGAGAAACAGAGTGAATGTTTTATGTCTAAGGCTTGTGATAAGAACTAGTAAAGACTTTGACAATATACAACACAAAGTTTATCCCCCCGTTGCAATCACTAAACTGTTGCATTGGTGAAGAGAGGGACGACAGTTCATTGGACAATCTGGATAGAGGTGTCTTCAGCACCGGGCCCTTATAGATTTTGAAAATGGCGCACAAAGCTGGCGACTCTTGCATTTGGACTCTATGAGCTGTGTCAATGCATTCTGGACTTAATCGAAGATTAGACTTATATATGGCAACAATCCTACCTATCTGTATGCAACAAAAAATAATTTAACTGTACCTTGGGACATGTAATAATAAAGAATCATTGAACCATTGACAGTAAGTTGGTATTCTGCCTCTGAAATTTATTCTTTCAAAATGAATGAGGTGAATTTCAGAGGGGTAGTACGAGAGCTTTACAGAAGCCAATTCACCTACAAACCTGTACGTCTTTGGAATGTGGGAGGAAACCGGAGCACCTGGTGAAAACCTATGGAGTCACAGGGAGAACGTACAAACTCCATACAGACTGCACCCATAGTCAGGATCAAACCCGGTCTCTAACGCTGTAAGGCAGCAACACTGTGCCGCCCCTTCCCTCTTGATCCTATCACTTCTCATTCTAATAGGTTTTAGACTGCATAAGCCTTATTCAACTCAATATCTATCCATACAACAATTACGAGATTGATCCCTGGGATGGCGGGACTGTCATATGAGGAAAGATTTGAAAGACTAGGCTTGTATTCACTGGAGTTTAGAAGGATGAGGGGGGATCTTATAGAAACATATACAATTATAAAAGGACTGGACAAGCTAGATGCAGGAAAAATGTTCCGAATGTTGTGCGAGTCCAGAACCAGGGGCCACAGTCTTAGAATAAAGGGGAGGTCATTTAAGACTGAGGTGCGAAAAAACTTTTTCACCAAGAGAGTTGTGAATTTATGGAATTCCCTGCCACAGAGGGCAGTGGAGGCCAAGTCACTGGATGGATTTAAGAGAGAGTTAGATAGAGCTCTAGGGGCTAGTGGAGTCAAGGGATATGGGGAGAAGGCAGGCACGGGTTATTGATAGGGGACGATCAGCCATGATCACAATGAATGGTGGTGCTGGCTCGAAGTTCTGAATGGCCTCCTCCTGCACCTATTTTGTATGTTTCTATGTTTCCATCATCTGGAATGAGTTTAGTGAACTATCATTTACAAGATCACCCTTGAAGTGATTTCTCCTTTAGTTATCTTTCTTCCTGAATTTCAAGCTCCCTTCACTTGCAGTCCATTTGAGGGGGGTGGGGGGTGGGGTTAAAATGCGGTTTTCCAATGCCTTCCGGAGTTATATTTTCTCGGGGTGCGAGCTTTTGCTGGAGATTCGTTCCGACTGCTGGTGTGTGATTTTAAAAAAAAAATCGCCCAACTATTTCAGCACTGGAGTAAAATAAAAATTAGCTTCTAATGCCATGAACGCCGACAACGGGGACGGATTTTACACAGGGGGCAGGTAAAGGAAAGCTGTTTATTTTTTCATATAAACTTGCTTGTTAAGATGACCTTAATCAACATTTCATGTTGCGAAACGGTGATTTATTCCCCATACGAACCAGCAGTATTTTTCCTGCCGATATGGGGTTTAAATTCACCGCAACCGCAATGTTCCAATCCATCGCGTTCCATAAAATCCCACTCGCAAGCTGATTTAAATGACCATTAATTTATGGGCATTAAACACTAAATTTCTTCAATTTGGCCTATAAATTCATAACATTGAGATTTAAAAATCATGTTATATTGTGAATTCTTGTGTGAATGTTATTTGGACACTTAGGCTTTTAAAAAAAATGTTAATATTTTCTTAAGAAATGGATAGATGTTTAGATCTAGTAATTGAATTTTGTAATTAGCTACAATTGGGTAACTAACTAATTATATGCTTTAATTTCAGGTCATCCAAGTAAGATTGTTTCATATTTGTTTCAGAATGCTTCAATCTATAATAACTGAAAATGTATTTCAGTTCTCTTAATTTTTAAGAAAGTTATGGGCTTTTGACTGTCCTCGATCACAACTTTTGTATTCAGTCAATGGAAAAGCAATAGGGAACAAGATGCTAATTTCCGAGTTTGAAAATGGCCATAACTTTTATAATACTGAAGATATGAAAGTGAATTAGGTGTCAAATTAAACTTCTTTTTATGCTTTATCTGATGGGATAAATTGCAGACTTGATTTTTTAAATCTCAAAATTTTGTAACATTGCTACATTATCTGTTTATTTGCACTTTATCTGCTTATTTATTGATGTGTATATATATTTATATAATGGTGTATGGACACACTGATAGGATATGTTCGGTATTCGTGCCTACTATATTCCGTTGTGTTGATGCAAAGCAAGAATTTCATTGTCCTATCTGGGACATATGACAATAAACTCCCTTGATTTGACTTGGCTTTATTGCCACTTGTGACAAGGCACAGTGAAATTGTTTGCTTGCATACGCAAGGTATGCAAATAATCGCCACATACAGCGCTGACAAAGTTACAAATGTACGCCGGCTCCTCCTTTGTTTCCCACCCCCAGCAGTTCCCCCACGCCGAGCCCTCTTCTCCCCCCTATTGTTTCCCCCCCCCCCCCCCCCCCCCCCAACGAGGCTTCACCACCACCAAGACCCCATGATGAACCATGACTATTAGCAACATTGAGAACATTTGTGGGCCTGTCCCACTTAGGCGACTCTTTAGGCGACTGACAGGGACTAGTTTTAATGGAATTCACCTGCGACATCCGGCGACAACCTATGTCAGTACTTAGGTGCAGTAGGGACAGTCATAGCTTAGAAACGGGGAGCAGCAAAGAGTGTGGTTCCACCCTGCCCAGGCATTACCTGAAGGCACTGAAATGAGTGAAATAATTAGTTGTGAGACAGAGTGAAAAACTGGGGCATTAAGTAGCCTGAGAGCATCCATTTGGAGACACAAGTATGAAAAATGTGGCTGTTGCAATTTAACTGGGACATCTGGTCAGTTTATAACAGACAGTTCATACATTAAGTATTTAGCTTCGAAGCATAACTCAGCACTGGAGTCCAGGGCTAATCAGGGTGATATTTCTCTGTGATTCAGAAGTAATTTCTACTTAATATAAAGTGTTGTAAAGATGGGCTGCATGAGGCACTGGCGGGTCAATAGTCCTTGGTATGATAGAAGTACAGTAGGAAAGACTAATGTCTGGCACAATGTGTAAAATTCTTGTTAGTTATATTGGATAAACATTCTTGTTAGTTATATTGGATAAACCTTCATTGATAGCCATGTATGATTGTGAAATGAAGAAAGGAAGTGGGGACATGGAAGGTGAGATGTGTAAATTGAAGAGAAATGTTGAATATTCTGTAATCAGACGGTGATGAATCTGTGGAATTCATTGCCACAGAAGGCAGTGGAGACCAAGTCAATGGATGTTTTTACGGCGAAGATTGACAAGTTAGTACAGGTGTCAGGGGTTAGGAAGAGAACGCAGGGGAATGGGGTTAAGAGGGAAAGGTAGATCAGCCATGACTGAGTGGCAGAGTAGACTTGATGGGCCGAATGGCCTAATTCTGCTCCTTTCACCTATGACCTGATGTAGAGTGAGTAGTCATAGGGTCATACAGCCCAGAAACAGTTCTTTCAGCCCAACTCCTCAACGCCGACCAACATGCCCCAGCTAAGCTAATCCCATTTGCCCACATTTGGTCCATATCCTTCCAAACGTTTCCTATCCATGTACCTGTCCAAGTGTCTTTAAAATGTTGTAATTGTACCTGCATCTACCTCCTCTTGCAGCACATTCCATACACTCACCACTCTCTGAATGAAAAAGTTGTCCTTCAGGTTCCTATTAAACCTTTCCCCTTTCACCTACAACCTGTGTCCTTTCGTTCTTGATTCCCGTACTCTGGGTAAAAGGCTCTGTGCATTTACCTGAGCTATTCCATTCATAGTGAGGATAGTGAAACTTTGGAATTCTCTACCTATTAAGACTGTAGAGCCTCAGTCACTGACGACTCCACTCCAAACCGAGATTGATAGATATTTAGATGTTAAGGAATGAAGGGATTTGGAATCAATCTGGAGAATATAGCAACTTAAAAGTTTAGCAGGGATTTTATTGAATGGTGGACTAGCAGCCAAACTGCCTACTTCTACTGTCCCTTATCTTTCCTATCACTTCTCAATCCAATAAGCATTAGACTGCTTTAGCCTTATTCAACTCAATATCTATTCATAGGACAACTCCTTCAGCAACAAATCTCTCTCAACAAATAAAAAGTGTAAGTTGTCCCTAGTGTGCAATGCTAGTGGGCAGGGTGATCGCTGGTCGGCGCGGACTCGAAGGGCCTGTTTCCGCGCTGTATCATTTTTAAAAAATTGAAAATTTTAGAGGTGGGACAGAGGCACAGTGCAAAGTTTGTTACCTTATAGCACCAGAGACCCAGGTTCAATCCGGACTACAGGTGTTGTCTTTACGGAGTTTGTACGTTCTCCCTGTGACCGCGTGGGCTTTCTCCAGGTGCTCCATTTTCCTTCTACATTCCAAACATGTGCAGGTTTGTTGGTTAATTGGCTTCTGTAAAATAATTGTCCCTAGTGTGTAGGATAGTGCTGGTGTATAGATGATTGCTGGTCGGTGCGGCTCGGTGGGCCGAAGGGCCTATTTTCACGCTGTATCTCTAAACTAAACGAAACATCACGGTTGAAGTGATTTCCCTTTAAATAAGGGCATTCTTTAGGAATCCAACCAAAGTAGTTCCGAAGTAGTGAATCCAAACCCACCAGCACCCTACTAGAAGACGGCTTGAAGCATGAGGCGCTGGGTCATAAGATCATAGGACATAGGAGCAGATTTAGGCCATTCAGCCCAACGAGTCTGCTCCACCATTCGATCATGGCTGTTCTATAGTTCCCGCTTAATCCCATTCTCCTGGCGTCCCCCCCATAACCTTCGACACCCTCAATAATCAAGAACTTATCAATCTCCACTTTAAAAAGCCCCATAGACTTGGCCTCCATCGCCATCTGTGGCAATGAATTCCACAGATTCACCACCCTCTGGCTGAAGAAATTCCTCCTCATCTCGATTCGAAAGGTACATTCGTTTACACTGAGCCTGTGGCCTCTGGTCTTAGACTCTCCCACTACTGGAATCATCTCCCCTACATCCACTCTATCTAGGCCTTTCATTATTTGATGTGGAGTGGACATCAAGTTGCAGTGAAACGCACATCTTTTTTTTTTGTTTTAGAGATGCAATTTGGAAACCGCCTTTTGGCCTACCAAGTCCACGCCACCTATTGATCACCCATTCACACTGGTTCACTTTCTAACCCACTGCCTACACAATCGGGGTAATTTCACAGAAGCCACTAACCTACAGTGGGATGTGGGAGGGAACCGGTGCACCTGGAGGAAACCCACCCAGTTACAGAGAGAACACATAAACTCCACACAGACAGCGCCTGAGGTCAACCTGGGTCTCTGGTCGAACCCGGATCATATCATAAGGAATTGCAGTAGAATTAGACCATTTGGCCCATCAAGTCTACTCTGCCATTTAATCATGGCTGGTCTATCTCACCCTCCTAAAACAATTCTACTGCCTCCTCCCTATAACCTCTGACACCGGTACTAATCAAGAATCAAACTTTCTCTGCCTTAAACATATCCACTGACTGCCGTTTATGGCAAAGATTTCCACAGATTCACCACCCTCTGACGTAAAAAAATCCTCTTTATCTCCTTCCTAAACGAATGTCTTTTTAATTCTGAGCCGATGACTTCTAGTCCTAGACTCTCCCATTAGAGGAAACATCCTCTCCACATCCACTCTATCCAAGCCTTTCACTATTCTGTATGTGTTCTGGGTGTCTGGAGCTGTGAGGCTGCAGCACTACCAAGGGGCTAGGTGAGGTGTGCCACTACATTTCTGTCCAGCCTTCAACCGTGAGGAGTTGCGGAAAGCAGACACAAGCTTGGTGATTTGCGTTCCATAGTGTGTCGTGCATCCGCCTCCAGAACCCATCACATTTCATCCTTGCTAAGGGCTTTTAAACGGTGGCGATGGTAGTGAGTCGTGGGTGTTGTTCACCCACTGAGTAGATTGGGTTGGAAAGGTTCTGCCCAACTGCTGTAGAAAGTGCAGGACATGCCTTCCATAAGTGATCACTCCCTTAAACCATGTTGGCAATTTAAAACTCTGCCCATAACCCAACTATGCAAGAGCAATGCCTTGGAGTTACATAGCACCTTTTAATGTTATTTACAAAAGAGACTGCAAATGGAATCTGCAAAGTTTGACCGTGACTCATATGGACAGGTTGTGGAAGAGAGAATTAATTGGTACTGTGCAGGCAGACAGTTACCTTATAGGCAAAGCTGGACTGGGTGTTAAAATTGATGGACACATAAGGTTTTAAGGAGAGAGGAGGAAAATGTAATAGGCATCTGAAGGGCAACTTTTTCACTCAGAGGGTGATGGGTATATGGAACAAGCTGCCAGAGTTCGGTGTTTGGAGATATAGCACGTGGTCCATGCCTTCCATCCTTCGCCCGTTCACACTAGTTGTACATTATCCCGCTTTCTCATTCGCATCTTGCTCACTAGGAACAATTTATAGGGGGCCAATGAATCTACGGAGGAAACCCATACAGTCACAAGGAGAATGTGCAAACTCCACACAGACAGCGCCCGAGGTCAGAGTCGAACCCGGGTCTCTTGGCGCAGTGAGGCAGCAGCTCTACCAGCTGCATAACCTACTATAACAACATTTAAAATACACTTGGACAGATGTATGGATAGGAAAGGTTTAGAGGGATATGTTCACAAGTTCACGTTATAGGAGTAGAATTAGGCCATTTGGTCCATGATTGGTCTACTCCGCCATTCAATCATGGCTGATCTCTACCTCCTAATCCCATTTTCCTGCCTTTTCCCCATAGCCCTTGACGCCCATATGGACCAAATATTGGCAAATCAAACTATCTTATATGAGCCATTTTGGTCGGCATGGGCCAGGCTGGGGCTGTTTCCGTGCTGTGTCTATAACTCTATGATTCTATAAGTAGAATATGCAATGCTTCTAGTCGTGACCAGTGGCAGCATCGTTGCAATTAAACTCTTCTGTATTGTGGCACTCAACTCTTTGAATTTCACTGTCAGTATGATTGGAATTGAAGGAAAAAAAAGTTAAAAGAGCAGCACAATTGTCCCCAGTTAGGAGGTAAAAGAAAGGCTTCAGGGCGAGCACCAATATACTAATTTTCACCGGTTGGGAACTCTGCAGAGACTAATTTAGAACAACTGTGTCAAGCAGTGTGTAGAAAGGAACTGCAGATGCTGTTTTAAAACAAAGACAGACACAAAAAGCTGAAGTTAGTCAGCGGGTCAGACAGCATCTTTGGCGAAAAGGAATACTGTCAGTGACCTTTCAGGGCGAAACCTTTATTCAGACTTCCAGCGTTTCTATGAGAATTTTCTAATTTTCACTTTATACCTGATATATCGCTGCATTGCAACGGATGGCATTTCCTGCAGGATATAATCAACATCAGAGGCCCTTGTTGCAGACACCTATTCTGCAACATAAACTGATCTTTTTTTTAAAGAGATTATACCAAAAAAAATCAATGTGCGTTATTTTTACACAATGAGCTGCTGGGCTGGTTGAGCTCACTTATATCGTGACTGATGCTGCAGTCATCATTTGTGAATATAATATGTCTTAGCAGATTGATGCAAGCACTGCGTACTAATATATTACCTGCCGATAACATTCAACCAAGCTGAACCTGCCACAAAGTTCCAGTTCCACTTATTCACCAGAATTATGCCTGGATTCACAATCTGAGAGACATGCAGTGTGGAAAAAGACCCTTCGGCCCAACTTGGCCACTCCGACCGACATGTCCCATCTACAATAGTCCCACCTGCCTGCATTTGGCCCTGTAAGCACAGGGCAGATCCTGAAAATTGATGTACACTTAACTAAAAAGGTCCTTAAAACTGCAGTAATTTACGCTGGTTTGGCCAGTCTCAGGCAAACAGCACTGGCAAACTAACGGTGGTCTCATTCAGCAGATTTAAACATTTTGATTCAATATTAAATTCAACTTTCATCACCATAATTCAGTGACTTTATAATTAAAATCATCTTCCAAGAAAGAAGTTGTCACTTCTGCTTCTGTTTTGTTACATCATTACGTGATGTGAACCATTACTCCATCATTCAAACCTCCTCCCCATTTCAACACCCTTATGCCTCCTTGACTATTTCTTCGCACCTTTAGTCCTCTTTCGTCACCCTTTTTGTCTCCTTTCCATCTCTACCCGTTGCCCACCCATCTGCCTATCAAACACCCCCCTCTCCTGCATCCAAATGTCACTTGCCTTGCTTTGTCCTGCCCCCACCAATTTTCCAGCTTTCTCTGCCCTCCTACAGTCAGTTTAAAGAAGGGTCTCAAAATGAAATGTAGAGTCATAGTGTCATACAGCTCAGAAACAGGCCCTTCGGCCCAACTTGCCCATGCTGACCGCACCTGCCTGCATTTGTCCCATAAACATTCCTATCCATGCACCTGTCCAAATATCTTTTAAATGTTATAGTATTTGCCTCAACTACCTCCTCCGGCAGCTCATTCCATACACCCACTACCCTCTGAGTGAAAAAATTGTCCCTCAAGTTTCTCTTAAATCTTTACCCTCGTACCTTGAACTGATGCCCCCGGTTCTTGACTGCCCTGCTCTGACTGAAAGACTATATGCAAGATTCTACCCATGTTCTGTTTTATAGTTACACATTTTATAAGCTGGCTTTTGATTTTGACGCAAATATTGGCCTGAGGGATCTTTAATCTTGTGCGTGGACTGAGCCTACTTCTGAATTAAGTGAATGCGCTACTGTGTATAACGTGTTTCTTGCTATCTGTAGAATATAAATTATTTTCTACAAGTCACTAACTAGACATTCTAATAAAGCAGATAACACCTGCATTAAAATAGTATGGAGTATCAATTGCATGAGATGGAGCTTATATTTCTCCGCGTTCGTACATGCTGTGCCCTCTCAGAACCACTGAAAGTGGCTGGGCACTTGTCCAACGAACATCTCTTTGATTATTCCACCGTCAGCCTCCTATTACAGGGTGAGGCCATACATAAGTGACACCAGCATACGGGGAGATGGTCACTAAATATGGCGGTACCCAACAAAACTACGGGTGCTGTCTGTACCGAGCTTCTCGGTCACGTTCTCCCCGTGACCGCATGGGTTTTCCCCGGGTGCTCCGATTTCCTCCCACACTCCAAAAGACGAACAGGTTTTGTAGGTTAATTTGGCTTTGATAAAAACAGTGAATTGTCCCTAGTGTGTCGGATAGAGGTGATCACTGGTTGCCATGGACTCGGTGGTCCGAAGGGCTTGTTTCCTTGCTGTGTCACTGAACTAAATTAAACTAAAAGGGGACACAAAGTAACTCAGCTGGTCAGGCAGCATCTCTGGAGAACATGGATAGGTGATGTTTCGAGTCAAATTAGTTGTGATGCATGTATTCCAGAGACAACAATTGTCGAAGGCAAACTGTGTCTTTACTTCATTTGGAAAGGCATCTACCAAATTATACACTTAATTGTCCAATACGTCAGAAGAGACATAGATCCAACCTGGTTAATTATCACTCTGTCAGTTTACTATTAATCACCCATAAAGCGATGGAAGAAATTAAGTAGTGCATACTCACTCACAAAATTCAGAATATGTGAATGTAAGAAGTGGGAGCAGTATTAGATAGACCAAGTGGCCCATTGTACCTGCACCATCATTCAGTGTCATTGCCTACACTCAATGACTCAAGTTCCACACCTCTCTCAGATAAAGAGTACCGAATATTTAGACTCAGCTGGCATAGTGGCACAGTGGTAGGGTTGTTGCCTTACGGGCCTGTCCTACTTGGCCGTCATTCATTTACGCGACCTGCTAGTGTGTGGGTAGCGCTTGGGTAGCGCGGGACGGGGCGCATGGAGTGGCGTGGAGGAGTGTGGACTTCGTCCTGTACAGAAACTTCGCACACCACCGGCCTGTCGCGTAACTGACGGCCAAAGTGGGACAGGCCCAAGACCCTGGCGCGGCGCAACGTCTTACCTCCAACAGCAGCAAAAGCAGGCAAACGATCGCCAAGCTCGGCCTGGGGCTCACGGCCATCAGACTGAAGAAGAGTCTCGACCCGAAACATCAAACATTCCTTCTCTCCAGAGATGCTGCCGGTCCCACTGAGTTACTCCTGCATTTTTGTCTAGCTTCAAATGACGTCACGTGCTCCAGACAGCTAAGCAGACGCATGACCATCGCGCATCAGTCACTACCGGCCTGTCGAGTAAATGACGGCCAAGTGGGACAGGCACTTTACAGCGTCAGCGATCCAGGTTCCATCCTGACTATGGGTGTTGTTTGTACGCTGTTTGTACATTCTTCCTGTAACAGCGCGGGTTTTCTCCAGTTTCCTCCCACACTCCAAAGAGGTAAAGTAGGTTCGTACGTTATTCGGCTTTGTTAAAAAAAATTGTAAGTTGTCCTTGGTGTATGGGGTAGTGTTAGTGTACATGGTGATTGCTGGTTGGTGCGGTCTCAGAAGGCCGAAGGGCCTGTTTCCATGCTTTATCTCTAAAGTCTAAAGCCTCCAATACAAGCATGGATTGAGGCATTTAGAACCAAGATTAGAATTGCCGCCTTAAACATCGTGGAAGGAAAATGGCTGTGATTATCAGATGTCCGTCATAACAGCCATGAGACGTCACTACAGGACTTCCTGAGGGAGATGGCCTTTAATGAGCTTCATTAGGTAACTTATCATCGCTAATCTCTGTCATAAATCAAAACTACGATATGTCCAAAGTTTTCAGCTCTATTTCTAAATCCTCTGTTGATGACGCAGCCAAGATCTGTCATCTCAGACTTGGTCCACGGATCCACAAGTTATTGGCAGCCTTGGACAAGGGAAGACAGCATCGTAATGCAAACAACTCACCAGCTACATTTCTTAGGGGGAAGGCAGCTGGTGGGGTTCATTGTTGATCAGAGGCCAAACTGAAACAGCTCAACAATGTCAGCATCATATCGACAAAAGCAAGATAGAGACTGGCTATTTTATAATGACATAGAGTCTCTGTGGTGTGCAAGGCCCAAATCGGGTGATGAATAATTCACTGCTTGCCGGGAAGAGTCAGAAAGTATTTACGAGGATGTTGCCAGGACTCGAGGAACTGAGTTATATGGAGTGGTTGGGCAGGCTAGATCTATACCTCGGAACATGGGAGCCTGAGGGGTGAACATATAAAGGTGAATAAAACCATGAGGCACATAGATAGAGTGAATGCACATAACCTTTCTCTCAGGGTTGGAGTATCAAGAACTCGAGGCCATAGCTTTAAGGTGAGAGGGGAACAATTTAATAGGAACCTGATGGGCAACTTGTTCCACAGAGAGGGTGCTACTTGCATTGAATGAGCTGCCAGAGGAAGTGTTTAGTTTAGAGATGCAGAGTGGAAACAGGCCCTTCGGCCCACCGAAACCGCGCTGACCAGCGATAAACACTAGTTCTATCCCTCTCACCGGGGATAATTTACAGAAGCCAATTAACCTACAAACCTGCACATCTTTGAAATGTGGGAGGTGACCGGAGCACCCGGAGAAAACCCACGCGGTCACAGGGAGAACGTACAAACTCTGTAGAGACAGCACCTGCAGTCCGGATTGAGCCTGGGTCTCTGCTGCTGTAAGGCAGCAACTCTACCGCTGCACCACTGGGCCACTGTTTTTGCCAAGCAGCAACGTTTCCAGCAACTAGCCCAGAAATGCGGGAATGACAGTAATGCATGGTTGAAGCTGGATTCTGATACTGTATCACTGGCCTTTTCCAGTTTTGACGAGTGTGGCTCATTAAGTTTGTTTTTTCGTTACTTCTAGTAATACATTTCAGAAAGTGCAAAACAGTTCCCATACCGTATGCTCATTTTCTATTTGATTAAAGTTTAATCTTATCATTTGAATTCCTAATGTCCAAGGCATTGCTCACTGAATAAAATTAATTTTAATTCCTTAATATTCCCTGATCAAGGTCACGATTTCAAGGTCAGTTTATTGTCACGTACCAATCAGGTCCATTCTCCACACTTCTGGTACTATAATAAGGATATGAAATGGGAGGGCAAAGCAGAGCTTATGAATGATGCCCTGATTGATATGACCTGCGCTCTTCTGAGTCTTCAAACCTATGGCTTAATTTAGAAAAATCAAATGTTCTGAATAAATATCACTGCTGTTGCAGGCAATGCCTCTGAAAGCGCTGTGGGGTTGAATCATTCAGCACTAAGAGAGCTGCAAGTTATAAAATGAACAAATGAACTCATTTAAGTGAAAGGTCATAAGAATGTCACGTAACATCTGCATGCTGCAGCACTGTTTGAACAGTCAATGGCTCAGACATGAGACATCCCTGCCCCTGGGCACCATAGCAGCTTGTTGGCAGGTCATAAAGGACCTGGCAGGCACCTTGGACCAGGAACTTACACATGGCAGCTTACAACTGGCGACCCAACACAGTGGGACTGGCAGCTTTGTATCTCTCAGCATCCTCAGCAGCTGGTGAGCCCTGGTCAGCCTTGCTTTTACTTTGAGCACCGAGCTTTCAGATCAGGAAAGCACGGCAATGCCTCAACTTCCTTAGAAGGCATAGGAAGTTCAGTATGTCCCCAACAACCTTTACCAACTTCTCCAGATGCACCATAGAAAGTATTTTATCGGGATGCATCACAGCATGGTTTGTGAACAGCTCCATCCAAGACTGCAAGATCTTGCAGAGAGTTGTGAATGCAGCCCACACCATCACACAAACCAACCACTCTTCCATTGACTCCATCTACACTTCACGCTGCCTCGGCAAGGCCACCAACACAATTTAGGACTTGTCTCATCCCCGGTCACTTCCTCATTTCCCCTTCAGGCAAGAGTTTAACAACTCATACCTTAAGATTCAGGGACAGTTTCTTCCCAACTGTTATCAGTTGTTAACTGAACTGTTAACTGAACCGTTCCAAGGTCTCCAATGTGGTGGGAAGTCAGGTCCACACTCTAACTGGTGAGAGGACGGTTCAGTTAACAGTTATACAACAGTTGACATGTAAATGAATTGGATGAAAATGTAGGTGCACTGTTCAGTAAGTTTGTAGACAATGGATAGTGAGGAAGGTCATCAAAGTTCATAGCAGGATATAGATCAGTTGGAAATATGGGCAGAGAAATGACAAATGCGGACATGTGTGAGGAGTTACACTTTGGGAGGTCAAATGTGTGAGGAATGTTTACAGCAAATGATGGGAACTTTAGGAGCATTGATGTGCCGAAGGATCTTATGGAGTTAATCTTTAGCTCCATGAAAGAGGCAACACAGTGGACAGGATAGTAAAGAGGTCGTAGGGCATGCTGATCTTTATTAATTGGGGCATTGAATATAAAAGTTGGAGAGTCAAGCTGCGGCTGTAGTGAACTGTAGTGAGGCCACATTTGGAGTATTGTGTACAGTTCTGGTTGTCTAATTACTGTAAGATGTCCGGGCTTGGGTGCACAGGCAAGGTGGCGGCACAGTGGCGCAGCGGTAGAGTTGCTGCCTTGCAGCGCCAGAGACCCGGGTTCGATCCTGACTATGGGTGCTGTTCGTACGTTCTCCCTGTGGGTTTTCTCCTGGAGCTCCGGTTTCCTCCCACATTCCAAAGACATACATGTTTTGTGGGTTAATTGGCTTCTGTAAATTGTCCTTAGTGTGTGTAGGATCGTGCTAGTGTACAGGGTGGTTGTGGATCGGTGAGCCAAAGGGCCTGGTATCACGCTGTATCTCTAAAGTCTAAAAGTGAATTATTTCTTCCATAAATATGTTCAAACGTAATTACTCTTTCACAAAACCATGTTGACTATGTTAGATCACCTTGTGTTAAAGAAGGAACTGCAGATGCTGGAAAGTCGAGGGTACACAAAAGCAGGAGAAACTCAGCGGGTGCAGCAGCATCTAAGGAGCGAAGGAGATAGAAGGGTCTGAAGCAACGTTTCGGGCCGAAACCCTTCTTCAGACCCTTCTATCTCCTTCGCTCCTTAGATGCTGCTGCACCCGCTGAGTTTCTCCAGCTTTTCTGTACCCTTGTTAGATTACATTCTAGCTTTCGAAGTGTCCAACCACAACATAGAAAGATGTACTCCTATGTTTTGCTCCTCAAGGTCTGAATTCCTATCTAATCCTGCTGACTCCCATCCACCACCCACAGGGAAGACATCCTCTCAGCATCTGCCTTGTCAAATATCTATATAACAAAACGTCTCATCTTGACCACTTCCTGTCTGCACTGTATATTGATTTTAGAAAAACGCTACCCTATATCGCTATGATTTTTAGCCATCTTACTCACAGTCCTCCTCCGCTGAGGCAGCTCCGAGGATTTTTCCGATCGATGAAATATAAAAAAGTTATGAGTGTTTAAAAAATCTTGAGATCAACTGATTGGTCCTCTCACTTGTCAATCACCATGATGAAGTTAACGCCCCTTCCGGGGGGGGTGCAGGACTATAAAACCCTGGATGCCTGGATGTGAGTCAGTCACTGTGGAAGATCGTGAGGGGGAAGCCACAACTGTGATTCTAAGCTGTGAATCAACTGAACTGTGAGTCTGCAATGTACTTGCAATAAATTATTTGTTAGCCCTTAATGAAAATGAAATGAGTTGTTTGGTCTGTCCTGTGCTTGAAACTGAAATGGAAATGAAATGAAAATGCAATGAGTTGTTTGGCCTGTCCTGTGCTTGAAACTGCAATGGCAATGGAAATGAAATGAAAATGCAATGAGCTGCTTGCCGTGCCCTGTGCTTGAAACAGAAATGGAAATGAAATGAAAATGCAATGAGCCGTTTGGCTGCACTGTATTTGAAACGGCAATGGAAATGGAAATTAAATGAAAATGCAATGAGCTGTTTGGCCTGCCCTGTACTTGAAACTGCAATGGAAATGGAAATTAAATGAAAATGCAATGAGCTGTTTGGCCTGCCCTGTGCTTGAAACTGCAATGGAAATGGAAATGAAATGAAAATGCAATGAGCTGTTTGGCCTGCCCTGTGCTTGTGACTGCAATGGAAATGAAAATGAAATGAGGTGTTTGGCCTGCCTGAAATCACTAATTTCGGCCCACAAGGCCCCTATTAGCCCCTTCCGTCCATCAGGCCTGTACTAGCCCAGTATTCCCCCTGCAAGTATTAAACCTCACCCCAGTATTTTTCTCCCTCCCTTCATTGGTTCCCTGTGAGATCCAGGACAGGATAGACTTTCTTCATTGCTGTGATCTGCAGAAAAAGATGAAAAATGTCTAAAATTGATTCTCCACCCTCCCCTGCCTCTCTCTCACAGAGTCTATCACCTGTTTTTAGCAGCATTTCTGGCAGTTTCTGAGCTGTCAGCCCACCGGCCCTGAGTGACTGTGCTGCCAGCCCACCAGGCCTGAGTGACTGTGCTGCCAGCCCACCAGGCCTGAGTGACTGAGCTGCCAGCCCACCAGGCCTGAGTGACTGAGCTGCCAGCCCAAGAATCCATTCAGCCCACAATGTCCATACCTGCCCTCTGGAAACCAGTCCCTTCGGCCCACAACACCCATACTAGCGCTCCAGAAAGCCCCCCACTGGCCACAAATATTGGAATTGGTGGAGAGGTGGAATATTGCATTGGGGGACCAGCCCTCCCATGTGAACAGGGGACCCAACGGGTCCCACTTTGTCAATAAAATCACCTCTTTCTTCTGAAAGTTGCTGTAATTTTATTGGAAACATGCCCCTCAGTCCACTGAGTCCATGCCGAACATCGATTACCTGTTAACACTAGTTCTACAGTGCATTTTGAAAGTATTCAGACCCCTTCATTTTTTCCACATTTTGTTACGTTACAGCCTTATTAAATGGATTCAATTATTTTTCTTTTAATCATCAATCTACACACAATACCCCAGAATGAAGTAGTGAAAACAGGTGTTAAGCAGGTTTTGCACAGTAATTAAAAAGAATTAGCTGAAATATCACATTTACATAAGTATTCAGACCCTTTGCTATGACATTCAAAATTGTCCGTAGACCTCCGAGACAGGATTATGTCGAGACACAGATCTGGGGAAGGGTATAAAACAATTTCTGCAGCATTCCAGGTCCCGAAGAACACAGTGGCCTCCGTCATTCTTAAATGGAAGAACTTTGGAACCACCAGGACTCTTCATAGTGCTGGCCGCCCGGCCAAACTGAGCAATCGGGAGAAAAGGGCCTTAGTCAGGGAGATGACCAAGAACCTGATGGCCACTCTGACAGAGCTCCAGAGTTCCTCTGTGGAGATGGGAGGACCTTCCAGAAGGACAACTATATCTGCAGCACTCCTCCATTCAAGCCTTTATGGTAGAGTGGCCAGACAGAAGCCACTCCTCAGTAAAAGGCACATGACAGCCCGCTGGAGTTTGCCAAAAGTCACCTAAAGGACTCTCAGACCATGAGAAACACGATTCTCTGGTCTGATGAAACCAGGATTGAACTCTTTGGCCTCAATTATCTCTGGAGGAAACAGGCACCACTCATCAGGGCGAAGCATGGTGGTGGCAATATCGTGCTGTGGGGATGTTTTTCAGCGGCAAGAACTGGGAGACTAGTCAGGATCGAGGGAAAGACGAACGGAGCGAAGTACAGAGAGATTCTTGATAAAAACCTTGCTCCAGAGCGCTCTGGACCTCAGACTGGACCGGAGGTTCACCTTCCAACAGGACAACAACCCTAAGCACACAGCCAGGACAACGCAGGAGTGGCTTCATAACAAGTCTGTGAATGTCCTTGAGTGGCCCAGCCAGAGCCCTGGACTTGAACCCGATCGAACATCTCTGGAGGGACCTGAAAATAGCTGTGCATCAACGCTCCCCATCCAACCTGACAGAGCTTGAGAGGATCTGCAGAGAAGAATGGGAGAAATTACCCAAATACAGGTGAGCCAAACTTGTAGCGTCATACCCAAGAAGACTTGAGGCTGTAATCGCTGACAAAGGTGTCTCAACAAAGTACTGCAGAGGGTCTCAATATTTATGTAAATGTGATATTTCAGTTATTTCTTGTTAATTACTTGGCAAACATTTCAAAACACCTGTTTTCGCTTTTTTATTATAGAAACATAGAAAATAGGTGCAGGAGTAGGCCATTCGGCCCTTCGAGCCTGCACCGCCATTCAATATGATCATGGCTGATCATTTAAACTCAGTATCCTGTACCTGCCTTCTCTCCATACCCCCTGATCCCTTTAGCCACAAGGGCCACATCTAACTCCCTCTTAAATATAGCCAATGAGCTGGCCTCAACTACCTTC
Organism: Okamejei kenojei; assembly: GCA_035221665.1. NCBI lineage: Eukaryota > Metazoa > Chordata > Chondrichthyes > Rajiformes > Rajidae > Okamejei > Okamejei kenojei. The sequence goes on from CM069146.1 coordinate 16,670,822, forward strand.
TGTGGCAGAGAATTCCACAAACTCACCACTCTCTGTGTGAAAAAAGATCTTCTCATCTCAGTCCTAAAAGACTTCCCCCTTATCCTTAAACTGTGACCCCTTGTTCTGGACCTCTCCAACATCGGGAACAATCTTCCTGCATCTAGCCTGTCCAACCCCTTAAGAATTTTGTAAGTTTCTATAAGATTCCCCCTCAATCTTCTAAATTCTAGCAAGTACAAGTCGGGTCTATCCAATCTTTCCTCATATGAAAGTCCTGACATCCCAGGAATCAGTCTGGTGAACCTTCTCTGTATCCCCTCTATGGCAAGAAAGTCTTTCCTCAGATTTGGAGACCAAAACTGTACGCAATACTCCAGGTGTGGTCTCACCAAAACCCTGTACAACTGCAGTAGAACCTCCCTGCTCCTATACTTAAATCCTTTTGTTATGAATGCTAACATACCATTCGCTTTCTTCATTGCCTGCTGCACCTGCATGCTTACTTTCAATGACTGATGTACCATGACACCCAGGTCTCGTTGCATCTCCCCTTTTCCTAATCAGCCACCATTCAGATAATAGTCTACCCTCCTGTTTTTTCCACCAAAGTGGATAACCTCACATTTATCCACATTATACTGCATCTGCCATGCATTTGCCCACTCACCCAGCCTATCCAAGTCACCTTACAGCCTCCTAGCATCCTCCTCACACCTAACACTGCCCCCCAGCTTTGTGTCATCTGCAAACTTGGAGATGTTGCATTCAATTCCCTCGTCTAAATCATTAATATATATTGTAAATAGCTGGGGTCCCAGCACTGAGCCTTACGGTACCCCACTAGTCACTGCCTGCCATTCTGAAAATGACCCGTTTACTCCTACCCTTTGCTTCCTGTCTGCCAGCCAGTTCTCTATCCACATCAATACTGAACCCCCAATACCGTGTGCTTTAAGTTTGTATACTAATCTCTTATGTGGGACCTTGTCGAAAGCCTTCTGAAAGTCCAGATATAACACATCCACTGGTTCTCCCTTATCCACTCTACTAGTTACATCCTCGAAAAATTCTATGATTCGTCAGACATTATTTACCTTTCATAAATCCATGCTGACTTTGTCCAATGATTCCACCACTTTCCAAATGTGCTGCTATCCCATCTTTAATAACTGACTCTAGCAGTTTCCCCTGTATTGTGTGTAGATTGATGATTAAAAAAAATAATTTAATCAATTTTAGAATAAGGCTGTAACGTAACAAAATGTGGAAAAAGTGAAGGGGTCTGAATACTTTCTGAATGCACCGTATGTTATCCCACTCTCCCATTCACTCCTTGCACGCTACGGGTGATTAACCTGGAAACACACACGTCTTTGGGATGTAGAAGGAAACTGGAGCACCTGGAGGAAACCCTCATGGTCACAGGGAGAACGTGCAAACAGCACCCGAGGTTAGGGTCTAACCCGGGTCTCTGGCACTGTGAGGCAGCAGCTTCACCAACTGCGTCACTGGGTCATCCATTATCTAATTAATCTCTCCTCGTTAAACAGCTTCTTCACCCTGAATTAAATTGAGCAACAAGTGGTCTGTGTGGATTAGATGCAAGATTTTAAAATACCTGAGCCTGTGGAAAATTGCCAATCAACCAGGAACTCTGCCAATGCTATAAACTGGCTCTGGGCTGCAGGGCAAAGTACATTAAAAGCAGCATTTCTGAGAATCTGACACCAGCATGCTTTTAAACACTTAAAAACATGTTTTAGAAGCAAAAAATCAAGCTGGTTGCCATAGACTTAATCCCCTTGATCATCTTTTAGTGATGAGCGGGGATCTCAGAGGGTCTCTAGTGCTGTCAATACCACTGCACCACTGTGCTGTCCTTTGTGTGATCCCAGGATTCCAAGCGACACAATGGAAGAGATTGCTGTTGTTCTAACAGACATGTTTGCATCTTTGTTAGCCACAGGTCTGGTATCAGAAGACTGGAAGATAGTTAATTAGTTAATTAGTTTAGAGATACAACGTGGAAACAGGCCGTTAGTCCCACCAAGTCCGTGCCGCCCAGCGATCACCCAATACACAAGTTATATCCCACACTCTAGTGACAATTTACAGAAGCCAATTAACCTACGAACCCGCACGTCTTTGCAATGTGGGAGGAAACTGGAACACCCTGAGAAAACCCATGCGGCCACAGGGAGAACATACAAGCTCCGTACACACAGCACCCGTAGTCAGGATCGAACCTGGGTCTCTGGCACTGTAAGGCAACAACATCACCCATTCACACAGAGGGCGGTTAGTGTATGGAACAAGCTGCCAGAGGAAGTAGTTCGGGCTGGGACTATCCCAATGTTTAAGAAACAGTTAGACGGGTACATGGATAGGACAGGTTTGGAGGGATATGGACCAAGCGCAGGCAGGTGGGTCTGGTGTAGCTGGGACATGTTGGTCGGTGTGGGCAAGTTGGACCGAAGGGTCTGTTTCCATGCTGTATCACTCTATGACTCTATGACTCTACCGCTGCGCCATGGTGTGGAGTATTTGGATTAATAAATAATTTGTCAATTTAAATGAATCCCACCATATTGACCTTGCCTTCCTGCCTTACTTTGAAATAACGCACATTTTGGTTTAACTCAAGGGACTCAAGAGAGTTGTGAGTCTGCGTAATTCTCTGCTTCAGAGGGTAGTGAAGGCCGGTTCTCTGGATACTTTCAAGCGAGAGCTAGATAGGGCTCTTAAAGTTAGTGGAGTCAGGGGATTTGGGGAGAAGGCAGGAATGGGGTATTGATTGGGGATGATCAGCCATGACCACATTGAATGGCAGTACTGGCTCAAAGGACCGAATGGCCTATTCCTGCACCTGTTGTCTCCTGAACATGAATCAAAATCCCAGGAAAGTTCCTAAATCTTTTTACCCTTGTGCCATGGGATGTATCTGAACAGGGAAGATTTACAAGTAAATTTGTTTAATTTAGATATATGAATGCAATACTTTCTCTGTACTTCACTGAATTAGACAGCAAAGTGTCAAACTTTAACAGGGTGACACAGCGGTGCAGCGTGTCTTACAGCGCCAAAGACCCGAATTTGATCCTGACTACAGGTGCTGTCTGTACGGAGTTTGTCTGTTCTTCCTGTGACCGCGTGGGTTTTCTCCGAATGTTTCGGTTTCCTCCCACACTCCAAAGACGTACAGGTTTGTAGGTTAATTGGCTCAGGTAAAATTATAAATTGACCTGAGTATGTAAGTTAGCACTAGTGTACGGGTGATGACTAGTCAGCCTGGACTCGGTGGGCCGAAAAGCCTGTTTCCACACTGTATCTCTAAAATCTGAAGGTAGAAGTGAAAGTGAGCAGGTGCAAACTGACACTGTAGAATTCAATGTGAATGACACGTGTTCAAACCCCACTTTAGCTGCTGGGGGATTTTAAATCAGGTAATTCTGAAATTTAAAAAACGATGCCGTGAAATTAATTGCCAGTTGGCAGCAATTGATAACAATTAGTTATGCCAGCGCACTATTCTCTCCCTCAAATATCATCCTGTTGAGTTGAAGTTCCAATGGAAGGAGTGTTGGAGTCAGTCTCAATTTGCCAGACTGATTGGTGTTAAATTTCAAGGCAGTAAATTTAGAGTCATAGAGTGATACAGTGTGGAAACAGGCCCTTCGGCCCAACTTGCCCACATTGGCCAACATGTCCCAGCTACACTAGTCCCACCTGCCCGCGTTTGGTCCATATCCTTTCAAACCTGTCCTAGCCATGTACAGTGGCTTGCAAAAGTTTTCATACACCTTGAACTTTTCCACATTTTGTCACGTTACAACCACAAACGTAAATGTATTTTATGGCGATTTTATGTGATAGACCAACACAAAGTGGTGCATAATTGTGAAGTGGAAGGAGAATGATACATGGTTTCCAAATTTTATTACAAATAAAAAACTGAAAAGTGTGGCGTGCAAAAGTATACTGCCCCCCTGAGTCCATACTTTGTAGAACCACCTTTCACTGCAATTACAGATGCAAGTCTTTTGGGGTATGTCTCTGCCAGCTTTGCACATCTAGAGACTGAAATTTTTGCCCATTCTTCTTTGCAAAATAGCTCAAGCTCAGTCAGATTGGATGGAGAGCGTCTGTGAACAGCAATTTTCAAATCTTGCCAGAGATTCTCAATTGGATTTAGGTCTGGACTATGACTGAGCCATTCTACCACATGAATATGCTTTGATCTAAACCATTCAATTGTAGCTCTGGCTGTATGTTTAGGGCCATTGTCCTGCTGGAAGGTGAACCTCTGCCCCAGTCTCTAGTCTTTTGCAGACTCTAACAGGTTTTCTTCCAAGATTGCCCTGTATTTGGCTCCATCCATCTTCCCATCAACTCTGACTAGCTTCCCTGTCCCTGCTGAAGAAAAGCATCCCCACAGCAGGATGCTGCCACCACCATGTTTCAGAGTGGGGATGGTGTGTTCAGGGTGATGTGCAGTGTTAGTTTTCCAAAAAAAACATAGCATTTTGCATTTAGGCCAAAAACTTCAATTTTGGTCTCATCACACCAGAGCACCTTCCTCCACATGTTTGCTGTGTCCCCCACATGGCTTGCGGCAAACTGCAAACGGGACTTCTTATGGCTTTGTTTCAACAATGGCTTTCTTCTTGCCACTCTTCCATAAAGGCCCGATTTGTGGAGTGCACGACTAATAGTTGTCCTGTGGACAGATTCTCCCACCTGAGCTGTGGATCTCTGCAGCTCTTCCAGAGTTACCATGGGCCTCTTGGCTGCTTCTCTGATCAATGCTCTCCTTGCCCGGCCTGTCAGTTTAGGTGGACGGCCATGTCTTGGTAGGTTTGCAGTTGTGCCATACTCTTTCCATTTTCTGATGATGGATTAAACAGTGCTCCATGAGAGATGTTCAAAGCTTGGGATATTTTTTTATAACCTAACCCTGCTTTAAACTTCTCCACAACTTTATCCCTGACCAGTTTGGTGTGTTCCTTGGGCTTCATGATGCTGTTTGTTCACTAATGTTCTCTAACAAACCTCTGAGGCCTTCACAGAACAGCTGTATTTATACTGAGATTAGATTACACACAAGTGGACTCTATTTACTAATTAGGTGACTTCTGAAGGCAATTGGTTGCACTGGATTTTATTTTGGGATATCAGAGTAAAGGGGGCTGAATACTTTTGCACGCCACACTTTTCAGTTTTTTATTTGTAAAAAAATTTGAAAACCATGCATCATTTTCCTTCCACTTCACAATTATGCGCCACTTTGTGTTGGTCTATCACATAAAATCCCAATAAAATACAATTACGTTTGTGGTTGTAACGTGGTAAAATGTGGAAAAGTTCAAGGGGTATGAAAACGTTTGCAAGCCACTGTACCTGTCTACCTGCTTCTTAAATGTTGGTATAGTCCCAGCCTCAACTACCTCCTCTGGCAGCTTGTTCCATACATCCACCACCCTTTGTGCGAAAAAGTTACCCCTCAGATTCCTATTAAATGTTTTCCCCTTCACCTTAAACCTATGTCCTCTGGTCCTCGATTCACTTACTCTGGGCATGAGACTCTGTGCAGCTACCGGGCCTATTCCTCTCATAATCCTCTACAGCTCCATAATATCACCCCTCATCCTCCTGCGCCCCAAGGAATAGAGACCCAGTCTACTCAACCTCTGCCGATAGCCCAGACCCTCTAGTCCTGGCAACATCCTCGTAAATCTTCTCTGTACCCTTTCCAACTTGACAACATTTTTCCTTTACCATGGTGCCCGGAATTAAGCATGTATCTCCCAGATGATTGTGAAAACGCTGCTGTTTTCTGCTCTCTATAGTGTTAGTTAAGAAGGCCCATCCTGACTTGTTCATGACTTCAAACAACAGACTCTAAGCCAGGCAGGTCTGGCAATACTGTGTTTGCGCTGTATTTCTAAACACATTGACGCATTGTAAAATGCCCAATTAGTAAGTGAAAACACGCAATGTCTACAAGTAAGACCGGCTTCTTCTCTGTAATTTTTATGCATGGTGAACAAGCTACAAAGTATTCTGTTTCGAAGCAATTTGAAAAACATTTTTTGAGCGATAAACATAGACTGTTATTGCTGTGCAGGGAGACGAACAATCTGAATGCTGGTTCAGGCAAGAAAAATATAACACATATGGTTTGATGAGGCTACATTGCCAGAATTTGTAGGCGTAAGGATGCAGTTGAACAAACAAAATAAGAGTAAGATATTCAAGGAAGGCACTCAACATTTCCAAAGTTTCCACTATTCTTAATGCATAAAGGATGCAAAAGATGAAGGTTATAAACAGTGGAAACAAGGAACTGCAGATACTGGTTTCCAAAAAACCCAAAAACAAAGTGCTGGAGTAACTCAGCAGATCGGGCAGCATCTCCAGAGAACATAGATGGGTAGTGTTTCGGGTCGGGACCCTTCTTCAGACTGAGTGTTGTGAGGGGAGGGAGAAGAAAGCTATAAGACAGGAGGAGCAGGACAAAGAGTGGCAGGTATTAGATTGATACAGGTGAGGGAGGATGTGGGGGGGGAACAAGGTGTGAGACAAAAGGATTGAAGAATTGATAATTGTGAAGCTAGAGGAAGGAAGGTAGTTGAAAGGGGAGTGGGCGGGGAGAAATACGTGTGAGTCCAGGTGAGGTACAGCAGAGGAGGGGGAAGTTCGGGAGGTGTGGAGGAAGAAGGGTTTTGTAGTTACCTAATATTGGAAAAAAAAATCAATACACACACCATTGTAAGCTACCCAAGCAAAATATTAAGAATTGACCTATCTTTCGGGTCTGAAGAAGGGTCTCGACCCAAAACGTCACCCATTTCCTTCGCTCCATAGATGCTGCCTCACCCACTGAGTTTCTCCAGCATTTATGTCTACAAGCAAAATATGACGAGCCGTTCCTCCAGTTTGTGTGTGGCCTCACTCTGGCAATGGAGGAGGCCCAGAACAGAGAGGTCAGCGTGTGCAAAACGTTGGGTCTCAGCGATGTACAGGAGGCGGCATTGGGAGCACCGGATGTAGTGGATGAGGCTAGAGGAGCCGCACGTGAATGTCTGTCGCAGCTGGAAGGACTGCAGGGTCCCTGGATGGAGGTGGGGGAGGAGGTATGGGGCCAGGTGTTGGATCTGCCGTGGTTGCGGGGGAAAATACTTGACGAGGGGGCAGTTTGCGTGGGAAGGGACGAGCGAAGCAAAGAGTTGCAGAGGAACTAGGCAGGTCAGGCCTCAGAATAAAAACATGTACCTTTAGAAAGGTGATGAGGAGGAATTTATTTCGTCAGAGGGTGGTGAATCTGTGGAATTCATTGCCACAGATGGCGGTGGAGGCCAACTCAATGGATATTTGATCAGTGGAGAATAATAGTTTCTTGATTAGTACAGATGTCAGGGGTTATGGGGAGAAGGCAGGAGAATGGGGTTGAGAGGGAAAGATAGATCAGCCATGATTGGATTGCAGGATAGACCTGATGGGTCGAATGGCCAAATTTTTCTCTTATGACTTATGAACCAATGAAGGGAGCGGTCTCTGCGGAAGGCGGAAAAGAATACAGAGGTTGGGTTTGCGGTGTTTAATTAGAATCAGACGGCAGAAACACTGATTGTTGTCATGAAAGTGAGTGGCAGAGAGACGACATTTGAGCTGTGTCGCTCGGCACACTGCTGAACCACGTTATGTGTGCAGCTGTGTAGACAGAAATAACCGTGTCTGGGCTTCAAAAGGCACAGATCAATGTGTAAACCTCTTTGGGCGAAAGCATCAAAATGGTCGGAGCTGCTGATGCGATTGGTAATCAGCAGAGACAGGTTAAAACATCACCACTCACAAGTTGTTGCAAGGTCTGGACCATACCTGTCGGGATGCAGCTGGCTGGGAGAAGTCTGAGAGAAGGGTAAACAAGTGAAAGGTTTGGAGAGAGCGGATGTGGAGAGGGTGTCTCCACTAGTGGGAGGGTCTCGGACTAGAGGTCATAGCATTAGAATTAAAGGACGTTCCTTTAGGAAGATGAGGAGGAATGTTTGTATTCAGATGGTGGTGAATTTGTCTAATTCTTTGCCACAGAAGGCTGTGGAGGTCATCAATGAATATATTTAAGGTAGAGATCGATAGATTTTTGATTAGTACGGGTGTCAGGGGATATGGAGGAGAAGGTAGAAGAATGGGGTTAGGGAGGAGAGATAGATCAGCCAGGATTGAATGGTGGGGTAGACTTGATGGGCCGAATGGCCTAATTCTGCTCCTATCACATGAACTTTTGACCAAAATTGGAGACAAGCGTTAGAACATAGAACAGCACAGCAAATTGAACAGACCCTTTAGCCCATATTGCCTCTGCTGAATATGATGCCCAGATCTACTCTTATCCACTTGCACATGATCTGTTCCCTGCATATTTATGTGCCTGTCCAAAAGTCTCTTAAATACCGCAATTGAGCAGAATAAAAGGACATACCATTAGAAAGGAGTTGAGGAGGAATTTCTTTAGTCAGAGGGTGATGAATCTGTGGAATTCATTGCCACAGAAGGCTGTAGAGGCCTAGTCAATAGATATTTTTAAGGCAGAGATTGACAGATTCTTGATTAGTGCGGGTGTCAGGGGTTAAGGGGAGAAGGCAGGATAATGGGGTTGAGAGAGGGAGTGGGATCAGATGGAAGATGGATGAAACAGAACATTCGGCCCACTGAGTCCACTCCGACGAGTATCCTAGCACTATCCTACACACTGGGGACAATTTACAATGTAATTTTTTACCAAAGCCAATTAACCTACATATCTGGAATGTGGGAGGAAACGGGAGTACCGGGAGAAAATCCACGCGGTCAACAGGTAGAATGTACAAACTCCGCACAGACAGCACCCGTGGTGAGGATCAAACCTGGGTCTGGCGCTGTAAGGCAGTAACTCTACCGCTGCACCACGTACATGCCCTAAGGCAGACTTAAGGGCCTGTCCCACTTGGGCCGTCATTTACGCGACAGGCCAGTAGTGACTGATGCGCGACGGTCGCGCGCGTCATCGTGCGTCCGCACAGCCGTCTGGAGCGCGTGACGTCATTTGAAGATCGACACAAAATGCTGGAGTAACTCAGACTGAAGAAGCGTCTCGACCCGAAACATCATCCATTGCTTCTCTCCAGAGATGCTGCCGGTCCCGCTGAGTTACTCCAGCATTTAGTGTCTATCTCCAATCGTCTTGGCCCCGCTCTGGTAGTAGGAGTGGGGGCGGATCCGGATCCGCAACGGCCGTGAGCCCCAGGCCGAGTTCGGCGATCGTTTGCTTGCATCTGCTGCTGTTGGAGGTGAGACGTTGCGCCGCACCAGGGTCTTGGGCCTGTCCCACTTTGGCCGTCAGTCACGCGACGATTTCATTCAGGACGAAGTCCACACTCCCCCACACCACTCCATGCGCCCATCCCGCGCTATCCACCCGCTACCCACGCGCTACCCACACGCTAGCAGGTCGCGTAAATGGCGCGCGAATGACAGCCAAGCGGGTCAGGCCCTTTAATGTTTATTCAACATTGCCTGAGGATATTATGCTGCACTGGAGCCTCAGTCTCCTCTCTCTCCGGGGATAGGCAAGAAATGTTGGCCTTGCCAGCAATACCTGCATCCAAGAAGATTAAAAAAAAAATGTAAATAGAAACCACAGCATTGAACGCACGGCGTGATCTTTTCACCTTTGTATCCTTCTCCATCACATCCCAGCCCTCCACACAACCTTTAATTATTAATCATCTCTGACCATCTGCCACATCATTTTCAATAGATCAGCTTTTAAGGGCCAACTGGAAAATGTCCAAGTCATTTGTTACCTGAAGATGTGCTTTCACTTCTCTCCTGCCTTATAACCTTACACTGGTTGGCTGTAGAGACATATACATCACTGGACATTTAGGTTTTTCAGTTGGTTTCAACTAATTTTCATTTGCAGTCAAAGCTGGATACATAGAACATAGAACAGTCCAGAAGAAGGGTTCCGACCTGAATCGCCTCATTACATTTTCTCCGGAGATGCTGCTTCACCCGGTGATTTACTCCAGTGTTTAGTGTCTATCTTTGGCATAATCCAGCATCTGCAGTTCCTTCCTACACATAGAACAGTATACCACATCCTGCTCCAGTTTTCTGCCATACTTCGAAGATGTACACGTTTGTAGGTTAATTGACTTTGGTAAAGATTGTAAATTGTGCCTAGTGTGTAGGATAGTCCTAGTGTACAGGGATCGCTGGTCGGCGTGGACTCAGTGGACCGAAGGGCCTGTTTCCGTGCTGTATCTCTAAACTAAGCCGGGCCCTTCAGCCCACAATGCTTGTGCCGAACATGATGCCTAGTTAAACCAATCTCATCTGCCTGTACATTGGTCCATATCCCTCTAATCCAGGCACTTCCATGTGCCTATCTATAGCCTTTTAAACTGCACTACCGCATCTGCCTCCACCACCACCCCTGGCAAAGTGATCCAGGCCCCCACCACTCTTAATGCCCCGTTCCAGACCCTGCACCTGTGGGAAGCATTCTTAACGGAGCACTGTGTTGGATTATGCAGAGTCATCGACTTTCTCTTCAACTTAACAACCTTCAGAATCAACATCCAGAATGGAAATGTATTTCTCAACATAAAACAGGCAACGCGAAGCTTGATGTTGTGAAGTTATGAAGGGAGCAGTGAAGATACACAAGGATGTTGCCAGGACTCGAGGGCCTGAGCTATAGGGTAGAACAGGATAGGACTTTATTCCATGGAGTTGGAGGATGAGGATGATTTTATAGAGTGTAAGATCATGAGAGGAATAGATAGGATAAATGCACAGTCTTCTACCCAGAGTAGGGGAATCAAGAATCAGAGGAGAAAGATGTAATAGGAGCTTGAGGGGCTCGATGCTTTTTGCTGAAGAACAAAAGGTGAGTTGAATGGGGCACAAGTACTCGTTTGGACTTGTTGGGTTGAATGGACTGTTTCCTTCAATAGTATTTATAACAATGATTTGGAAGGTTTAGTTTAGTTTAGTTTATTGTCACGTGTCCCAAGGTACAGTGAAAAGCTTTTGTTGCGTGAGATCCAGTCAGCGGAAAGACAGTGCTGAAGTGGTGTGTCACATGTGGAATGGCAGGAAAGGCTTGGGTTGAGTGGGGCTAAGGTATCAGGCCTTGGGATAGCTGACGTGCTTTATTATTGAAAGGGTTAGATTTCAATGAGAATATTTAAGCTGGACGTGGCATCTCATCTGTAACATCATCTCAAGCTGCAATTAAAGGGAACTTTGTAAAAATTGCCAGTTACGCTTGCATCAAAAGCTACTCATCCTTTGAACAAGCTGACAACAGACTCTCTGATCTCTGGAAATAAACGCATGATCTGAATTTAATCCTGATCGATCAAGGAATTGGTTGTGGTGGAAGGAACGTTATCCAGCCCTCTGTGGTGTGAGATCTGATAGATTTAATCTCGCAGGACTCTCATTCAGAAGCTTGATCAATGTACAGTCTACAGTCCAGGTTGGCCAAGTAGACACAAGCAGCATCCTAGAGGTTGTCCATCATTTCCGTCAATGAGCTAACGAGAGGGGCAATAGGGTGCGCAATGTTGAGGGAGTTTAGTTTTTGCATTTCTCTATTACAAATCTCAAATGGTGGAGTCCAGAGGCAAATGTATTGACCCAAACATTATGGAGGGCACTGTAGTAGCTCAGGACTGCTCATTAGTTGTTGATAGGATGGTTCAGTTGCCTGATAAGCAGCTGGGAAGAAACAGTCCCTGAATCTGGAGGTGTGCGTTTTCACACTTCTGTACCTCTTGCCTGATGGGAAAGGGGAGAAGAGGGAGTGGCCGGGGTGCGACTCGTCCTTGATTATGCTGCTGGCCTTGTCTTCGTGCATGAGGAATTGGCAAATTAAGGCACAGATGGAGATGCATTGGAATATGCATTTAATTTGGGTCTGCATGGATGATACTGTGTTGTGATTGAGCCACAATGTGCTGGAGAAACTCAACCGGTCAGGCAGCATCTCTATCCAAATAGTATGAGCATTCAATTTCCCAATTTTAGGTGACTACAAAATCTTCACGCTCTCCCTTCTTCCCCCTATCTTCCTTCCCCTCTTCTCCCTCCCACCCCCTCTCTACTGAGTCCCATACCTAATTCTCTCCACCTACATTCTTTCCCCTAGCTCCACAATTTGCAACTCCTCAAAGCTTTTGTTTCACACCTTCTATCTTTTCATAGAGTCATACAGCTTAGAAACAGGCCCTTTGGCCCAAGTTGCCCATGCTGACCAAAACACCCCATCTACACTAGTCCAACCTGCCTGCCTTTGGCCCATATCCCTACAAAACTGTCCTATCCATGTACCTGTCCAAATGTTTCTTCAACGTTTTGATAGTACCTGCAAAAGTACCTGCCAGAAATAGTACCTCATCTCTGGACTTTGTCCACCATCTGCCCATCAATCCCCCCACCCACACCTGGATCACCCCATTAGCTGCCAGGCTTTGACCAGTCCCTCCTCTCATTCTGTCGGAAGAAAGGTCCCAACCTGAAACGTCACCTATCCATGTTCACCAGAGATGCTGCCTGACCCGCTGCGTTCCTCCAGCACTTTGAGTCTACCAGCATCTGCAGTTCCTATTTATTACAAATTTACTTTTGTTCTTTGCCTGAGTTCGTGATTTCCCGGGGCTATAATGTGATTTTCTCCAAGAGTGAGTATTAAAGTCCATTAAAGTGAAATCTACTGACAATGAGTTCTTGCAGCTGGAAGTGTGTTCGTGTCCAACTGACAGGTTCAATCAGGCATTCTTTGTGGCCTTACTTATTCAGCCTTTAAAGGCTCTGGGATCCCCACACATGTCTAAAAGATGATCGAGGAATAAGTCTAGGGCTACCAGCTTGATTTTTTTTCTGCTTAAAAATGTTTTTAAGTGTTCAAAAGCATGCTGCTCTCAGATTCCCAGAAATGCTGTTTTAATGTACTTTATCCTGCAGCAGTTTTTAGCTTTGGCAGTGTTTCTGTTGATTGGCAATTTTCCACAGGCTCAGGTATTTTAAAATCTTCCATCTGTGTCCACACAGGACCACTTGTTGCTCAATTGATTTCAGGGTGAAGCAGCTGTTTAACGAGGTGAGATTAAGCAGATTATGGGCGGCACAATGTCACAGCTGGTACAGTTGCTGCCTCACAGTGCCAGAGACCCTAGCCTTGGGTACTGTATGTGTGGAGTTTGCACGTTCTCTCTGTGCACACGTGGGTTTTCTCCGGATGCTCCGGTTTCCTCCCACATCCCAAAGACGTGTGTGTTTCTAGGTTAATCGGCCTCTATAAAATCACCCCTAGTGTGCAGGGCGTGAATGAGAAAGTGGGATGACATAGGACTAGTGTGAACAGGTAATCAATGATCGGCATGGGCTCAGTGGGCCGAAGGGCCTGTTTCCATGCTGTGTCTCCCAATTAAATTGGAGCAACTTTACAGAAAAAAGATGGGATTTTATTGAGATACATCTTCAGGGCATTGACATGGCAGATGCTGAGAGGATGTCTTCTCTGGTGGGTGGTGGAGGGGAGACAGCAGGAATAGATAGGAGTCCAGACCTTGAGGAGCAACCATAGGAGTATGGGAAGGATGGTGTAGTAGGGCACTGAGAAGGGCAACCACTGCTATAAAATGGGAAATATAGCACACAGTGGTGGCACAGTAATGCATCAGTAGAGTTGCTGCCTTACAGCGCCAGAGACACGGGCTCGATCCTGACTATGGGTGTTGTCTGTACGGAGTTTGTTCGTTCTCCCCGTGACTGCATGGGTTTTTCCCGGGTGCTCCGGTTTCCTCACACACTCCAAAGACGTACAGGTTTGTAGGTTAATTGGCTTCAATGAAGATTTGTAAATTATCCCTTATGTGTGGGATAATGCAGTGTACGGAGATATCTGGTCGGCGTGAACTTGGTGGGCCGAAAGACCTGTTTCTGCACTGCATCTCTAAGCTAAAACCATAAGACATAGGAATAGAAATAGGCCCTTCAGCCCATCGAGTTTACTCTGACATTCAATCGTGGCTGATCTGTTTTTCCCTCCCAACCCCATTCTCCCCGTAACCTTTGACACTCTTCCTAATCAAGAAACTGTCAATCTCCACTTTATAAATATCCAAATTCTTGGTCTCCACAGCTGTCTGTGGCGATGAATTCCACAGATTTCTCACCCTCTGACTAACCTGCTGCCTGTCCTACTGAGTTACTCCAGCACTTTGTGTCTTCTTTTCGTGACCAGCATCTGCAGTTTCTTGTGTCTCTGTACACCAATGTTATTTTATTCTCCCCTCATTCCGACTAACTCCTCAAGATTCTGCCACTCACCTGGACACTGGGGCCCAATTAACCTACTAGCACGTCTTTGGGCTGTGGTAGGAAACCAGAGCACCTGGAGGAGGCCCTGCCCGCTGCAGTGAGTACATGCAGACTCCACACAGGCAGCCATTACAGGTCCACCACGGATTTTCTGGCACCTTTGCTTCCAGAGCCTTACTGGATTACCAGTTTTGCCAGAACAGCAGAGGTCATGCATGACCTCCTAGAGGAGTGCAACGGTCCCAGGACGTTCCCGTCCCCTGGGCTGCCAGAAGGCCGGGATACTGGCCCACAAAGTCAGCCTCAGAAGTCAGCCACGGAAACAGATCTGCCGGCTCTGGCCCGGCCGGAGATCCGAGCCCCAGCCACAGGGGGCAAATTCGACCCGCCCATCAGCTGTACAAATCCCGAAGAGGTCGCGATCGGCCGCCTCACCTGGTCGAGGTGCCACATTTTCTGGGGGACTTCAGGGGAGGTTTCAAATGCGCTCTTACAAAGTTGGCCGGATTATGGGGCTGTCCCACTGTACGAGTTCATTCAAGAGTTCTCCCGAGTTTCCCCCTACTTCGAACTCGGAGAATTACGGTAATAGCCGCTCGTAGGTACTCGGGGGCTCTCGTGGACATTTTTCAACGTTGAAAAATCTTCACGCGTCTTCCCGAGCTTACCGCGTTTCCTGAATACCTGCCGTTAGCGTTACGAGCCGCTAAACGCGTCCCCGAGCTTCGACGTACCCGCTACGTACATTCTACGTGCTTACCACGAGTTTGTTTTTTTTTTAAACTCGGGAGAGCTCTTGAATAAGCTCGTACAGTGGGACAGGTCCTTTAAAGGAGGTGCCTGACCATCATTTGCCAGATAATCAGTGCTGGACCTGTATAACCATATCAAAACTTTGTTTGGGAAATAATGGTGGTGTATGTTTAAATTTACAGCTTTCTGAAGTCTTAATGTTGCAAGGAACGGAATGTATATAGTCGGTGCAGGCATACGGGCTGCATGCTAAGCAATAGCGACAGAGACTCCCTGCCTCAACTGCTTTCTGTGCTGCCAGCTTTAAAATGCATTTCTGTCTCTGTGCCAATGAGTCACAGTGATTGAAAAATAGACTGGCACTGAGAGAAATTGCTAAAATGTATTCTTAAACTCTATCCCTTTGTGCTTTAAGTCACCCTGTTTTGGTGACTTAAATGCAGAAGTAAATCAGTAGTAAATTGGTGCTGATCGGTCTGTTCCACAAGGAACTGCTCGGCAAGAGATTATCACCAGAGCATGACTACTTTGTATATTCGCGTGATGCCCCTCAATTCCTTGTATCAGGGCGGCACGGTGACACATAGAAACATAGAAACATAGAAATTAGATGCAGGAGTAGGCCATTCGGCCCTTCGAGCCTGCACCGCCATTCAATATGATCATGGCTGATCATCCAACTCAGTATCCTGTACCTGCCTTCTCTCAATACCCCCTGATCCCTTCAGCCCAAGGGCCACATCCAACTCCCTCTTAAATATGGCCAACGGACTGTCCTCAATTACCTTCTGTGGCAGAGAATTCCACAGATTCACCACTCTGTGTGAAAAACGATTTTCTCATCTCGGTCCTAAAAGACTTCCGGTGATAGATTTGCTGCTTTGCAGCGCCGGAGACCCGGGTTCGATCCTGACCACGGGTGCTGTCTGTACGGAGTTTGTACGTTCTCCCCGTGAGCGCGTGGGTGTTCCCTGAGATCTTGGGTTTCCTCCCACACTCCAAAGATGTACAGGTTTGTAGGTTCATTGGCTTGGGTTTGTATACTTGGTTTAAGTGTAAATTGTCCCTAGTGTTTGTGGGCTTGTGTTAATGTGCGGTGATTGCTGGCCGGTGTGGACTCGGTGGGCCGAAGGGCCTGTTTCTGCACTGTCTCTCTAAACTAAACTAAACTAAACAGTAGCGACAATTTAGTTTAGAGACACAGCAGGAAAACAGGCCCTTCAGCCCAGCGGGTTTGCGCTGACCAACGATCCCCTTACACTATCACTATCTTACACACACTAGGGAAAGTTTACAATTTTACCAAAGCTAATTAACCTACACACCTGCGCGTCTTCTGAGTGTGGGAGGAAACCGGAGCACTCAGAGAAAACCCACACAGGTCATGGGGAGAATGTACAAACTCCGTAAAGACAGCACCCGAGCTCAGGATCAAACCCGAGTCTCTAGCTCTGTAAGGCAGCAATTCTACCGCTGTGCCATCCGACATTATATGCTGATCCAAGGCCTTACTTGAAATACCAGAACGCAAAGTTGCTAAATGTTTGAGGTAGTTTCCATTCTCAGGGAATGATTACTGTTGAGTTTCAAGTCTGAAAATTAGAGCAAGTTGGTGCCAGCTTCTAGATGCAAATCCTCCTCTACTCACTTGTGCTTTAAAGTGACAGTGCCCATCCCCAATGGAGGGCTGACCTTTGGGAAATTGGATTGGATGCGTCTAGGTGTGATGTTGATGTAATCACATCTTCTGCTGGCTCCGTGTTCATTTCTGCATTGCCAATGGAAAATGGAGCATTTATGTGTGGTTTACAGTGAAATGAGGAACAAATCTTGCAGCAGTTTGTCAAGGAGGCTTGAACTAAAAGATTCTATCTGGGGGAATTGTGTTGCTGTTCTGTATTGTTGTATTGATTTCTCTATAATATTATATATATAATATATAAATGTGTGAACGTGATGTTCAGTGGAAAATTAGACTTAAATCGATCAAGGTATGAGAGAATAGACAATATACAATAGATGCAGGAGTAAACTATTCGGCCCTTTGAGCCAGCAATCCACAATCAGTACCCCATTCCTGCCTTCTCGCCATACCCCCCGACTCCACTATCTATAAGAGATCTATCTAATTCTCTCTTGAAAGCATCCAGAGAATTGGCCTCCACTGCCTTCTAAGGCAGAGAATTCCACAGATTCACAACCCTCTGTGTGAAAAAGTTTTTCCTCATCTCCATTCTAAATGGCTTACCCCTTATTCTTAAACAGTGGCCCCTGGTTCTGGACTCCCCCAACATTGGGATCATGTTTCCTGCCTCTAGGGTGTCCAAACCCTTATTAATCTTATGTTTCCATAAGATCCCCTCTCATCTAAATTCCAGAGTATACACGCCCAGCCCAGTCCTGTCATCCCAGGAAGTAACCTTGTGAACCTACGCTGCACTACCTCAATAACAAGAATCTCCTTGCTCAAATTTGGAGACCAAAACTGCACACAATACTCCAGATGTGGTCTCACTAGGGCCCTGCACAACTGCAGAAGGACCTCTTTGCTCCTATACTCAACTCCTCTAGTTATGAAGGCCAACATGCCATTCACTTTCTTCACTGCCTGCTGTACCTGCATGCTTGAAGAGTTGGATTTATTTGATAGGATGAATCTAGAGTACTTTTCCCTCAATTATGCCAGGCTAGTGAACAGTTCAAGACCGAGATGGATGGATTATGTTGTGCAGGTTGCCAAACAATAAGGGAAAGTTGTGTAAATGAATTAAATATCCAGAAAAGCCATTATACAAATGATTGGTAGGAACCTTTTTCACTTATACGGGTATATGGAACAGGCTGCCAGAAGAAGTCGTTGAGACAGGTACTGTAACAGCATTTGAAAGGCACTTGGACAGGTACAAGAATACAAAAGGCTTTTTTAGGGATATGGACCAAACACGGGCAACATGGGACCAGCTTAGTGGGGCCTCTTGGTTGGCATGCATAAGTTTGTGTTCATTCGTGGTCGGAGAAAGATTAGGCCATTCGGCCCATTTACTCTGCCGTTCAATCATGGCTGATCGATCATTCCCTCTCGACCCCATTCTCCTGCCCTCCCCATAACTCCTGCCACCCTTGCTAATCAAGAATCTACCAACCTCCGCCTTAAAATACCTAAAGATGGGCCAAAGGGCCTGTTTCCGTGGTGTTTGACTCTATAACAGAGCTGAGGGACTGAATGACTTCCCATTTCTCTGCAGCAGTGCAGGCAATTTGATTGAAGCAGTCAAAAGAGAAATACAGACATTTCGAAAATAGGTTCAGTGGCAGGCTTATCTCCAGAAATAAATGTCAGGATGGGATAGATTGAATAACCTTTCCTCAATCTTTTGCTAAGCCAGTGGTATTTTCTTATTGCGTTAAATTACTTCTCAGGCGTGGTATCTGAGGATAGTTGCCTTCACAGATTTGATAGGTAAGCATTATGGAGAAACTGAACAGAAATCTTTACCCTCTCTCTATCTCAGATGCATGCTGGGAGCGGTGCAAACTATTCCAGTACTGTGATGTTAGTCAATCCTCCTGTAATTAAACATTAATGATATTCAGACACAATTTAGTAATTTATGCCATTAATATTCCAAATCATTTTCACAGGTAGCACGTCTGCTTTGAATGTGTTTAAATGTGCTTCCAATAAATGGCAATATTCTCTTCCTTTAAATGAATTGTGACAGCCTGGTTCTGATTTTAACACGAGTCAGGGTCAAAAAGGGAGGTAAGATGTAAGGTGAGGTCAGATTGACGAGGAAGTTGCCAGGACTCCAGGGTCAAAGGTTGAGCAGGCTGGGTCTCTGGTTCCTTGGAGCACAGGGGGATTAGGGGTGATCTTATAGAGGTGTATAAAATCCAAGAGAGGTAAAGATCAGGCAGATGCACAGAGTCTCCAACCCAGAGTAGGGGAATCGAGAGCCAGAGGACATTGTTTTAAGGTGCAGTAGAAATGATTTAATAGGAATCTGTGGGGTAATCTTTTCACACAACGGGTTATGGGTGGGTATGGAACAAGCTGCCAGAAGAGGTAGTTGAGGCAGGGAGTATTTAAGAAACAATTAAACAGGTATGTGGAGATGACGGATTTAGCGGGATACGAGCCAAACGCAGGCAGATGTGACTAGTGTCGATGGACATGTTGGTCGGCGAGGGCAAATTGGGACGAAGGGCCTGTTTCCGTGCTGTATGAAAGACTCTATCCTTTGCCCACTGAGTAGGCAATAGACTTGGAGAACCTGGGCAATTTTAGCAAAGTTCTCATTACATTAAATTTCCGTTTTGACAGATGTGCGATAACAGGGAAGCTGAACATCTTGCCCATTCCAACATTTGTCTTAAAATAATAATGCGTTAGGATTCTCTGGTGCTTCAGCTGACTAAAAAAAAACACAAGCAAATCAACGCCATTCGTGACGAAGTAGCCCACTTGCTTGTTGTACAATCTGTCACGATGGACATGCACTCGATCATGGTAATCCTGGTACATCAGCAAGTAATTCAGGATTTCTCAGTGCTACATTCATATCACATTGAAGGCCAAGCATAGGAAAACACCATGGTCGGAGCATATGGCAATTAAACTCTTGCCTCTTGATAACCTGCTTGAATTGTTCTCATTTTGGCCGTAGTAATGGAACTATACCACATAGAAATAGGCTTCCGACCCACCTTGTCTATGCCAACCAAGTTAGTATTCTGGGCTGGTTTCATTTACCCACATTTCCCCGATAAACCTTCCCTATCCATTAATCTGCCCAAATGTCTTATGAAATTCGGAGTTGTATTTGCTTCTATAGCTTCCTCTGGCAACTCATTCCAGCTATCGCCAGTAAAGAGTGTTCTAGTGAGTTTTCTGCGAGAACACTCTGCCTCATTTATGATGGAAAGACATTGTCAAAAATATGATTAATCTCTGATGGGCCCTATTTTTCCCCTCACTGCCCGTAAAGACTTTGAGATTTTCTTATAATCTCATCAGCCAGTGACATTTTGTACCCCTTCCTGCCCTTTGCCTTCCTGGTTTCTTATTTAATTACCTCCCTACATGATCCATACTCCTGAAAGGCTTTCCTATATTCTATTTCGTATTCCTGTCAATTATTTTTATCCAACTGTTGATATCCCTTGAATTCCAGAGTAATTTGGTCTTGCGATCATTATATTTCACCACAGCGGCAACACCCTGACCATTTCCTGTGAATCCTCTCACACACTACTTCATCCGAGCAAAATTGTCCCATGACCACACTCTCGCCACCCATTCCCTCTAGCACCAACTTACACATGCTGCACTAGAAAGACCTAACGCTCACTGAGGGCATTGGACTAAGATGCCCAATGAAGATTTCACCATGACCTTGTATAGCAATGTTACAAAATTTTGAGATTTTAAAAATCAAGTCTGCAATTTATCCCATCAGATAAAGCATAAAAATAAGTTTAATTTGACACCTAATTCACTTTCATATCTTCAGTATTAAAAACGTTATGGCCATTTTTACTCATAGCATCTTGTTCCCTGTTGCTTTTCCATTGACTTAACTCAAAAGCTGTGATCAAGGACATAACTTTATTAAAAATTAAGAGAACTGAATGAAATATAATTATATAACTGTCTATTAGTTAGTTAGTTACCTAATTGTAGCTAATTACAAAATTCAATTACTAGATCTAAACATCTATCCATTTCTTAAGAAAAGGTTAACATTTTTAAACAGCCGGTGTCCAAATAACATTCACACAAGAATTCACAATATAACATGATTTTTAAATCTCATTGTCATGAATTTATAGGTCAAATGGAAGGAATTTAGTGTTTAATTCCCGTAAATTAATGGCCATTTTAATGATCTTGCGAGTGAGATTTTGTGGAACGCGATCATTTGGAACGTTGCGGTTTGCGGTGAATTTAAACCACATATCAGCAGGAATAACACTGCTGGTTCGTATATTTACATAATCACATTTTCGCTGATGACATTTTGATTAGTAATCCTAAGGACAGGCAGGAGAAAACGGCAATTTAATCCCGCCAACCCACCCCCCCCCCCCCCCCCCCCAAAGGCACCAAAGTCGCGCACATGGCCAGTGACAGAACTTCAGCGCTGTTGAAGGTAAGCTTTGTAACATACCTACCTTGTAGAAGACAACAGTTGTCGTTCCTAGCTGTATCGACCACCAACAATAACATCATCTTGTTGCATGTGGTTTCATTGCCCTGCACTTCATCCGCCCCCCAACGTCAGGAATATTGCTTGCCCTCAGAGGTGCTGGTACACAGGTTGAGGACTGGCGGACCGTGGCCTGCGGAGGGTAGCCACTGAGACGGTTCCGCTGGTCAAACCACTCATAGGCTTGTCGCAACGGTCATAGCAATTAGAGCTCGGACTTGTCTTTGACTTTGAAAATGGCACCAAAACATGCCACCTCTTGCATGCTTGATCAGTGGAGTATTACTGCACACTTGCTAATCGGGAATGTGCTTCAGTAGAGCAATACTCTACCAGACTGTTTGTAAGAACATAATTTTGCTGTGCATTTGTGCTTTGCCCATGTGACAATAATATCACCATTGAACCATTGAATTTCTTGGCACTGAGAAAGTTGGCTGGCATGTGTGTCACATCCACTGATTGCCATTGTGGTTGCTCTATCTGAACAACACCATTTTCCATTCTCCATTAACTTGCTGTTAATTCCTGCCCAGCTTCTCTCTCAAGCCACGTTTGGTGTCAGTATTGTGCACTTGGCGTTGCTGCTTTCAGGCGACCATCAGTGGTATAGCTGACAACAGCAACATGTGATAATAACTGCAAGTGTCCCTCAGCTTACATACGATCGTCTTGTGTTCAGCGTGGACGAGCGTTTGGGTGATGGGCGGGATGGGTTCGGCGGTTGCTGCCGGGCAGTCGGCATTTTCTGCCATTGGGGGAACTCGGTTTGTGGTTGCATTTCTGAATGGCAAACTGTTCCGTTACAAACAGTTGTCAGGAAGGGGCTCCCACTGTAACCAAGGGAGGACCTGGCTGGTCCAACAATGTATCCAAAGTCAGGCAACTTGGTGTACACTGTTGGCAAAGTCGCATTCACATTCATATGTACTATTGATATAAACTCGTGGTGGAGTACATGTCCCAACCTTCATCAAAGGTGCTGAAGTGGAAATAGTTGAGAGCTTCAAGTTCCTTGGTGTATATATTACCAACGTCCTGTTGTGGAGTGACCTTATTGCAGTGACAGCCAAGATGATACACTAACGCAACGACTTCCTCAGGAGACTGTGGAAATCCGGCATGTCACCGATGGCTCTCACTGATCTACAGATGCACCATTTAAAGTATACTGAATATATGGCTGCTGTGGAAGAGTCCTGACCTGAAACGCCACCTATCAGGTTCTCCAGAGATGCTGCCTGATCCAATGAGTGACTCCAGCCCTTTGTGTCTTTCTTTGGTAAGCCAGCCATTTCCAGTCCCTTGTCACTACATAGAAACTACGTAAA
Source organism: Okamejei kenojei (assembly GCA_035221665.1). Taxonomy (NCBI): domain Eukaryota; kingdom Metazoa; phylum Chordata; class Chondrichthyes; order Rajiformes; family Rajidae; genus Okamejei; species Okamejei kenojei. Next base: position 16,693,470 of record CM069146.1, read on the forward strand.
AATGGTTTGGTAACAGCTTTAGCCGAGACTGGAAGAAATTGCGGAGTTGCAGATGTATCACTGAGTCCATCACTGAGACTGGACTCCATACCATTGACTCCATCACACTGCCTCATAGAAGCAGCCAACAGAACCAAAGACTTGTCCAATGCTTGACATTCTTTCTCCCTACTCCCGTCAGGTAGAACGTACAGTAGCTTGAAAGTGCGCATCACCAGACTCAGGAAATGTTTCTTCCCTATTTTCAGGTTTCTGAACAGTCTTTCCATAAACAAGGGTACTGTCCGGTTCACCGTTACCCCGCTGCGGACATTAGACTCTGTCTCTGGAACCATTGCGCAACAATTCTGAGAACCATATTGTACACTCTGCATCTTTCCCTTTGCCCTATCTATTTGAATTTGGCTTGACAGTACCTATATATATCATTATCTGATTTGATTGAATAGCATGCAAAAAAAAAGCTTTCCACTGTACCTCTCATACATGTGATAATAATAATAAACCTATACTTAAACCTAATCCATTCCTATAACCTGCCCCAATATGCCTATTAAACAAGACCTCGCATGACAGCGACTTGTTCCCTTGTTCAAATTCATATTCAGTCCTGTTGGAAAGCTAATGGGGTTCGTTAAAGCAGCACTTGGTTTGGACGGCACCAATGGATTATTTCGCATCAGCTGTACAAGCCTGATTTACACCAGAAATGTAGAGATATGTTCATAGATTCTAGCAGCAGAATTAGACCATTTGGCCCATCAAGTCTACTCCGCCATTCAATCTGCCACTGCTACGCGGGTGGTTTTAAACTGAATAAGGGTGTTGGGGTGTTAAATGGGATAGTCGAGGGTGGAGTTAAAGGGAAAGAGAGTAAAGGGATGGTTAATGACCCGAGAATTAACGGGAAAGGAAGCTCACAAAGGGATAGGAGAGTATGGCCAAGTGTAATAGGGATCGATATGAAAGGTGAGATGCGTAAGGAATTAAAAGTATTGTATATGAATGCGCGAAGTATAAGAAGTAAAGTAGATGAGCTTGAGGCTCAGTTAGAGGTTGGTAGATATGACATTGTGGGGATTACTGAGACGTGGCTGCAGGAGGATCGGGCCTGGGAACTTAATATTCAGGGTTATACATCCTATAGAAAGGACAGGCAGGTGGGCAGAGGAGGGGGGGGGGGGGGGTAGCTCTGCTGGTGAGGGATGGAATTCAGTCCCTTGCGAGGGAAGACTTAGGGACTGAAAGGTAGAGTCACTGTGGATTGAGTTGAGGAATTGTAAAGGCAAGAAGACACTAATTGTATCTACAGACCCCCAAATAGTAGTCTGGATGTAGGGTGTAAGTTGCAGCAGGAGTTAAAACTGGCATGTAACAAAGGTAATGCCACTGTGGTGATGGGGGATTTCAATATGCAGGTAGACTGGGAAAATCAGGTTGGTTCAGGACACCAAGAAAGCGAGTTTGTAGAATGCCTCCGAGATGGATTCTTAGAGCAGCTTGTAATGGAGCCGACCAGAGAAAAGGCAATTCTGGATTTAGTGTTGTCCAATGAACCAGATATGATAAGAGAACTGGAGGTAAAGGAACCACTTGGAGGTAGTGATCATAATATGATTAGTTTAAATCTGCAACTTGAGAAGGAGAAGGTTAAATCAGAAGTGTCAGTGATGCAGTTGAACAAAGGGGACAATGAAGGCATGAGAGGGGAGCTGGCCAAGGTAGACTGGAAAGGGATCCTGGCAGGAATGACGGTGGAACAGCAATGGCAGGTATTTCTGGGCATAATCTGGAAGACGCAGGATCATTTCATTCCAAAAAGGAAGAAAGATTCTAAGGGGAGTAGGAGGCAACCGTGGCTGACAAAAGAGGTTAGGGATAGAATAAAACTAAAAGAAAAGACGTATAACACAGCAAAGAGTAGCCGGAAGCCAGAAGATTGGGAAACCTTCATAGGACAACAGAAGGAAACAAAACGGGCAATACGGGCTGAAAAGATGAAGTATGAAGGGAAACTGGCCAGGAATATAAAGAAGGACAGTAAAAGCTTCTTTAGATATGTTAAGGGAAAAAAAGTAGCAAAGTCAAATGTGGGTCCCTTGAAGGCAGACATGGGTGAAATTATTATGGGCAACAAGGAAATGGCAGAAGAGTTGAATAGGTACTTCGGATCTGTCTTCACTAAGGAAGATACAAACAATATCCCAGATGTACTGGAGGACAGAGGATCTAAGGGGGTAGAGGAACTGAAATAAATTTTCATAAGGTGAGAAATAGTATTGGGTAGGCTAATGGGACTGAAGGATGATAAATCCCCTGGGCCTGATGGTCTGCATCCCAGGGTCCTCAGGGAGGTGGCTCTAGAAATAGTGGACGCATTGGTGATCATATTCCAATGTTCAATAGATTCAGGATCAGTTTCTGTGGGATGGAGGATAGCTAATGTTATCCCACTTTTCAAGAAAGGAGCGAGAGAGAAAACAGGGAATTACAGACCAATTAGCCTGACTTTGGTGGTGGGAAAGATGCTGGAGTCAATTATTAAAGAGGTAATAATGGGGCATTTGGATAGCAGTAAAAGGATTAGTCCAAGTTAACATGGATTTATCAAAGGGAAATCATGCTTGACTAATCTTCTGGAATTTTTTGAGGATGTGACAAGTAAAATGGATGAAGGGGTGCCAGTGGATGTAGTGTATCTAAACTTTCAGAAAGCCTTCAATAAGATCCCGCACGGGAGACAGGTGACACAAATTAGAGCACATGGTATTGGGGGTAGGGTGTTGACATGGATAGAAAATTGGTTGGCAGACAGGAAGCAAAGAGTAGGAGTGAACAGGTCCTTTTCAGAATGGCAGTTGCGAATGGAGTGCCGCAAGGCTCGGTGTTGGGGCTGCAACTGTTAACCATATATATTAATGATTTGGAAGAGGGAATTAGGAGCAACACTAGCGGATGACACAAAGCTGGGTGACAGTGTGAACTGTGAAGAAGATGTTTGGAGTTTGCAGGGTGACCTGGACAGGTTGAGTGAGTGGGCAGATGCGTGGCAGATGCAGTATAATATAGATAAATGTGAGGTTATCCACTTTGGTGGCAAAAACAAGGGGGCAGATAATTATCTCAATGGGGTTAGGATAGGTAAGGGGGAAGTGCAGCGAGACCTGGGCGTCCTTGTACACCGGTCACTGAAAGTTGGCGTGCAGGTACAGCAGGCAGTGAAGAAAGCTAATGGAATGTTGGCCTTCATAACAAGAGGATTTCAGTATAGGAGTAAAGAGGTTCTTCTGCAGTTGTATAGGGCTCTGGTGACACCACATCTGGAGTATTGTGTACAGTTTTGGTCTCCTAATTTGAGGAAGGACATCCTTGTGATTGAGGCAGTGCAGTGTAGGTTCACGAGATTGATCCCTGGGATGGCGGGACTGTCATATGAGGAAAGATTGAAAAGACTAGGCTTGTATTCACTGGAGTTTAGAAGGATGAGGGGGGATCTTATAGAAACATATAAAATTATAAATAGGACTGGACAAGCTAGATGCAGGAAAAATGTTCCCAATGTGGGGCGAATCCAGAACCAGGACCGGGGCCACAGTCTTAGAATAAAGGGGAGGTCATTTAAGACTGAGTATAGTGAGATAAAAAAACGAGAAGTTTTCTTACCCAGAGAGCTGTGAATTTATAGAATTCCCTGCCACAGAGGGCAGTGGAGGCCAAGTCACTGGATGGATTTAAAGAGAGTTAGATAGAGCTCTAGGGGCTAGTGGTGTCAAGGGATATGGGGAGAAGTCAGGCACGGGTTATTGATTGGGGACGATCAGCCATGATCAAAATGAATGGCGGTGCTGGCTCGAAGGGCCGAATGGCCTCCTCCTGCACCTATTTTCTATGTCTATGTCTATATCACGGCTGATCTATCTCACCCTCTCAACCCCATTCTCATGCCTTCTCGCCATAACCCCTGACTCCCTTACTAATCAAGAATCTGTCAATCTCCGCCTTAAAAATATGCATTGACCTGGCCCCCACAGCCGTCTGTGGCAATGAATTCCACATATTCACCACCTGTTGACTAAAGAAATTCCTCCTCACCTCCTTTCTAAAGGTTTGTCCTTTTATTTTGAGACAATGGCCTCTGGTCGGAGAATCTCCCACCAGTGGACACATCCTCTCCACATCCACTCTATCGAGGCCTTTCACTATTTAGTTAGTGCGGAGAACTTTTTGCATTTTATTTGCCCCCGCTAACTATTTCATTGTTACCACGTCCCATATTAATATTTGTCTCGTAACATGATGAAAATCATAATTCATAGATCATTGGAAAGAATAGAAAGATTTATGGCTACATCATGTTTATATGAAACCTATTCCTATGATATTTATTTCTACAATGCGTACCACTATGAGGAAGAGGAAAATAAAATTCAACAAAGACACTGTTGTTATGAGGAGGACAAAATTGCTTGTTATGGCCTCCGGATACTTTAATTAACAATATTTATTTTTTCCATATTTTGGTGTACAGACCCTGTTGAAATATAGGTAATTTAAAATGAAAGTCCTTGAATAATTCAATGATGTTTTGGAGGACACAGCTCTTAATGTATAAACCAAAAACTACATTTTAATTTAGTTATATTGATTATCCACATCCCACTACTGGATCGGTTTCTGGAAGTTAAGGCACATGTCCTTGGGAATAGGACCAAAGTAAACTGATTCTAAGGATACAATAGCACAGTCCAGGCTATTTGACCTCACCCTCCCTCCGGCTCCAGTTCCTCACCTAGCTTCTTGCCGTTTGCATTCTTCTCTCCCGTCATTCAAGTTACAGTTTCCTTCTCTCCTTTCCGCTGAATAAGTCACAGTAACTTAGGGCACAGATTGCGGGCTTTCAGTCCATTCTCTCTATGCTATTAACACCAAGGGCAGCACAGCAGCGTAGATGGTAGAGCTGCTGCCTCACAGTGTCAGAGACCTGGGTTCGATCCTGACATTGGGTGCCGTCTGTGTGGAGTTTGCATGTTCTCCCTGTGACCGTGTGGGTTTCCCCTGGGTGCTTTGTTTTCTTCCCAAATCCCAAAGACGTGCGGGTTTATAGGTTTCTTGGCCTCTGTACGTTACTCATAGTGTGTAGAGAGTGCATGGGAAAGTGTGATAACAAAGAACTAGTGTGAACGGGTGATCGATATGGACTCGGTGGGCCGGAGAGCTTGTTTCCATGCCGTGTCTCTAAAACGCAAACTAAAAACTGAAACTAAAATCTTCCCTCAATTTGACCTCTGCCACTGGGGTGATTAAATTGTGCAAACGATCACCAAGTCTTGGAATTCCCCCCCTAAATCCCACTTCCTCTCTCTCTCTTCTTCTCTTCTTAGAAATACTACTTCAGATATATCCATTTGACCAAGCCTTTGATCATTCTGGACCTGCTTGCCTGGCTTTGTTTGCATTGTTAAAAGCATTTTATAAACAGAAGTTGTTCTTGTCTAGAAGAACAAAGACAAACACGAAATGGGCACGTGAGGGATAGAAAAGTGAGAAACATACGTTCATAAGCCATAGGAGGATACGTCGGCCATTCGGCCCATTGAGTCTACTCTGCCATTCAATGATGGCTGATCTATCTTTCCCTCTCATAACTATGATTCTATGACAGCACTTTGGGTCAAGGTGGAATATAGGTCGCTGGGGCAGCCCTACGAGTGTCACTGTGCCTCTCATAGAAGCACAACGGAATGGGGAGAAGGAGAGGAGAGGAAGAAGGAGATCAAAGGCAACACAGCAGGTATCAATGGGAAGTGAGATGCAAGTGGTACAGAAGAAAGTCCTTTATAGTCCAATAAATGAAGCGTGGTTTCTCATGATATACATTGTTCCTCAGTTTCTAGCCGTCTCATAGGCTTCTGCCTGCAGTCCGTCCTTTCACCCTTTTTTATTTTTATTTTTAGTCCTGTTAAACAAAATGTTTGTTGTAGGTCTTCTTTTATGTGGTGGGTGGGGGGGGGGAACTTTATTTCTGCAGTTTTTCTCCGAATCACATCTTCGTCTTCTCCGTGCGGCCTACCTTCGGCACTGGAGCGGTGTTTCCTGCCGGGACCGGCCGGGCCTACAGCTTCGCCGGCGGCACAGTGCTGGAACACCATCATGGAGTGGGTGATGGCCTACCCGGGTCGCCGTGCGGTAAGCTCCGGAGTGCTGTGACCGGCGACTCCCAACATGGCGGAGCTGTGGCTGCGGGCGTCCAGCGCGGGCGGTGCTGGATTTAAAACACCGCGGAGCCTGGGATCCGAGATCGCCAGTCGGAGCTCCAACCAACGCGGCCTGAGGACTTTGGGTGCCGCGGTCTCCAGGGAGGAGGCAGCCCCTCCAGGCATTCCAAGCTGCTAAGGAGTGTTCACCCGACGCCGGAGTTCCATCTTCCCGGCAAGAGGGCCTATCACATCGGGCCGCCGTTGTGGCGACTGGCTGCGGAGGCCTCAAATAGACCCGACCTCGGGTGGACTAGGAGGAAGAGGAGGACTGGACTTTTTGGTGCCTTCCCTCACGGTGGAAAGGGTTGATTCTGCTGTTGGGGAGACGTTCATGTTGAATCCTATAGTGTATTGTGTCTTTTTTTCTCTTCTTTTTAAATTTTATATGGATGTATGGAAATCTATTTTTTTTTCTCTGTAAAGCACTTTGGCTTCAACATGATTTGATTTCAAAGTGCTATATAAATAAAAATGACTTACTTACTTCTACCTTTGTTGGATTCATAGAAACATAGCAAATAGGTGCAGGAGTAGGCCATTTGGCCCTTCGAGCCTGCACCGCCATTCAATATGATCATGGCTGATCATCCAACTCAGTATCCTGTTCCTGCCTTCTCTCCATACCCCCTGATCCCTTCAGCCACAAGGGCCACATCCAACTCCCTCTTAAATATGGCCAACGAACTGGCCTCAACTATCTTCTGTGGCAGAGAATTCCACAGATTCACCACTCTCTGTGTGAAAAACGATTTTCTCATTTCGGTCCTAAAAGACTTCCCCCTTATCCTTAAACTGTGACCCCTTGTCCTGGATTTCCCCAACATCAGGAACAATCTTCCTGCATCTAGCCTGTCCAACCCTTTAAGAATTTTGTAAGTCTCTATGAGATCACCCCTCAATCTTCTAAATTCCAGCGAGTACAAGCCGAGTCTATCCAGTCTTTCTTCATATGGATGTCCTGCCATCCCAGGAATCAGTCTGGTGAACCTTCTCTGTACTCCCTCTATGGCAAGAATGTCTTTCCTCAGATTAGGAGACCAAAACTGTACGCAATACTCCAGTTGTGGCCTCACCAAGACCCTGTACAACTGCAGTAGAACCTCCCTGTTCTTGTACTCAAATCCTTTTGCTATGAATGCCAACATACCATTTGCTTTCTTCACAGCCTGCTGCACCTGCATGCCTACTTTCAATGACTGGTGTACCATGACACCCAGGTCTCGCTGCATCTCCCCTTTTCCTAATCGGTCACCATTCAAATAATAGTCTACCTTCCTGTTTTTGCCACCAAAGTGGATAACCTCACATTTATCCACATTATACTGCATCTACCATGCATTTGCCCACTCACCCAGTCTATCCAAGTCATCCTGCAGCCTCCTAGCATCCTCCTCACAGCTAACACTGCCTCCCAGCTTCGTGTCATCCGCAAACTTGGAGATGTTGCATTTAATTCCCTCGTCCAAATCATTAATGTAAATTGTAAATAGCTGGGGTCCCAGCACTGAGCCTTGCGGCACCCCATCCCTTGCAAAGACCACAGCAACCAGTTGTTTCATGTCGAGAAGGACACACATAGCAACAGCTCTAAGACATTCCCCTTCAGCAAACCACACAGACGCAAACATCCTCACTCATGCAATATTTCTCATGAATCAAACCACAGCAAAGTGTGTAGAGTCAAGAACCCAGTGCAGTCATCCAGTGTTTAGAAAGGAACTGCAGATGCTGGTATACACCAAAGATAGACACAGAGTGCTGGAGTAACTCAGTGGGTCAGGAAGCATCTCTGGAAAGAAAGGATGTGTGACATTTTGGGTCGGGACCCTTCTTCAGACTGAAAGTCGTCCTTCAGTCATCCGGTGTTAGGTCAACTCCCGATAACAGATCCCTACTCGCCAACAGACCAGCAATCCCTCATGCTGGACTGTAATCTGTCGCTGGCTTTGTGGAGATCAGCCTGAGACTATAGATTTACACATTGACTTGACTTCGCTAGGCCTGTGCCCATAGGGACATAGAAACACGCTCCTTCAGGCACTCTGGGTGAACAGTAGTTACCACAGAAATATCTACCACCTCCTGGGTTAACTATGGGCTTTTCTTTCCTGCAAGATGTTAGATCAGGAATAAACCATTTGGCCCCTTGAGTCTGATGCATCATTCAACAAGAATATAGCTGATCTTCTACTTTGCACCATTCCCTGACCTGTCCATATATCAGAAAACTAACAAACTCTGTTTTGAAAGCAATCAATGGCTGACTAAGGACATATTTGGTTAATTGTTTGACTATTAGGTTTTCTGTAGCTTTCATTTGCAAAAGCAAACAAGTGGCTTTCCACGTAATTAGGAAACCAGTGCGATCTGATGTAAAACTTTCAGCACCAGCGAATATTAGTTCATAGGTTTGTAGGTTTGCAGCAAATATAATAAATCTCTTTAAGGTGCAAAACCGAAGAGGAAAAGTAATCCAACTATGGCTGTCAAGAGAAATTACATTAATATAATCCATGTAATAATAATAATAATAAGAAGAAGAGATAGATAGATAGATAGATGCCAAAATAAACAGATTTTAGCAAAGGAGGAATAAAGAATGGAAAAGTAACAATAAAATGTTACAATGAAAAGTAACAATAAAATGTTACTTTTAAATAAACTACTACAGTGATCTAATGAAAAGCATAAAAAGAGCAGTGCTTCCATATTTATATTAAAAAAATAATTAGAAAGATTAATGTGGATCTTCGGACTGAGACAGTTGAGGCTATATTGGGATATATGAAACAGCAGAGAAATTACATATTTTATGTCAATTTTCATGGCTAAATACATAGAAATTAGGATATAAAAGCAGAGAATGCAGTGGGCTTGCAATTTAATTTTCTGGTTGACCATTATCCCGTGACAGAGACAGAGAGATCCAGAAAGGGAAGGGAAGAGTCAGAGATGGTCCACATGAAAATGCCCAGTTGATGAATGCTCTTCATTTTGATACGTAATGCCTGTCTCTCTTTCCACATGTGCTGTCTGATCCGCTGACTATTTTCAGCATTTTCAGTTTTTATTTCAGATTTCCTGTATCTGCAGCTGTTTGACTACCTACTAAAGGCAAACATTATTGGCTTTAATGGCTAGAGGATTTGTGTGGTAAAGTCAACTAACTGACGTTGTATGGGGCCCTCGTGGGACGATACCTGGAAAATCGCATGCGGGTCTGGTCTCCCTGCCGACTATGCCAAATTCTGTGGCAGAAATTAATTTAGAGGGAAATTAAAGGAAAATGAAAATCGTAGACTTGCTTTGTCTTCAAGAGACTTTATTGCATGATATCATGGAGAGATGGCGGCAGTTAACTGCTCCCCAGTTCTCTGACTTCACAGCAGAATTCGCTGACATACTGTGCGGTAACCAACTTTTGTTTTTTGTTAGACACAACTATACGAAAATATACTTTGTCCTTGGCTATATGTTGTCCCATAATTACCATCTACTACATGGGTATTAATTATTTAATTAGTCATAACACAAGGGCATCTTGACATTATTCTATCTCACCTTTTAATCGTACCACGCCACCATCCCCTCTCCGAGCAAATCAAAAGCCCCCCAATTACAGTAACATTTCTATGCTACTAGGTGGTCTACTGTAACTTCCCACAGTGGAAAACAAGCTTCCTTATCTCTGTCCTATCTTTGTTATGTTTATATTCACCATTCCCAGACAACAGGTAATGTATCTAAAGCAAGGGTTCCCAACCTGGGTTAAATGTACCTCCAGGGTGTAAATTTGTTGATTCTGGATTTGTACCAAATATTTATGGAGCTTGACGAAGTAGATACAGGGATGAATAGAATCCAACGTCATATTCCACAGTAAGGAGCCAGCTATAAAATCTCCTCATCTAGTGATAGAATATCTTTGGAATTCTCAACCAAAGAGGGTCATGGAGGCTGAGTTAATTAAAAGTCTTTTGTCTGTACCAAGGGATACACATGGCATGGCGCTAACATAAAAGACCAGCACGATATTGTTGATGGGCAGAGCCGATGTCAGGGGGAAAATTGCATAATCCTGCTCCTGTTTCTTCTTTTCTGATTTGGGAGTACAGCTGCACAGTTTCCTGAAAGCGGTGAGTCAGGTGGACAGTGTGGTGAAGAAGGCATTTGGCTCGCTGGCCATTATTGGGAAGGCTATTGAGTGCAAAAGTTGGGACATCTGCACAAGAAACTGTACAAGTTGTTTGTGAGGCCACACTTGGAGTGCTGTGTACAACTCTGCTTGGCCAGTTATTGCAAGGATACCATTAAGTTAGGAAAGGTGCTTAAGAAATTAACCAGGATGTTACCAGGGCTTGAACGCTTCGGTTATAAGAAGAGATACGCTGAGACTTTTTTCTATGGAGTGTAGAAACTGAGGGGTCACCTTATTGAGGTGTACAAGATCACAAGGAGCATGGATGAAGTGAATGTTCACAGTCTTTACCCAAGACAAGAGGATTCTAAAGCTAGAGAGCATAGCCTTAAGGTGCAAGGGGAGAGATTTAAGTGGGGCTTTTGGAGCAACTTTTACGCTCTCAGTGTAGTCCTTATCTGGAATGAGCGATCAGAGAAAGCTGTAGAAGCGGATACAATTATGACTTTTAAAAGACATTTGGATAGATATGTAGATAGGATGAGTTCAGAGGACAATGGCCAAATGCAGGCAAATGGAACGTATCCAGAATGCCAGTTTGGTTGTCATGTATAAAATGTGTTGAAGTGCCTGCTTCCATGTGGAGTAGCTCTTTGACTCTATCTAACAATGCATAAGGTATTGGATTGTACACCAACAGTAGTATCATAAGGTCATAAGTGATGGGAGCAGAAAATGTGGCCATTTGGCCCATCAAGTCTGCTCTGCCATTCAATCATGGCTGAGCTATTTCTCCTTCCTAACCCCATTCTCTTGCCTTCTCCCCATAGCCCCTGACACCCATACCAATCAAGAATCTATCTCTGCCTTAAAAATATCTATTGACTTTGCCTCTATAGCCTCCTGTGGCAAAGAATTCCACAGATTCACCACCCTCTCACTGAAGAAATTCCTCCTCAACTCCTTCCTCAAGGAACATCCTTTAATTCTGCGGCTATGATCTCTGGTCTTAAACTCGCCACTAGTGGAAACATCCTCTCCAAATTCACTCTATCTAAGCCTTTCACTATCGTGTCTCCTGATCATTTCACTGCATGGTCTAACTAACCAGGCATAACCTTCTATCGGGCCTACACCCTTTGTAGAGCCTGTAGATCATCGGTGCCGGCTGACAATTCCTCCTCCACACCTCCCCATTCACCTGTGCCCAGTCCCCATTATCTAGTCCTAGTTACTGCATAGACACTGAGTCCACACCGAACATCAATGCTCGTACACACTAGATCAATGTTATCCGGGTTTCCCACTCCCTATGCACGAGGAGTAATTTAGGCAAAATTTAGACACTACTGCCGAGGCCAATTATTCCCAAACCCAGATGTCTTCGGGATGTGGGAAGAAAGCGGAAACCCACACCTATCACAGGGCATCGCCGATTCATGCAAACATGCAGATTCCACACATGGTCAGGATCAACCCTGAGACTCTGGCCCTGAGACTCTGGCAGCAGCTCTACCAACTGTGCCACTGTGCTGCCTCAAGAGGGCACTTTAGACTCCGGGCACCCTGATTCTGCACAAACTCCCATTCTCCCACATCCACCAACTCTAGGATGAGCTACAGCCATTCAACACATCAAATGAAGCACGTGATGGCAGAACTTTGATTACCAGGAGGCTGGTGAGATCCATGGAACTGGTCCTAGTACTGTCACTGCTTTGAAATGTTGTCAAGGTAAGAGGGAGGCAGAGAACGGTTAAAGTGGCAATAATCAAGCCCTGAATAAATATGGACCCTTGGGGAAGACTAGTGGTTCCAGTTGTTAAATTATTCAGAGAGGTTACCAAAAGTCTTCTTTTACAGCATCTCCCAGTACAAACTCCTTCTCTATTAAAACGCTTTCCATAATACATTGAGTACGCTTCATCGCAAATGCACAGTTTTGAAACACTCCATTACCAAAGCACTTATTGAAGGCCATGTCTTAATGCTACTTGTGTGCTTTTCCAAGTAGTTACACTCTATGCAGAGAGTGAAATAATTTCACCTGCAGGAGGATGGGGAAAGACAGAACGCACCATGAAAGGTTCCCTGTGTGTTGAACTACATTGAGCTGTGGAGCGCACTCAGACTGGTTCGCCCAAATCCAGGGAATATAAACTAATGCTCTGGAGCTTCTTTTGAAGGCTTTGCTGCTCATTGTTTATTAACTTGATCGAGTCAGGCAGAAATGTTCCTTGCAGTTTTTTGTTGGATTGTAGTTAAGAGAACTTTGTGACTTAAATATAATGGAGTATTAAGGAACGCTAATGGACAGTATAATCATGTGCAATTGCTATTAGAAATGTCAACTCAATATTAATATCATATAAATAGCGAATATTTAGTAGTAAAGTTGAGAATTGATGCTATTAAATCAACAGAAATGTAATTATAACAAATGGATTCCTGGATCATTGATTCGCACATGTTGTTCAGAGATATTGCATCTCAAGGATTATAGATTTATGTTAATAATTAATTTTTGCATGATTCTTTTGAACAATAATCAATGGGTGTTGAGCATCAACACGAGCTCCGTGATAACTCCGTGATAACTCAATTGTGTAAAAGTCCACCAAGTCCACACCGACCATACACTGTGTTATCCCACGTTCACATCCTACACAGTAGGGACAATTTACAGAAGCCAATTAACCCACAAACCTGCCCGTTTTTGGAATGTGGGAGAAAACCTGAACATCCGGTGAAAACCCACGTGGTCACAGGGAGAACGTATAAACTCTGTACAGACAGCACCCTGTAGTCAGAATCCAACCCAGGGTTCTGCCGCTGTTAGGCAGCAAAACAAATATTAATGATAACCCATTACCATTGAACTGGCTTATAATTCCCTCTGTTTCATCGCAATGGTACTCTTAAATCAACCTCAGATAACAAACAGTGTTCAATGCACAAGTGAGCCATGTATTTTCTTGAAGCCGTCTACCTGTGGCTTTTGTTAATGAGATGCCTAAATGATGCCCAGTTATGTTCAGGTTGGTGCTTTGTTTCCATGTTCAGTAAGGACCAGATCCCGTACATCTGATAGAAATCATTCAGAGATATTCTTGCTGTCGATTAAGTTCAGGGTTTATGTAGAGGGAGCACTAGAAGGAATTTCCTCACTCCTTATTATTAGTGATCAAAGATTCCATTCATCTGCCTTCAGAACTGCAGGAGAATTCAAGGGAATCGTTTTCATGGAGAGAGTGTCTATCATGAGGACTTGCAAGTGCATAGACTAATTGATGCAAACAGAATTTAGTAGACTGCTACATAACAGAGTCTAGCCTTCCCTTAAACAGACTTTATTTAGGTTACACAGTGAATGATAAGGCTTTGGGTTGTAGATCAGAGGGATCTAGGAGTGCAGGTACATACTTCTTTGAAGTTAGCTTCACAAGTAGATAGGTTGGTCACAAAGGCTTTGGTACACTGGCCTTCATCAGTCAGAGCATTGAGTATAACAGTTGGGAAGTCATGTTGCAGTTGTATGAGACGTTGGTGAGTCCGCATTCAGCTAATTGGGTTCTGTTCTGGTCATCGTGTTACGGGAAAGATGTTGTCAAGTTGAAAAGGGTACAGAGAAGATTTACAAGGATATTGTAAATCTTCTCTGTACAAGGATTTACAAGGATATTTCCAGAACTCGAGCTGTAAAGGGAGTGGTTGAGCAGGTTGGGACTTTATTCCTTGTAGCGCAGGAGGATTGGGGGTGATCTTATAGAGGGGTATACAAATCATATAACCATATAACCATATAACAATTACAGCACGGAAACAGGCCCTCTCGGCCCTTCCAGTCCGTGCCGACCATTTGTTTTCCCCTAGTCCCATCTACCTGCACTCAGACCATACCCCTCCATTCCCTTCACGTCCATATACCTATGCACTTTACTCTTAAATGTTAAAATCGATCCTGCCTCCACCACTTCTGCTGGAAGCTGATTCCACACAGCCACCACCCTCTGAGTAAAGAAGTTCCCCCTCACGTTACCCCGAAACCTCTGTCCCTTAATTCTCATGTCATGCCCTCTTGTTTGAACCTTCCCTACCCTCAATGGGAAAAACGTATCCACGTCAACTCTGTCTATCCCTTTCATCATTTTAAAGACCTCAATCAAGTCCCCCCTTAACCTTCTGCGCCCCAAAGAATAAAGACCTAACTTGTTCAACCTTTCTCTGTAACATAGTTGCTGGAACCCTGGCAACATTCTAGTAAATCTCCTCTGTACTCTCTCTATTTTGTTGACATCCTTCCTATAACTAGGCGACCAAAATTGTACACCATACTCCAGAATTGGTCTTACCAATGCCTTGTACAATTTTAACATTACTTCCCTACTCCTATATTCAATGCTCTGATTTATAAAGGCCAGCACACCAAAGGCTTTCTTTACCACCCTATCTACATGCGATTACACCTTCAGGGAACTATGCACAGTTATTCCTAGATCCCTCTGTTCCACAGCATTCCTCAATTCCCTACCATTTACCATGGGAATCATGGGAAGAATAGATCAAATAGATGCACAGTCTCTTGCCCAGAGTAGAGGAATCGAGAACCAGAGGACATAGGTTTAAGGTGAAGGGGGAAAGATTTAATAGGAATCCGAGGGGTAACATTTTCACACAAAGAGTGGTAGGTGTATAGAACGAGTTGCCAAAGGAGATAGTTGAGGCAGGACTATTGTAACGTTTAAGAAACAGTTAGACAGGGATTGTACATGTATAGGATAGGTTTAGAGGGATATGGGCCAAATGCAGGCAGGTGCGACCAGTGTATATGAGACTTGTTGGTCGGTGTGGGCAAGTTGGGCTGAAGGGCCTGTTTCCACGCTGTATGACTCTATGATTAACAGAGATAGTAAAGGAAGGATAAGAAGGGTTGGAGGCATTTCATGGAGAACTTAAATAGAGCTGTCAACCAGTTACCAGGTCAGGATCCAGTCTGAAGAGGTTCCCGACCTAAAACATCACTTATCCATGTTCTCCAGGGATGGTGCCTGACTTGTTGAGTTACTCGGGCACGTTGTGTACTTTTGCATCAACCAATTGCTATGGGTAGCCTACATTTTGCTGTAGATTCTATGCATTACAAACTGTTAACCCATGTTAATGCTAATGGGTGCTGTGGAGTGGAACAGGGTAGTTTAGTTTAGTTTATTGTCATGTGTACTGAGATGCAGTGAAGAGATTACAACGAGCCGTCCGCAATGTACAATGATTACAACTGTGTCGTCCACACAATAAAGGAATAACATTAGTCCAGCAAAGTCCAAATAAAGATAGTCAGAGAGTATAGTATTGAGCTACTAAGATGAAACTGTGTATCAACTTGAATGTTTACAAGTCACTGCCCAAGTGGTCAATGTATGGCAGTGATTTACAGTAAATAACCATACAAGATATCAGTATATGCTTAAACTCTAAAGAAGGGTTCTGACCCGAAACATCACCTGCTCCAGAGATGGTGCTTGACCCACTGAGTTACTCCAGCATTTTGTGTCTATCTTTGGTGTAAACCAGCATCTGCAGTTCCTTCCTGCACATTGGTATAAGGTTGGTTTGCATTGTGATAGGAATAGAATGTATTATAATTAATTCTAATTTAAGTCTATCGGCATTGTATAATGCCAATTTGAACGAGGCAATGTGTATTTGCTTGCTAATCTATTACCAGAGCAAATTACTTACAGTCCTTTAAAATATTTGAAATAAAGATTTCATATAAGATTATTAAGGGTTTGGACACACTAGAGGCAGGAAACATGTTCCCGGTGTTGGGGGAGTCCAGAACCAGGGGCCTCATTTTAAGAATAAGGGGTAAGGCATTTAGAACGGAGATGAGGAAACACTTTTTCACACCTGTAGTTGTGAGTCTGTGGAATTCTCTGCCTCAGAAGGCGGTTCTCTGGATACTTTCAAGAGAGAGCTTGATAGTGCTCTTAAAGATAGCGGAGTCAAGGAATATGGGGAGAAGGCAGGAACGGGGTAGTGATTGTGGCTGATTAGCCATGATTACATTGAATGGCTAATCAGCTGAAGGGCCGAATGGCCAACTCCTGCACCTATTGTCTATTGTCTAAAGGATAGGAATTTGAGGTACATCATAGTTTTGTTAGGCTTTCAATGCCTGTTAGAAATTTATTTGATAGTGTAACATATGTTCATAAAATCCTCTTGAAAGTGCTGGATGAATATATTGGTAGGAGACAGAACTGATTAAAGCAGATTGTCTATGGCCAAGGGTTATAGCAGCCAGATGGATAGATATTTTATATGAGTCATTTTTAAACATTTGACATCGTTGGATTGACCTCACATCCTTTATGCCATTTGGATGCCCCAACGCACCTCGCAGCCAATGAAGTAATGCCAAATCTTGCGGTGGAGGCAAAGACAGCAGCAAGTTTGCATTGAGCAATGTGCCATCTGTTTCAATGGTGTTGGTTGAAGGACTAATGTTCGCCAGGATAGATGTACCCTTGACAACCAACAGAATGTAATATTCTTTCATCACAGCAATGAACCAAGGAAGCTGATAGATATTCCCAATATTAAGACAGTTACTTGGTTATTTAGTACTTACATATACTGCATCTACTTTCCCTAATCACATCCCAGAGTCAAGCGAGAGTCAAAAGTGTTTCAATGTTATATGTACCAAAATGGCACAATGAAATTCTTACTTGCAGCAGCCACACAGGTCTGTAAACATGACATGCATCGATAATACATCGTGAACAAGAGATAAATAAAAGTCTTATGATGAACATTACAGCAGGAGTAGGCTATCCATTCTCCAAGCTGGCAATTGGGCAGGTACATGGATAATGGGTTAAAGAAGGAACTGCAGATGCTGGAGAATCGAGGGTACACAAAAGGCTGGAGAAACTCAGCGGGTGCAGCAGCATCTAAGGAGCGAAGGAGATAGGCGACGTTTCGGGTCGAGACCCTTCTTCAGACTGGTCAGGGATCAGGGAAACGATAATGGGCCAGGTTTAGAGGGATATGGGCCAAATGCACTCAAGTGGGACTAGTGTAGATGGGACATGTTGGTCGGTGTGGGAAAGTTGGGCCGAGGAGCCCGTTTCCACACTGTATGACTCTATGACTCTGAATAATTGGAATCACTACAACGTTATTGCTTCCTGGTGAATGGAGGTGAGAGTGGGCCAGGTTAGTCAGGGTGGGTGGAGGTTAGTCGGGGTGTGGATGCCACTTTGAGAATTTGAGTGGCTGATTGCATTGTAGCATTCTGTCAGATATCAACTGGTTGGGTGGGTCTATCCGGCCCAACTGCAGAATGTACATGGGCCAGTATTGACACCAGCCTATGGCCCCAACGTGCATGGCTCTGGAATATCTACCCTATGGATATCACATACTCCAGCCGCCATTCCATGTACTTTTGCTAGTTGTGTGCCACTGTACATGAAGCATCCCACACGATTTTTCAATATTCAGCTCTCTGAACTCCTGTGAAAAATGCCGGGAAGAAAGATGTCTTCGCTGTCGGATCTGGCCTTCCAGAAACATCATTCCATAACCATTTCCTTGTAGTTGTGAGAACAGGATCTTCGAGAGCATAAATTGGAATCCCATTTATTTTTTTCTGTATCACCTTCAACCATTCTGCCTACTTTTCTGTAATCTAGCCACATGGAATATTTTCACAAAATCTTTGTATTTATTCTTAATATTAGCCCACAGGCGACATTGTGTGCCCATTGGACTGTTTGTGGCTAACTCAGAAGTTTGTGTGTTCAAGCCCCACTACAGCCCCACTACAGTGGAGCAGTGGAGTTTCTGCCTTTACAGCTCCAGAGACCCGGGTTCAATCCTGACCACAGGTGTTGTCCGTACGTTTTCCCTGTGACCATGTGGGTTTCTCCCAGTGCTCCGGTTTCTTCCCACACTCCAAAGAGGTAAAATGTGTTGGTTAATTGGCTTCTGTAAATTAACACTGTCCCTAGTGTGTAGGATAGGGCTAGTGTATGGGTGATCGCTGGTCGGCGTGGTCGTCAGTGGGCCAAAGGGCTTTCTTCCACAGCGTGACTCTAAGGTCCAAAGTAAAGTCTTGACATTTGAGCACTGTCAGTACATCAGAGATAATGTCCTTTACATGAGGAATAATGTGGGATCACATTTGAACTCGCGTTTCTGCACAATCTTCTTTCTTTTAGAAATTTTTGTAATAATATTTTTATTAGAAGTAATCCATCATAACAACGGTATAACAACTTTTCAAATACACAACCAACTTATTTCAATAAGTATACGAATGTTACAAATAATTCTTATAAACTTCAATTTTTTTAGAAAGTAGAAAAAGAAAAGAATAGATTTTAATCAATAAGAATAGTGATTAAATAATAATTTTGATTATATAGAAAGAGAAAGAGAAGAGAGAGAAAAAGAAATATATATATTCTTGTTATATGTATTTAATTAAAACAAAGTATTATATATATATATATAGAGAGAGATTATAGTATACATCTTAATAGTGAATAACACAATTTCAAATAGCAATATCAATAGAGACATGTATACAAATAAAAAAGAAAATCAGAGAGTTATTTTCCTGCCGCGTACTTTCTGTTTTTGTGTGCTGTCTGAATCTAAATGCCTGTGATGCTGCTGCAAGCTGGATTTTTCATTGTACCTGTACCTCACTATCCTTGTCCATGTAACGATAAACCTGACTTAACTTTATTCAACTTAACTTCACTCTTAGAAAATAGACACAAAATGCTGGGATAACTCAACGGGACAGGCAACATCTCTGGATAGAAGGAATGGGTGATGTTTCTGAAGAAGAGTCCCAACCCCAAAAATCACCCATTCCTTCTCTCCAGAAATGCTGCATGTCCCGCTGAGTTACTCCAGCATGTTGTGTCTATCTTCGGTGTGAACCTGCATCTGCGGTTCCTTCCTGCACATTAACTTCACTCACAGGCAGAGATAGAGGATCATATTTTGAATGAACGTTAGGAACAAGGAACATTATCCATAATATCCCAGTTAATTTTTAGCTCCTAATCAACATTACTGGAGCAGTTTCTCCAGTTGTTATCAAGTGATCATAGGAGTTGGCTCTGTGCTGGTTGATGTATTTTCCTGCAACCAAGGTGACATTTCAAAAGTACCTCAGTGGGAGCATTGCCTAAGTGTTTATCCCTAGTTGGTGCCAATAAGCACACCATATAGCCACGTACTGTGCCTCCGAAATTCATTCCAATTATGGCAGAGTGTAAACTGCTGATGCAACCATGTAGAACATTTGGGAGGTCTAACCCAATATGAATTTCTAATCAGAGCAGGGATTAGTCCTGGGTCGCATGCATTATGCGTACAATATAGCAGCAGCTGCAAATATTAATTCCCCAGCCAAACTCATCTGCCTTCCAATTCAATGGGACTGGATTTGGAAAGATGAGAACAACAATATTGTGGGAGATAGGCACAAAGTGCTGGAGCATCTGCTAGAGAACATAGACAGGGAGAAATGGACCCAAAATGCAGACAAATGGGACCAGCCCAGAGGACCAACATGGTCAGAAGATAGTCACAAAGTGTTGGAGTAACTCAGCTGGTCGGGCAGCATCTCTGGAGAAAAAGGATGGGTGACTGTTTTGGTCCGAGACGGTCCGAGACCCTTTTTCAAACTGAAATTAGGGGTTGGGGAGGAGGTGAAGATCTGGAGGTGGGAAAAGACCAGGACCAATCAGGGCCAGCCACAAATGACCTCAGGCAGGGCTTTGCCTGAGGTCATTTGGTGTGATCTCAGGAAGGTGTGATCTCAGGAGAAACACCCACCCCCAACTCGCAGCCTGAAGAAGAGTTGGGGGTAAAACGTCACCCTCCCCTTTTGTCCAGAGATACTGCCTGACCCGCTGAGTATTACTCCAACGCTTTGGGTCTATCTTTGGTATAAGCCAGCATCTGCAGTTCATTGTTTTTCATGATATTGTGGGGTTAGGTTTATTATTATCAAATGAACAGAGGCACAGTGAAAATCTTTATTTTGCATGTTATCCAAACAGATCAGATATACCATACAATCAGTTCAAACTCAAATGCTCCAGGTGGTGCAAAGGGGGTGATACAGAGTGCAGATTATGGTTCTCTTATTGTAGCACATCATTTCCATAGACAATGTCCAATGGGGTAGAGGATAGAGTTGAATCGGACAGGAGCTTGGCTTAGAAGAACCTGATAACAGAGGGGAAGAAGCCTGACAACAGGGAAGAGAGGGGAAGACTGAGGCAGTATTTCTAACCTGCAGTATACATTCTGTGGGGTAGTAATATGAGCCGGGAACACATTCTCCACACCTGAGGTAAGGTGAAGTGATGCATAAATGCACGTATTATTATTGCTAAAACTGGTGTATGTGTACTGGTTGATGAGTTAGTGCCGAGTCTCCCACGCACAGAGTGGTGGTGGTTAGATGCTCCCACCATAATGCAGAATGCAATTAGACTCTTTAATTACAATGCTGAGTTGTGAAGCTAATTTCCCCAATCACTGCCACTCCTGCCTCTTATCGGAGGGGACTGCTGCCTCACTTCTCGGTACTCAGGGCTTTTAGCAACCCTGTTGAGAAACTCTACGAAATTAATCAAGCACATGACAGGAGCAAATTGGGAGGGGGAGGGACAGATAGAGGTCATTGTTAAAGATCAGAAAATGCTCTTACAAAAATACAGTGCTCAGAAACAAATGGATTGACTGGATGAAGTGCATGAGTCAATAGTGTGTTTGTGATCAAGAAACCACTGCAAAAAGTGGCGCAGACAAAACATGTGAGTCATCAATGAGTAGTAATTTCAAAATTAACTTTTGTGAGGCTGTGCCTATTTTGCTTTATTGAATACAACTGCCCCGAAGTGAAGAGGAAGTGATGCTCCTTAAATTGTGTCCTGTCTGAAAATTTCTTCAACAGCAATGTTTCCTCCTGCACCTCAAAATGCTGTACAGTCATTTGCACTTAGAGTCATAGAGTGATACAGTGTGGAAACAGGCCCTGTGGCCCAATTTGCCCACACCGGCCAACATGTCAACGATACACTAGTCCCACCTGCCTGCGTTTGGTTCATATCCCTCCTAACCTGTCCTATCCATGTACCTGTCTAACTGTTTCTTAAACATTGGGATAGTTCCAGCCTCAACTACCTCCTCTGGCAGCTTATACCATACACCCACCACCCTTTGTGTGTAAAAGTTACCTCTCAGATTTCTATGAAATGTTTTCCTCTTCATCTTAAACATATGTCTCTGGTCCTCGATTCACCTACTTTGGGCAAGAGACTCTACCCAATCTATCCCTCTCATGATTTTATACACCTTTCTAAGATCACCCCTCATCCTCTGGCGCTCCAAGGAATAAAGACCTAGCCTACTCAACCTCTCCCTATAGCTCAAACCCTCTAGTCCTGGCAATATCCTCATAAATCTTATCTGTACCCTTTCCAGCTTGACAACATCTTTCCTATATCATGGTGCCCAGAATTGAACACAATACTCTAAATGCGGTCTCACCAATGTCTTATACAACTGCAACATGACCTACCAACTTCAATACTCAATACTCTGACCAATGAAACCCAATGTGCCAAAAGCCTTTTTGACCACTTTATCTACCTGCGACTCGACCTTCAAGGAACCATACACCTGCACTCCTAGATCCACTCTGCTCTACAGCACTCCAGAACCCTACAATTCACGGTGTAGTTCCTGCCCATGTTGGCCTTCCTGTACGTTCTGCATGATCCTGCCATTTTTTCCCCCTGCACTTACTAGGGATACTCTCTTTGC
The DNA here is from genome assembly GCA_035221665.1 of Okamejei kenojei. Lineage (NCBI taxonomy): Eukaryota > Metazoa > Chordata > Chondrichthyes > Rajiformes > Rajidae > Okamejei > Okamejei kenojei. The sequence continues at coordinate 16,715,733 of CM069146.1, forward strand.
AATTTTCGCTGTAGCTTGTCGGGAGCCCTTTGCTTTAAAGACTTTAGGAGGAGGAGGAGGACTGTCTGAACTGTATTGCCTTCCACCCAGGTGAAGAATGCTGTGGTGGATTTCTGTGTTGAATTATGTTGTGTATTGTGTCCTTTTTTAATTGTAACGCTGCATGGTAAATTACATTTCACTGCACCTTATGGTGCAGGTGACAAATAAATTTGAAGTAGAGACTTTAGAGAGATACAGCGCAGAAACAGGCCCTTTGATCACTGAGTCCGCGCCGACCAGCGATCACCCCATACACTAACACTGCACACTAGAGACGATTTACAATTTTGCTGAGGCCAATTAACCTGCAAAGCTGTACATCTTTGGAGTGTGGGAGGAAACTGGAGCACCCAGAGAAAACCCACGCGGTCACAGGGAGAACGTACAAACTCCCTACAGACAACACCCGTAGTCAGTGGATTTACAGAAGGGAACAGAAAAAAACCTCAGCAAATCTGGTGAATGTGCAAGCTAGAAAAAAATTATGCCCAAGGCAGAATGGTGATCAATAAACTATTACACCATAAACAGACACAAAGTACTGGAGTAACTCAGCGGGACAGGCAGTATCTCTGGAGAACATGGACAGGCAATGTTTCAGATCGGGACTCTTCTTCAGAGTGTGGAGTGACCTGCTGAGTTACTCCTGTAAACACAAGGAACTGCAGATGCTTGGTTAGAAAAATTGATAGAAACAAAGGGCTGGAGTTACTCAGCGGGTCATGAGGTTATAAGGAATAGGAGTAGAATTAGACCATAGGAATAGGAGTAGATTAGAATTAGAACTTTACTTCAATCATGGCTGATCTATCTCTCCCTCCTAACCCCATTCTCCAGCCTTCTCCCCATAACCTCAGACACCTGTACTAATCATGGGTCAGGCAGCATCTCTGGAGAGCATGGATAGGTGACGTTTCAGATCGGAACCCTTCTTCAGAATCTAGCACCTTTGTGACTTGCTGAGTTACTCCAGCACTGTGTGTATTTTTTTGTGAAACCAGCATCTGTGGTTCCTTTTTATGTAAACCATCATCTGCTGTTCCTTGCGCCTACATCTAACTATTACACCATAGATGGACACATAATGATGGAGTAACACAGCGGGTCAGGCAGCATATTGCTTACACCATTACACCATTTTATTTCAAGATTTGTTGAGCTCCGTCTCACAGCCTTTGCAATTTGCAAGTGGTCAGAGCAAGAGGTCATAGAATAGCAACACAACCTTAAATACTCTGCAGGCAAATTGCTTTCTTTCGTCTTTTCACTGTCTTTTTTTCCCTTTTCTTTTTCCCAGTACGGAAGAACTGAAGTGATTGAAAACACGCTGAACCCGGACTTTGTGCGGAAGTTTGTCCTGGATTACTTCTTTGAAGAGAAGCAGAATTTACGTTTTGATGTGTGAGTCATGCCTTTTCCTATTGATACACTGTGTCTGGGCTATTTCATTGAAAGCACCACAAGCTAACATATTCTGGAAGAAGAGAAGATAAATTATAAATAAGGGCAGCCAAACAACAAGGTCAACATTAAATACATAACGCCTGATTTAAGGACAGCCGTACATAAGAGCGACTGGTTGGAAGACCAGCGGTGTGGTTGCAGGGCTGTAGGCATCTTCTGCTTGGTGTGAACAGAATATCTTTTCTTTGGGGGGGGGGGGGGCACACAGTGGCGCAGAGGTAGAGTTGCTGCCTTACAACGCCAGGGACCCGGGTTCAATCCTGACTACAGGTGCCGTCTGTACAGAGTTTGTACGTTCTCCCCGTGACTGCGTGGGTTTTCTCCAGGTGCTCTGGTTTCCTCCTACACTCGAAAAACGTTCAGGTTAATTGGCTTCTGCAAATTGTCTTTAGTGTGTAGGATAGAACTAGTGTACGGGTGATCACTGGTCGTGTGGACTTGGTGGGCCAAAGGGTCTGTTTTCACGCTGTATGTCTAAACTATACTGAAAGACAATTTCTGCCTGGTTTTCTCCCACACTCGAAAGATGTGCAAGTTTGTAGGTTAATTGGTTTCTGTAAATTGTCCCAAATGTGTAGGATAGAATTAGTGTACGGGTGATCATTGGTTGGCACAGACCCTGTCGGCTGTAGGGCCTGTTTCCACGCTGAATCTCAAAACTAAACTAAACTAAACTGAACTAAACTCCCCTCCACCCACCCAAACCTCCTGTGCGAGCGACAACAGTGTGGGACTGGGTCAAGCTGAGCAGAGCTGGGAGCACGGGCGGACTCATTCATACGCTCAGCACCATGTTAGTCAGGCTGCCGAGCGGTTATTCTCCCCAGGTAGACACAAAATGCTGGAGTAACTCAACGGGACAGGCAGCATCTCTGGAGAGAAGGAATGGGTGAAGTTTCGGGCCGAGACCATTCTTCAGGTTATTCTCCCCATATCCACTCACCCTCCCTGCATGGCTGTTTCTGTGATCCCCTCCCACACACACATTTCATTCATTTCCAATGTACAAAAAGTAGGGTTCCAGTTAGAGAGATACAGCATGGAAACAGGCTCTTCAGCCCACTGAGTCCACACCGACCATCGACCACCCATGCACACTAGTTTTATGTTATCCCACTTTCGCATCCACTACCTACAAAGCACAGAGGTCACTTAGCCTACAAGCCCGTACATCTTGGAATGTGGGAGGAAACCGGAGCACCCAGAGAAAACCCACTCGGTAATAGGGAGAACGTACAACTCCACACAGACAGCACCCAAGGTCAGGATCGAACCCGGGTCTCCGGTGCTGTGAGACGGCAACTGCATCACTGTGCCTCCTAGAAATAGTTCTCAGGAATGGAACCATGTTGAAACCCGTGGCCTGCCTTTATGTACCTTTTCAATTTGAGAGGCACACCATTTTCAAAAGGTCAGTTTGAATGGAAGCCTTGTGGAAATGCAAATCCAAAAAGTGATTTTCATACTGACCCAAGTTAGTAATTAGAGGTCAAACAATAGTCATGCTCAAGAGACTTTACCTTTGTGAAATCTATTGCAATGAATCTTTAAAGAGGCATCACTGTCGATATATTGCTGGTATATTAAAAAGGGAATGGTTTCAGTACAATAGTAATTCCATTTAATCCCAAGTAATTACTTTTCATTTCATCCTTGTGTTGATGAAGTATGTTCTGTTGGCATTTAGTTGTTTCATATTGTACCTTAAAGGGAAATGTCAGCCTCCTAATTGATGCTATTTAATAGTAAGATTAAATGAGAACTTACCAGTTTGAAGTTTGATCTTGATTTTAAGAGGAGTTACATTGGTGATTACGTGAAGAACCCCGCCAGTTCACATGCGCGTCAATCTTCAAAGCAGCGGTATGAAATCACAGATAACAAAAATTAACATAGTTAACATAGTAAGATTAGCAACCTGAGAACTACCAGATGATCTTTATGAGAGAGGGTTGGGCGTGGAAGGCACATAATCACCAACGTAACTCCTCATAAAATCAAGATCAAACTTCAAACTGGTAAGTTCTCGTTTAATCTTACTATATTACTTCGGAGTCATGTGAGGGGTTCAAAGCCCTGTGATTTCATGCTGCAGACCCAAATCTCGGCGTCTCACTGCATCGATTGACTCAGGATGAGTGAATAATCAAAAAATGCATTAAGCATGACATTGATTCAAATGTATTAATGGTTTACGTTAATAAAGAAATTAATAGCAACCCCTGTATCTCAGGAGAGGCTAAAGTGGACGCAAAACAGAATGGGCAAAAAGCCCGGGTCAGTAACCGGCCTATGGTAAATTTAAAAAAAATCAATTCAGTTGACCATCCTGCGGTCGCACTGATATGGTCGATGAGAACGTCTATTGCCCTGGCCACTGATGTTGATGCTGCCCTGGTGGAATGAGATGTACAGTCGTCAGTGTTAATACCTGCATAAACCAGAACCTGTTGCAGCCACCTTGAAATAGTCTGAACCAATCTTTCCTTGTGTGGTTGTTTGTCGCATAATAAACAATGCTGATTCCACACTTCTTAGGATTCTGGTAGCCTTGATATAATATAGCAAGCCTGCCCTCCCACATAGACACGAGTCCGTGGGGTATCCGAAATATGATCTTAAATCCTGCCACCCCTGGTCTGCTCTTGTGTAGATCAGAAATGTAAAATGTAATGGCACCTGCAGCCAATTCCATCCTATCTAGCCACAGCGTTTGCAATGTTTGCCCTCATTGTGCTGATATTAGTGTCATGACTAAGGATGTAGCTGGAGCCCCCTGGTGAAGTAGTGTTAACACATTTTCAATATCCAAACTGCATATACTTGTCGTGGGAGAACTTGTGTCCAAGATCTCTTTTACAACTCGATATCCGGGGTTGAACCCGACAGAGTGGTTCCCGTTTGCTGCAGCTGTAGTGGCTGTATAACTGAATTGATCAAACGTCAGTAATCTGTACCGTATTAAATGTAACATTAACATTAAACAAAACCGCTTCCGAACCCCTCAAAAGGAATGTACTGTTTTTTTGGTACTATCCCTGCACTCTGCAGTGAGCACATCCATGGATTGATGTGACAAGCTTAGCCATAAGGCAGTCCATTCAGAATGTGTAAGTCAATAATTGTTTTATTATGCAGAGGCCGGTTCCTGAACCACAGTTTGAACCAGCAAAATTTTCGTTTTTTAGAATAACCGTATACGGTTGTATTATTATGCCTGACGAAAGCAGGCAACATGGCTACTTAGCCAGTCAGACAGACGAAAACCTAAAGCGAGGTCTTGCTGACTGTTTCAAGGCCCGACTCATGAGGCAAAATGGAGGAAGACATAAAAGAACATTCCTCCTATTTGTAGCGAGAATGTATTTCTGTGCACTGTTCTGCCACATATTTTTGCAATCAATGAATCCAACATGTCGATATTCGATGCAGCATTGAACCATACTTTCATAATACTTTGAGATCCAATACCCATTCTGTGTCGATCTGAACTGGATGATACACCAGTGGCAAAGGAGATTAGGTAATTATTACAGGATACTTTCACTTGATTGCCATGTGACTAACATATGCCACCACCGCAGTGTAGCAACTTGAAGTTGAGCATGTAGATTATGTATATTTGCTCAATAGCCATTTATCCATGGGGTGCATCTAGTGTATATATTTAGTTGATACCAACAACTGAAGAATTGGCAACTCACGCAAATCTCCGCTATCTCCAACTAGAGATGGTATTTGGAACTTCTCACCTTAGAGCTCTTAGCATCAGTTTTTAATAACTGAATTCGACCGACCAAACTACTGGTGCAATGCTGAATACTGTTTTTTCATCATTGTGACTGAGGTAGCTTCAGCTGACAATAGCATAAGGTTGTTAACAATGATCTACATGTCCTTTGAGAGGTCGCTACTTTGCACGATATCAGTTCCTCGATTTGCACAGCTGAAGCATAGTTACTATATTGCCAATTACTCTTGATGAAATAGAAGTCAGTTTTATAACAGGTTGCTATTGATTCCAATCTCTTGCCACAGGGAGATGCCATAGGCTAATTAATAGTTAAAGGTAAATCCAATGACCAACAAACAGCTTATCCCATTAAGCAATGTTTTACTGTTATTAGTACAGTTATATTGTCTTTGATAACCTCTGTAATGGGAACTGCATAGAATGGATCTTTGAGACACTTATTAATCTGTTATTAGTCAGGAAAGAAGTTTTTATATTCGGAAAGTTAATCTGCCCGACACCGTCCATTTTTCATAATGAACAAGCCACCCTGCCATTATTCCATCGGTGCTTTGCATGACAACTCTGGCCCGATTTACGAGCCTATCTTGAAAGACTGCCCTAGCCATAATCCGAAACTTGCTTGGAATGCTAGTACTGTGCCTCTAAGCAGATGTTTTTATCCTTTGAGTGTTGTACAAACAAGTGTAAATATTACAACTTGTGAGTGGTCCACTTACCCATGTTTCGGAAGTGCCAGCCCCACCTTGTTGAGTAGGGTGCGTGGAACTTCTGCCCAGCTGTCATGCTGCCCCCAACACCAGTGAACCGCCTACTGCTGATGAGCGCCTGGGGTGCGTTCTGAAACGATGAACCTTTGCCCGCCGTCAGCCTTAATAGATCCTTCTGCCAGGTTTTCTCCCCTGTTGAATAGGCCTTACCTAAATAACAGATTCGGCGGCTGGCACTCACATCCCCTTGTGGGCGCTGTTCACTGCCGACACATATGTGCTCCAGTATGTTCCATCGACCTCTTTAGAGCCTGGAGTCAGTTATATCTTGACCTTTCACACTCCCCTCCTCAGAGAGGGTGATTTGTAGGCAGCCCTAAACAGGCGCTGCCGCAGGCCACAGGATACCTAAGCTGATATGACCCCATTGGACCTGGAACATTCTGCTGGGATGGCAACTTCGTTGTCAGGAAAAGGTACCTCTGACACATGCCCTTCATCCCTTGGGGTATGTCCCACAGCCATACCCTGAGACTCAGCGTCAGCAGGATACTGACCCGTCCTGGTCTCCGCCTCCAAGAGGGAGACCTGTAGCAGCTCTGTCAACTGGCGCTGCTGGTGCGGCCTGCAGAGATGGAACATCTGGCTCAACCTTACCATCAGAGTCGGGGTCAGAGCTAAGATGACCCATGGCACATGCCTCATCATACATGAGGGTGTTATCAAGCGGCCCTCTACTAGGCGCTGCTGGTGCCTTTTGTTCAGGGTGGCGCTGACACTCCTCCTGCTGGGGTGTGCCCTGCTGTTGCACTATATGCAATAGTTGCTGCATTTGGGATAGTCGTTCAAACGCACTACTCAGCCCCAGTGAGGAATCAACCCCCGACTCCGTGAGCCTGTTATTTTGCTATCAACCCCGGGTGGGGAATTTTCCTCCGACTCCGTGGGCATAGCAGACTTATGTGTTACCTTGAGCAACCCTGTCCCAGGCGCTGCTGGCACGGCTCTCCCAAAGGCCGGCACTGTCACATATGAAACAGCTCTGTCCCAAGCGCTGCTGGCGCGGCTCTCCCGTAGGCCGGCGCTTTTACACATGAAGCAGCCCTATCCCAGGCGCTGCTGGCGCGGACTGTCCCATAGGCCTGCGCTATTACTGTGTAGTCTCACTAATTAAAATTTGTGGTGTAGAGCTTCACATGTGAAGGGTTACAAAAGCCCTATAGCATACATGTAAACTCTATCCTTATCATTAGAGAGAAACCCTTGCAGCCCGTCTCACCTGAGTCCAATAGGGCTGAACAAGTCCTCTCTTCCACCAATTTTACTCCCTGCCTGGGAACCAACGTCAGCGATTCAAGCGTTACTTATTTGCCACTCCACAGCATCCCTGCAGGCTGGAAGCCACTGACTGCCTTGTCAGCGGCTGCTTATCTCAAAACCCGATCTTTTACCGGCTATCCGCTTCCGTGGTCAGACCGGGGTTTCCCCACAGCCCATAGCCGGCTCACTCGTCAGGCTCTGCAATAGTCTGGCAGGAAACCTCTGTGAAGAGAGGCTCCTGCTCGAACAAAAACCCCATGTAAGTAAAAGAAACTGACCTAAGTAGATGTAAAGATCAGTTTCTTTACGAGCGATGCCCTGCCAGTCCGGTGCTTGCGCCAATGCGGCTGACGTATCTGACGCATACGAACTGGCGGGGTTCTTCACGGAATCACTCGCGTGACTCCGAAGTAAAATGCAAATCATACTGTGAGAGTGTTAATGCTTGACACTCACATCAACAATATAAATCTATGGGGTTTTGCCCCTGTGACTGGAAAGTAATCCGCTGACTAGATAGCACGGAACAAAAGCTTTCCAATGTACCTCGGTACACGAGACAGTAAACTAAACTCAAACTCAACCTAGACAGTGGTCCTGAGCTACCATCTGCTTGATTGGAGACGCTCAGACTATCTTTAATTGGACTTTACTGGACTTCATCCTGCACAACAGAGGAGGAGGACTGAACTTTGGTGCCTTCCCTCACAGTGGGAAACTTTGATACTGCTGTGTGGGGATGTTTATGTTAAAGACTATCGTGTTCTGTGTTCTTTATTTTATTCATAGGGCTGTATGGGGACCACAAATTTCACTGTAGCAATTGGTGCATGTGACAATAAATGTCTCTTGTCTCTTGTCTTGTCTTGTCACTAAGCAGTATTCCCCTTATTCTGTGCCTGTACACCGTGGGTGGCTTGATTGTAATCATGTATAGTCTTTCCACTGACTGGATAGCACGCAACAAAAAAGCTTTTCACTGCACCTTGATACACGTGATAATAAGCTAAACTAAACTAAAGAGAAAACCAGTCTTTATCTGCCATTCACAGCCACCTAAATTCAGTTTAGTTGATTGTCACATGTACCAAGGTACAGTGAAAAACGTTGTTGCGTGCTAACCAGTCAGCAGAAAATACAAATCGATATCTCACTATGATTACCGAGCCACCCTTAACAAAGCCCGTATAGACCTCCTACATGATAAGGGAGTACCCAAAAGTTGACAATGTAATGATAGTCAAAGAATCATCATCAGATCTTCTTATCACTAATCAAAGATAGTCTGGTCCAACGGTGGGACAAGTTCTAAACAATTGAGGATTAAATTCCCTACATTTTTGCCAATCTCTTTCTTCCTGCAACTCCATTGGTTCCTAAGATTTTAATAGCGATGCATAATGGGCAGGCACAATGTTAGCCCAAATAAATTAAAACCATCTTTTTACTTTAAACTTATTTATTATAGGATTGGGCCTGACCAACAGAGCAGCCTGTCAACTATTTCATCGCATCTCCATATTTCCCTTGTGGCCTGCAAAATTTAACATAGATGAAAACAGTTAGTAGGAGGGGGTCATTGGGCCCCTCAACATTGCTGTTCCCACTATTCAGCAAAAAGATCATGAATCCATGGGCTTAATCACAAAAAATACTTGTTTCTGCTTTGATTTCTGGGCCTCCCCTGAATGTCCCCTTTGATCTCTTCGATATAGTACAATATACTAATATTGTACTTTTTTAGAGAAGATACAGGATTACAGCGAGGAAGATGGTCGGCCCAGACCCGTGTGTTATTGTATTGAAATACCAGCGGTGTTATACTAAAAAGAACTTAATAAACACCATAGAAATAAATTAAGGAAATTTTACATAATTTTACTCAATTAACGAACCAATTATTACAAACCTGTACATACTGTTGGAGTGTGGGGATTACAATAACGTAGCTCCCGAGACATCCTCACATTTGTGGTCAGGGAGAACGCAGTTGAAAATGGAGATCTAAAGCACCTTGAACACATTGAAACCATTAAAACTGACAACCATTCTATTGATTTCCAGTCTAGACATTCCCTATTCTTTGTACTCAAAAATGCCACTCCCGTATGAAGGTCAATTAACAATGTATCTTAGCTGCCGTTGTGTACCTGCATGCTTACATTCATTCACTGACGTAATAGGACAAGCCTAGTATCACTTTCTGCACCTAACATTTCCATTTCCCCATAATCCCGTGATTCTTTATCACTACCTGCCGAGTAAGAGTTATTTGACAGAATGCAGAAACTGGATTAATCTCCCGCACAGTTGCTTAGGAATCGGAGCAGATGGGGGGAAAACGCATGAGGTCACACAAATATGCGCAAAAGCCCACAAAAGCTCAGGATCCAAAACTGCATCCCTTGTAGCTGTGATCAGCAGCACTAACTGCTGCTCTCCGTTTCCCCCACCAACGATTGAAAAATAATATAAGCCGAGCAAGTGCAAGATCATCTACTATTCGTTATTAGCTTCATCATGATACCTCAACCCATGAATTATTGAGTTAAAAATCATCGGGAATAGGAATTGTGTTAGAATGGGAAACAAATGTGGCATAACCCTGGGCATGGGATTAGGATATAATAATTGGATAATCAGTGTGTGTTTTCAAAGATAGTGTGAGTGTGGATGTCCATTTACATAAAGGCTATTCGTTCAAACATGCAAACTCCTGATGAGTGGTCACGGTTGTTTTGTGCGCGGGAAAGCGGGAAAGTTGCTGTCCTTTCAGCACCCAGAGACCTGGGTTTTCGATCCTAATGCGGGGTGCTGTTGTGGTCCGGAATTTGCTGTTTCCCGTTACCGAGGGTTTTCTTCTGGGTGCTCGGTTTCCTCCCACTCTCCATTGGACGTGTGCTGGATTGTACACTTAATTGCTTTAGTAAACTGTGTATAGGTTAGTGCTAGGTCTTGAAATGCCTGTTTCAACACGCTGTATCTCCAGATAAAAGTTCTAAAAAAAAAGGAAAACTAGCAATTCTTCAACATAACAGGAATCTTCAAAATGTCTTCAAAATCGGGGGATTTTTTTTCAAACGGATCTGGTTTCTTTTCTGACCGCTTAAAAATATTTTTTTAGCAAATGGATCTGCATTCGCTAAAAATATTTTTTTTAGTTTTTAAAGACACTGCATGGAAACGTCCTTCCAGCCCAAAACCAAGTCCCCATGTCCACCCATTCAGCACTCGTTCTAGGTTTATCCCCATTTTTTTCTATCCATTCCCATCACACTGGGGGAATTTATACCGTCAATTAACCTGCAAACCTGCACATCTTTGGGATGTGGGAGGGAAAACCAAGAACCTAGATGAAGGTGTTACAGGCAGAACGTGTGAACTTCCACATGGTCAGGCACTGGATGTCAGGATTGAAACCGGCTCTCGACACGTGAGGAAGCAGCTCTATCAGCGTGCCACTGTTCCTGACCTTAAGCCGGTGTTGTTAGACAATAAAGAACACACCAAGTAAGGTCATACAAGTATCTTAGCATATAGGTTAAATTACTCTACAAGTATCCATCACCTTGACTACATCCCGACCAACGACTGATGGCTAAAACGTTGTAAAACATATATTGTCACTGTTTAAGGTAATGACCCAGAACTGGATTAATGGTCAGGGAGGGGTCTATAACATATTGTGTTAGTATTTGGGTAGAGCATATTCAGCCAAGTAAACAAAAACGCCACACATACGGAATGGTCTGAAATGGTCCACCAACTGCTTCATTCAGCGTATCAGTTGGCAATGGGAGAGAAGACAGGAGAATGGGGCTGGGAGGAAAAGATAGTCAGCCATGACTGAATGCAGGGGGAGTAGATTTGATGTGCCGAAAGCTTAATTTTGCTCCTTATAACTTATGAATATGAAACGGTATTAATTTAGTGTGGAAAATGTTTTCTAACCATTGGATAAATTGTTTGTACTTCCCGGAACATGTTCCGAGTTCATGTATTCATGCAGCAGCAAGGGAACGGACTCGATCGGAACTTGTCTTTATAACCATATAACCATATAACAATTAACAGCACGGAAACATGCCCTTGTCTTTCCTTGTCTGATATCCAAGATGCCCCATCTATAGACAAGTAATGCTAGCCCTATTTGCCTAACATTTCGGCCCATATTCCTATAAACCATTTCCCTAGCCCATGTACCATGGGTGCATGTGTCTATTAAGGGTGTTATAGTACCCTCCTCATTACCTCTCTGGCAGCTCGTTTCATATGTATAACTACATCACACACCATTGCACTGATTTCGTGTGGCTTCTCATGTTGCTGTCCGCATTTTGTCATGCAAATTCCCTCAATTGTTTTCAGATCCTGCGACTGTTAACCTGGTTTATTCTGCCAGTCACTTTGTCACCTTTACTTCTCACTCACACTTTCTCTCACTGGAAACTAAACATTCACACAAACCCCCTCCCCTTCGCCCCCCCCCCCTCGCCCCCTCCCCCACCTCCTACCCTACTCTCTCATCTCTGTATCATCATCCTTAGTTCTGTAATCCATTCAGTTCCATTGTCGCCATTGTTGAGTTTAGATAGATAGAGCTCTAGGGCTAAGTTGGAGTCAAGGGATATATGGGGAGAAGCAGGCACGGTTAGTGATGGTAGGGAGATCAGCCATATCATATTGAATGGCGGTGCTGGCTCTCAAGGGCCGATTGGCCTCCTCCCACCTTATTTTTCTATGTTTATTTGTTTCGCTATTATTATAATGGAAAGGTGTGCCCAAACTTTAGGTTTCGGTTGTCAACGGCAAATAGTTTCTGTTTACGGTAACTACAATAATCAGAACACTTATGCCCTTTGCATTTATATGGCAATAATTGGTTACAATTGCATAAGCCAATTAGTACCTCAGGTAGGACGCTTTAACGCAAGATTATCTCAGGTTTACATAATGCCGCTCATCCCATTTCTGAGAAGTATCCGTGGATTGTTTATGAGAAACCCTTGCAAAGAAAATCAATTGATTGATTTGTCTGTTTCAAATTTGTGAAAAAGTATTTATCAGTAAACCTGATTTGGAGATTACTCCGTTGCAGAAAAATGTCTGTTGTGTCTGATAAGGATAGTCATTTGGTGACATGTATTGAAAGAGTAGATTAGAAGATGACATTTGCCAAAGATTATGTTGCAAGCCTGGTTATGCTGCTGCAATAAGTATACATTTCATTCTTCTGCTGTGATAATAAACCTTCTTAACAAAACTATAATAGGGTGTAGCCCATGAGTTGGCTTATGGGGGAAGTATCTGGACGCAATCCAAATTAAAAGAATAGTTATTAACGTTACGTTTTAGGATATATTTTTTGCATCTTGGAATAATATAGAATCCTATTGATAAGCCCGTAAGATAATAATGAGCAAGAATACAGGCCCTTTCTGCACACTGAATTTAGACTCCACCAGTCAATCATGGCTGATCTATTTTGTCACTCTGAACGCCCACTCTCATGCATTTTCCCACATACCTTCATGCCCCGTACTAATCAGAACAGAATCAATCTCCGCTTCAAGGTCGTGGCCTGCACAGCTGTCTGTGGCAATGAATTCCACAGATTCACCACCCTCTGACTAAATAAATGACTCCTCACCTCCATTCTGAAATGACGACCTTTTATTCTGAGGCTGTGCCCTCTGGTTCCAGATCTTCCATTACTGGAAAAACTGCAAGTATGTCCACCCTGTCTAACCTTTCATTAGCCAGTAAGTTTCAACCAGTAGAAATTCCCCTTCGTTCTTCTAAATTCCAGCAAGTACAAGCCCAGAGCCGGCAAATGCTCCTCATAGGTTAACCCAATCATCCCCGGGATCATTCTCGTAAACTTCCTGTGGACCCTCTCGAACGCCAGCACATCCTTCCTCAGATATGGGGCCCAAAGATGCTCACAATACTCCAAATGTGGCCCCACCAGCACCTTATAAAGCTTCAGCATTACACCCATGCTTTTATATTCTGGTCCTTTATATTATATTCCCCTGGTTATTTTACCATTTACCTAAACTAATGGGGTAATCTTACTGCAGGCACTTAATTTAATTTTGTGCATAGGAGGTAACTAGAACATCCAGCAGAAACACAAATGGTCAAATCAAGAGTCAAGAGTGTTTTATTGTCATACGTCCCGGATGGAGACAATGAAATTCTTACTTGCTGCAGCACAACAGAATATGTGAATCTGTAAACATAGTACATAACGGGGGAAGAGAAAAAAGGGAAGCTGTTCCTGAACCTGGACATTACAGTTTTCAGGCTCCTGTACCCTCTTCCCAATGGCAATGGTGAGATGAGTGTGTGGCCAGGATGGTGTGGGTCCTTGATGATTTTGGCTGCCTTTTTGAGGCAGCGACTACAATAGATCCCTTCGACGGAGGGGAGGTCAAAGCCGGTGATGGACTGGGCAGTGGTCACAACGTTTTGTAGTCTTTTCCGCTCCTGGATGTTCAAGTTGCCGAACCGGACCAGGATGCAGCCAGTCAGAATGCTCTTTACCATGCAACTGTAGACGTTTAGGAGAATCCTCTGAGAGAACACGCAAATTTCACGCAGCCAGCACCTTCAAATCTGTATCGAACCAAGTGCCTGGGTTTGTGAGGCAGCAACACTAACTGCCGCATCTCCGTGGTGCTCAAGAACATGGAAACAGATGCAGACCATCTGGTGACTTAAACTATCCCACCTTTCAATTAGATTGTATATTTCCATTAGACTTTAGACTTTAGAGATACAGCGTGGAAACAGGCTCTTCGGCCCACCGAGCCCGTGCCAACCAGCGATCACCGCACACACTGGTACTATCCTGCATGCTGAAGGGCAAGTTACAATTTTACCGAAGCCAATTAACCTCCAAATTATACATCTTTGGAAATCTATACGTCTCCCTGAGAAAACCCACGCAGGTCACAGGGAGAATGAACAAACTCCGTACAGGCATCACCTGTAGTCAGGATCGAACCGAGGTCTCTGAGGCTGTAAGGCAGACTGCTGCACCAGTTTCCCTTAGGAAGTATTGTTCTATCTATTTCAGTTCCAGAATGGATTCTTTTGCAGTTTCACATAGTTTTGATTCATCAAAATTCATCATGTTTGAAATAGTTTAGTCCAATCTCTTAATTGGTTAATGCCTTGTCATAATTTTTAATGTTTCCATTTCTACTGCTTATAATACAACCTCTCTTTGTATCATCCAAAACGTTGGATATACGATCTTTCTTATCTCATCGTTTCTTTTGTGAATAAATGTGAATGGTTGAGGTTTTTTTAGTGTTAGTATGAGAAATACAGCATGGAAACCCGGGGGAAACCCAAGCCGTCAGAGGGAGAACGTGCAAACTCCATACCGACAGCACCCGTAGTCAGGATCAAACTGGGGTCTCTGGAGCTGCAAGGCAGCAACTCTACCGCTGCACCACCGTGCCGCCCTGAAGGAAGTGATGCAGGTTTGTGTCCCGACACAAATCCATGCAGACACCACAAGGCTCACTTTACCAGTGAGAGAGGTCGCCTATTAATCTCACCCACAATGTCTCTTGGTGTTCATACAATTTCTCAAGCAAGTCAATAATTTCCCTTCAGTTTCACGAACTTCACCTTCAGCTATCAGGCTTCTGATGAATGTTAACAAATGCCTCCTAGAAATCCGCACATCTACTAGTAATGGCGACTCCCTGGCTGCTGCTAGCTGTCTCTTAAAAAAAATTGGTCAGACGTGATCTGCATTTACATAGTCAATCCGACTCTTTTCAATTAGCGGAACCTTTCCAACGTGTTCAATCATTCAGTCCTTTATTATACACTCTAATGAACTTACTTTATTTAATCTCATGCAATCAATAGATCCTTTTCTGCATTCATCTCGATTCACCTAAGTGGCGGCCCCAGTAATTAAGAGCGCGGTAGATAATAGAGAAATTGGCTACTCAACTCACAGTGCTGAAGAAAGCTGTGGACTGGGGAAAGATGGCATTGCACTGGCGGTGTGAAGGGAAGAGGATCAAATGGCATTCAACCTGGAGTAATATGATGGGGCAGCGGGAACGGTAGGGCAAACTGAGAAGTGTCAAAATAAATGGCATATCCAGACCAATGGTCAATGGCCAATGGTGCTATCTGTACCAACGCATAGTGAAATTCACTATGTTTGCACACTGTTCAGTAAAGCTTTGCCATGCCTTAGCATAATCCCCAATTAGCAAAGTTTACAGAAATAGTCTGTACTGAGACCACATGCAAGAGACGCCAGGTTTTGCCATCATTTTCAAAGTCCAGTCGCTATAGGTCTTATGAGCGGCGTCCGATCCAAACAAGCCTCAGGCTGCTGCAGAGCCTCCAGCCATCACCTTCCTTGGATTGCCCAGCAAACTAATGTCCCTCTGCTGGGGGCGTCCCACCTGCAGCCTACCTTGACGGCACAGCAGGCCAGACTGCAGTCCATCCACTCTACCGGCCTTGCTACTCATGTCCGTCGTCACTGGCTCCTTTCCCTCCGGTCGCTGGTCTTTAGGGGATGAGCAGGGACCAGCTTAGTGGCTCCTCCCCCTGCAAGCTGCGGCCCGCTCAGTCTTCTGCATCTGGTCTTGTGTAGAGATTCCGACCTGCTATGGTGACTAAGATTTATGTGGAGACAAGGGACTGCAGATGCTGTTTTACAAAAGAAAGACAGAAATTGCTGGAATAATGGGGTCAGGCAACATCTCTGGTGTGGTCAGGCAATATTAATGTGTGACATTCTGTGTCTCAAGAAGGGTTCCAACAAGAGACGTCACCTATCCGTGTTGTCCAGTGATGCTCCCTGACCCCGCCGAGTTACTCCAGCACTTTGTGACTCAGATTTACGGTTTGCTTTATTCACTGAGCACAAGGAGGGGAGGCAATGCTGAAACTGTGCAAACCTCTCGGTTTACAACTCAAGACACCACATCGCAGCAAAGATATGTTAGCGCTGGAGCACGTACAGGAGTCGAGAGTTTTGGCTGTGCAAAATTGTCTAGAGTGGTTGCTGTTTTGAAAGGAGATTGGAGTTTTAATTGTGCGTAAATTTAGATGAGGCGGACAAAAAGGACCTGTTTTCTTTAATGCAAAAAAGCACTGATTGAAAGTAATTGATTGATCGATGGATGGAAAGATAAAGTATGGAAACACAGTCCACGGAGCATTCCAACCATTGATAACCCATTCGCATTATGTTATCCCACTCCATGCACACCAAGGGCAATTTACAGAGGGACAATTAACCTACAAACCCGCATGTGGGAGGGAACTGGAGCACTGAACCCACCTTGTTCGTAGTGAGAAACAATGCAAACTTCACAGGGAAAGCACCCGAGGTATGGTTCGTATCTGGGACTCTCTGCGCGCTGTAGGCAGCAGTTTTACGGCTGCGCCACTGTGCCGCCCTAATTGGTGGAAGGTTTTCGAAGGGAATTAAGAAGAAAATTCTTTCACCCAAGGACTGATGGACGGTCTGGGAATTGTTGCAGCATTGCATGAGTAAAGCCCACGTGTCTCATGGTACTAGTTCATTTCCAAGTGTACTCTGCCGAGAGTTTTGGGCCTGAGTCGAACTCGGAGATTTGACGGAAATGGCCACTCCGTCGGTAACTCGGGAACTCTACGAGTGGACTATTTTTCAACATGTTGAAAAATCTTCACGATCTTCCCAGTGCTTACCTGCCGTTAGCGAGTTTCCCGAGCACCTGCCGTAATAGCGCTAGAGAACGTCCCCGAGCCTACGACCGTATCCCGCTACATTCAATCACCGTGCTTACCACGAGTTTGATCTTTTTTTAAACTCGGGAGAGCTATTGGAATGAACTTCGTACCATTGCGACAGGGGCTATTAGAGTCGTAACATTCATCAAATGTAAAAAAGTAATTGGATGAGCTCTCAAACTAATCAAGGCAACAGATCTTAGGATGTAAGATAAGATGAAGGCATCACATGAACAGTCAAGAGTTCAAGAGGTCAAGAGTGTTTTATTGTCATCTGTCCCAGATAGAACAATGATATTCTTACTTGCTTCAGTAACAACAGAATATGCAAACATAGTATGATATGACAAACGACGAGAGAGGAACAGGAAGCTCTGTGTGTTATATATATAATACACTACTCACAACAACCCATCACATACTCAAAAAACAAACAATCAGTGCAACAATAATAATATTAGTCTATTGTAGTTCAGAGCCTATATGAGGTTGTTCAGCGTTTAAAAGCCTGATGGCTGTAGGAAGAATCGCTGTTCTTGAAACCTGGACGTTACGGTTTTCAGGCTCCTGTACCTTCTACCTGATAGGCAGAGGTGAAATGAGTGTGAGGCCTGGATGGGGGTGTTGGTCTCTGATGATGTTGGCTGCCATTTTTGAGGCAGTGACTCCAATAATTCCTCTGATTTTGTAAGATCATGTTAGTCGCTCTCATTTCTATCATTTAATAAGAATCTCAGCAAGCGCAAGCAAGGATTTGGAGAGGGTGTGGAAGAGGTATTTCCATGATGCTGCCTGGCATAGGGGGTGCGAACTACTAAAAGAGAAAGTTCTGGAACAAACTTGGATTGCTGACTTTAGAGTGTTGGAGGCTTAATGGGCCTGTCCCACTATACGCGAACTTTTTTCGGCGACTGCCTGTACCCCGTCAAAGGTCGTTGCAGCGTCGGCAAAAATGTTCAACATGTTGAAAATACCGCGGCGACCAGAACAAGGTCTGAACTCGTGGGCGACTATTCATGACCATACAGGCTTCACCAGGGTTGATACGGTTTGAGTCGAGTAGTCTCCTCAGTCGCCCAAAGAGTCGTTGCATCTTGCTGTTGAAAATTTTCGGCGACCTGTTATACGACCTAATGACGGGTGGGTGCCGGCAGTTGCCGAAAATAGTTGCGTAAGTTGGGACAGGCCCTTAAGGGAGGACGAGGGAAGTTTATAAAGAGAGGCATAGATAGGATAGGCGACCATAATCTTCTTCTCAGGTTAGTACTGTCAAATACAAGAAGGCATAGCTTTAAGGTGAGAGGAGAAACATTGAAAGGAGGATAGAACTAGTGTATGGGTGGTCACTGGTTGGTGCAGACTTGGTGGGCCGATGGGTCTGTTTACTTGCTGTATCACTAATCTAATCTAATCTAATCTAAAGAACCTAAATATTGGAGGAAATGTGTTAACATTAACTGACAGCTGGCGTCACAAGAAAACAAAGAGTTGGAATAATGGATCCTTTTCAGGCAGCAGGGATGCAGTTAGTGTTGCAAGGATCGCTGTGGTCTTCTGCTGCTTATAATTTATACTAATGACCTTTAAGAAGGAATTAATTGTTAAAGCCCTGTCCCACGGTGCGAGTTCATTCCAAGAGCTCTCCCGAGTTTAAAAAAAAATCAAACTCGTGGTAAGCACGGAGAATGAACGTAGCGGGTACGTCGGAGCTCGGGGACGTCTCTTAGCGCTAACGGCAGGTTCTCGGGAAGGCTCGCTAGCGGCAGGTTAGCACGGGAAGACTCGTGAAGATTTTTCAACCTGATGAAAAATGTCCACGAGAGCCCCGAGTACCGACGAGTGGCCATTACCGTAAATCTCCAAGTTCGAATCAGGGCAAACTCGGGAGAACTCTTTGAATGAACTCGTACCATGGGACAGGGGTTTAAATTTTCCAAGTTTGCCAATATTATCAATATTGGTGGAAAGTCTGGTTGGTGATGAAGGCATTATGATTCTGCAATGAGATCTAAATAATTGACGAAAACCTGGTAATTAGAGCCTATTATGGGGCAGCTTGAACGTACATACATCGCTGAGAGGAATCAAATGGTGGATTATTATCTCAATGAAGAGAGACGGCAAATAAGTGAAATTATCAGCGGGAGTGAGATACTCTTGTGCATGAATCACACAAAGTTTGCAGGCAGTTCAAACGTGTGGTTAAAGATGCAAACAGTCTTTTGGCTTTTATTGTGAAGGAGATTGAGTTTAAGAATAGGAAAGTTTCATTTCAGATGTTCAGGGTGTTGGTGAGGCCACACCTGGAACACGGTGCATAGTTTTCAATTCCTTCCCCAAAAAAAGTAGATCTTCACATTGGAGGTGATTCACCAACCTTGTTCCCAGGATGAGAGAGTTGTCCTGTCAGGAGAGGCCAGGCAGTGTGGGCCTTGGATGTTAGAAGAGTGAGGGGTGACCTTATTCAATCTTGTGAGATATAGAGTCATAGAGTCATACAGAGTGGAAACAGGCCCTTCAGCCAAATTACCCAAGCTCACCAACATGCCCCATCTAAACTAGTCCCGCCTGCCTGCTTTTGACCCATATTCCTCAAAACCTACCCATCTATATACGGGCTATACAATATATTCATATATTCGATTGTAAGAGGGTTTGAAAAGATAGTCGTTTGTGATGTGTAAGAAGGAATTGCAGATGCTAGTTTACACCGATGACAGACACAAAATGTTGGAGTAACTCGGCGGATCAGGCAGCATCTCTGGAGAGAAGGAATGGGCGACGTTTCAGGTCAAGACCCTTCATCAGTCTGAAGAAAGGTCTCGACCCGAAGCGTCACCCATTCCTTCTATCCAGAGATGCTGCCTGACCCGCTGAGTTACTCCAGTATTTTGTGTCACCCTTCATCAGACCCTGTTTGTGATACGTTTACCAAAGGGAGATTCATGAACAAGGAGACACAGCAACAAAGTAAATGTTATTTAAATCTGAGATGCTAAGAATGTTTTTTTTCTCTTAGGGGGAAGTGAACCTCTGGAATTCACTGCCCCCAAGGTGGTGGAATCAGATCATTAGATGTATTAAAGATGGGGAGGGATAAATATGTGAAAGATCAGGGATTTGAGGGTTATGGGGACCTGGCGGAGAGGAAGAGTTAAAAGCAGATTGAAAGGCCTGGCTTGCCTATTCCTGCGGCTAGTGTCCTCCTGTCTCTGTTCCACCTTCCACCCCCCCCCCCCCCCCCCACCCCAGCTAATATAATTGCTCACAAGTACGCAGGTTTAAGGCACTCAACAGGAAGCAAGAGAATGAAGTTGCTCTATTATTCTCAAAATAATCCTGTGATTTCTTTTGGTAGACAAAAATGCTGGAGAAGCTCAGCGGGTGAGGCAGCATCTATGGAGCGAAGGAATAGGTGACGTTTTGGGTCGAGGCTTAAGTCATGGAGTTTAGTTTAGTTTAGTTCAGAGATACAGCGCGGAAACATGCCCTTCGGCCCACCGAGTCTGTACCGACCAGCGTTCCCCACAGATTAACACCATCCTACACACACTTGGGACAATTTACAATCATACCAAGCCAATTAAGCGACAAACCTGCACGTCTTTGGAGTGTGGGAGGAAACCGGAGCGCCCCGAGAAAACCCACGCAGATCAAAAGCTTCAGAGTTTCAAAGGTCTTTTATTGTCATATGTACCATTTAAGGCACAGTGATATGCGAATTACCATACCGAATAAAAGCAACAAAATACACAACTCCATAAAAGTTAACATAAACATCCACCACAGTGGATTCCCCACATACCTCATTGTGACGGAAGGCAAAAAAGTACAATCTTTTTCCTCCTTATTCTCCTGGGGTCAGGGCAATCAAACCATCCGTCGGGGCGATTGAAGCTCCCGCAACCGGCGGTCGAAACCCTTGCGTTGGGGCGATCGAGATTCCTGCGTCGGGGCGATCGAGACTCTTGCGTCGGGGCGATCGATACTCCTGCATCGGGGGGATCGAAACTCCTGCGTCAGGGGGATCGAAACTCCTGCATCGGGGGGATCGAAACTCCTGCGCCGGGGCGATCGAAACTCCTGCGTCGGGGTGATCGAAACTCCTGCGCCGGGGCGATCGAAACTCCTGTGGCTTGGAGTTCCCGAAGTCGGTCTCTGAGCAGAGACTGCTGGCTCCGTGATGTTAAGCGTACAAGCACCCACGCTTGGAGCTCCGAGGTTGATCCCTGGCAAAGGGATCATGAGCTCCTTGATGGTAAATCCACAGGCATCCACGGTGGAGCTCTCGGCCTCCAGCGAATGCCGCTAACTCCTCGATGTTAGGCCGTAATGCAGACGGAGATACGATACGGAAAAAAAAAATCACATCTCCGTCGAGGTTAGAGATTAGAAAAAGTTTCCCCCAACCCCAACCCCCCACCCCCCACATAAAACAAGTTAAAGAACACTAAAAACATACATTTAACACATACAATTGAAACACAAAGAAGAAAAGCACAGACAGACTTTTGGCGAGGAAGTCATTACTGGCGCCACCCGGTGGACTCACGGGGAGTAGGTACAAAATCCTTACTGACGAGCACCCTCAGACAGGATCGAACCCAGGTCTCTGGCACAGTAAGGCAACAACTCTACCAGTGTGCCACCATGCCACCTCATCAAAGCTGGCATCATTTACCATCTAGTCTAACAATACAACAGGAAACTCTGTCAATAAGCAGAAAGGTGGCGGACCCATAGAGCTATCCATGTTGCACCTTTCTACTCAAATGGAGTGGAATATACAGCAAGGAACAACACTTTAATGGTTTCAACCACCAATTGCCAATAAAGCTGCTCAAAAGAAGAGATCCATGACTCTTTTTAAAGACAGGAAGAGAATACAAAGGCAAATCTTTTATAATGTCGTTTTTAAGAAGAATATCAAAGCTTTTCAGAAGATCCAAGCCTTTAGATCTCCCCAGAGGTCTCTCCATGGAGATCTATTATTCACCACTGACGTGGAATTTAAGTTATCTTGGAAGATAAATTAACATTGTTCTCATGAGGACACAATATGTTAAGGGAAGATTAAATTAAAAAACAATACAGTAATCAGTTTTAAAAGGTTAAGAAAAATGCAGTGGAAATCAATTAGGGGACAATTTTAAAATAATAAACGGTCACAAGGAAAATCGGCAGAATTTTCTTTCATGGAGTGTTGTTGTAATCTGAACTGTATTGCCCCAGGAGCGAAAGCAGATTGAGAAGTAACTTTCAAGGGTACACAAAACGCTGGAGAAACTCAGCGGGTGCAGCAGCATCTAAGGAGCGAAGGAGATTGGCGACGTTTCGGGTCGAGACCCTTCTTCAGACTGGTCAAGGATCAGGGAAACGAGAGATATAGACGGTGATGTGGAGTGATAAAGAACAATGAATGAAAGATATGCAAAAAAGTATCGATGATAAAGGGAACAAGCCATTGTAGCTGTTTGTGGTGTGAAAATGAGAAGCTAGTGCGACTAGGGTGGGGGAAAGATATAGAGAGAGGGAATGCCAGGGCCCGAGGGTTGAGGGAGAGGTGGGACTGGGAGGAGACAGCAAGGGTTAATGTTCAAGCCCAGAGGATGCAGACTCCCCAAGCGGAATATGAGGTGCTGTTCCTCCAACTTGCGGTGTTGCTCACTCTGGCCGTGGAGGAGGCCCAGGACCGAGAGGTCGGATACGGAATGGGAGGGGGAGTTGAAGTGCTGAGCCACCGGGAGGTCGGGTTGGTTAATGCGGACCGAGCGGAGGTGTTCGGCGAAACGATCGCCAAGCCTCCGCTTGGTCTCACCGATATAGATCATCTGGCATCTGGAGCAGCGGATGCAGTAGATGAGGTTGGAGGAGGTGCAGGTGAACGTCTGTCGGACCTGGAAGGACTGCTTGGGTCCCTGAAAGGAGTGGAGGGGGGAGGTGAAGGGACAAGTGTAGAATATCTTGCGGTTGCAAGGGAAAGTGCCCGGGGAAGGGGTAGAGCGGGAGGGAAGGGAAAAATTGACAAGGGAGTTGCGGAGGGAGGGGTCTTTGCGGAAGGCAGACGGGAGTGGGAGATGGGAAGATGCGGCGAGTGGAGGGGTCACGTTGGAGGTGGCGAAACTGGCGGGGGACTATGTGTTGTATTTGCCAGCTGGTGGGGTGAAAGGTGAGGACCAGGGGGACTCTGCCCTGTTTGCGAGTGGGGAAATGGGGAGAGAGGGCAGTGTTGCAGGATATGGAGGAGACCCTGGTGCGAGCCTCATCTATAGTGGGGGAGGGGAATCCCCGTTCTCTGAAGAATGAGGCCATTTGTGCTGACCTGGTGTGGAACACCTCCTCCTGGGAGCAGATGCGGCGTAGACGGAGGAATTGGGAATAGGGGATGGAGTCCTTACAGGAAGCAGGGTGGGAGGAAGAGTAGTCCAGGTAGCTGTGGGAGTCAGTTGGTTTGTAGTGGATGTCGGTCAGGAGTGTATCACCTGCAATAGAGATGGTGAGGTCAAGGAATGGTAGGGAAATGTCGGAAATGGTCCAAGTGTATTTGAGTGCCGGATGGAAGTTGGTGGTGAAATGGATGAAATCAGTCAGTTGTGTGTGGCTGCAGGAGGTGACACCAAAGCAGTCGTCGCTGTAACGGAGGTAGAGGTCGGGGATGGGGCCCTGGTACGCCGAGAACAAGGATTGTTCGACGTACCCGACAAAGAGGCAAGCGTAGCTGGGGCCCATGCGTGTGCCCATAGCTACGCCTTGTGTTTGGAGGAAATGGGAGGAGTCAAAAGAGAAGTTATTGAGGGTAAGGACCAACTCCGCTAGGCGGAGGAGGGTATCAGTGGACGGGTATGGGTTGCTCCTCTGGTTGAGGACGAACCGGAGGGCTTTGAGACCGTCCTGGTGGGGGATGGAGGTGTAGAGTGACTGGACGTCCATGGTAAAGATGAGAGGATGGGGGCCTGGAGAATGGAGCCGACGGAGAGTAACTTTCAAGACAGTTTTACATTCACAAAGGAACTAGTTCTCTTCTGGAGAAGGAAATATTATCAGGGCTTTGGTGAAAGAGTGAGGGAATGCTGGTCTGTGGTGATTCAGTAGTCTGATAACAACGGGATAGAAGCTGTTCCTGAATCTGGTTGTATTGCCCTTCAAGTGATTGCATCTTCTGCCTGACAGAGAGAAGAGGGAATGACTGGATTGAAAATGGTCTGATTATTTTGGCTGTTTTCCCAAGGCAGTCTGAAGTTTAGATGAAGTTTGAGGGAGGGTGGTGGGGGTTAGGGGAGGAGACTGTGTGTGTGATGGACTGGGCTACATCCACAACACTCTCCAATCTCTTGCAGTCTTGGGGAAAGCTGCTGCCTAACCAGGTAGTGATGCATCCCAACAGGATACTTTCTACGGTATTGCTTAAGAGTCACTGGAGACATGCCCAACCTATTTAGTCTTCTGAGGTAGAGGAAGTGTGGTGTGCTTTCTTTTGAGCGACTCAGTGGCATATTGGTGGAGCTGCTGCCCTACATTGCCAAAGACTCAGGTTCGATCCTGACTATGGGTGCTGTCTGTCCGGAGTTTGTACATGCTCCGGTTTCCTCTCGCATCCCAAAGACATGCAGATTTGTAAGTTAATTGGCTTCTGTAAATTGTCACTACGTGTGTAGGATAGAACTAATGTGCAGGTGATCATTGGTTGGAGTGTTTTGGTGGACTGAAGGCCCTGTTTCCACGTGGTATCTCTAACCTGAACTAAACTTAGTTGCTTTTAATGGTAGTGATGGTGATTGATTTGTGGTTAGCATGCAGTAATACAGATATAACTGAATTCATATGTTACATAGTGCAGGAATTAATATCTTTTTACAATTTTGAAACATCAGAATGTTATTTGGCAGATTTCTCACTCGGCAAACGGGTGGCATGGTGGCGCAGCGGTAGAGTTACTACTGTGAGATACGCTTTAACCATATAACCATATAACAATTACAGCACGGAAACAGGCCCTCTCGGCCCTTCCAGTCCGTGCCGACCATTTGTTTTCCCCTAGTCCCATCTACCTGCACTCAGACCATACCCCTCCATTCCCTTCACGTCCATATACCTATCCACTTTACTCTTAAATGTTAAAATCGATCCTGCCTCCACCACTTCTGCTGGAAGCTGATTCCACACAGCCACCACCCTCTGAGTAAAGAAGTTCCCCCTCACGTTACCCCGAAACCTCTGTCCCTTAATTCTCATGTCATGCCCTCTTGTTTGAATCTTCCCTACCCTCAATGGGAAAAGCTTATCCACGTCAACTCTGTCTATCCCTTTCATCATTTTAAAGACCTCAATCAAGTCCCCCCTTAACCTTCTGCGCTCCAAAGAATAAAGACCTAACTTGTTCAACCTTTCTCTGTAACATAGTTGCTGGAACCCTGGCAACATTCTAGTAAATCTCCTCTGTACTCTCTCTATTTTGTTGACATCCTTCCTATAACTAGGCGACCAAAATTGTACACCATACTCCAGAATTGGTCTTACCAATGCCTTGTACAATTTTAACATTACTTCCCTACCCCTATATTCAATGCTCTGATTTATAAAGGCCAGCCACACCAAAGGCTTTCTTTACCACCCTATCTACATGCGATTCCACCTTCAGGGAACTATGCACAGTTTATACCTAGATCCCTCTGTTCCACAGCATTCCTCAATTCCCTACCAATTACCATGGACGTCCTATTTTGATTTGTCCTGCCAAGATGTAGCACTTCACACTTATCAGCATTAAACTCCATCTGCCATCTTTCAGCCCACTTTTCCAAATGGCCCAAATCTCTCTGTAGACTTTGAAAATCTACTTCATTATCCACAACACCACCTATCTTAGTATCATCTGCATACTTACTTATCCAATTTTCCACCCCATCATCCAGATCATTGATGTACATGACAAACAACAGTGGACCCAACACAGATCCCTGAGGCACCCCACTGGTCACCGGCTTCCAACCTGACAAACAGCCATCCACCATTACTCTCTGACATCTCCCATTCAGCCACTGTTGAATCCATCTTGCTACTCCGCCATTAACACCCAAAGATTGAACCTTCTTAACCAACCTTCCATGGGGAACCTTGTCAAAGGCCTTACTGAAATCCATATAGACAACATCCACTGCTTTAAACCCTCATCAATTTCCCTAGTTACCGCTTCAAAAAAATTCAAGAAGGTTTGTCAAACATGACCTTCCAGGCACAAATCCATGTTGACTGTTCCTGATCAGACCCTGTTTATCCAGATGCTTATATATATTATCTCTAAGTATCCTTTCCATTAATTTGCCCACCACTGACGTCAAACTAATAGGTCTATAATTGCTAGGTTTATTCTTTGAACCCTTTTTAAACAATGGAACAACATGCGCAGTACGCCAATCCTCCGGCACTATTCCCGTTTCTAATGACATTTGAAATATTTCTGTCATAGCTCCTGCTATTTCTACACTAACTTCCCTCAATGTCCTAGGGAATATCCTGTCAGGACCTGGAGACTTATCCACTTTTATATTTTTCAAAAGTGTCAGTACTTCCTCCTCTTTGAATCTCATAGTTTCCATAGCTACTCTACTCTTTCCCCTAACTCACCGAGTTCAATATCCTTCTCCTTGGTGAATACCGAAGAAAAGAAATTGTTCAATATCTCCCCCATCTCTTTTGGCTCTGCAGATAGCTGTCCATTCTGGTTCTCTAATGGTCCAATTTTATCCCTCGTTATCCTTTTGCTATTAATATAGCTGTAGAAACCCTTTGGGTTTACTTTCACCTTTCTTGCCAAAGCAACCTCATATCTTCTTTTAGCCTTCCTAATTTATTTCTTAAGATTATTTTTACATTCTTTATACTCCTCTAGCACCTCATTTACTCCATGCCTCCTATAATTATTGTAGATATCTCTCTTTTTTCGAAACAAGTGTCCAATTTCCCTTGAAAACCATGGCTCTTTCCAATTTTTACTATTTCCTTTCAACCTAACAGGGACAAAGATTCTGTACTCTTACAATTTCCCCTTTAAATGTCCTCCATTTCTCTTCTACATCCTTCCCATGAAACAAAGTGTCCCAATTCACTCCTTTAAAATCCTTACGCATTCCCTCAAAGTTAGCCTTTCTCCAATCAAAAATCTCTACCCTAGGTCCAGTTCTGACTCTCTCCATAATTATATTGAAACTAATGGTATTGTGATCACTGGTCCCGAATTGCTCACCAACGCATACCTCCGTCACCTAACCTGCCTCATTTCCTAACAGGAGGTCCAGCACTGCCCCTTCTCTGGTCGATACCTCTATGTACTGCTGCAAAAAAACTATCCTGCACACATTTTACAAACTCCAAACTATCCAGCCCATTTACAGAATGTGTTTCCAGTCTATTTTTGGAAAATTGAAATCTCCCACAATCACTACCTTGTGCTTACTACTAATATCTGCTATCTCCTTACATATTTGCTCTTCCAATTCACGCTCCCCATTTGGCGGTCTATAATACACCCCTAAAAGTGTTGCTACACCGTTCCCACTTCTCAGTTCCACCCAATAGCCTCCCTAGACGAGCCCACTAAACTATCCTGCCAAAGCACTGCTGTAATATCTTCTCTGACAAGCAATGCAACACCTCCCCCTCTGGTCCCTCCAATTCTATCACACCTGAAGCAACGAAATCCAGGAATATTTAGTTTCCAATCACAGCCCTCCTGCAACCATGTTTCACTGATTGCCACAACATCATATTTCCAGGTGTCAATCCAGGCTCTAAGTTCATCCACCTTACTTACAATGCTCCTGCATTAAAATATACACATTTTAGAAACCCACCATCCCTTATTCTCGGTCTATTATCTTTTTCATCTTTCTCGCCTACATTTTGGATCCGAGTGCTTCCCTTCTCTGCCTCTTGCCCCACACCCTGACCCCTAGCCCCCTCTACCCGAGTCCCTCCCCCCAGCCTTTCTAGTTTAAAGTCTCCCCAGAAGCCTTTGCAAATCTCCCTGCCAGGATATTGGTCCCTCTCAGGCTCAAGTGCAACCCGTCCTTTGTGTACAGATCATGCCTTTCCCAAAAGAGGTCCCAGTGATCAAGAAACTTGAATCCCTGCCCACTGCACCAGTCCCTCAGCCACGCATTTATCCTCCACCTCATTTCATTCCAACTCCCACTGTCACGCGGCACAGGCAGTAATCCTGAAATCGTTACCCTTTTGGTCCTTCTCCTTAACTTTCCCCTCAACTCCCTAAATTCTCCCTTCAGGACCTCATCACTTTTTCTGCCTATGTCATTGGTACCTATGTGTACCACAACATCAGGCTCCTCTCCCTCCCTTTTCAGAATCTTTTGTACACGTTCTGACACATGCGAGACCCTGGCACCAGGGAGACAAACTACCATCCGGGTCTCCCGACTGCGTCTACAGAATCGCTTTGTGCTCACAATCACTGCTCAAAGACTAAATCTTGGAAGCAAGAGTTTCTTTATTTTTCACGAATCTGCAGACCCGGGTGCCTCTCCAAGTCGAGACACACCGAAGCCAAAGAGGTCATCCCCCTTTATACACAGAATTTTACATTCAACCTCCCCTCCGGACTCTTCTCCAATCAGGGTCTGAGGTGTACAATCTGTAGGTACATCATCCCAGTACCTCCCACATCATACATCGCATGTTCATGGTAATGAGCAGTTTCTTGACCAGGGGTGTGTTGTAATATTCATTTATTCTATTAAGCATGCTCAGTTGCTCATGACCTACCCTAGTTTTACTCACCTCCTAGTGAACCCTCTCACTTCCCCTATATCCGTACTAAAGCTAAGCTATAGTGACAAGGGTCCCATCTATCACTCCATTCCACTGATAGGGATCTCTCTACATCACTCCCTTCTACCGCTATACAATGCTATTACTTCTTACTCAAGGACTCAAGGATGGGTCTGGTAACCTTTAGACACAGCTGTCAGAACCCTCTCTCCGGCCCCTATCAGTTCGAATTCTCTTTAAAACTCCTTACTTTAATGGGGTTTAATCACTTTATCCCTCACAATCCTCCCTTTTTCTTTTGCTACGCATATACTGATTAAACCCCCATTTTCAAGTTCCCTCAACTCGAATTGACATAACATTGTCCTAATCTTCTTTTCCTGTAGATCATGGACCTCCCCTGGCCGCATTATCATTATTCTCTGTATTTCCCCTTTCTCTCCATAGGCATATCTACAGCCTGCATCTGACTGATACTTCTTGTAATAAGTTCCCTAAAACAAGGGATGCAACAGGGGATAAAGATCAGTCCAGCCACTGCACATAGAAACACGAGTCCCACCGTTCTCCACCATGTTCCTCCGAGGATGGAATCCCACCATTGGGTTTCCATAATCGAATTCTACTTTTGTATTGGAACATGTGCCAACTTACGGATCCCTTCTGATATGTCCATCACTGCCTGTCCATTATCATCGATGTTTAAACAGCAATTAGAGAGGTTGAATTTCCCGCATACCCCTCCTTCTTCTGCCAGGAGGTAATCTAGGGCTAACCTGTTCTGGTATATTGCTGCTCTCATCTGTGTCTGCTGCTTTGCCAGCATCTCCAGTGCCCCAATAGTTTTTGGTTGGTAATTACCTCCAGTACTGCCTGCAGTCTTATGATCCGGTTTAACATGTATACTGGGGTTCGGTAGCCCCAGGATCCATCCTGTGCCCAAGTGGCTGGTCCGTAGTATGAGATGATTCTTGCTGGTGGCCATTCATCATCTTCCCATTCTCCAATGTCTATTTTCCTCTTCTTCTGATATAGGTCGTCAAATACAGGTGTTCCTAGCGACCGCCCTTCTTCGGTGTTTAACAGGAAAAATTCAGGTTGTACCAGTCCAATAAAACAAGTCCCACTCCAATTTATCGGTAACACCGAGTATGCCTTGTATCCGCATATCCATAACAGTCCTTCAGGGGCTGGTCCCACTAGAGGTAACCTTGTTCCATATGTCCTCGCTACACTGGGATTCCTTGATAAGGGTTGTTCCCGGTGCAGTTCCATAGTCCAGTCGATTCCATTCCATCAGTCTTCATCCAGATAGCGCAGTTTTCCCCGTATTTCTTAGTTGGATACCATTTAGGCTCTTCTGGCCACCACACTCGGGACTGATTTGGCCACTGGGTGACGATGCGCTGGCAGGGGCTGCTGCCTACTAGGACGGCATCCTTTGCCCAGGGCCTAGCGATACACTCAGTCCCTACCGGAGCGTCTGTCAGGACCCATGCCTGGGGATCTCGGTCTTGTCCAACTGTCAGGTTCCACTCCATCAGGTCCCATACTTCAATAATGGATCCCCTCCACAGCCAACGTGAGCTCATCAGTGGTCCGCCACAGACCCAGCAGTTAGTCACATTCAGGATTCCAGCTATCCGGAGGGCCAAGTCCACAAATAGGTTTTTTTTTCTCCTTCAGGGATCACAATCTGCTTCTTTATTTCTTCGTACAGTGTCCGGTGCAATTGTGGCTGAGTAGGTGGGGGAGGGGGAGGCTTAGTGACTACTACTTCTGTAAACTCTTTTATTACCTATCTATTATCTATTGCCCATTTTACGATCTGAAAAGGGAAACCTAACTGTCCTGCCTTGGTTACACAAACCCATCTCTCCCCCTTTGGGCAGGTAACGTACCCAAACCTCCCTATATACCCCCTATTTCCTATCATCAAATACTTCTTTCCCCCCTCTTCACAAATTGTTCTAGTCCTCACATTATAGCATGCACCGTTCACATGGGAATGATAGGTAAATGATCTGGTCGTCAGCCCTCCATATCTGATAGGATGATAACATTTATCACAATTATTAACACTTTTTACCACAATTACATACAAAGCAAACAATACCACGACTGCTCCTTTCATACTGTCAGTTATACATTCAATGCTTTTTTTTTAAAATTACTGTTAGGGGTTTGCTTCCTGGCTTCACCATCCACTGTTCCTCCTCATCAGGGACGGGTGGATCAACGGGTCCTTTAACCCGGATTGCGTGGTCCACCCTTTTTCTTTTGTTCGTACTGCTGTCTCGGTTGTCAGTAATACTAGGTATGGGCCGGTCCACCTGGGCTGGAGTTTCTCCTCCTTCCAATTCTTGACCAGTACCCAGTCGCCGGCCTTTACAGCATGTATTGTAAAGTCGAGTGGTGGTCTTTGAGCCAATAGTCCTTTAGCTTTTAATTCTGTAAGGGAACGAGATACTGCCAGTAAATAGTTCCTTAAGAATACATCACTGCCCTCTATGGTGGGTATTCCTTCTATCTTTCCCAAATAAGGTAACCCATACAACATTTCATAGGGAGACACTGCTAACTTTACATGGGGTCTCCGTTGCTTTTCTCAAAGCCTTTCTGTTTCCCTACTGCTCCAAACATGTGCCAGACTCCATGTACATATGCTGCTCTTAAAGCCTTAATTTCTGCCAATTGAGCTAAGCAAGATTGCAGGCAAGCTTCCAATTTGATCCTGCGCTATAGCTTTTACTTCTTTAGATATTACTCGTCCAAAATATTCTACCTGCTGCTGACAAAACAAAAACTTCTTCCTTGATACATCATGACCTCCTGTGCCACCTTTTCCAAGATAATTACAATGTATCTCTCTCACATTGCTCCTCACTTGTGGAACAAAACCAACAAATCATTCACATACTATATCAACACCTTCCAAATCTGCCTACAACATCTGATTAAAAACACGGCGCTAGTATTTAAAACGCTGCCGCATCCTAGCCTAGGTGTATTTAATACCTCTTCCTAATGTTCTTACCATAGCTATGTTCACCATTATCTTAATATTATTATTATTATTATTATTATTATTATTATTATTATTATTATTATTATTATTATTATTATTATTATTATTTCCTGATTATCGTACCTGTTCACATCCCCAACACACCTTATCCATTACCTATCTCCTTACAATCCTTGTCTGGGCTTAGATCCAGATTTGTTTCACTCCTGATAGGGCATTTGAGAAAATACTCTCCCAAATACATTTATTATTGGCATGGAATCACTGCCCCTGTTTGGCTCTGTCATAGGACTCACTGTGTGTCGGTGCATCACTTATTTCAGACTTTTCAACCAGGTCTGTTGTTACTGACAACATTGTCTTTCCTTTTTTCACGCTCTTTCTTTCTAAAGCAGTCTCATCAATTTATCCCTCTGCTTCCCACTTTAATCCTTTCTGATCTGCCTTCTTTCTCATTCTAAACTCAATGTCTTACTTCTCAGATAGTTTATCCTCCTTTGCAAATTTATTCACCTTCCTTTTAAAATCTTCCACTGACTTCTCGATCCTCATATTTTACCCACTACCCCTTCTACCTCAGGTAATGTCATCACTTTCCCTCCTACCCCCCGAGATTCTGACTTGTTTTTCACCTAATCCAATTTCTTCTGGTACCTTAGTTTCCACTTGATCTCTCCACTCCCAAATTACCATAAATACCATATCCTCTCCCTGGGGTCCTAATTTCAAGTTTACCAGAGGTTCCCGTGTGTAATCCCATACACCCCAGGGAGCAGGACCCCCGACTTCCCTATTCTTCCTCCATGAGTGTGTACGACTGCACCTCCCGTCGTAGCCTGGGACATTCCCTCTTTAAATGACCCTCCTCGTTACAATAGTAACACCAGGATGGCCCCGTGTACCACCCTCCTGATCCTTGTTCCTTGTTTTCCCGGGACCCCAACTTCGGTCCCTCCATTCACTTCTTCCTCGTCCTCTAATATTACCGCTTCCCCTTCCCCGGTCTCCATGAGCACCCGCCTTCTATCACCTTCGATTCCCCCCTTCTGTACTCCTTGCTGTACTGCTTACAACATCATTTTTTACCTTTCCCTTCTGTTCCCCCTCACGTTACCCCGAAACCTCTGTCCCTTAATTCTCATGTCATGCCCTCTTGTTTGAATCTTCCCTACCCTCAATGGGAAAGCTTATCCACGTCAACTCTGTCTATCCCTTTCATCATTTTAAAGACCTCAATCAAGTCCCCCCTTAACCTTCTGCGCTCCAAAGAATAAAGACCTAACTTGTTCAACCTTTCTCTGTAACATAGTTGCTGGAACCCTGGCAACATTCTAGTAAATCTCCTCTGTACTCTCTCTATTTTGTTGACATCCTTCCTATAACTAGGCGACCAAAATTGTACACCATACTCCAGAATTGGTCTTACCAATGCCTTGTACAATTTTAACATTACTTCCCTACCCCTATATTCAATGCTCTGATTTATAAAGGCCAGCACACCAAAGGCTTTCTTTACCACCCTATCTACATGCGATTCCACCTTCAGGGAACTATGCACAGTTATACCTAGATCCCTCTGTTCCACAGCATTCCTCAATTCCCTACCAATTACCATGGACGTCCTATTTTGATTTGTCCTGCCAAGATGTAGCACTTCACACTTATCAGCATTAAACTCCATCTGCCATCTTTCAGCCCACTTTTCCAAATGGCCCAAATCTCTCTGTAGACTTTGAAAATCTACTTCATTATCCACAACACCACCTATCTTAGTATCATCTGCATACTTACTTATCCAATTTTCCACCCCATCATCCAGATCATTGATGTACATGACAAACAACAGTGGACCCAACACAGATCCCTGAGGCACCCCACTGGTCACCGGCTTCCAACCTGACAAACAGCCATCCACCATTACTCTCTGACATCTCCCATTCAGCCACTGTTGAATCCATCTTGTACTCCGCCATTAACACCCAAAGATTGAACCTTCTTAACCAACCTTCCATGGGGAACCTTGTCAAAGGCCTTACTGAAATCCATATAGACAACATCCACTGCTTTACCCTCATCAATTTCCCTAGTTACCGCTTCAAAAAATTCAAGAAGGTTTGTCAAACATGAACTTCCAGCACAAATTCCATGTTGACTGTTCCTGATCAGACCCTGTTTATCCAGATGCTTATATATATTATCTCTAAGTATCCTTTCCATTAATTTGCCCACCACTGACGTCAAACTAATAGGTCTATAATTGCTAGGTTTATTCTTTGAACCCTTTTTAAACAATGGAAACAACATGCGCAGTACGCCAATCCTCCGGCACTATTCCCGTTTTCTAATGACATTTGAAATATTTCTGTCATAGCTCCTGCTATTTCTACACAAACTTCCCTCAATGTCCTAGGGAATATCCTGTCAGGACCTGGAGACTTATCCACTTTTTATATTTTTCAAAAGTGTCAGTACTTCCTCCTCTTTGAATCTCATAGTTTCCATAGCTACTCTACTCTTTCCCCTTAACTCACCGAGTTCAATATCCTTCTCCTTGGTGAATACCGAAGAAAAGAAATTGTTCAATATCTCCCCCATCTCTTTTGGCTCTGCAGATAGCTGTCCATTCTGGTTCTCTAATGGTCCAATTTTATCCCTCGTTATCCTTTTGCTATTAATATAGCTGTAGAAACCCTTTGGGTTTACTTTCACCTTTCTTGCCAAAGCAACCTCATATCTTCTTTTAGCCTTCCTAATTTATTTCTTAAGATTATTTTTACATTCTTTATACTCCTCTAGCACCTCATTTACTCCATGCCTCCTATAATTATTGTAGATATCTCTCTTTTTTCGAAACAAGTGTCCCAATTTCCCTTGAAAACCATGGCTCTTTCCAATTTTTTACTATTTCCCTTCAACCTAACAGGGACAAAGATTCTGTACTCTTACAATTTCCCCTTTAAATGTCCTCCATTTCTCTTCTACATCCTTCCCATGAAACAAAGTGTCCCAATTCACTCCTTTTAAAATCCTTACGCATTCCCTCAAAGTTAGCCTTTCTCCAATCAAAAATCTCTACCCTAGGTCCAGTTCTGACTCTCTCCATAATTATATTGAAACTAATGGTATTGTGATCACTGGTCCCGAATTGCTCACCAACGCATACCTCCGTCACCTGACCTGCCTCATTTCCTAACAGGAGGTCCAGCACTGCCCCTTCTCTGGTCGATACCTCTATGTACTGCTGCAAAAAAACTATCCTGCACACATTTTACAAACTCCAAACTATCCAGCCCATTTACAGAATGTGTTTCCAGTCTATTTTTGGAAAATTGAAATCTCCCACAATCACTACCTTGTGCTTACTACTAATATCTGCTATCTCCTTACATATTTGCTCTTCCAATTCACGCTCCCCATTTGGCGTCTATAATACACCCCTAAAAGTGTTGCTACACCGTTCCCACTTCTCAGTTCCACCCAAATAGCCTCCCTAGACGAGCCCTCTAAACTATCCTGCCAAAGCACTGCTGTAATATCTTCTCTGACAAGCAATGCAACACCTCCCCCTCTGGTCCCTCCAATTCTATCACACCTGAAGCAACGAAATCCAGGAATATTTAGTTTCCAATCACAGCCCTCCTGCAACCATGTTTCACTGATTGCCACAAACATCATATTTCCCAGGTGTCAATCCAGGCTCTAAGTTCATCCACCTTACTTACAATGCTCCTGCATTAAAATATACACATTTTAGAAACCACCATCCCTTATTCTCGGTCTATTATCTTTTTCATCTTTCTCGCCTACATTTTGGATCCGAGTGCTTCCCTTCTCTGCCTCTTGCCCCACACCCTGACCCCTAGCCCCCTCTACCCGAGTCCCTCCCCCCAGCCTTTCTAGTTTAAAGTCTCCCCAGTAGCCTTTTGCAAATCTCCCTGCCAGGATATTGGTCCCCCTCGGGCTCAAGTGCAACCCGTCCTTTGTGTACAGATCATGCCTTTCCCAAAAGAGGTCCCAGTGATCAAGAAACTTGAATCCCTGCCCACTGCACCAGTCCCTCAGCCACGCATTTCTCCTCCACCTCATTTCATTCCAACTCCCACTGTCACGCGGCACAGGCAGTAATCCTGAAATCGTTACCCTTTTGGTCCTTCTCCTTTCCCCCCCCAACTCCCTAAATTCTCCCTTCAGGACCTCATCACTTTTACTGCCTATGTCATTGGTACTTATGTGTACCACACCATCAGGCTCCTCTCCCTCCCTTTTCAGAATCTTTTGTACACGTTCTGACACATGCGAGACCTGGCACCAGGGAGACAAACTACCATCCGGGTCTCCCGACTGCGTCTACAGAATCGCTTTGTGCTCACAATCACTGCTCAAAGACTAAATCTTGGAACAAGAGTTTCTTTATTTTTCACGAATCTGCAGACCCGGGTGCCTCTCCAAGTCGAGACACACCGAAGCCAAAGAGGTCACCCCCTTTATACACAGAATTTTACATTCAACCTCCCCTCCGGACTCTTCTCCAATCAGGGTCTGAGGTGCACAATCTGTAGGTACAATCATCCCAGTACCTCCCACATCATACATCGCATGTTCATGGTAATGAGCAGTTTCTTGACCAGGGGGTGTTTGTAATATTCATTTATTCTATTAAGCATGCTCAGTTGCTCATGACCTACCCTAGTTTTACTCACCTCCTAGTGAACCCTCTCACTTCCCCTAATATCAGATACTAAAGCTAAGCTATAGTGACAAGGGTCCCATCTATCACTCCATTCCACTGATAGGGATCTCTCTACATCACTCCTTCTACGCTATACAATGCTATTACTTCTTACTCAAGGACTCAAGGATGGGTCTGGTAACCTTTAGACACAGCAGTCAGAACCTCTCTCCGGCCCCTATCAGTTCGAATTCTCTTTAAAACTCCTTACTTTAATGGGGTTTAATCACTTTACCCTCACAATCTCCCCTTTTTCTTTTGCACGCATATATGATTAAACCCCCATTTCAAGTTCCCTCAACTCGAATTGACATAACATTGTCCTAATCTTCTTTTCCTGTAGATCATGGACCTCCCCTGGCCGCATTATCATTATTCTCTGTATTTCCCCTTTCTCTCCCATAGGCATATCTACAGCCTGCATCTGACTGATACTTCTTGTAATAAGTTCCCTAAAACAAGGGATGCAACAGGGGATAAAGATCAGTCCAGCCACTGCACATAGAAACACGAGTCCCACCGTTCTCCACCATGTTCCTCCGAGGATGGAATCCCACATTGGTTTCCATAATCGAATTCTACTTTTGTATTGGAACATGTGCCAACTTACGGATCCCTTCTGATATGTCCATCACTGCCTGTCCATTATCATCGATGTTTAAACAGCAATTAGAGAGGTTGATTTCCCGCATACCCCTCCTTCTTCTGCCAGGAGGTAATCTAGGGCTAACCTGTTCTGGTATATTGCTGCTCTCATCTGTGTCTGCTGCTTTGCCAGCATCTCCAGTGCCCCAATAGTTTGGTTGGTAATTACCTCCAGTACTGCCTGCAGTCTTATGATCCGGTTTAACATGTATACTGGGGTTCGGTAGCCCCAGGATCCATCCTGTGTCCAAGTGGCTGGTCCGTAGTATGAGATGATTTCTTGCTGGTGGCCATTCATCATCTTCCCATTCTCCAATGTCTATTTTCCTCTTCTTCTGATATAGGTCGTCAAATACAGGTGTTCCTAGCGACCGCCCTTCTTCGGTGTTTAACAGGAAAAATTCAGGTTGTACCAGTCCAATAAAACAAGTCCCACTCCAATTTATCGGTAACACCGAGTATGCCTTGTTCCGCATATCCATAACAGTCCTTCAGGGGCTGGTCCCACTAGAGGTAAACCTTGTTCCATATGTCTCGCTACACTGGGATTCCTGATAAGGGTTGTTCCCGGTGCAGTTCCATAGTCCAGTCGATTCCATTCCATCATCCTTCATCCAGATAGCGCAGTTTTTCCCGTATTTCTTAGTTGGATACCATTTAGGCTCTTCTGGCCACCACACTCGGGACTGATTTGGCCACTGGGTGACGATGCGCTGGCAGGGGCTGCTGCGTACTAGGACGGCATCCTTTGCCCAGGGCCTAGCGATACACTCAGTCCCTACCGGAGCGTCTGTCAGGACCCATGCCTGGGGATCTCGGTCTTGTCCAACTGTCAGGTTCCACTCCATCAAGTCCCATACTTCAATAATGGATCCCCTCCACAGCCAACGTGAGCTCATCAGTGGTCCGCCACAGACCCAGCAGTTAGTCACATTCAGGATTCCAGCTATCCGGAGGGCCAAGTCCACAAATAGGTTTTTTTCTCCTTCAGGGATCACAATCTGCTTCTTTATTTCTTCGTACAGTGTCCGGTGCAATTGTGGCTGAGTAGGTGGGGGAGGGGGAGGCTTAGTGACTACTACTTCTGTAAACTCTTTTATTACCTATCTATTATCTATTGCCCATTTTACGATCTGAAAAGGGAAACCTAACTGTCCTGCCTTGGTTACACAAACCCATCTCTCCCCCTTTGGGCAGGTAACGTACCCAAACCTCCCTATATACCCCCCTATTTCCTATCATCAAATACTTCTTTCCCCCTCTTCACAAATTGTTCTAGTCCTCACATTATAGCATGCACCGTTCACATGGGAATGATAGGTAAATGATCTGGTTGTCAGCCCTCCATATCTGATAGGATGATAACATTTATCACAATTATTAACACTTTTTACCACAATTACATACAAAGCAAACAAATACCACGACTGCTCCTTTCATACTGTCAGTTATACATTCAATGCTTTTTTTTAAAATTACCGTTAGGGGTTTGCTTCCTGGCTTCACCATCCACTGTTCCTCCTCATCAGGGACGGGTGGATCAACGGGTCCTTTAACCGGATTGCGTGGGTCCACCCTTTTTCTTTGTTCGTACTGCTGTCTCGGTTGTCAGTAATACTAGGTATGGGCCGGTCCACCTGGGCTGGAGTTTTCTCCTCCTTCCAATCTGACCAGTACCAGTCGCCGGCCTTTACAGCATTATTGTAAAGTCGAGTGGTGGTCTTTGAGCCAATAGTCCTTTAGCTTTTAATCTGTAAGGGAACGAGATACTGCAGTAATAGTTCCTTAAGAATACATCACTGCCCTCTATGTGGGTATTCCTTCTATCTTTCCAAATAAGGTAAACCCATACAACATTTCATAGGGAGACACTGCTAACTTTACATGGGGTCTCCGTTGCTTTTCTCAAAGCCTTTCTGTTTCCCTACTGCTCCAAACATGTGCCAGACTCCATGTACATATGCTGCTCTTAAAGCCTTAATTTCTGCCAATTGAGCTAAGCAAGATTGCAGGCAAGCTTCCAATTTGATCCTGCGCTATAGCTTTTTACTTCTTTAGATATTACTCGTCCAAAATATTCTACCTGCTGCTGACAAAACAAAAACTTCTTCCTTGATACATCATGACCTCCTATGCCACCTTTTCCAAGATAATTACAATGTATCTCTCTCACATTGCTCCTCACTTGTGGAACAAACCAACAAATCATTCACATACTATATCAACACCTCCAAATCTGCCTACAACATCTGATTAAAAACACGGCGCTAGTATTTAAAACGCTGCCGCATCCTAGCCTAGGTGTATTTAATACCTCTTCCTAATGTTCTTACCATAGCTTGTTCACCATTATCTTAATATTATTATTATTATTATTATTATTTATTATTATTATTATTATTATTATTATTATTATTATTATTATTATTTCCTGATTATCGTACCTGTTCACATCCCCAACACACCTTATCCATTACCTATCTCCTTACAATCCTTGTCTGGGCTTAGATCCAGATTTGTTTCACTCCTGATAGGGCATTTGAGAAAATACTCTCCCAAATACATTTATTATTGCATGGAATCACTGGCCCCTGTTTGGCTCTGTCATAGACTCACTGTGTGTCGGTGCATCACTTATTTCAGACTTTTCAACCAGGTCTGTTGTTACTGACAACATTGTCTTTCCTTTTCACGCTCTTTCTTTCTAAAGCAGTCTCATCAATTTATCCCTCTGCTTCCCACTTTAATCCTTTCTGATCTGCCTTCTTTCTCATTCTAAACTCAATGTCTTACTTCTCAGATAGTTTATCCTCCTTTGCAAATTTATTCACCTTCCTTTTAAAATCTTCCACTGACTTCTCGATCCTCATATTTTTACCACTACCCCTTCTACCTCAGGTAATGTCATCACTTTCCCTCCTACCCCCGAGATTCTGACTTGTTTTTCACCTAATCCAATTTCTTCTGGTACCTTAGTTCCACTTGATCTCTCCACTCCCCAAATTACCATAAATACCATATCCTCTCCCTGGGTCCTAATTCAAGTTTACCAGAGGTTCCCGTGTGTATCCCATACACCCCAGGGAGCAGGACCCCCGACTTCCCTATTCTTCCTCCATGAGTGTGATACGACTGCACCTCCGTCGTAGCCTGGACATTCCCTCTTTAAATGACCCTCCTCGTTACAATAGTACACCAGGATGGCCCCGTGTACCACCCTCCTGATCCTTGTTTCCTTGTTTTCCCGGGGACCCCAACTTCGGTCCCTCATTCACTTCTTCCTCGTCCTCTAATATTACCGCTCCCCTTCCCCGGTCTCCATGAGCACCCGGCCTTCTATCACCTTCGATTCCCCCCTTCTGTACTCCATGCTGTACTGCTTACAACATCATTTTTACCTTTCCCTTCTGTTTTCCCTCATCCCGTCTTACATATACCTTTTGAGCCTCTGTTAACAATGATTCAATGGTTTGTCATTCCAATCTTCCAATTTTTCCAGTTTCTTTCTAATGTCTGGCCATGATTTGGTTACAAAATTAACCTTTTAGCAACTGCTGACCTGCGTCTGAATCAGGGTCTATCCCGAATACTGCTGGACATTCCTCCTCAACCTTTGTAAGAACACTATCGGAGGTTCGTCCTTGTTCTGCTGATTTTCAAAAGCCCGTTCGAAATTCTGTCCCTTGGGAACGGCTTCTCTGATTCCCTT
The DNA here is from genome assembly GCA_035221665.1 of Okamejei kenojei. Lineage (NCBI taxonomy): Eukaryota > Metazoa > Chordata > Chondrichthyes > Rajiformes > Rajidae > Okamejei > Okamejei kenojei. Next base: position 16,756,686 of record CM069146.1, read on the forward strand.
GATTATTATCTCCCTGAGATCTTTCATACTTCTTCTGTTTGGTTACTCCAATCCGGCGCAGTAATGGGATATTTTACTGCTCCCGCATCTGCTGCTCCCGCTTGAGCCTGCAACCCCTTATCCCAGACTTTTATTCCTGTCTGTCTGACCATCTGTCTTTCTTCTGGAGTAAACAAACTTCCCATTATTGACATAATTGTCTGCCAACTCCTTTTTTTTTCCCCTGGGCCCCATTAATTTATTACCCTTCTCCAACCAGAATGTTTATCTAAACAAACCATAAAAGCTGCTTGTTGTTCAGCAATTAACTTATTTCTAATTTTGTTCAAACCATTCTCCCTACAAATCCCAATTCAATTCTAGTTTAAATACATACGACTAACAATTTTCCAAATTAACTTTACTGAAAAGAAATCTATAGAAGCCAAGCAACCTACATTTTCCAATTTCCCCTTTTAAGTTGCGATGATACAAAGCGTTGTCCGTTACCTTACAACTATTGTAACCTCCCCCATTGCTTACAATTTCTTAAAGGAACACACACACATACCCTTACAGCATGTGGCCCACAGCAAACAAACCTATCACATATACAAACTTCCTCATTCATACAAAACCGTTTTTACACACACATCACATTAGTTCCATTCTTACTTCAATGAGATTGTTGAAACAACTCAATATTTTTTCATAGAAACATAGAAACATAGAAATTAGGTGCAGGAGCAGGCCATTCAGCCCTTCGAACCTGCACCTCCATTCAATATGATCATGGCTGATCATCAATTCAGTATCCTGTACCTGCCTTCTCTCCATACCCCCCGATCCCTTCAGCCACAAGGGCCACATCGAACTCCCTCTTAAATATGACCAACGAACTGGCCTCAACTACTTTCTGTGGCAGAGAATTCCACATCATTTCTTCCCATGTAACATATATTTGGCCCTAGGAACTGATCTATTTGTTCAGCCAGTCCCAAGGGTTCTTCCAATAAACTTTTCATCTCCTTTTTAAAGTTCCTCACCTCCATACTGGTGAGAGGCACATTTACAAAATCCCATCCCCCCTTCATTTCCCCCTAACGGGACCTCCCTGAGGGGCTTCATTTGAACAGATCGGTTTGATCTTTGTTCGGCTGCCCTCGTTTGAGATCGCGTCATCCGACTACTGCCTGGGACACCCGTCCCATTCTCGTCCTCACTTTTTATTTCCTCTTCCTTATCTGACTGGCTCTCTCCTTCACGTTCTATGTTTGAATCACAGTTTCTTTCACCCTGTTTCTTCTCTACTCTCCATGATTCTCTACTATCTGTCTCTTCTGAGACAGGAGCGGACAGGTTTACTGCCGATCCGCTCTGGCTTAGTGGGACCTCCTGGGCAGATGCAGCCGGCGCTGATGGGGGTATATTTGGGGCTTGGATTCATATGGCAGTCGTCGTAGGTGATCATCACCAATTGGGGGCCAGTCAGGTTCATCCTGCTCTCTCTCCGTCTTTAAAGGAAACATCCCATTATTGGGTTTCCAGCACTGAGCATATTCCTTTTTTATTTGATTCGGCGTTTCTCTTTCATTCATAAAAACATTCAACGCCTGTCTCACCCAGTCCTCATTTGAACCCAACCGCGGCCACCACACTGCGCTCCCTCGAATAGGCTCCTTCTGGCCATTCAAAGTAACAAAACTTTATCATAGTTTCCTTACTCTTACCCCGGGTGTTCCCTTCACCCCATCCGTGCAACATTCGCACCAACGGACTATCGGGTGGAATGTGCGGCTCCATATCAGTATGAGCCTTATCCTGTTTCCCCGGACCCTTTTCCCGTTCCGGTTTCCATTGTCTCGTCGTACTATACCCGTCCGACAGACCCCGGTCGCCAAGGCAATACTTAATAGTCAGTTTTCTTACCTGGGTCCTGTGCACAAGAATCGCTCGACCGTTCCTTATTTATTTACCATACACCCCCTCTTGCTTCCCGAGTCTTTCCAACCGAATATCACTCGCTCAAACTGCTGATGGCAAGCAAGGAGATCAGAGACTGCTGAAAAATCAGCAGGGTGCACCTTCCCTCCTTCTTTGCCTCCACCAAGCAGCCGGAGTGGCGATCCCGGACGAGCCCCCCAGTTTGTGAGATACGCTTTTGTGCTCACAATCACTGCTCAAAGACTAAATCTTGGAAGCAAGAGTTTCTTTATTTTTCACGAATCTGCAGACCCGGGTGCCTCTCCAAGTCGAGACACACCGAAGCCAAAGAAGTCATCCCCCTTTATACACAGAATTTTACATTCAACCTCCCTCCGGACCCTTCTCCAATCAGGGTCTGAGGTGCACAATCTGTAGGTACATCCCCCCAGTACCTCCCACATCATACATCGCATGTTCATGGTAATGAGCAGTTTCTTGACCAGGGGTGTGTTGTAATATTCATTTATTCTATTAAGTATGCTCAGTTGCTCATGACCTACCCTAGTTTTACTCACCTCCTAGTGAACCCTCTCAGTTCCCCTATATCAGTACTAAAGCTAAGCTATAGTGACAAGGGTCCCATCTATCACTCCATTCCACTGATAGGGATCTCTCTACATCACTCCCTTCTACCGCTATACAATGCTATTACTTCTTACTCAAGAACTCAAGGATGGGTCTGGTAACCTTTAGACACAGCTGTGTCAGAACCCTCTCTCCGGCCCTTATCAGTTCGAATTCTCTTTAAAACTCCTTACTTTAATGGGGTTTAATCACTTCATCCCTCACACTACCCTACAACGCCAGAGAACCGGGTTCCATCCTGACTGGGGGTGCAGTCTTTACGGGATTTGTACGTTCTCCCTGTGACTGCGTGGGTTTTCCTCGGGTGCTCCAGTTTCCTCCCGCACTCCAAAGGCATACAGGTTTTAGGCCAATTGGCTGCCGTAAAGATTGTAAATTGTCTCTAGTGTGTGCCAACGATAGCGCTAATGTGCGGGGATGGCTGGACATCGCAGACTCGGTAGGCCGAAGGGCCCATTTCTGCACTGAACAAAACTAAACTAAACTAAGATAGACAGAAAATGCTGGAGTAACTAAACGGGACAGGCAGCTTCGCTGGATAGAAAGAATGGGTGACATTGCGGATCGAGACCCTTCTTCAGACTAAACTAAGCAATTAATTTAAGTCTCATAACAGGAAAAACAAGAACAAAAATATAATCACCTGAACACAGCAAGGTGAGTTCAGTTGTCTTTGCTTGTAATGTGATTCTGGTGTCTGGTGCCCATGGGTGCTTCATTTTTAATCACACCGTTTGTTGTCTTACCCTTGCAGGTACAGTGTGGACTCAAGGAGCACAAACATTTCAAAAAACGTGAGTTTGAAAATTCTGGCCTTCTTTGTAGCTGGGCTGTAGATAATTCTGGTCTGACTGGGAGAGAGAGTGCAACGGGGTAGAACGTATGGTTTACAGTCCAAACCCCGGCGATGTGGCATGCATGACTGCTGTGCAGCCAGTGTGATGCATTCATAACTGCTCCACCTCACCCAAACAAACTGGCCGTAGACTTGGTGGAGAGTGATAGCCCTGTCCCACGGTACGAGTTCATTCCAAGAGCTCTCCCGAGTTTAAAAAAAAATCAAACTCGTGGTAAGCACGGAGAATGAACGTAGCGGGTACGTCGGAGCTCGGGGACGTCTCTTAGCGCTAACGGCAGGTGCTCGGGAAGAATCGCTAACAGGCAGGTAAGCACGGGAAGACTCGGGAAGATTTTTCAACATGAGGAAAAATGTCCACGAGAGCCCCGAGTACCGACGAGTGGCCATTACCGTAAATCTCCGAGTTCGAATCAGGGCAAACTCGGGAGAACTCATGGAATGAACTCGTACCGTGGGACATGGGTTTTATATGCAACACCAGCTTAAGATCATGTCGTAGCCACCAGATACGTTTCCTCTCCATACGCACAGTGGCGCAGCTGATAGAGGTGCCACCTCACAGCTCCAGCGACCCTGATTCAGCGACCTTGACCCCTCAGTACTGTTGGTGTGGAGTTGCGCATTCTCCCTGTGACCACATGGATTTCCTCTGCAGGTTCTGCTTTCCCCCCAAAAAGTGTGGGTTGGTAAAATGGCCACAGTAAATTGTAGATGATTTAGACTTTAGAGATACAACATGGAAACAGGCCCTTCGGCCCACTGAGTCCGCGCCAACCAGCGATCACCCCAAACACTAACTCTCTTCCTACACACTAGGGATGATTTACAATTTATAGCAGCCAATTAACCTACAAATCCACAGTTTGGGAGGAAGACGGAGGGAAAACCCACGCAGTCACAAAACAAGCTGCAGAGGATGACAAAGGAATATAACTAAGGCCATTCAGCAATCCAACCCCTGGGTATTCCAACTTCCTTGAGTTCAACATTTCACCATTGTTTTAATTTATTTTTGTGTTTGTCCATTGATTTTAGTGACTTCGGCATTTCCAACCCCACACCTCTGTTCCACCAAAGGTAGACACAAAATGCTGGAGGAACTCCGCGGGACAGGCAGCATCTCTGGAGAGAAGGAATGGGTGACGTTTCGGGTTGAGAAACCTTCTTCAGACTGATGTCAGGGGAGTGGGTGGGACAGAGGTAGAATGTAGTCGGAGACAGTAAGACTGCTGGGAGAACTGGGAAGGTGTTCCACCTGAATGAATGTTAAAGCTTGAAAAATATTTCAACAATTAAAGATCCGGTCTCTTTTTATATTTCTTCCATCTATTTTTGCAGGGGATTAGTTCACTTTGTACTTTGCATTCCTGAGAAGCATGTTGTAAAATGGACCATCAACATGACATGTTTGAGACAGAAATTTCAACTCCATCCTTGCAGAAACAAAGAACTGCAGATTCAGGTTAACAAAAAAATGGACACAAACTGCTGGAATAATGCAGCGGGTCAGGCAGCATCTCTGGAGAACATGGATAGGTGATATTTTGGGTCGGATCCCTTCTTCCGACTAATCAACCCGAAGAAGTATCCCGACTCGAGACGTCATCTATTAATGTTCTCCAGTGATGCAGCCAGACCCGTTGAGTTAGTCCAATGCTTTGTGTACTTTTTTTATAAACTCCACTCTTACTACTTTCAAAGTGTCTTCCTATCCAGTACATCCCGTTACACAATGTTACTTAGAGGTTGGCACGGTGATACATCGATACAGTTGCTGCCTCACAGTGCCAGAGCTCCGAGTTCGATCCTGACTACAGGTGCGAGTCTGTATGGAGTTTGTACTTTCTCCCCGTGACCTGCTTGGGTTTTATCCGGGTGCTCTGGTTTCCTCCTACACATCAAAGACATAAAGGTTCGTAGGTTTAAGAAGGAACTGCAGATGCTGGGAAAATCAAAAAAGGTTAATTGGCTTGGTAAAATTGTAAGTTGTCCTCAGTAGGGTGTAGGATAGTGTTAGTGTGCGGGGTTTGCTGGTTGGCACGGACTCGGTGGGCTGAAGGGCCTGTTGCCGTGCTGTATCTTTAACCAAAATTAACAAAAACTAAACAAGAGAAATTTGGTCAGATAAAAAGGAAAAAAAAACACATAACATCTGATGACAGACATGGTTTCTATAATCTACTCAACTTCGTTCAGCTGCTCTCTCAGGAAGGTAAGCGGACATGCTCAGATGATAATAGCAAGACTAATGCATTAGTGAGCCTATCAAGTGGGTTTTCTAAATCCACTCAAACTGGTGACTGGATCATTGAGTGGCTTGAATGAGTGTGCTTTAATTACCAGAAGTTGTCATTCAGTCTAGGAGGGACTGCTGAGATGGAAGGCAATGTTAGCCTTCAACACTTCTAGTGAAGTTACTTGGGAATTCTAAGTGTAGATGAGATCAAGACTCAATAATTCAGACTAAAAGAACATCGGTCCCAATATCAAACTGATCCCGTTGTCTGATAAATCATAAATGTCACACTAGTGCACAAGTATTCTGGAAAATATTGCTTTCCTCTTAATCCCACCTACGCTATCCCTGCGTCTGAACTGCTTTGTTAAAATTGGAGTTGTCGGGGGGGATCTGGTATCATTTGGGTGGTGCAGCGGCGCAGCGGTAGAGTTGCTGCCCTACAGCACCAAAGGCCCATGTTTATTCCTGACTACGGGTGCTGTCTGTGTGGAGTTTGTACGTTCTCCCTGTGACTGCGTGGGTTTTCTCTGAGTGCTCCAGTTTCCTCCCACACTCCAAAGACTTGCAGGTTATTTGGCCTTTTGTAAATTGCCCCTGATGTGTAGGATGCGAAACAGGGATAACATAGAACTAGCGTATGGGTGATCGATGGTTGGCGTGGACTCGGTCGGCTGTGTGGGAAGGAACTGCAGATGCTGGTTTACACCGAAGATAGACACAGAATGCTGACAACTTACTCTGCCTTTGATGTCTTTAAACCCCAAAAACGTCATTGTAATTGAAAATTCAAATTTTACAAAAAGATCCTTGATGTCCCCTCTAAATCTCCGACCCTTTACCTTAAACCTATGCACTCTGAGAAAGGCTCCTCTTCAAAGGAAAAGGTTTTTCATAATTAATCCTGGCTATCTACTTCATAATTTTGCATAAGTTTTTATATCACCCTTCATCTTTCTTATCTAAGGTTAGGAATTATATCATTCTCTCCTCATCATGGAAGCGCTTAACCCCATCCCATTATATTTGAATTAACCCAGCAATAAATATCGAACAATTTCCAGCCAAAGTACAAAGGGTTGGGTAATCTCCACGCCAATATTTGTGACCACATTGTTCTAACCGCCCGCTCGCTGTATTTTTTGAGAGAAGCTATTCTGCTTCTATTGGTAATGGTTACTGCAGTTTCTGTCATGTATTTTGTTTCTTTTCCTGTGTTAGTGGATTCTGAGTAAACTGACCTTCCTCACTGTCCAGTTCATCAATGCGTCCTTATTCATATGCCCTGCCTCCAACTCGCTGGTTGGCATGGTGTTGTCAGTAAGCACTCTGTAGTTATAAGCACTAACATTTCTTTCTTCTTTTAATGCTGTGTCGCATCCTCTTATATTGGACAAGCAGAAGGTGAGAATCTATTAATAGAATCTATTAATTAATTTGTAAACCAAAAAATAAATGGAAATGGTCTCTCTCTCTCTCTCTCTCTCTCTCTCTCTCTCTCTCTCTCTCTCTCTCTCTCCCCCCGTGTGGTGTGGGTTTTCTCCGGCTGCTCTGGTTTTCTCCCACACTCCAAAGACGTACAGATTTGTAGGTTAATTGGCTTGGCAAAATTGTAAATTGGCCCTATTGTGTGTAGGATAGTGATAGTGTGCGGGGATCGCTGGTAGGTGCAGACGGTGGGGCAGAATGGCCTGTTTCTCCTCTGTATCTCTGAGCAATCCAAAATATTCTCATTTCTCCTAATCGCAAGTTTCTCCAAAAGTCAGCAAGTTCACAGCTACTTTATCCTTGACTTTCCTCGTTTTCTAAGCTGTTTGCTCAACACAGAATCGATGCAGGTAAACATGTTCTTTAAATAGTATCGCAGAAATCTTTGGGTAGGAATCATTATGGAAACAGCAATCTCCTGGAGCTTAGCTTTGATCCGTTTTTATCTTAATGCAGGGCACAGTGTGTTTTTTAACATCTGTGTTTGAGAGCTCTCCTGATACAGATTGTTATTGGAGAACTGTAGATGTAATCACAGTGCACATTAGTGGAATTGGATACCTAAGCTGTGTACCTTCTGCCTCTTTGTGGAGGATAAGCTCTGTTCTTCCCATTTGATAAGAAAAAGATTTCCCTGAAATTATACTTTTCACTTTTTCCAGAGGTTGCACGGAGCAAAGTCCCTTGTTTGAGGTCGAGAGACCACTTGTTTCCATTGACCTTTAAATGGGTATTTAAGAGTTGTGTGAGATTGGCCTTGTGTGATTTGTACCTTAGGGCGGCATGGTGGCGCAGAAGTAGAGTTGCTGCCTTACGGCTTCTTGTCTGTACGGAGTGTGCACGTTCTCCCAGTGGTCTGCGTGGGTTTTCCCTGAGACCTTCGGTTTCCTACCACACTCTAAAGACGTACAGGTTTGTACGTTAATTGGCTTGCTATAAAATGTAAAATTGTCTCTAGTGTGTGTAGGGTAGTGTTAATGTGTGGCAGACTCGGTGGGCCGAAGGGCCTGTTTCCATGCTGTAGCTATAAACTAAACTAAACCTTTGTGTTTCCCGCCACCATCCCACCAATCCATGACGCAATTACCACAGAGCCAACTGCAGTAACTAGTATGGATCTGTCATCAAGTGCCCAAAGATATACACAGTGTGCTAGAATGTTGGTATCAATCGAGGATCCTTTGCAAAGGCTCTCTGTGAAACAAAGCCTCTTGATTCTTTCTAATAAACGTTTTTTCTAACCAGGATATAGATTGATATGAAATAAAATTGCAGCGCCATTTAAAAATGCATACTCCAGCCTAGAAATTAGATTGCATCGCACTGATTATTTTAGTGTTATTCATTTGAAAAAGTACTGGGAGTGGAGCACAATAATTAGCGTTGTTACAAAACCTACCATCAGCGGTGCTGTAGATCGGCCACTGCCTATGCGTGCGACTCTGGAGGCTTTGGGGAGGGGGCGGGATTAAAATGCAGGTTTGTATTGGTTGTCGGGGAGGGATTTCCTCGGGCTGCTAGCTGATGAAGAAAAATCGTTCGGGCGTCCGTTCCCGGTTTATTTTATTTTTCATTGCTGGACGATTTCATTGCTGGATTGAAGTAAAATGCGACTTCTAACGCCTTCAACACCTTCAACATCACGGATCGCAATTTCAGGACAAAACAAAAGGTATGTCGTTTATTTAACATATTATCTTGCCCTTTGATGTGACTTCATTCCAATCTTGGGCTTAAATTTTATGGCAACGGCAACATTCCAATCGATCACATTCCAGAAACATCCGCTCTCAAGATAATCAAATTCATGATTTTTTTTTGCACAATCATGTCATAAGAACATCTAAATCATCTATATTTTGTGTTATTATCCATCCATGATCAATATTTTCGTACTAAATATCCACAGTACAGTTTTAGTCAGATGTATTAATAATATAAAAAGATGTAAAAAATAATGATTTTGATTATCTTGAGAGTGGATGTTTCTGGATTAATTTATGGGAATTAAACATTCAATTCCTTCCATTTGGCATATGAATTCATGACAAAGTGAGATTTAAAAATAATTATATTGTGAATTCTTGTGATCAGTTTGTTATTTGTTATTTGGATAGGCTATTTAAATTTTTAATCATTATCTTTATCATTTCTACCTTTTCTTTACTAAAACTGCAAATAATAACTTGTTTCTGTTAATGCTGTTCATGGGTTTTTTTTCCTTTGCATTTTACAGATGTCTCCGAAGAAGAAATGCAAAATTGTCAACCCAAATGCCCAGCAAAAGAGACTGATTTAGACAGCATTCGCAGAGATTATCCGAATTTGTACCAATCCAAATGTGATGATCTACAGAACATTCTTAATGGGAAAGTAATGGGCAGAAAGGCGTGTCATGCGTGGTTTGAAGAGCAAAAACTTGTAGTTTACAATGCCAAAATTGAAAAGTTGAGGAAAAACAAGGTGTACAGAGTTGCTTATTGATTACAATCTGAGGAGTATGATGATTCTACTGATTATGATATGCCAATGTTCCAGCTAGCAACTGATCTTCTCCATAAAGACTTGGTCTTTTGCTAGAAATTGTAATTTCTTTACCTGTCTGTTGTGAACTTACAGCATATAATACAATAATATTAAAGTTCTGATCTTGAGAATATCACATTTTTGACATTTCAAGGCAGTCTCGGTGTTTATTACTATTTCCGTCACAATGATCAATTTTCTAATTAGCTACAATTAGGTAACTAACTAATTATATATTTTAATTTCAGGTCATCCAAGTAAGATGTTTCATATTTGTTTCAGAATGCTTCAATCTACAATAACTGAAATTTTCATTCAGTTCTCTTAATTTTTAAGAAAGTTATGGGCTTTTGACTGTCCTGGATCACAGCTTTTGTGTTAAGTCAATGGAAAAGCAATAATTAAGATGCTAATTTCCGAGGGTGAAAATTACCATACCTTTTTTAATACTGAAGATATGAAAGTGAATTAGGTATCAAATTAAAGGTCTTTTTAAGCTTTATCTGATGGGATAAATTACAGGCTTGATTTTTAAAATCTCAAAATTCCGTAACATTCGTACAATAATGACCAAATCCAAATCACTGAAGCACTGCAGAGATATTTGACAGTGTCGATCCAGGAGGAGCCTTTGTTAGGAACTCCCAGGGCGGCACAGCGGCTCAACTGGTAGAGCTGCTTCCTCACATTTGCCAGAGACCTGGGTTCAATTCTGACCCTGGTTGCTGTCTGTGCGGAGTTTGCATGTTCTCCCTGTGACCACGTGGGTTTCCCGGGTGCACCAGTTTCCACCCACATCCTAAAGACGTGTGGGTTTGTAGGAAAATTGCCCCCAGCGGGATGACATAGAAGTAGTGTGACTTGGTGATCGATGGTCGGTGTGGACTCAGTGGGACAAAGAACCTGTTTCCATGCTGTATCTCTACACTAAACAATACATCGTATGCTGTGCAGTGCCACATTGGGATCCCACTAAGTCCTGTACAGTAAACCCTCACAACACAAAGTGGACATCTATATAACGGATTTTGGTTATAGTGGACCGAGGCTCCCCTTACAGCACCCCTACTTCCGCCATTTACCCAGTGAGCTGGCACCGCGTGATGTACTTCCGATCGCAGGAGTGGAGAGAGCGAGCAGCATGAAGGCAGCATGAGTATCGGACACATCCCTGGTGCAACATGTGTGGGGCCGGGGTCTCTGCAGCTCTCCGGCCTGTGAATTCCCGCTTGTTTATCCCACCCTGTGTCACGTTTCTGCTCTCGCAGCCTTGGTTTAACCTTTACCGCCGTCACTCAGTTAATCACAAGGGAGCGCCAGTGGATGTGGTGTACCTGGACTTTCAGAAAACATTTAATCACATAGGAGAATAGTGGGCAAAATTAGGGTATTGGGGGTAGGGTACTGACATGGATAGAAAATTAGTTGGAAAACAGGAAACTAAGAGTAGGGATTAACGGGTCCATTTCAGAATGGCAGGCAGTGGCTAGTGGGGTACCGCAAGGCTCGGTGCAGGGACCACAGCTATTTACAATATACATTAATGATTTAGATGAAGGAATTCAAAGTAACATTAGCAAATTTGCAGATGACACATAGCTGCGTGGCAGTGTGAACTGTGAGAAAGATGCTATGAGGATGCAAGGTGACTTGGACAGGTTGGGTGAGTGGGCAGATGCATGCCAGATGCAGTTTAATGTGGATATATGTGAGGTTATCCACTTTGGTGACAAAAGCAGGCAGGTAGATTATTATCTGAATGGTGTCAAGTTGGGTAAAGGGGAAGTACAATGGGAGATCTGGGGGTCCTTGTTTATCAGTCACTGAAAGTAACCATGAAGGTACAGCAGGCAGTGAAGAAAGCGAATGGCATGTTGGCCTTCTTAATAAGAGGAATTGAGTATAGGAGCAAAGAGGTCCTTCTGCAGTTGTACAGGGCCCTAGTGTGACCACACCTGGAGTATTGTGTGCAGTTTTGGTCTCCAAATTTGAGTAAGAACATTCTTGCAATTGAGGGAGTGCAGCGTAGGTCAATGAGGTTAATTCCTAGGATGTCGGGACTGTCTTATGCTAAGTGGCTGGGCTTGTATGCGCTGGAAATTAGTAGGATGAGAGGGGATCTTATTGAAACATATAAGATTATTAAGGGTTTGGACGTGCTATAGGCAGGAAACATGTTCCCGATGTTGTGGGAATCCAGAACCAGGGTCACACTTTAAGAATAAGGGGTAAGCCATTTAGAACGGAGATTAGGAAAAATGTTTTCACACAGAGGGTTGTGAATCTGTGGAGGCCAATTCTCTGGATGCTTTCAAGAGAGTTAGATAGAGCTCTTGAAGATAGTGGAGTCAGGGGATATGGGGAGAAGGCAGGAATGGGGTACTGATGATGGATGATCAGCCATGATCACATTGAATGGCGACTGGCTCGAAGGGCCGAATGGCCTACTCCTGCATCTATTGTCTATTGTCTAAAGGATAGGAATTTCAGGTACATCATAGTTTTGTTAGGCTTTCAATGCCTGTTAAATGCACAGTGAATGGTGATGTTGGCTCGAAGGGTCAAATGGCCTACTCCTGTGCCTATTGTCCATTGTCTATTGTCTATTGGTTCAGACAATCGGCAATAACGGACACCATCCTCCCCGTGTCCATTATGGTGAGGTCGTACTCTATTTGCCATTCATCTTTTTCTGGCCTGTCCTCAAATATGGCACTGAACTACCCTAGCCACTCATCACTGTCTCCCTCAGATCCTAGCGGGATGAGCTGATCAACTCCAATGTCTATCAAGCCCTCAACTCCACCCCACTCAGTGCTCGTTCCAACCCTACGTTGGACCCCTGACCCTGCAATCACACGAGGCCTTCAACGGAGAAGACAATCTTCTCTACCCACACTACCTGTCCTCCAACTACCAGCCCAAGTCCAGACCCCCAACAGGGCGTACGAGTGCACCGGTCCTCACTCTTCCCCACCCCTCTGTGCCTTGCTCAACTGTTTCCTGCGCGGCACATAGACTCACACAGCTTGGAAAAGGGCCCTTCGACCCAACTTGCCCATGGTAAAGGACATGCCCCATCTACACTAGTCCCACCAGCCTGCGTTTGCCCCATATCCTCCTAAACCTATTCTATCCATGTACCTGTCCAACTGTTGTGACAGTACTTTATTTGACATCTTGCGGTGTTCGTTTAAGCGTGAACAAATCCCATGTTTGCTTGTGACTACTTCATCCATTCAGCGCACGTTCCTAAGGTGCACAACATAAACTATTTCCCACCAGTTATAAGGGCATCATTCGCTACATAATATGTCAGACAGGCCATTGACAAATTAAGTGAACATAAATTACATGATTATGTTTAACTTTGAACACAATAGCGCCACAATCCCAAAATGGCCTTACACTGGAACGTGGACATCTCGTGTTATGTGAAGCTTGCACAGGTTGCTTCTGACGGATGAAGCATTAAAGCTTTAACAAGTAAATAGCCCTGCTGGGATAGTGTCAGTGGAAATTGTCCACACAGGTTAAAATGATGCATGGTCAATTGCCAAGTCTTTGTGGACTGCTCTGAACTGAAAACGTTTTTCATGATTGGCACTTATTGAATTCACTTTAGACTTTTGTGATACAGCGTGGAAACAGACCCTTCGGCCCACCGAGTCCCCGCCGACAAGCGATCATCCCTTACGAATGTCCTACACATTCTGGACAATTTACAATTTACAGAAGCCAATTAATGTACAAACCTGTGTAGGAAGGAACTGTACATGCTGGTTTACATCGAAGATAGACACAAAATGCTGGAGAAACTCCCCAGGTAGCTCCAGAGAAAAGGAATAGGTGACATTTTGGGTCAACACCCTTCTTCAGGCTCTATCTGGTCCTTATTGCCTCAATATTTTTGCTCTGTGTCCTTAATTTGGATTCAGAAAAAAAGTAAAAGTGGGATGGGGAAAGATTTAATAGGAACATGAGGGGTAACTTTTTCACACGGAGGGCGGTGGGTGTATGGAACGAACTGCCGGAGGAGGTAGTTGAGGCAGGTAGCATTGCAAAGTTTAAGAAACATTTGGACAGGTACATGGGTAGCATAGATCTAGAGGGATATGGGTAAATGCATAGAATAGGTGGGACTGGTACAGAAGGGACATGTTGTTCGTTGTGGGCAGATTGGGCCGAAGAGCCTGTTTCCACGCTGCATGCTCTTTTATTCAGAAAAAAGGAGAAAGGAGACAAATATACGGTAAATAATTGAATACTAAACACCACAGACAGTCTTTTAAAAGTTGCCTGAACTGGACCTTTTGTGATGAATCAGACTCCATCCACAGTGAAAATTTCTCAATGCTTTCAAATAGTCATTGTCAACCAATGTTCCTTCTGTAATACATGATATTTACTGTACGCTGCCTAGACGCGTTTAAGACAGTAAATCTCCACAGACTATGGGTTGGCAATGTGCACAAGGCAAGGGAACGACTGCAGAAGATGAACAGGCATTTCATCAACAGCATACATCGCTTCACATGAAATAGCGCAAATTAATTCTCTTAAATGGCACATAACTACTTTTGTATAGCAGAGTGATTTTATGTGCCATAATTTATAATTTGGTCCAAAAACCAAACTTTTTGTACAGTCTGCTTAATGCACTTCTGTGAAATAGTAGCCCGTGATAAAAGCAGATGCAAGAATGGGGTTGAAGTTGCTTTTAGATGGGCACACGGATATATAGAGAATGGAGGGATATGGATCGCATGCAGAAACAGAGAATTGATTTAATTTGGCCACATGTTGAGCATGGACATGGTGGACTGAAGGGCCTATTCTTGTACAGGACTGCTCTATGTTCTATATTATAGAATTACACAGGGAAGTCACTAGATGAGTGTTTGAGAGAGAGAGAGTGCGGCACGGTGGCATGGTGGTAGAGCTGGTGCCTTACAACGCCAGAGACCCGGGTGTGATCCTGACTACGGATATTTGTCTGCATGCATTTGTTTGTTCTCCCTGCGACCTCCCTGTTTTCTCCGGGATCTCTGGTTTCCTCTCACACTCCAAAGAGGTAGAGCTTTGTAGGTTCATTGGCTTGGTATAATTGTAACATTTCCCCAGCATGTGTAGGATAGGGTTAATGTGCGGGGATCGCTGATGGGCGTGGTGGGCTGAGGGGTCTGTTTCCGCACTGTAATTCTGAACTAAACTAAAAAAATATCAGCAAGAATACTATGCATGATTGATGAGAACCTTGTAACTTTCTGTCTTCATGTATTGGGTATCATGTCTGTTGGGATGGAGGAAACAGATTCATTGCTAACTTTCATAAGGGACTGGGTGGTGAATAAATTGCATTGGTGTGAGGCAGGAGCCGGGGAAAGAAAGCAGTTGTTTTGCTTTTCGAGAGAGCCAGCTGAAAGAGACACAGTGGACTGAGTCCCCTTCCTCTCTCTGGGACTGTCCTGAACACACTTCCGGAGTCGCAAGTATCTTTATTGCCACATGTACTGAAACGAAAAACACAAAATTCTTACTTGCAGCAGCAGCACAGCTGCTTGCAAACACAGTGCTCAATAGTTGACGTACATTCTGGCCTCTGGCTATGGCTGCGCGCCTGCCCAAGTTCGCAACCTGAGATACCTGATCACATTGTTAAATAGCACTCTGGTCACTCACTTAAAGATACAGCGATTATTCTCCAGAATTAAGATAATGCCAACCACAGCGTGTGCTTCTGTTAACCTGTACTTCCTTCCCCTCATCTCTGCAGATATTGGGGGCCAATTTGTTTGATCTATTTAGTGAGGGGGTTTTGCATAATATGCCATTCATATATATTGTGGAGACTGCAAGTGATGTAGAGCTCCAATAGAAATCCTCTAGCTATTGCAATTTACCTAGACTCAACAATTGGCACAGTTGAGGTGATTTTACCAGTCTGCCCTTTCAGAGAAGAGCTGTCCTTTCTATCAATGCTGACTTTAGAAATCTTTGATAAAACCCCTTAATATTGTGTTTCCTACCTTAAGAATCATGCCACCATAAATGTCCTTACTTTCTGGCTCAGGGAGTCAAACCAATGCCAACTGAATGTCTTGTGTAATATACATGAGGTGCTGTGTCCAAATGTGTTCCATATTACCCTTGCGCTTCATTTTCTATTTTAATTGTATTGTGTATCTATTCTTACACTGTGTTATGACTGATCATATTCAATTGTGTAAGATTGTAAGGTTATTATATCTGACATTAGATTTGACATGGCACGTCAACTTGCTAAAGCAGAATGGTTACTTCATTTAAGTGAAAGTGATAGCCATTTGGTAACCTGTTAATAATCTTGGTACTTAATGCTCCATTTTTTGCAGGTTTTCCTTGGTCAGATTTTCGTCACTCTGGGAGAAATCATTGGATCTGCAGGCAGTCGTGTGGAGAGATTGCTAACGTGAGTGGTGCCGTGATATGTGGAATTTTATTTTCAATTTTTCATGCTATGATGTCTTCAATATTTTATTAGAGTTGGATGCAATTGTACTCTGCTAGTTTGGCATCTGCAGTATCTTTTCATAAAGTACCTGAGAAAAGTACTTCCCGGGAATACTGGTTGTAATGTTGGTCCCGTGCATGACGAATTTCCTCGGGAGACCAGATCTAATGAGGTTACGGGCAATACAGTTTCTTGCTATGTTTGGGAATATTGTTGAGAAAGCAATGTATATTACAACTGATTAACATGTCGTGCCGCTGAGTACTGGTTACAATGTAATGCCTGAGGGGGTTGATATAAATGATGCTTAAGTCAATACTGGTTGTGACATGCTGCCCGAGGATACTGAATTTGTTGCAATGCGTGTGAATATGTTTATTATACGGTATCTCCTGTTGGCACCAGTTTTAGAGCACTGCACGGGAGTACTGAAATGCTGGAATAGCTAATGTACAGTATCTTCACTTCAGAATGATAACAGGGATAAGCAAGGAAACTGACTTTAGGTCGCTGTGCCTTTGCGTCACTGATGAGAAAGGGATTCTGAGAGAGGATTCCCTCTCTCCAGCTATCCAACTATGCTGACCTTCGTCACGTATTCCTTCGCTCCATAGGTGGTGCCTCACCCACTGAGTTTCTCCAGCATTTGCGTCTACCTTCGATTTTTCCAGCATCTGCGGTTCTTTCTTAAACAATCTTCAGAACGAGTGTTCTCTCTCACAGAGGACTGATTGGGGATCATCAGCATGGCATTGTGTATGGATAATCACCAATTTGATTGAATTTTTGGAAGAGATGCTCAAGAAGATTAGCTTTTAGTTTTTGTTTCATGGATACAGCGTGGGAACACGCCCTTTCACCCACCGAGTCCGTGCCGACCAACAATCACCTGTACACTAGATCTATGTTATCCCACTTTTGCACCCCACACACTGGGGCAATTTACAGAAGTAACTTAACCGACAAATCTGCTCATCTTTGGTGTGTTGGAGAGAACTGGAGCACCTGGATAAAGCCCACGTGGTCATTTGGAGTACATGCAAACTCCACCCAGACAGCACCCAAGGTCAGGATCGAACCCGGGTCTCTGGTGATGTGAGGCAGCAGCTCTCCCAGCTGTGCCACTGTGCCGCCCTATTGATGAGCACAGGATGGTAGACGTTGCCTACATGGACTTTACAAGGCATTTGACAAGATCCCACAGGGTAGACTGGTCTGGAAGATGAGAACACATGCAGCTCAGGGCGAGCTATCCGAATTGATACAAATTTGGCTTAGTAGTAGGAAGCAGAATTTGGTAGTGGAGGTCTGATTTTGTGATTGGAGGTCTGCGAATATTGGTGTGCAGTCGGGATAGGTGCTGGGAACTCTGTTTTTTGTCTTGTATGCATGAGAACTTATGTGACATGATTTGTAAATTTGCAGCTGACACCATAGTTTAGTTTAGTTTATAGTCATGCAGTGTGGAAACAGGCCCTTCTCCCCAACTTGCCACACCCACCAGTTTAGTTTAGTTTAGTTTATTATTGTCATGTGTACCTAGGTACAGTGAAAAGCTTTCTGCTACCTGCTATCCAGCTGCGGAAAGAATGTACAGATACAGGCTAAAGGTAGGTATGTTACAATATTTACCTTGAGCAGCGCTGCAGTTCTGCACTCCCCATGTGCGTGACTTTGGTGCCTTTCGAGGGGGCCGGGTTTAAAATGCCGTTTTTTACCAGACCATTCAAGTCGATCCATCTCAGGGGATTTCGTCGCTAAAGAGAAATCGCTCCGACATATGTTTTATGAAGGTATATTTAAATTACACTAGATCATTTATTAGCTAGAGTAATTTTAAAATCATCTTCTAAAGGCGTGAGCGCCGACAACGGGAAGGATTTTACGTAGGGGATAAAAGAACGTACACAGTTTATTTTTACATAAAAACGTGGTTCTTAGGAAGCATTAATCAAATTTTCATGTTGCGAAATGGGGACAAAAAATATATATGAACCGGCAGTGTTTTTCCTGCCGACTGTGGGTTAAATTCACCGCAAACCGCAACGTTCCAATCCACCGCGTTCCACTAAAACCCACTCGCAAGGTGATTTAAATGGCCATTAATTTACATGAATTAAACACTAAATTCCTTCCATTTGGCCTTTAAATTCATGAAAATGAGATTAAAAAATCATGTTATTTTGTGAATTCTTGTGTGAATGTTATTTGGACACTTAGGCAATTTAAAAATGTTTATCTTTTTTTAAGAAATGGATAGATGTTTAGATCTAGTAATTGAATTTTGTAATTAGCTACAATTAGGTAACTAACTAATTATATGCTTTAATGTCAGGTCATCCAAGTAAGATTGTTTCATATTTGTTTCAGAATGCTTCAGTCTATAATAACTGAATATTTCATTGAGTTCTCTTAATTTTTAAGAAAGTTATGGGCTTTTGACTGTCCTAGATCACAGCTTTTGAGTTAAGTCAATGGAAAGGCAATGGGGAACAAGATGTTAATTTCCGAATATGAAAATGGGCATAACTTTTTAATACTGAAGATATGAAAGTGAATTAGGTGTCAAATTAAACTTTTTATGCTTTATCTGATGGGATAAATTGCAGACTTGATTTTTTAAATCTCAAAATTTTGTAACATTGCTACTAAAGGATACAGGACAGTGTATGGCGATGAAATTGAATATGATTACAGCAGGATATTGATCAACCGGGAAAGTGGGAAAATGCATGGTCGATAGAATTTAATAAATGTGACATGATATAATTTAGTTTAGTTTAGAGATTCAGTGCGGAAACAGGCCCTTCGGCCCACCGAATCTGTGCCGACCGGAAATCCCCGCACATTAACACTATCCAACACATGAGGGAAATTTACAGCATACCAAGCCAATTAACCTACAACCCTGTACGGAGCGTGGAAGGAAACCGGAGATCCCGGATAAAACCCACGCACAAACTCCGTACAAACAGCACCCGTAGTCAGGATCGAACCCGGGTCCCTGGCGCTGTAAGGCAGCAAATCTACTGCTGCGCCAACGTGTCACCCAGTTAAAACGGGTAAAACCGCAGGACCTGCAGTTAGTTCTCTAGCTTCCTACAGTGGCCTGAATTCTGGCCATCCTGTTGCCCTTCTGAATACTAGCCCTGTTGCATGGCCGGTAATCCTGATTATGATTCAATACCTTTTGGATACTGGTTACGTGGCATTACCTGTGAATATTAGTTGCAATGCAAAGCCTGGATGTACTATGAATGGTTACCTCTGAATGCATGTACTAATCATACTGGTGTACCTAGGAACACTGGTTTCTAAAGATGCTTGTTATTCCCCACGTTTTGGGGTCACTGTTTTGTTGCATGGACTGGGAATACTAAACATGATGCAAAGCGGAACGTTGTTTATGTCACGGACCCTGTGAATTTTGTGTAGGAAGGAACTGTTAGACACAAAATGCTGGCGTAACTCAGTGGGTCGGGCTGCATCTCTGGTGAAAAGGAATAGGTGACGTTTCGGGTCGAGTCTGATTAAGGATCTTTTCTCCAGGGATGCTGCCTGGCCCGCTGAGTTACTCCAGAATTTTGTGTCTCTCTTCCCAGTAAATTGCTGGGTTAACCATTTTGCCAGACCAACAGAGGTCACGGCCTTGGGGGGGGCCGAGAGACCGGCCCGCAAAGTTGGCCTCAGATGTCGGGTATGGGAATAGATCTCCCGGCTCCAGCCGAGCTGGAATTCCAGAGTCCCGGCCACAGGCGGAAAATTCAACCCACCGATCAGCTGAGGAAGCCCCAATGAGGTTGAGATCGGCCGCCTCTTCCAGCCTAGGCGCCACGTTTTCGGGGGGACATTCGGGGGGAATTTCAAGTGCGCTCTCGTAATTTTGTCTGGATTAAAGGAGATGACGGACCACCAGTTGCAGGAAAACCGGTGGTGGACCTGAATTTATCGACATATCACATCTTACTCATTGTTGTTTTATTTATTATTTTATTTAAATAATTCATATTTTATCAATTAATTAAATCTATCGATACTACTATCAATGTGAATATTGATTATTACGTCGTGTCTCTATGTATTGATTATGATGAAGTGCCTGTTATAGTCATGATTCGGGTTTTAATGCACCATATAATAGCCTGAATGTTATTCAGTACTTCCAAGCAGAAAGGTCCCAGGTCTTCGAGAACTGGAGAGAAGTCAATGTTATTCCCTTGTTTAAGAATGGAAACAAGGAGAATCCAGGAAATTATACTGCAGTGAGCCTCACATCAGTGGCAGGGAAGCGATTGAAGGAAGGGGATTTGTAGAGATAGGATTTTCTTGCATTTGTAAGAGAATCAGCGAATTTGGGATGGTCAGCATCGCTTTGTCCAGGGCAGGTCACATTTTGTCAGTTTTTTGAGGAGATGATGGGAGTAGGTTAGTGGATGTTGTCTACACGGACTTTCGTAAGGCATTTGACAAGATTCCTCATGGTAGACTGATCCAGAAGATTAAGAAGCTTTGGATCCGCGATGACTTGGTCGTTTTGATTTAGAACGAGTGTAGCCATAGATTACAGGATAGTGGTGGTAAGATGCTGGAGGATTGTAACCAATGGCCTTCAGCAGGGTTTGGTGCTGGGACCGCTGTTGTTTGTGATATATATGTAAGAGACTTGGGCATAAATGTAACTAGGTTGATTAGTACGTTTACTGATAACACAGAAATTATTGGTTTTAGAGTGAAAAAGGCCAGCAATGGATATAGATCTTTGATCTATGGAGGTCTTTATAGGTCTAAATGATATGGACGGAGAAATGTCAGAATCATTTTCCTTGGGTAGAAAAGTCAGACTAGAGGGCATAGCTTTAAGGTGAGAGAGAGAAAGTTTTAAGGAACTGTGCGGGGCAGGTTTTTGCGCAGAGAGTTGTGGGTGCCTGGAACATGCTGCCAGGAGTGGTGTTGGAAACAGATATGAGAGTAGCATTTGGGAGGCTATTAGAAAGGTTTGTGAATATACATGGAATGGAAGAATATGAAGCATATGGAGGTAGAAAACTTTAGTTCAATTTGGTATCATGCTCAGCACGGATGTGACAAGCCAAAGGGCCTGTTTCCCTGTGCTGTACTTTTCTATTTTTGTTCTAAACCATAACCACTATCCCCACATTGCTTGGGGATGCTGGTTATGCTGGAATGGTTGGGATACTAGATATGATGCAAAGGTTGTGAGTCCTTTTAAGGATGCAGTGCCTCTGAATCCTGTTTAATCTCCAAATGGAAGATGTTCATTGTGCTGCAGTGTGTGGGAATACTGCACTTATTGCAGTGTGTGGGATACTAGTTATGTTGCAGTGTCTGTGCATACTAGTCATGTTGCAGTGTGTGGGGACACTAGTTATGTTGCAACATGTGGGGATACTAGTTATGTTGCAACATGTGGGGATACTAGTTATGTTGCAACATGTGGGGATACTAGTTATGTTGCAGTGTGTGGGGATACTAGTTATGTTGCAGTGTGTGGGAT
Source organism: Okamejei kenojei (assembly GCA_035221665.1). Taxonomy (NCBI): domain Eukaryota; kingdom Metazoa; phylum Chordata; class Chondrichthyes; order Rajiformes; family Rajidae; genus Okamejei; species Okamejei kenojei. Next base: position 16,778,353 of record CM069146.1, read on the forward strand.
ACTAGTTATGTTGCAGTGTGTGGGATACTAGTTATGTTGCAGTGTGTGGGGATACTAGTTATGTTGCAACATGTGGGGATACTAGTTATGTTGCAGTGTGTGGGGATACTAGTTATGTTGCAACATGTGGGGATACTAGTTATGTTGCAGTGTGTGGGGATACTAGTTATGTTGCAGTGTGTGGGGATACTAGTTATGTTGCAACATGTGGGGATACTAGTTATGTTGCAACATGTGGGGATACTAGTTATGTTGCAGTGTGTGGGGATACTAGTTATGTTGCAACGTGTGGGGATACTAGTTATGTTGCAGTGTGTGGGATACTAGTTATGTTGCAACGTGTGGGGATACTGCAAAGAGAGTTATAGAGTCATAGAGTGATACAGTGTGGAACCAGGCCCTTCAACCCAACTTGCCCACACCAGCCAACAATGTCCCAGCTACACTAGTCCCACTTGCCTGCGCTTGGTCCATATCCCTCCAAACCTGTCCTATCCATGTACCTGTCTAACTGTTTCTTAAACGATGGGATAGTCCCAGCCTCAACTACCTCCTCTGGCAGCTTGTTCCATACACCCACCACCCTTTGTGTGAAAATGTTACGCCTCGGATTCCTATTAAATCTTTTCCCCTTCACCTTGAACCTATGTCTTCTGGTCCTCGACTCCCATACTCTGGGCAAGAGACTCTATGTATCTACCCGATCTATTCCTCTCATCATTTTGTACACCTCTATAAGATCTCCCCTCATCATCCTGCACTCCATGGAATAGAGACCCAGCCTACTCAACCTCTCCCTATAGCTCACACCCTCTAGTCCTGGCAACATCCTCATAAATCTTTTCTGAACCCTTTCAAGCTTGACAATATCTTCCCTGTAACATGGTGCCCAGAACGGAACACAATATTCTAGATGCAGTCTCACCAACGTATTGTACAACTGCAACATGACCTCCCAACTTAATACTCTGACTGATGAAGGCTAAAGTGCCAAAAGTCTTTTTGACCACCTTGTCTACCTGCGACTCAACCTTCATGGAACCATGCACCTGTACTCATTGATCCCCCTGCTCCACAATACTACCCAGAGGCCTACCATTTACTGTGCAGGTCCTGCCCTTTTTTGACATCCCAACATCCAATGCCTCACACTTCTCTGTATTAAATTCCATCAACCATTCCTCCACCCACCTGACCAATCAATTCAGATCCTGCTGTAATCGTTCACAACTATCTTCACTATCTGCAAAACCAATATATTTATGTATCTGTGCATACTAGTTATGTTGCAGTGTGTGGGGATATGTTACAGTGTGTGGGGATACTAGTTATGTTACATTGTGTGGGGATATGTTACAGTGTGTGGGGATACTAGTTAAGTTACATTGTAGGGATATTAATTATGTTGCAGTGTGTGGAGATATGTTGCAGTGTGTGGGGATACTAGTTATGTTACATTGTGTGGGGATATTAGTTATGTTGCAGTATGTGGGGATATGTTACAGTGTGTGGGGATATGTTACAGTGTGTGGGGATATGTTACAGTGTGTGGGGATACTAGTTATGTTACAGTGTGTGAGGATATTAGTTATGTTGCAGTGTGTGGGGATATTTGTTATGTTACAGCATGTGGAGATGTGTTACAGTGCGTGGGGATACTAGTTATGTTATAGTGTGTGGGGATATGTTGCAATGTGTGGGATACTAGTTATGTTACAGTGTGTGGGGATACTAGTTATGTTGCAGTGTCCAGTACTACTGGTGATGTAACATCACCCAGTATCCAGGTTACAATGCAGCACCTTTAAATAATAGTATTTATGCAAAGCATCAGGATATTACATTGAATGAATTACTATTAAACCATGTCTGGGAATGCTGATTTACTGCAACTTTGTGCATATAGGGTACACGGCTTTGGTTGGAATTGCTGATCATAACATTGCTCTAGTTAGAATGGAATTGGGACCTGGATGTTAGACACTGCCTTGGTATACTGGATATGAGGAGTGTGTAATTAATACCGGTGATGAGGCATGTCTGGGCTTCACTGGTGATGGCACTGAGACTGGGATTATTGTTGCGTTGCCATGCTATGCAATGTAACATAACTAGTATCCCCACACACTGTACCATATCCCCGCACACTGTAACAAAATCTGTGGATCTCAATCTTAAATAGACTGAGTGACTAATGGGTGTGTCCTACTTTGGTGAATTTTTAGTCGACTGCTGGAGACTATGCAGTCGCTATATGGTCGCCACTTGTTCGCGGGTGGTTACCGGGGAGTCGCCTTCATGGTCGTGAGGAGTTCTGGGAACTAGTCGCGGCCTCATTATGGTCGCCGCAAATTTTTCAACATGTTGAAACGTTGAAAAATTAGCGCCAACCAGAATGAAGCCGCCATGGAGAGTAGCGAGAATTCTCGTGCCGTAGGTGGGTCGCCAGTAGGGCCTAGTGGGTTGATGGTGTACTGGTGATGATGCATGTCTGGGCTTCACTGGTGATGGCACTGAGACTGAGATTCTTGTTGTGGTGCCATGCTATAAAATGCTGGAATTGATGTAGTCTCTGTACACACTATTATTATTATTATTATTATTATTATTATTTTATTATTATTATTATTATTGTTGTGTTGTTGTTGTTGTTGTTGTTGTTGTTGTTGTTGTTATTATTATTGTTATTATTATGATTGGGACACTGTCTGTAATGCCGTGCTTGGGAGTGCAATTCAGTGCTGGTGAATGCTGGCAAAAATGCACTGGAGTGATGCCAGCTTTGATGCACTACTGAGACATATTAGTTATAACTAGATGAAGTGGGACCCGTTCTCTAATGGGAGGCCTGGTCCCCCAACGCAATATTCCACCACTCACCCATAGCCCCCAACTGCGCAGGCGCGGCTGATGGGTTCCCATTGTGATGCTACTGATCCCCCCCACTCCATCCCTTACCCTTTCACCTTTCTGGAGGGCTAGCATAGGTGTTGTGGGCTTGAAGAGCACATTTATATGGGGGCTAGTACAGGTGTTGTGGGCCAAAGGGGCTTGTTTCTGGAGGACTAGTACAGACATTGTGGGCCGAATAGACTTTACCTGGGCTAGTCGTGTAGCTGGGAATGGGGGGGGGGAACTACTTCAGTGGGGGCCAGCGGGAGCGTTCTTTAACCAGGGAAGGGGGAAGGGGATGGCTTCAGGCAGGGGCCAGTGGGGGGACGGAATTAGGGGGGAAGCGAGTGCTGCCATGGCCTGCCGCTGCATGGGGGTGTGGGCGTGTGGGCGTGTGGGAGAGAACTTTGTGGGGGGTTGTAGGCGGGAGGGGGTGTGTGGGCAGGGGAGGTGTGCCCCGCCAGTGCCCGGCCCAGCCAGCGCCCGGCTACACTCACCCTCACATCCCCAGGATCTTGAGGTTGCGCCAGTCGGCCTCGCAGTCGGCCAGGCTCCGGGCCGCTCCCCGACTCTGCACCGCCTCGGGACTCACTCACGCAGCACAGCTTCTAGACTCACTCACTCACTATGGCTTCTGGACTCACTCACTACACCTTCTGTACTGGTGGACTCACTCAGCACTGCTGTGGACTCACTCAGCACGGCTTGTGGACTCAATCAGCGTGCTCACGGACTCAGCCCCGCCTCCAGGACTTTTAATCTCCTCGCCTCGGTGATTGACAATGGGTGCCGGAAAAGAGCATACCTTCATAGTGTGTGACAGGCGAGAAGACCAATATGCTGATCTCACAATTTTCTAAACCTTCATAACTTTTGTAATATTCCACCGATCGGAACAAAACTTGGTGCACTTGGAGCAGTGAAGAACATTGATGAAAAAATCCTAGGAACATAGGGTACCGTTTTTTACGCAAATTTAAAAACAACGCAAACCGGGAGAGGACAAGATGGGAGTTTTAGTAATAGTATAGATAGTTGCAGTTCCAGAGAATTTTAGCCAACCAGAATGCTTTGCTTGGGAATACCGGATGTCACGCTGTGTTTGGGAACGCTGTTTATTTTGCAGTGTCTGGGAATCCATGGGAATGCTGGTGGTGGTGATGTCTGAAGAAGGGTCTCGACCTGAAACATCACCTATTCCTTTTCTTTAGAGATGCCACCTGACCCGCTGAGTTACTCCAGCATTTTGTGTCAATCTTCATTGCAAACCAGCATCTGCAGTCCCTTCCTACACATACGTGCTGTGATGTAGTGTATGGGACTGCATGGACAATGTTGTGCCTTTAAATGTTGGTGTGCCTGGGAAAACTGGGTATATCATATCTGGAAATAACATTTCAGATTGCCTGTTTGTAATGAAGTTCATGGTTATCATTCTGGGGGAACTGAGAACAGTTCCTGAGAACTTTCCTTCTGTTACAATTCCTCGGAACACTGGCTATGGATTATTTTCCTGGAATTCTGGTTGCATTGCAATTCCTAGGAATGGTGATGGTTATCGATTGACTCAAAGAACAACAGTTCTATTTGTGACATTGTTACTTTCGAGGAACATTGAGGATGCAATTGAAGCTGAAAAAATTGTTGCTGCCTTATAGCACCAGAGACTCGGGTTCGATCCTGACTACTGGTGCTGTCTGTAGGGAGTTTGTACATTCTCCCTGTGACTACGTGGATTTTCGCCGGGTGCTCTGGTTTCCCCCCACATTCCAAACATGTGCAGGTTTGTCGGTTAATTGACTTTTGTAAATTGTCCCTAGTGTGTGGGATAGAATGAATGTGCGGGTGATCATTGGTCGGCGTGGACTCGCTGGGCGGAAGGGCCTGTTTTCACGCTGTATCTCTGAACTAAACAAAACTGAACTTGGCAAGCCCTGACACTCAGCACTACACAATTTGCATTGGAACACTTCCCTTTTTTGCTTCCTAGTCCCAACAACAGCTGATCAAATGAATATCAAAAAGCTGGAGATGCTGCAAATCTGAAATAAAAACAGAAAATGCTGGAAATTCTCAGCAAGTCAGGCAGCATCTATCAGGGGGGAAAACAGTAATGTTTCAGGGTACCTAAGATGTTAACTCTTTTTCTCTCAAGATTTTGATTGGACAATCTATCACTCTTATCTCCAATAGTTAATAGCCCTTCGTTTAAACCTTTAATTTCCCATTGTACAAATCATTTATACAATGGGAAAGAGTAGGAATTAAAACGCTTGGAGACTTGTATGAAACTGGAAAATTACTATCATTCAAACAATTACAACTAAAATATAATCTGGGAAACAATCAATATTTAAAATATTTTCAAATATGTGACTATCTGAAAAAATATGCACAAGATTATTACAATATGCCATTAGATCTACTGGATGAAGCAATGAAGACAAAGGCTGAATCAGCAAATTTAATATCATATTTATATAATATTATTTTAAATGTAGAAATACCAACAACCGAAGGTATTAGAAGAGACTGGGAACAAGTATTAGCTATTACAATTTCAAAAGAGAGGTGGGATGAACATTTATTAAATGTGCACAAATGTTCAATTAATGTAAGACACACTCTAATCCAATTTTACATAGATTATACTATTCAAAAACCAAAATAAGTAATTTTTTTCCCAACGTATCACCTATCTGATAAATGCCAGTCTCAAGAAGCTACTATAGTGCATTCATTTGTCTTTTGTATAAAACTTAAAAATTTTTGGACTGAAATCTTTGAAATCTTCACAAAATTATTTAAAATAAAACTGATACCAAAAGCAGAATGGATTATCTTTGGAACAATGGAAGGTAGCCCTGAATTAAATGTGTTTCAAAAGACCCTATTTGAATATGGGTTAATAACTGGAAAAAAGCTTGTTTTTAAATTTTGGAAAAACGCTCCTATACCAACAATAAATATGTGGATTTCAACTATGTTTGAAAACACTACACCTGGAAGATATGAGACTCCGCCTGGCAGGAAAATCAGATCGCTTTTATAGGACGTGGTCTGCATTTATAGACTTACTACAAGGATAGGGTGCAATAGTACTTTAAAAAGGCACCGGCGGCAGGTCTTGGTAAGAGGGGATGAAAAATTGTCGTTGGTATATTCCTTTTGCGTGATGTTTATAATAAAGCAACTGTCTTTTCCTTTTTTCTTCTTTCTCTTTCTTCTTTTTTAGGATCTATTTCCTAATTTCCTTTTTCTAATTCCTTGACTAAGGGGTCTATCTTCTTTCCCTTTGTCACGCTTCTTCACTTTCACAATTCTCTCTCACTTTCTTTATTTTCTCTATTTCTATCTTTTTTTTATAGCTTTAAAAAACGAAGGGGTACAATAAATGTAATAATATAAACGGGATGTGCATTGATGTAATTTACTGTACTTCGAATAAATAAAAATTTAAAAAAAAAGATTAGATTGGACCCAGATCACATGAAGCTCACAGAGTAAACAGTAATGATGAATGCACCAATAAATGCAAAGATGAGGGCAAAACAGAGGAATATGCAAAATTGTAGTGCAAGAGCTAAATAATGCAAAATAATATTAAATTACAATATCAAATAACTGAATAAGGTTGAGTTAAGCGTAAGAATATGTGCAGGAAGGAACTGCAGATGCTGGTTTACACCGAAGGTAGACATAACATGCTGAAGTAACTCAGTGGGTCAGGCAGCAACTCTGGAGAAAAGGAATAGGTGACGTTTTGTAGCAGGACGTCAGAAATGGGTTATGAAAGAGATAATTGGTTTTGGAGTTGGTTAGCAGTGGAGAAGAAGCTGTTCTTTATTATGGATGTCCGAGTCTTTAAACTCTTCTATCTTTTCCTATAAGATAAATAGAAGAGAAAAGGGAATGGGCTGGGTGACTTGTATCCTTGATGATATTTGCAGCATTCCTGATGCAATGCACTGTGATGATAGACTGGATGGTCCAGAGCAGAGCAGTTGTCACACCTGGCTGAGATGCATCCTGGCAGAATACTTTCTCTAGCACATCTTCAGAAGTCCAAGAGATTCCTCTTGGACATGTCAATCTCTGATGCCTAACAAGTAAATATGCTGATGTGCATCCTTGATCACTGCATCAGCATGAAGGTACCAGGTTGGGTTGCTGCGAATATGGATGCCTTGAAGTTTGTGGCCATCGCTACAGGAGTTCCTTTGATAAGGACAGGATTGTAATCACCCCCTTGCTTTCGTAGGTCATCAACAAACTCTTTAGTCTGGCTGAAGTTAAGAGCTAGTTTTTAATCCTGATAATATAACACCAGATTCTCAATCTCTTTCCAATACTTAATCTCATTGTTGTTGTAGATCGAGCTGGCCACAAGGGCCAGAGTATTTTTTTTGTATCTGCACTCTCTCTCTTGCTGAAACACTATTTTATGCCTTTTTTTCTCTTGCTCTACCATGATGTGAGCAAGATATTCCTGAATCTGCAACGACCAGGTTCAGGAATAGCTACTTCCCCACAGCCATCAGGCTATTAAACTTGGATCGGACAAAACTCTGAACATTAATAGCCCATATCTGTTATTTGCACTTTATCAGTGTATATATTTGTATTATGGTATCTGGACACACTGATCTGTTCTATAGTCATGCCTACTATGTTCTGTTGTGCTGAAGCAAAGCAATAATTTCATTGTCCTATCAGGGACACATGACAATAAACTCTCTTCAATCTTGAATCTTGAATGTATTTATGTAGAGTGTGATTTGCCTGGATAACAAACAAAAACAAAAGCTTTTAAACAACGGCTCTGCCCAAGACCGCAAGAGATTGCAGAGAGTTGTGGGTGCAGCCCAATCCATCACACAGACTAGCCTCCCCCTCATCAGCTTTATCTTCAGTTAATACTGCCTCATAAAAGAAGCTAGCATTATCAAAGGATGATTCCCTTTTCCCCTATCACCCCTCTACCATTGAGCAGAAGAGAGAAACGCTTAAAAGGACTTACCATCATTTAGGAACAGCATTATCAAACTATTGACTGGATCTCTCATAGCTTGTGTGAGCCTTGATCTCCCAATCTACCTTGTTATAACCCATACACTTTTTTTTAATATGCGCTTTCTTTGCAGCTGTAACGCTATAATACCATAGCACTATGTTCTGCGCTCTGGTTATTTTTCTCTTTGCAATACCAGCTGTGCTTATGTATTGTTTGACTGTAGTCATTTATTGTATGATTTGACTGGATAGCGTGCGCAACAAAGCACAATTCCACTGTATCTCAGTACATGTGACAGAAGTAAACCAAGTCCCATTTTTCTCACACCAGCATTGCAGGGGACTGGAATCTATAGATGCTGCCTGACCTGCTGAGTGTTTCCAGCATTTTGAGTTTACGTTTCATTAATGGGCTTGTCCCACTTACATGACTTTTTCAGCGACTGCCGGCACCTGTCATAGGTCGTCGAAACGTTTCAACATTTGAAAATTCAGCGGCGACCAGAGAGACGCTACGACTCTTTGGGTGACTAGGAGACCACTCGCGACCATACCGGCGACACCCTGGCGACATGTCACGGGGTGAAGCCTGTCTGGCCGTGAGTAGTCGCCCAAAGAGTCGTACCGTGTTCTGGTTGCCGCTGGATTTTCAACGTTGAAAATTTTCAGTGATGGGTGCCGGCAGTCGCCGAAAAAGTCCCGTGAGTGGGACAGGCCCTTTAATGTTTTGTTTTGTTTAGTTTAGAGATGCAAAGAGGCCCTTTGGCCCTCCGAGTCCAAAGATCACCCGTAGACCAGTTCAGATGTGATCTGTTTGCATTCTGCACACTTGAGGCAATTCACTGAAGTCAATTAACCCATTAACCTGCACGTCTTCACAATGTTGGAGGAAACTGGAGCACCCAGAGAACATAAGAAATAGAAACACAACTAGCCATTCACCCCTCTGTGCCTTTTACCTATTAAATAAAATCAAGGCTGTTCTTTTACCTCGCTATCCCACTCGAATCCTACACTTCTTGATTCTATCAGTACTATCTAAAAATCTGTAGATCCCTATCTTAAATAGACTGTGTGGATAAACCTCCACAATGTAAAGAATTCCAGATTCACCGCCCTATAGGTAGTGAAACAGTAAGATTAAACAAGAACTTAACAGTTTGAAGTTTGATCTTTATTTTATGAGGAGTTACGATGAGCGATTACGTGAAGAACCCCGCCAGTCGGCATGCGTGTCAATCTTCAAAGCAGCAGTGTGAAATCACAGAAGAACAACAATTGAAGTATTATAGTAAGATTATAGCTCTAGAACTACCTGATGAGCTTCGTGATATGAGGGTTGGGAGCGGTGGCCACGTAATCGCTCATCGTAACTCCTCATAAAATAAAGCTCAAACTTCAAACTGGTAAGTTCTCGTTTAATCTTACTATTTTACTGCGGAGTCACGTAGTGATGCCGTGAAGACTTTAAGGTCTGGGATTTTCACGCTGATCCCAAATCCAGCGTATCACATTGCAAGCAGTTGACTCAGGAGGAGTGAATTAGTAACAACATTGATTCATGATACTGATTAACATGTTAATGTTTTAATTCACAACTAACAAAAATATATACAATAGCAACTCCACTCTCCCAGGGAGAAGCTATGATGCAGAATTTAACACAGAGTGGGCGAACACTCCGGATTCAACAAGCGGCTTGTAGAACCTCTGAAAAGTCGATTCATTTGATCATCCTGCGGTCGTGAGGATATGGTCTAGAGGGACGTCCATTGCCCTCGCCGCTGACGTTGATGCCGCCCTGGTGGAGTGAGATTTTAAATGTTCAGTATTAAGTCCTGCACACCCCAGGACTTGCTTCAGCCATCGTGAGATGGTCTGCGATGACACTTGCATATGTGGCTTTTTGTGGCTTATATATAGTGCTACCTCGGAGCCTCTGAGGCTCTTCGTGATGTCAATATAACGCTTCAAATGCGCCACTACACACAGCCGGGCATCTGTGGGATAGCTGACAATATAAGCTTGTAGCCGGACACCCCTGGTCTGCTCTGTTTGAGTAAGTCATAGATATGAAAGGTAATGTCATTCTGTGATGACACCATCCTGTCCAGACGCAGTTGTGGAGAGTCTGAACCCCGTTGCGCTGATGTAAGCGCCATGAGCATTACCAACTTGAGGGTGATACTTGGTAAGGACAATAATGTGGCTGTTCCCCATTGACAGAACACCGTAAGTACCATGCTCACATCCTAGATTTCAGAGTACCTAGGCCTTGGAGGATTAGAATTAAACACACCCTTCATGAATCTTGATATTAACGGATGTGACCCTAGTGGATGGTGTCCTGACCCCTGGCACAGGTACGATGACAGGACACTCCTGGCACTGTTGATGGCACTGTAACTCAACTGTAATTTCATTGAAATGTAAGTGGGATAGGAATTCTAGCACATCTGGGATGGAGGTTGTGTGGTAAGTAATGTTTTCATGTAAGCAAAATTCCTCCCATTTCCTGATATGGGAGATGTACTGCCTTTTTGTGCTATTCCTCCAGGATGACATGATGATATCCATAGTCTGATTGGAGAGTCCCAAACCCAGGTATAGCCTTCTTAAAATCTGCAAATCAACAAATTTACTCTGTCATTCAATGGGTGTGGATCCCCAGTCACAGGGTGCACCAATAATTTTTTTCGTTTTGGAACCACCATAATAGGGTGGGTGATTATGCCCGAAATGAGCAGGAACCATGGCTGTGTAGCCAGTCGGGTACCACCAAAACCCCTGCAGCAGAGTCCTGCTTGATCTTGGTCAGGCACGGACTAATGAGGCTGAAGGGGGGAAAGATATATACAAACATTCTGCCCCAGCACAGTGAGAATGCATTCACTGCCACTGCCCCTGGGTCTGGTTCCCATGAAACATACTTCGGTACCTGGTGATTAAGTCTGGATGCAAACAAATCGATATCTGGCATCCCATACCGAAGGACAATTTCATTAAATAATCCTGATTCAACATCCACTCGGTGTTGTCGTTGAATTTACGTGACCTGGTGTCTGCCACCATATTGAGTCTGCCTGCCAAGCAGACAGCTGAAATCCAAATATTATTTTTAATGCACCAGTGCCAAATAATGTTAGCCAATCCGTCACAAGATTTCGACTTGATTCCACCCATGTGATTGACATACGCCACTGCCATGGTGTTGTCAATCTGTAGCTGAACATGTAAGTGATGTTTGGTGGTAATAAAAAGCTTTGAGCCCATAAAATGCTCCTAAATGTTCTAAATAATTTATTCCATGTGATTGGAGAATCAACGCCTCATGCATATTCCATCTGCCTCCACAGCTAGACCTGGTATCAGTAGCTCCCCAACCTAGGGCACTGACATCAGTCTGTAAAATAAGTGAAGGTGCTTCAGTAAAAATTTTGCCATAACAATTTAATATGTTTCTAATCCACCACTGTACTTCTGCAATGGCTTCAGATGGTAAGTGCATGGGCCGATTGTAATGACTTGTATGTATTCTCAGTGCCTGTACCTTTGCCCTGTGTAAATGTTGGTAGTGCAAAGGTCCATATTGGGCTGCTGGAAAGGCAGCTACCAATTTACCAATTAAGCTGGCGATCTGTTTAATTGAGGGTGATTGCTCCCTCAAGATACAGCCTTCAATTAAATCTACTCTCTTACACTGGGACAGAGTCACAGACATGTGATTGGAATCAACTGTGAATCCCAGATAGTCAATTAGGTTAACCTGCACCAATTTCGATTTAACTGGGTGCACCACGACTTGAACAGCTGAAACTGATAACTCGGCTGCGTCAAAGGTGTTTCCAATGATTAAAATGTCATCTAAGTAGGCCATGACAATATGGCCTTGTGACCGTAATAACCCAAGTACTGGTTTTAGCAGCTTTGTAAATAGGCGAGGGGCTGAGGTCAATTCATTAGGTAGAGCTCGAAATTGCCACAATTGTCCCATCCAGCTAAATTTCAAATATCTGCGATAGTCTTTATGAACAGGCTCTGAATAATACGCATCCTGGAGATCTATACATGCCATATAACACCCCATGGAAAGCAATTGCTTGGCAGTAGCAAATGTTTCCATTTTAAAGTGCTGATACTGCGCAAACGGATTAAGTCCTGTTAGGTCCAAAATAATCCGACACCCACCATCCTTCTTTGGTTTCGGAAACACATTAGACATGAATTGATGCGTTTGATAGATTGTTTTCTCAATTACCCCCTTGAGGCATAATTTTGCTATTTCAGCTTGGATCATCAAATTCTCTGTTTGTGAGAAGATGAGTGCCCGTTTTGGCTTGTGCTGGGTGGGTGGACACAGGTTGGGAATAAATTAAATTTTAAACCCTTGAATACTCTGCAGTGTAAACACATTCGATGTGATTTTATACCATTCTCCCAGAAACCCATGTAACCTCCCCCCAATTGGTAGGCAATTCTCTCTCAATATGTTTCGACATATCCTAGCCAGACCCAGCTACCTCCAAGGTTACCGGCAGTGCACTTTGCCTGTTTCTGGGTGATAAAGGCATGTTCCCCCGTGCTCCTGCTGGGGAGCGGCAGCTGAGCGTATTAAACAGTCGGCTTGGTCCTTGCCCAGCCCCGGTTTCGGCAAACCACTTGTAGGGATACTGCTGTCAAAGGATTCTGCTGGCCACTGGTGCCTTGATGAGCCCGACGGTTTTGACCTCGTCGTCCAGCTCCTTCACTCTTTTAGCCAGGTCTTCCCCAAATAAGAGGTTCGGCAGCTGGACATTGCCAGGCTTGCATAAGGCAGCAAACCTGGGATTAATGGTGGGGCGAATGGCACTCTTTCTGAGGCAGTTAATTTCAAAGTGCACATTGCACATGAGAGCCAGGGCATCCTGCTGAACTTCAGTCAGGGGCCCACCATCCACCGACCTACCAAAAGCCGTTATTCTGGATGCCAGCAGCTTCAGCACCCGCTGCAGTTTCATCTCCTGCACGCGGATGCCCCCATGTGGCCCCAAATGGCATGGTTTACTGTCGGCACCTTCAGCTGGATGCAGTTCTCTGGGATATCATATTTTTTGGCCGTGGTGTCCATGGCCAGCTCCTGGAGCTGGTGCGAGGCCAGGTAATTTATGCTGGCAACCAGCTCTTCACCAAGCGGCTCGCCAGTGTCTGTAGGGACGGCAAACCTGGCCGCCAGGAATGGGACCTCTGGCGCTTGCCCCTCGTCCCGTGGGGCAGCCCCCATCGCTAAGCCCTCTGAATCGGCGTCAGATTCAATCTGACCCGGTATACTCTCCTCGTCCAGGAGGGAGACACTAGGCAGCCCTGTAGGCTTGGAGAGGCCGGCGCTCTTGATGGAGCATCCTCTCCAACAGGAGCTCCATCCTGGATACCCGTTCCGTGGTTTCCATTCTTAAGGGCGAACCATCTTGACCGGACTTGTTCGAGTCTATCGGTCGGACAGACTTTCGAATGGCCTTACGCCCCTCCGGCGTAGGCACAGTGTCCTCAGACACCAAGTCTGTAGTCGCTGGGTTGATGAGCTAGGCGGCTGCCCGCTACCCGCACTCCCGTGGGCTTGAGATGTTTTTGGCACGGCTCGCCTTGCTGCTTCTGATTTCTCCATGTTTGGACTTGTCCTCCTGGTACAAGAATTACCAAATGCCGAGACCTCCAATAAGTTAAACACTTACCTGAGGCTTATTAAACTTACCGCTGGAGAAGCGCTGCTCTTCCCCGCCGGTCGCTGCGCCATGCGTCAGACATAATGACGCGCATGTCGACTGGCTGGGTTCTTCACAGAATCACTCACGTGACTCCGAAGTAAAATTTCTTCCCATCTTTGTCCAGAATGTACAACACTTTATTTTGAGACCATGTCTCCTGCTTCTAGATCCCCAGCTATGGAAAACATTGACTCAACAGGGGCGGCTCAGTGGCCTAACAGTAAAATTGCTGCTTTATAGCATCAGAAACCCGAGTTAGATCCTGACTACGGGTACTGCGTTTATGGAGTTTGTACTTTTTTCCTGTAATCGCGTGAGTTTTCCCCGGGTGCTCTGGTTTCTACCCAAAGGCATACAGGTTTGTTAAAAAAGGAACTGCAGATGCTGGAGAATCGAGGGTACACAAAAGGCTGGAGAAACTCAGCGGGTGCAGCAGCATCTAAGGAGCGAAGGAGATAGGCGACGTTTCGGGTAGAGACCCTTCTTCAGACATAAGGGACTTTAAGTCTAGCCTGAAGAAGGGTCTCGACCCGAAACGTCGCCTATCTCCTTCACTCCTTAGATGCTGCTGCACCCGCTGAGTTTCTCCAGCCTTTTGTGTACCCCAGGTTTGCAGGTTAATTGGCCAATAAAAATTGTAAATTGATCCTAGTGTGTAGGATAGTGCTGGTATCTGGGGTGATCGCTGGTCGGCGCGGACTCAGGCTGAACAGCCTGTTTCCACGCTGTATCTCTGAAGTCTAATCTAACCTGTCCAATCTCATAGGTTTCTTCTGATTCTCCTAAACATAAGGGACTTTAAGTCTAGTCTGCAGAACCTCACTTCATAAAACAAAGCTACCATTCCAGGAATCAGTCTTGTCTACATTCTCTTTATGGCAGGTTTATCCTCCTAAGGTGACAAGACTAGACCTGTACACAGTATTCCAGATGCAGTCTCACCAGGGGTCTGTATAATTGGAGCACAATGTCTCAGCTCATGTACTAGGATCCTCTTGATGAAAAGGGAAACATGCTCCTTGCCTTCCTGATCGCTTGCTCAACCAACATGTTCGGTGATTTTAGTGATTAATGTACAAGGTCACTTGGCTCCAGTGAACAGCAGCACCTTCAGTCTCTCACCATTAAAGAATTGACATGAGTTTGTACTTTCTCCCTGTGAACATGTGGGTTTTTTCCAGGAGCTCTGGTTTCCTCCCACATTCCAAACATGTGCAGGCTTGTAGGTTAATTGCATCTAGTATGTAGGATAGAACTATTGCACGGATGATGGTTGGTCGGAGTGGACTCCGCAAATTACCAAACCTTTCTGGATTTCTTTCCACCACAGTGGATGGTCTCACATTTTTCCACATTATCCTCCATCGGCCATGTCCCTGGTCCTTCACATTGCTTATCTCTATCGCCTCAGGCTTCCCTGCGGCTCCCTACAGCTCACACTTGGTATCACCAGCAAACTGAGAGATAATCACACTTGAGTTTCGTTTAGTTTAGAGATTGATCCCTTGGAATGGCGGGACTGTCATATGAGGAAAGATTGAAAAGACTAGGCTTGTATTCACTGTAGTTTAGAAGGATGAGGGGGATCTTATAGAAACATATCCTGTCTGTCTGTCTGTCTGTCTGTCTGTCTGTCTGTCTGTCTGTCTGTCTGTCTGTCTGTGTGTCGCATTCCATTTGATTCCATGGTCCGCCAAAACCACATGCTCAAACTCCGTTATTTTTTCCATTTCACTAGCAATTCGCTTCTACATTCATGGATTTACTCCTCATTACATTTAGACATATTTATGTACACATTTTTTAACACACTCACTAATTTTAAAATCGAAACGGCATCTCACGAGCTGCTTACGTCACAATCCCACATGCCGACCAATCCCAAGCCGCTTTTCTCCCGGCTCCCCCCCTCCCTCCCTCCCTCCTCCAACTACGCTCACGCCTCCCGCAGCTGGACTCGCCCGCACGCTCCAAACCCCCCCACCCTCCAACTATGCTTGCGCCGTGCCTCCCGCAGCTGGAATCGCCCGCGTGCGTGCCCACTCAAACCCCCCCCGTTCTCAAAATGTTCTGCCAATGGGAGGAGAGATAAGGCATCAGTTCCGTGAGGCTGGCGCAGCTCGCGGAGCCCTGCCCGCCTGCGCGCCCCTCACATCCCCTGCGCACTCCAGAGAGTCACAAGCAGGATCTTTGGTCAGAAGCCCACAGCTCCACTCCCACGCCGGCATGCTCTGCAGATCGGGAGATGAGATAAGGCTACGGGCGGGCGGGGTAAGGCTCGATCCTGGGGAGGTGAAGAGGGGGAGTTGGGGGATTGAGGGAGAGGAGGGAGTAGGGAGGGAGAGGGGGGAATGGGGGAGGTGAGGAGGAAGAGTGTGGGAATAGAGGGAGAGGAGTGGGTATGATAGGGAGTGGGGAATAGATGAACTGCCCCCACCCCTCTCCCCCTCCCCACTCTTCCCCCTCTCTCCCCCCTACCCCTCTCACCCTCTCTCCCCACCCCATCTCCTCCCCCCTTCCCCCTCCCTCCTTCCCTTCCCCCCCTCAGCCCCCCTCTCTCCCTCTCTCGCTCTCTCTCCCCTCTCTCTCCTCCCATCCCCCCACCCTCACCCCCCCTCTCCCCCACCCTCCCTCTCTCTCTCTACCCTTCTGTCCCTCCCTTTCTCTGTCTCGTTCACTTCTCTCCCCTCTCCACTCTCTCTCCCCTCTCTCTCTCTGCCCTCACTCTCCCCTCTCTCTCTTATCTGACACCTCTGCTCTCCCTATGCGTCAGTGTCTAGGGCGTTATTAAAAGGAACTCATTAATAATATTAATATATATCAAAAGGGTAGTTAGTGTGGGGGTCTAGTGTATGTGACTCTCCCCCGCATCCCCCCCCCCCCCCCCCACAAATGCGTCTCCACTTGGTCTAGTATACTTTTAAAATTCTCTGTGTGTGTTGTGTGTTTGTGGGTGTATGTCAGACTTGGCCTCTTGATTTTAATCTGTCGCCAAAACCACACAATCAAACTCAGAGAAATTTTCCATTTTGCTAGACATTGCACTTTTACCCATTCACGGATCCTCCCCCCACCTCGCCCCTCCTCATTACATTTAGACCCCATCTCTTTATGTACAGATTCCGCCCTTTTAATAAAATCCTTCACCCACCCCCCCCTCCCCCACACTCACTCATGTTGTGGCCTCCTCCTGTCCAGCCACCACAAACTGGCAGCTGCTGCAGCCCGCTCTCCTCCAAAAACGCCACCATTTTTTTTTTTCCGTTGGCAATTTTCGCTGCTGCCGACCTGGCTTATTTTGCTGCCGATTTCGCTGCGATTTTGCTGCCGATTTCACTTCCTCCATTCCCCCCCCCCCCTCCGCGCCACCCCCCCCCCCCCTCCCGGGCCCGGCTCGGCTCTATCACGCTGGCTCAAGCCAAAGATCGCCCCTCTTCCACCACTGCTTTTCGCCTTGCTCCGAAATACAGCGGGGGAACAGCCGATCTTTGCCTTGAGCCAGAGGGAAGGCAGGGAAAACTTCCAATCCAACAGCAGAGTCGCTCCATTAATGGATTCATTCCACAGTGAGTTCAGTTCGGTAACAACCCCCCCCCCCCCCCCCACCCCTCCTCCCTCCAACACAATTTACAGAAGCCAATTAACCTACAAATCTGCATGTCTTTGGAGTATGGGAGGAAAACGGAGCATCCGAAGAAAACCCATGTGGCCACTGTGAGAATGTACAAACTCCTTACAGGTACCCATGGTCAGGATCAAACCCGGATCTCTCAGGCAGCAATTCTATCGCTGCACCACCATGTCACCTTCCAGCTACCATTTAGGAGTTATTTATATGCCACTATAAGGATTCATAATATGGTGTGGCCTCATTCAGGACATTAGAAGTACACATTATAGAAATAATGGAAGACTTTAAAGCTATATGTAAACTTGACAAATTAATAATACTGCAGTAGCACGGTGCATCCTGCTTGATTTGATTTATTATTTCAAAAGAGCCTAAGATCAAACAATAATTCAGCCATAGTCTTAAATGCTGCTCTCGACTTGGTTTGTGAATGCATGACACTCAGCTCTCTTTACTGTGAGGCGGAGCTTCTGAATACCTTGATCATAGTCATCTCTAGACAAAGCTTGTATAGTCTAGATATCTTACTGACACAGTAAAGCAATTATAATTCTTCTCCTGTAATGGTGTTAACTACTATTAAGATTCATCCTAGTCTACCTCCTTGTTTATAAAGAATTCATCAACAACCTTCCTTCCATCGTGTAGTCAGAAGGTGAGATGATTGATGATGAGTCCCAGCAAATGATGTTCTCGATTCCCTTACCCTGGCAAGAAACACTCTGCATCCACCTGATCTATTCCTCTCATGACTTTGCACACCTATATAGGATCACCCCTCATCCTCCTGCCCTCAAGGTATAGAATCTCAGCCTGCTCAACCTCCCCCTATAGCTCAGGCCCTTGAATCCTGGCAATAGCATCGTAAATCTTCTCTGCACCCTTTCCAACTTGACAACCCTTTCCATCTTTCTGCACCCTTTTCATCTTTCCTACAACATGGTGCCCAGAACAGAACATAATATTCTAAATGCGGTCTCACCAACGTCTTATACAACATGACCTCCCAACTTCTATACTCCAAGTTCAGTAATCATGATTTCAAACTTAATGCCTGCTTCATGTGATATTATTCCACTCACATCTGACCTGTGAATGAAATGGGTGTCAAGGGCAAATAAGTAAGTTTATTACCATTTTGCTTAAATGCCCCGAATGTCAAAGGAAGTGATTAGTTGAGAGATACAGCATGGAAACAGGCCTTTGCCTCACTGAATTCACATTGACCATTGGTCACCCATTCATACTGCACATTAGGGGCAAAATGCAGAGGTCAATCAATGCACAAACCCACATGTCTTTGGCATGTGGGAGGAAACCAGAGTACCAGGAGGAAACCAACGGAGTCACAGGGAGAACATGCAAACTCCACACAGACAGCACCCGAGGTCAGCATCTCTGGTACTGTGAGGCAGCAGCTCCGTTAGTTGCGCCACTGTGCCGCCCTTGTACCTTGTGCCTTTCCTTGTCTAGTACCTTTCATGTACCAAGTCTTGTACCTTTCACAGCTTGAAGTCGTATATTTTCACCACTGAAAGCTCTTCATGGCTTGTGAAGTACTTGTGAAGTGTTATAATTTCGGAAGCACAATAGCTGATCTGCGTTCAAGCAATTCCCCACAAAGTTGATCAAAGTGACACACGGGTTAAGTGAGGGTTAAACGTTGGTCATGGACCTTATTGGCCTGTCCCACTTAGACGATTTTTCAGGCGACTGCCGGCGACTGTCAGAGTGGAGCAAACACACACACATCGCCTCCTTCACCAGCCCGTTATGCAGGCGGGGTCAGGGCATGCAGGGCACGCTATCTGAGTGAAATTCACACGGTGCAAAGCCAGGGTGATACAGACACACACCGCGATGAGCAGGAAGGTTGGCGCTGTAATTAAGACGGCTAGTGTACGGTAAGTCCTTTAAAAGAGAGGGGGGAGAGGGGTGGAGACAACTTTTAAGAAGCCAGTGATACACGGCTGTGAAGCTTGGCGGAGATTAACGTTACCGGTCGGTTATCCTTGGTTCTGAAAACTACTGCTTACCCTTTTTTCCCCAATGAGCCAATGAAATACACCGGTCAGCACCGGTTACAACCTACGATAACCTACGAGAACCTTCGACCTCCTGGCAACCTACTAGGACCGCCTCGCGACCCACCTACGGCACGAGAATTCTCACTACTCTCCATGGCGACCATAATGAGGCCGCGACTAGTTCCCAGAATGCGGGAACTCCTCGCGACCATGTGGCAACCGCATAGTCTCCTGCAGTTGCCTAAGTGGGACAGGCCCACTGAAATTCAGCAGTGCAACCACGGCATTCTCTCGTGATCGAGGCTAAATGGTTTCCACATTGAAAGACAGGTCCTCCAGCAGTGCAGTGCTCACTCAGTACCACATGCAATCAGCCTGAAGTCTCTGGAGTGAGAGCTGAAACTGAATGCTCTGATTGCGAGACAGCAGTGTTTCTAGTGGAACAGAATGCAAATGAGAGACGGTAAAGGGTATTCGAAACAGGATGGACTGCACCGGCGCAGAATCTATTGAGCAAGTACTAGCACCTCAACATTAATAGTAATTAAAAGCACTTTAGGAGCAATTATGAAACAATTGTTGTTAAAATAGTGACAATATTAGTGCTGATATGTTCTCCACCATGTTAGGCAGTGTGCTTTCCAATCTGCTGTGATGGTTGGTAATATCTGTACAATTTTAAACAGATTGCTTGCAATAACTACACACGGGCATGCGTACAGAAAGGTACAGCAACACGGTGAAGAGCTGAGTGTGCATTACAAATTGAAGGAATGATTATTAAAATGCTATCAGCCGTGAACTGTACTCCAGCCCTGAATTGCAGTCTGCTGGAGCTTAATTCGTTTTTTGGCACATGGTGCATGTGGTTGTGGCAGATGTACAAGCCAGGCATCCTTCCTTCAAACTCAATGATTGATTGACTTACGAGATACAGCATCGACACAGTCCCTTCAGCCCACTGAGTCCATCGATCACCTGATCACTCTAGTTCCATGTTATCCTACATTTGCATCCACTCCCTAAGCACTAGGGGCAATTTACAGAGGCCAATTCGCACTTCCAAACTCACACGTCTTTGGCATGTGGGAGGAAACCAGTTCACCCGGAGGAAACTCCCTGGGAGAATGTGCAAACTCCACACAGGCAGCACATGGGATCAGGATTGAATCCAGACATCTGAGACAGTGAGGTAGCCCAACCAGTTCTGCCTTGTGGCCTGAGGTGAAACGCTATTAATAAAATCTACATATTTACAAAAATGTTTATGTGGAAAATTCCTGTACAATTTGTATAATTGTAACCTTAATTTATATTTGCATTCATGTATCATCTGCTTCTTTAAAAATTTCAATCAAGGTGCAAAGTTAAATGTGCCAGGCTCACATACATGAACATTGCTCTTTTTAATTCATTTATTGAGATGTGAATACCATTGGCAAATCAGATCAGCAACAGCTTCTTCCCTTCTATTATCAGGCTGTTGCAAGCACCTTCCATCAGTAGGGTAGAGTCCGATTCACTACCACCTCAATGCAGACATTGGACTTTGTCTCTGGAACTGGTGCACTACACTGCTGAGAACCCATTCTGCACTCTGCATCTTTTCCTGCCCTCTACCTATTGTACTTGAGTTTGATTTGATTGTGTTTATGTTTAGAATTATCTGAGCTGATTGAATAGCATGCAACACAAAGTTTTCACTGGTACCTCGGGACATCTGACAATAGTAAACCTAAACTTAAATCATTTAGAATCATAGAGACTCATAGAGTCATACTGTGTGGAAACAAGCCCATTGGCCCAAATTGCCCACACCAACCAACATGTCCCATCTACACTAGTCCCACCTGCCTACATTTGCCCCATATCTCTCTAAACCTATCCTACACATGTACCTGTCTAAATGTTTTTTAAACATTGCGTTGGTCCCTGCCTCAACAACCTCCTTCGGCAGCTCGTTCCATACACTCACCACCCTATGTGTAAAAAAGTTACCCCTCAGTTTCCTATTAAATCTTTCCACCCTCACCTTAAACCTGCATCTCTGGTTCTCGATTCCCCTTCTGTGGACAAGAGACTCTGTGCATTTACCCGATCTATTCCTCTCATGATTGTGTACACCTCGATAATGTCTTGTGTAACTGCAGCATGACGTCTCAACTTCTACACTCAATACTCTGATTGATGAGGGTCCAGTGACCATCTGTGACATATTCATTGCCCATTTTTCAATTACTTTGGGCAGTAAGGGTATAAGGGAATAACATGCATGCACATTTACACACGCATGCTTGCCTACACACCCACACACACAGACACACGTACTAGGCATCAACCCTGGAGAACATCGATAGGTGACATTTCGGGTTGGACCCTTTTCTAGTGTGCGTCCGAAACTGACTCGCTGAGTTACTCCAGCATTTTGTGCCTTTCCTGGACAACCAGCATCTGCAGTTCATTGCTTCTCCACAGAGTAGGCAAAAGCATCTCTCTCCTCCATTTGCAACGGTTACATGTGAGCCACAAACTGTTTAGATCTCTGTGGTTTATAAATCAGGAACGATTGTCAAGCCAGAAGCTAACATGAACAAAATATCTCGGCAAAACAACAGGAGATAACAGAGTATGAATGACAGGGGAAAATGGACCAAAAGAACTAATGTCAGCTAAAGTACAAAGGAAGGATTCATCAGAGACCAAAGCTACATTGCTCATGCCTACAGGTGTTTTATTTTTGTTTCCGTTTGGGGAGCCTGGCTTCAACGCTTCTTTTTATATCTGGTGGCATCTGCTGATCTCTACGGGAAAGCTGGACTCAGTTACTTGCTCACGAACAACTCAAGCTGCAAATTAAAGACGGCAAAGATTTCTGATGGAAGGTCATTGACCTAAAACACTCACCCTGCTACTTTTACCACAAAGAATACTCAACTGCTGAGTATTTCCAGGATTTTCTGTTTTTATTTCCAGCATTGGGATGGCACGGTAGTGCAGCAGTAGATTTGCTGCCTTACAGCGGCAGAGATCTGGGTTTGATCCTGACTCCGAGTCCTATCTGTACTGAGTTTGTACATTATCCCCGTGACCTGCATGAGTTTTCTCCAGGAGCTCCGGTTTCCTCCAACACTCCAGAGACGTACAGGTTTTGGCTAATTGGCTTGGTAACATTGCAAACTTTGCCTAGTGTAGCATTAGTGTGTGGGGAATGCTGGTCAGCGCGGTCTCGGTGGGCCGAAGGGCCTGTTTCGGCGCTGTATCTCTAATCTACACTAAACATTGCAGAAATATTGGTTTGGATTTCCTCAACTTAAATTTTATCTTATATTCTACTTTGAACTGTTATTTGAGCAGCTTCTTCCAAACAACCATCGGGTTATTAGTTTAGTTGAATTTAGAGATACAACGCGGAAACAGGCCCTTCAGCCCACCTAGTCTATGCCGACCAGTGATCACCCATCCACTAGTTATATCCTACACACAAGGGACAATTTACTGAAGGCAATTAACCTACAAACCCGCACATCGTTGGAATGTGGGACGAAAAACTGGAGCATCCGGAGCAAACACACGGGTCCACAAGGAGAACATGCAAACTCCACACGGACAGCACCTGTAGTGAGGATCGAACCTGCATCTCTGGCGCTGCAAGGCAGCGGCTCTGCTGCACCAAGACCCACTAAGCACTACAGCCTCCAATTAAGCTCTGAACTACTGTATATCGGCTTGGGGGCATTGCTTTTGTAGTTGCACTATTATTGTTGTAGTCATCTGTTGTGGTGCTGCAAATCAGAATTTCATTGTTCCATGTCAGGACATTTGACAATAAAACACTCTGGAAACGCTCTTGCCTCTTGACCCCTTGTAAATGTTCTCCTTACGTCTCTGAAAATAGAGGCCGACATAAGCAAATTGGAATCCATTTAATTTTTACAGGTTCAGCAAAGTAGATATGAGGACCATCTTATTCAAAATGGAAGGTAAAAGCAGAAAATGCTTCTAATATTCGGCAGGTCGGGCAGCATCAATGGATAGAGAAACAGAATTAATATTCACTCTTGACAGATCTTGGACAACTCAAAGATTATACAACGGCAAAATGCTGTGAACCAAAGAGCTGGAGCAACTCAAAGGGTCAGTTAGCATCCTAAATGTCTTACTAGTTTCACTGTCCATATTGCCTCATTATCACCTCTTCCACAACCCACAATGAACCATTGTGGGTTCCACCTTTCATTAATCATCCTTGATTTGTTCATTCTTTTGTTCCTGTACCTTTTCATATCTCTATTTTCCATCTCCCCTGACTCTCAATCTGAAGCAGGGTCTCCACCTGAAATGTGACTTTTCGGTTCTATATTACCTCACTTTCACATCTGCTCTCTACACACCAGGGGCAACTTCCCGAGGCCAATTATCAACAAATCCGCACATCTTTGGGATGTAGGAGGAAACCGGAGCACCCAGAGTAAACCCATGCAGTCACAGAGAAAACGTGCAAACTCCACACAGGCAGCATCTCAGGGTCTCTGGTGTTATGAGGCTCAATCAGCTGCACCCCTATGGCTCTGTGGAGGGAAATGGGCCAACAGTGTTTCAGGCTGAGACCGTTCTTCAGACTGATGAAGAAGACTGCTGGTTTAAATTTACCTTAAAGCACCAGCTGTCTCCCCACAACTCCAACAGTCTGAAGAAGGGTCTCGACCCGAAACATCGTCTGTCCATTTCAACTCCACAGATGCTGCCTGACCTGCTGAGTTCTTCCAGCAGACTGTTTTGTGTGGGACCTTATCAAAGGCTTTCTGAAAGTTCAGCTACACTACATCCACTGGCTCTCCTTCATCCATTTTACTTGTCACCTCAAAAAATCCTCCAGAAGATTAGTCAAGCAGGATTTCCCCTTCATAAATCCATGCTGACTTGGACTAATCCTTTTACTGCTATCCAAATGCACCGTTATTACCTCTTTAATAATTGACTCCAGCATCTTTCCCACCACCGATGTCAGGCTAACTGATCTGTAATTCCCTGTTTTCTCTCTCATTCCTTCCTTGAAAAGTGGGATAACATTAGCTATCTTCCAATCCACAGGAACTGATCCTGAATCTATAGAACATTGCAAAACGATAACCAATGCGTCCACGATTTCTAGAGCCACCTCCTTGAGTACCCTGGGATGCAGACCATCAGGCCCTGGGGATTTATCAGCCTTCAGTCCCATCAGGCTACCCAATACTATTTCTCGCCAAATGCAAATTTCTTTCAGTTCCTCTGTCTCCCTCGATCCTCTGTCCTCTAGTACTTCTGGGAGATTATTTGTGTCTTCCTTAGTGAGGACAGAACCAAAGTACCTGTTCAACCACGTTCTCCATAATAATTTCACCTGTTTCTGCCTTCAAGGGAAGACATTTGTCTTTACTAATCTTTTCCTTTAACATTCCTAAATAAGCTTTTACTATCCTTTTTTATATTCTTGGCGAGCTCACCTTAGTACTTCATCTTTTCAGCCCGTATTGCCTTTTTTGTTACCTTCTGAGATTCTTTGAAAGTTTCCCAATCTTCTGGCTTTCTGCTACTCTTTGCTATGTTATGCACCTTTTAGTTTTATACCGTCCCTAACTTCCCTTGTCAGGCGCGGTTGCATCTTAACCCCCTTAGAATCTTTTTTCCTCATTGGAATGAAATGATCCTGCATCTTCTGGATTATGCCCAGAGATTCCTGCCACTGCTGTTCCACTGTCATTCCTGCTAGGATCCTTTTCCAGTCGACCTTGGCCAGCTCCTCTCTCATGCTTCATTGTCCCCTTTGTTCAACTGCAACACTGACACTTCTGATTTAACCTTCTCCTTCTCAGATTGCAGATTAAAACTTATCATATTATGGTCACTACCTCCTAGCAGTTCCTTTACCTCAAATTCCCTTATTAAATCTGGTTCATTCGCCAACAAAATCCAGTATTGCCTTCTCTCTGCTAGGCTCCAATACAAGCTGCTCTAAGAATCCATCTCGGAGGCATTCTACAAACTACCTTTCTTGGGGTGCAGAACCAACCTGATTTTTCCAGTCTACCTGCATATTGAAATCTCCCATAACCACAGTGGCATTACCTTTGTTACATACCAATTGTAATTCCTGCTGCAACTTGCACCCTACAGTATATCCAGGCTACTGTTTGGGGGCCTGCAGATAACTCCTGTTAGTGTCTTATCTTTACAATTCCTCAATTCTATCCACAGTGACTCTACATCGACAATCCCTATGTCACCCCTCGCAAGGGACTAAATTTCATCCCTCACCAACAGAGGTACCCCACCCTCCTCCTCTGCCCACCTGCCTGTCCTTTCTATAGGACGTATAACCCTGAGTATTCAGTCCCCGATCCTCCTGCAGCCATGTCCCTGTAATCCCCACAATATCATATTTACCAATCTCTAACTGAACCTCAAGCTCATCCACTTTACTTCTTATACTTCATGCATTCATATATAATACTTTTAATCCATTACTCACCTCATCTTTCACATCGATTCCTATTTCACTTGGCCATTCTCTCCTATCACTTCATGAGCTTTCTGTCCTGTTAATTCTGGTATCTTTCTTAACTTTTACTGTGCTCTCTTTCCCTTTAATCCATCCTTTTTTTCCCAATTTGTCTGTCCCCCCCCCCCCCCCCGCCCCCCCCCCCCGCCCCCCCTCCCCATATTTGAGAATACAAATATGCTAGGGAAGTTTGAGATCTGAGCCGAGGCTCTATAAGGTGCTGGTAAGGCGACATTTGGAGTATTGTGAGCAATGATCCCAGAATTAGGTTAAACGACGATGAGTGTTTGTTGGCACTGGGCCTGTACATGCTGGAGTTTGGAAGAATGAGGGGGGACCTCATTGAAACACACAGAATAGTGAAAGGCTTGGATAGAGTGGATGTGGAGAGGATGCTCCCACTAGGGGGAGAGTCTAGGACTAGAGGTCATAGCCTCAGAATTAAAGGACGTTCTTTTAGGAAGGAGATGAGGAGGAATTTATTTTGTCAGAGGGTGGTAAATCTCTTTGCCACAGAGGCTGTGGAGGCCAAGTCAGTGAATATTTTTAAGGCAGATTCATAATTAGTACAGGTGTCAGAGGTTATGGGGAGAAGGCAGGAAAATGGGGATAGGCGGGAGAGACAGATCAGCCATGATTGAATGGCGGAGTAGAATTGATGGGCCAAATAGCCTAATTCTACTCCTATCACATGACCTTATGCCATGATCGAGAATGAGTTGGTGCTGAGGGTCGTGAAGAGCATTGAGGTGTATAAGTCCTCAGGGCCTGATAGAATCTATCCCAGGTTATTGAAGGTGATGAGGGAGGAGATTGCAGGGACAGTGACGAGGATCTTTGTTTCTTCTCTAGCCGCAGGCAAGGTCCCGGAAGACCGTGAGTGCCCAATGTTGTTTCTTTGTTTATGAAGGGAAGTAGAGAGAGTCCAGGGAACTATAGGTTGTTGAGTCTCAAGTCAGTGGTGGGGAAACTATTGGAGAGAATCCTTCAGGATGGGATTTACTCCCATTTGGAAGGGAATAGGCTAACTGTCTGAAGAAATGTCTCGACCCGTAACCCGAATGAGAAGACCTATTCCTTCTCTCCAGAGATGCTGCCTGTCCTGCTGCGTTACTCCAGCTTTTTGTGTCTATCTTTGGTTTAAACCAGCATCTGCAGTTCCTTCCTACATAACTTTGTAAGCGGCAGGTTGTGTCTTACAAACATGATTGAGCTTTTTGAGAAGGTGACGGATGGAGATTGAAGGTAGGGTGATGGATGCTGCATACAGTATATGGATTGTGGTAAGGCTTTTGTTATAGTTCCTCGTGGAAGGCTGATCCGGATGATTAGGATGCATGGGATTCATGGTAAGGTCTTCCCGCTTTCTCTTTGGAAATGTAGCTAACCCTGAAACACCTGTACTTCTGTCTCAAGGCACTGTGATGCTGCATTAGGAGGGAGTTTACCTTACTGTTTAAGGAAAAAATCTCAAAGGGGCATGCATGAACAGCTGAATGATGGAGAGGAATGGACCAGAAGGCTCACCATACCTATCAGGAGCATCAGAAAATAAATGCGAATTGAAAAGTTTGCAGATTTAAAGGCTCTGTCAATGAAAGGCTGTTAAAGTAAAAATTACAATATGACAGAGTCTTCTGAATATTGAATACATCAGACTGGGTAACATATTATTTCCTTTTGGATTTAACTTATTTTTAATTAAAAACATTGAGTGGAAAAATCCAATTCAGCAGTTTTCCATTTAACTCAATGTCACGCAAAATTGTAATTAGGCTCTGACATTACAAGTTAATTAATTGTCGAGCTGGAGTTTAGTTTGTAGAATCTGTGAGAGATTTTCATCGCAGCCAAAGAATCGTCATTTTCTAAAATAGAATTTATTTTACCTTACCATTTAATGCGAGAACTGTGTTGGCAGCTGTGTTGCCATGGAGACCTGCTGCATCTCTCTGACTAGGCTGAATGGAGTCTGAAATCCAACTCATACTCCTGTGCGGAGCGCCGTTGTCAAAAGGCACAGAGGAGTGTGCATTTCCCAAAGGCATGTAGCCCCGACAACGTTCCTGCCTGATTAGCATGCAAACAGATGAAAAGTCAGATAGATCAAAATAATACAGACCACTTCACCTGGTATTTCGTTGTACAGTTATTAGAGATTTGTGCCTGACTTTTGATTCCCAATTGGCGCTTTGCACACCAGAAGGGCGGCATGGTGCTGCAGCGGTTAGTGCTGCTGCTTTACAGCTCCAGACCTGGCCTCCGAGTGCTGTTTGCGCGGAGTTTGCGTGTTCTCCATGTGACCCGGAGCATTTGTTCTCGCCGCATCTCAGCGATGTGCTGGCACGTTAGCTGCCCCTTTGTGCCCCTTTGTGTGGGTGGGAGACAGGAGAAGCAAGACCACCAGGATTGCAATAAGCTGTGCACGGTGACTGGTTCACCAGCAATATGTGGCCAAGGAATGGGGCGGCACATGGCACAGCAGACGAAGTGCAAACTCCACACAGACAGCCACCCAAGGTCAGGATCAAACCCGATTCTCTGGCGCTGTGAGGCAGCAGATTATGGGCAGCACGGTGGTGCAGCAGTAGAGTCGCTGCCTTACTGTGCCAGCAACCCAGGTTCGATCCTAACCACGGCTGCTCTCTTTGAGGAGTTTGTACGTTCTCCCTGTGACTGCATGTTTTTTTCTCCGGGTGCTTCGGTTTCCACCCACTCTCCAAAGAGGTACCAGTTTGCAGGATAATTGGCTTCTGTAAATTATAAATTGCCCCTGGTGTGTTGGATAGTGCTAACATACGGGGTGATCGCTGTTCGGCGTGGACTCCGTGGGCCAAAGGGCCTGTTTCCGTGCTGTATCTCTAAAGTCAAAAGTAAAGTTTAAAGCAAACTATCAGGCTCTTGAATACTACACAATACTAACCCTAACTATAAACTATGGACTGTCTAAAGGGGCTATCCCACTGCGATGACCTAATTGCCGAGTTTAGGAGAGTTTGAAAAAATGTCATGTTGAAGACCACCTTCAACTATGTTGAAGACTAGCTTTGACTGGCTACGACGAGCTACGACTAACTTTGTGAAAATTGGACACTGAATAGTGGAGAGTGAAGACGACCTCCTTCAACCTCCCTTCGACCATGTTGAAGACGATCCACGATTACCTTCGACTGCCCTCGATTACCTACGAATAACATGCTGACCTACTACGACCTACTACGACTAAACCTACGAGTAAAAAAAGTATCGATTTTTTTCCATGGCGACCTTTTTTTACTCGCGGGCATTTTTCAACATGTTGGAAAATACGCCGCGACCTAGCTGAGGCCTCGAGTACATGGGGCCTCAAGCATGAAGGAGAGTTACAAAGACCTCCTACGACCTCGTGTCGACCATGCTGCGAGTATGAGTCGAGGGCAAACTCGCCAGAACTCATGGATGAGGTCGCCCAAGTGGGACAGGCCCCTTTAGATTTCACTAAGGACATTTATTTTGCATTAATATTGAGGTTATTAATTTTATATATTTTTTTGTTTATTATAGATTCATAGAATCTTACAGAGTGGAAGACTATCACTCACTAGACCCTTCGGCCCAACATGCTCACACCGACCAATATGTTGCATCTACACTAGTCCCACCAGCCTATTTTTGGCCCATATCACACTAAACCTATCCTATCCATGTATCTACCATGCATCAACTACCTCCTCTGACAGATCGTTTCATACACCTACCACCCTTCACATGAAAAAGTTACCCCTTAGGTTATTTTATTATTAATTACATATTATCATTACTTGTTGTACTTACACACCTGTTATGCTGCTGCAAGTAAGAATTTAATTGTTCTGCTGTCTGTACATATGACAATTATCTGACACTCTTGATCATCACATAAGTTTTTTAATTCAGCTTCTTCTTTTATCTTCTCACATTCTTTCAATTTGTTTGGATCTTACCTCTCGCATAACAGAACCATAACTCAATGCCACTACTAAATCAACTAATACATAAATCATATAATGACTTGTTTACGCCAACAAAAATGTAACAAATATATGCCATTTCCTAAAGTAAAAGCTGTAGGTTCCTGATAAATAATTTTCAGGATAATTGTCTGCTGCAAAGATCTGATTACTAATCCGATTTGATAATTTCACGTCTTCGACCAGAAAATACGTGGCATTAAGATCACTGACTTCCTCTACTATCAACCACCTTCCTCGGACTTCAGAAGTCTCATCGCTTCTATCCTATTTCTCATTGTCCTGTCAGGGACACATGACAATAAACTCTTTTGACTTTGACTTTGAGTGTTGCTTCGTTAATGGTTGTCTTTATGCTCATTAAGATGAGTCAATTTATCACATGGTAACATCAAGTAACTGTATTAAGCATTGCATTACATATGTCAAGTCGTGCTGCTTCATAAAGTTCTCAGTCAAGTGAGCTGCCTTGTTCTGTATATTATGGAGCTTCTTCAGTGCTGTTGCAACTTTACTCCTCATGGCAAGTGGAATATGTTCCATTACCCACATGATTGTGCCATGTGGGTGGCAGGAGATAATCACTAGTTATAGGAAGGAAAACCTCTGCCCATTTGTTGCAGTCACAGTATTTATGCGGCCGTTCTGAGTTAGAGTCACAGAGTCATACAACACGGAATCAGGCCCTTCGGCCCAGCCTGCCCATAACGACCAAGGCACCCCATCTACATTAGTCCCACTTGCCCGCTTTTGACCCATTTCCTTCTAAACCCTTCCTGCTCATGTACCTGTCCAAACATCTTTTAAGATTCTGCTTAAGATTCTGGTCATCATGGACTGTTCAGCAGGATGTTAAGGAAATAAGAAACTGCAGATTCTGGTTTACAGAAAAAACCCCACAAGGTGCTGGAGTAACTCAGCAGCAGCTCTAGGGAACATGAATAGGTGATGTTTTGGGTTGGGGATGGGGGGAAGGGAAGCTGGAAGAGAGGTGGGGCAGCACAGAGTCTGGTGAGTGATAGATAGATACAGATGAGGGGGTGGGGTTTGATAGGCAGATGGTTGGACAAAGGCCAGAGATGAAGAGCCAAAAGGTGAGAGGTGGTGTGGGTCCTTGATGATGCTGCCAGCCTTTTTGAGGCAGCGACTGTGGTAAATCCCCTCGATGGAAGGGAGGTCAGAGCCGATGATGGACTGGGCAGTGTTTACTACTTTTTGTAGTCTTTTCCTCTCCAGGGCACTCAAGTTGCCGAACCAAGCCACGATGCAACCGGTCAGCAAGCTCTCTACTGTGCACCTGTAGAAGTTAGAGAGAGTCCTCCTTGACAGACCGACTCTCCTTAATCTTCTCAGGAAGTAGAGGCGCAGATGAGCTTTCTTAATAATTGCATCTGTGTTCTCGGACCAGGAAAGATCTTCACAGATGTGCATGCCCAGGAATTTGAAGCCCTTGACCCTTTCAACCATCGACCCATTGATATAAACAGGACTGTGGGTCCCCATCCTACTCCTTCCAAAGTCCACAATCAGTTCCTTGGTTTTGCTGGTGTTGAGGGCCAGGTTATTGTGCTGGCACCATATGGACAGTCGCTCGATCTCTCTTCTGTACTCCGACTCATCCCCATCAGTGATACATCCCACAACAGTGGTGTCGTCAGCGAACTTGATGATGGAGTTCGCACTATGACCGGCTACGCAGTCATGAGTATAGAGTGAGTACAGCAGGGGGCAGAGCACGCAGCCTTGAGGTGCTCCCGTGCTGATTGTTATCGAGTCTGACACATTTCCACCAATACGAACAGACTGTGGTCTGTGAATGAGGAAGTCGAGGATCCAATTGCAGAGGGATGCGCAGAGACCCAGTTCTGCGAGTTTGGTAACCAGCTTGGATGGGATGATTGTGTTAAATGCCGAGCTGTAGTCAATGAATAACAGCCTGACATATGAGTTTTTGTTGTCCAAGTGGTCCAGAGCGGAGTGGAGGGCCAGCGCGATTGCGTCCACCGTTGATCTGTTGTGGCGGTAAGCGAACTGCAGTGGGTCCAGGTTTTTGTCGATCTGCATAATACACAGAAAAGTTCCTCCGGAACCTAATGTTCTACCTAGTGAGTGATTTTGAAATGCAGTTGTCAATTAACTTTTGTCCACTTTTAATGTTTGAGTGGTGGTTCATTATGTTCCAGGTATATGTTCGCCAATCCATTCTACATTTCATAAGAGCGCTTGCCTCTCAAGCAATCCATCAATCTTGTTTGGTGTTTGTGTTGGGGTTTATAACTCATTAAGATCCTCAATGGGACTCTGTTTGAGTGCCACTTACAGCATGCAGTTGAACCAAGTTCCCCTGCTCTGATGCACTGAAGTACTGTGCTCCCAGGCTGCCATTCTATTCAATCACCACACTTTCAATTGGGCATAGAGTGAAGTGACTGATGATTTATGCTTGCAGGAGGAAAGGTATTCATGCTTACATGAGTGTAATTTGCAAAACAAATCTGTCATGACATGTTTTCACAATATCGGAACAAAAGAACAATAGTAGGCCATTCAACCCCTGGAACCTTAGCGGCAGAGACCTGGGTGCGACCCTGATCTTGGACGCTGTCTATGCGGAGTTTGTACGTTCTCCCTTTGACCGCGTGGGTTTCCTCTGGGTGCTCTGGTTTTTTCTTATATCCCAAAGATGTGAAGGTTTGTGGTTTAATTGGCCTCTGTAAATTGCCCCTATTGTGTCGAGAGAGAATGTGAAAGTGGGATGAAATAGAACCACTGCAAATTGTCAACGGTCGATATGGACTGGGTGGACTGAAGGGCATGTTTCCATGCTGTATCTTTCAATCAATCAGTTCAAAACCTGCTTCTGCCATTCAAGGATATTGTGGTTCATCTTATCATATTATTCCCATGTCCCACTGGCATTGTTACCATCCAAGGATCTATTGATCCCGGATCTGAGCACTCACAGCAACCTGGGTAGGGAATTCCAAAGATTCAACATTCTTTGAGCGGAAACATTTCTTCTGAGGCCAACGTCTTCGGCTTCTGGGTTTTCTGCACAGACTGGCCTTTGAAACTGGCCTTTGAAATATCAACCCTGACAAGACACTGAATGATTTTAAATGTTTCAACAAAACTGGCTCTGCTCACTCTCTACTCTAGAAATATCCCCAGATATCTCCACCAATCTGAAGAAGGGTCCCAAACTGAGATCTCATCTGCCCATTTCCCTCCACAGATGCTGCCTGACCCACCGAGTTCCTCCAGCAGTTTGATTTTTGCTCAATATTGTAGCACTTGCAGTACTATTTTGCTTTTCTTAAATGTTCATGCTTTTCTGTCTAATAATCAATTTGTAATCTATATCAGTATATTATCCCCAAATCCTTGCACACTGACATTGCAGGACCCTATCAAACACCTTCAGAAATTACAACATCAATAATGGTTTTCACATTTTCTTTACCAGTTCTAAGAATTTCAGCAGATTAATCAAACATGATTTTTCTTTCATATATCCACCCTGACACACTGTTGAATCCTTTCAGATTCTTCAAGGTATTCTGCTGTTAAATCCTTAATTATAGATTTCATCATTTCCCCCACTAATAAGTTTATAGAAGATGCGTTACATTGTTGCATTTTAAATACAGAAAATCTAATTAACCATCACGTTTTACCAACCCTCAACATTAATAATAATTGGTGTCAACTGTGAGATGATAATGGAGCTGAAAGTACAGTAAATATTTTAAATATGTTGATGGTTAATGTAATTTAAAAAAGCATATTTTAGATCTTGTGGCTTGAATCTTCTAAATTGCTGGTATGATTTACAAAAAGGAATTTTAAGAGCAAAGAGCCATCATCATCAAATATACAGTGTGCTCCACAATATTTGCGACAAAGACCCATAATTTATTTATTTGCCTCTGTACTCCACAATTTGAGATTTGTATTTGAAAAAAAATCACATGTGCTTAAAGTGCACATTGTCAGATTTTAATAAAGGCCATTTTTATACATTTTGGTTTCACCATGTAGAAATTACAGCAGTGTTTATACATAGTCCCCCCATTTCAGGGAACCATAATGTTTGGGTCACAGCAACGTCATGTAAATGAAAGTAGTCATGTTTAGTATTTTGTTGCATGCCTTTGCATGAAATGACTGCTTGAAGTCTGCGATTCATGGACATCACCAGTTGCTGGGTGTCTTCTCTGGTGATGCTCTGCCAGACCTGTATTGCAGCCATCTTTAGCTTATGCTTGTTTTGGGGGCTAGTCCCCTTCAGTTTTCTCTTTAATAAAATTTGCCAATGTGCACTTTAACCACAAGTGATTTTTTCTATTACAAATCTCAAATTGTGTACAGAAGTAAATAAATAAATGATGGGTATTTGTTCCAAACATTATGGAGGGCGCTGTAGTAACATGAGCAAACAGAAACAAACTTCCTCAGTCAGACGTTTATTTGCTTGGAAGGGATAAAAATGTGAATTAGAGTATTTGATGTAAAAATTGAAGCCCAAAGTCAAGGGACCCAATTGTATTGAAGGACTGTAAGAAGGAATGCAGGTGCTGGTTTATACCAGACACAAAATGCTGGAGTAATGCAGCGGGTCAGGCAGCATCTCTGGAGAAGAGGAATAGGTGACGCCTCGGGTCAGAACCCTTCTTCAGACTGGAGGGGTTCCACACGGTCGTAGTTGGGTGGTGGGGGAGCAATCATTCTGAAGAAGGCCCTGAAGAAGGCCTATAATGTCGGTGCCGAATATGATGCCAAGATAAACTAAGCTCAGCTGCCTGGCATGATCCATATCCCTCCATTCCCTGCATGTTCCCTATGGAGGCTTTGTTCCCATGTAGAACAGACTAAAGCTATGCATCTTGATGGAAATTGATCAGGGACATTGGTGGAACAGTATTATTCTCTGCATGTGATGTTCTTGGACAGAGTGTGCCTTTGTTGAAATCCAAATCTAAGCTCATAAAATTCCATCTGCCCAATGTTATTGTTGTTGTAGCAATTTGGCACAACCGAGGGGCCTTGGAGGCCATTTTAGATGGAGGTTAGGATACATTAAAAGCCAATCACCATAAGACCCATAAAGGCCATGCCAAAGAGGAACGGCAATTTTTCTTCTCATAAGTTAATGACCCAGATTAAAAAAATTTCAACAATCCAGTAGTTTCATGATCTGCTTCAGACCATTATGCGAAAGATCCCATGAAATAATAAGTTCAGTACAGACTTTTTAAATGAGCACACCACTAAACCGGGAGCCACGGACTTTTGATAATCTCCTCTCTGCATTGTCCATTCCCAATGCAGTCACAGTGCCGGCAGATAATTGGTATCTGACATATTTATCCACAATAATGGAAACAACCAGCTGTCCTTTTATTGAGCTAGTGCTGGGAGAGAGACTTTCAATTTCCTCCCGTTCCTTCTGCTCCTGAAAATATTAACTCCTTCTGCTGGCATTTAGTCTGACAGGAAACGTCAGCAGCTGATACCTTGATACCCTGTTCAAGTAATCATTACTGTTGTGTCAGCTTTGACTGTGAGCACTGACAGTCCAATTGTGGAGGACATCAGAGTCAAGTCCACCTCATGCCCTCCCCGAAATGCTCTCACTGAATAGTAATCAGGAGCAGAGACCCCAGCAACAGCAATCACCGCCTGTATTCTTATAGCACCTCTGATGTGGCAAAGTGTCCCGAGGCTATTCGCAAGAGCACTATCGAGCAGAACTTGATCCCATGCCTCGCTAGAAGATACTAGAGCACTTGAAAGAGACAAGTTCAAACAATGGAAGAGACAAGAATTTGAAAAATAGAAACATAGAAAATAGGTGTAGGAGTAGGCCATTCGGCCCTATGAGCCAGCACAGTCATTCAATATGATCATGGCTGATCATCCAAAATCAGTACCCCATTCCTGCTTTCTATCCATACATCTTGTATAATGTGACAAATGTTTGATGTGGTGGAACAGGAAATGTGCACACTTATTATTAAAGATAGCAGAACAGGTTAATAAGGTGGTTTATGCCTTATTGGGCAAGGAAGATAACATAAGAACAAGGAAGGACATAAAGTGCTGAGTGACTCAGCTGGTCAGGCAGCATCTTCAGAGAGCATGGTTAGGTGACGTTTTGGGTTGGGACCCTTCTGCAGTGTTTGTGGGGTGGGGGATGGGGAAGAAAGCTGGGAGAGAGGAGAGGCAGGACAAAACATTATAAGGGGACGCAGGCGAGGGGGGGTTTCGATGGGCAGATGGTCAGAACAAAGGCCAGTGATTATCTTCTGTCGGTGTGAGAAGGAGAACTTCTTTAAAGTAGGCACACCTTGAGGAGATTTTGTCGTGGAGTGGTAAAATGTAGAAACAAGGAACTGCAGATGCTAGTTTACAGAAAAGGACAGAAAGTACTGGAGTAACTCAATGGGTCATGCAGCATCTCTGGAGGACATGGATAGGTGACCTTCTGGGTCAGGCCCTGAAGAAGGGTCCTGACCCGAAACGCCACCTATTCATGATCTCCAGAGATGCTCTCCTCACCTGCCGAGTTACTCCAGCACTTTGTGCCCTTTCGAGGTTTAGAGACAGTGATACAGAAGTAAGGGCCTTAGCAGTGGAGGACATCGCTGTCGATGGTGACAGGAGTAAAACAGGGGATCCTTAAGAGTCCCTATTGGAACGACACCAAGATCCTACGGTATATTACAGGCTTGAGCAGGGAGAAGGCAACGAGATAATCACAATCACAATAATACTTTATTAGCCAAGTCAATCATACAGGTCAAAAGCAACGGAACACACAAAATACATTTTAACATAAATATCCACCACAGTGACTCCTCCACATTCCTCACTGTGATGGAAGGTGAAAAAAAGTTCAAATCTCTTCCCTTCTACGCTCTCCCTCCGTTGACGGGACGATCTTGACTCCCATAGCGGGCAGCGTTCGGGCCCTCCGCATCAGGGCGATCTGCTCCTGCATCGGGAGGATGTCAGCTCCCCCGTGCCGGCGATCGGACCCTGCGTAGGGACTGGTCGAACCTCTGCATCGTTGGAGCTTCCCAACTCGGCCTCTCCAGAGACAGCGGGCTCCCGATGTAACGTCCGCAGGCCGCGGTTGGAGCAATCCCAGGTAAGTGATCGGCTCAGATGTTAAGTCCACGCCCCGCGGTGCGGCCCAAAGTCAGTACGAGGAGGCCTCCAGCTCCATCGATGGTAGGCCGCAGATCGTCTGGTGATGCGACCCGGAAAATAATGAAAAATAATCAGTTGGAAGATGTTTACGAGACTTGGAATGGGAGGTTTTTCACTTATTTTCCTCTTTTTTACAAAATCCTCTTTGAACCAGCTGTCTCCGACTACATTTTATCTCTGTTTGCTTTGCTGTTACCGTCTCCCAACTAACAATGATCTATTCTACATTATCCTTGATCTCCATTCCCTTTGTCCTGTTTCACACCTTACATTTACTTATCTATACATTTCCTTATCTATGTAGCTCCCACTCCCCTGACATCAGTCTGAAGAAGTGGCTCGACCTGAAACGTCACCCATTCCTTCTCTCCAGAGATGCTGCCTGTCCCGCTGAGTTACTCCAGTATTTGTGTCTATCTTTGAACGAGCTTTTGATCATCTACTAAATTATGTTTTTGTATGATTCGTGGAAAATTTTGTTTGAAAAGGTTTCTGTGAGCAGCCTTGGCCTATGTTAAAGATGCGACACAAATTTAAGTGGTTGCTATCATTAATTTACAAAAAAAAACAAGTTGACCACCATGTATGTGCTGTGCCTGTAACAGTGTGATGCCTTTTATTGAACAAGCTATTGAAATCGGTCTGAGCGGCCAGATGGTGCTACATCTGTTTCCTCACATTACCAGACACTTAAATAAAGGTTAAGAAGGCTTCACTGCATTTCCTGACCCACGACACGTCTCAAATGTCCACTTATTGTTCTCCGCAAGCAACTGGTACATGTCTTGTTGCCATTGACAACGTGTCAAATACTGTTGGGGAAAAGAACGTCTATTCAGATATAGATTCATAGAGTTGCTACAGCACAGATGGAGGCCATCCTTTCGATATTCACCCTTGCGCATCAGCATTCCCCTATCTCTATCTCTCCCCCACCCTAGTGGCACCAGAAGAGCAGCTTTTTGTCCAGCCCTGTTCACCTATTCCTTCCTTTAAGCCAATATTCTCTTTCAAATTCCCCTCTGAAGGCACTGATTGTTTCTGCTTCCATCACATAAGCTGTGAATTGCAGATCATAACAACTCTCTGCTTTGTGCCTTTCATCCCACATATTTTTCACCCAAACATATAAACGTTAATCTAAAAGACGCAGAAGGGTCTTGACTTGACACATCCCCTGTCTGTTCCTTCACAGACACTGCCTGACCCGCTGAGTTACTCCAGCATTTGCGTTTTGATAAATAATCATCTGTGTTCTGTCTAAGTAAGGTCTTGAATTTTGAACCAGTGAATGAGGTGGTCAATCATTTAGAAATACTTTCGGCTTTGGGTTTTAAGCCAAGTTTGCTTCCCAGTAATTAATGTTGTTGTGGGTGGCACAGCAGTAGAGTTACTGCCTCACAGCACCAGAGACCCGGGTTTGATCCTCTTTAAAGATGCTTTAAGTTCGTACGCTCTCCCTGTGACTGTGTGGGCTTTTCCTGGGTGCTACGGTTTCCTCCCACACTCCAAAGACGTACAGGTTTGCAGGTTAATTGGCTTCAGTAAAACTGTAAGTTGCCCCTACTGTGGGTAGGATAGTGCTGGGTGTTAGGGTACGGGGTGATTGCGGGTCGACAAGGAAATGGTGGGCCGAAGGACCTGTTTCCGTGCTGTATCTCTCAAGTAAAGTAAACTACCTGTGAACATTGCACATTATTGTCACAGAAGCTTGGATAGTGGTTCTCCACCAAGCCATCTTGTCAATTTAACTGCCACTCACGTTGTGTGTGGTTAGTCTAAACAGTAGGGAGAATTAAATCATTGCCTAGTAGAGAGAAGGAACTGCAATTGCAGGTTTACCAAGGAAAGACCCAAAAAGCTGGAGTATCTCAGCTGATCAGGCAACATCCCTGGAGAACATGAATAGGTGACGTTTCAGATCGGGTCTCTACTTCATACTGATTGCAGTGGTGAGGTGAAATATAGTTTGAAGAGTGGAGGGACGAGATAGAGCATGGCTGGTCATAGAGCAACCATTAAACCAGTCCATGACATAGACACAGGGTGGCACACTATAACCAAAGCTGGTCTCGCTGTCTCACAGCTCCAACGACACAGGTTCGATCCTGACCTTTGCTGCTGTCAATGTGGAGTTTGCACGTTCTCCCTGTGACAGCCTGCATGCTCCAGTTTCCTCCCACATCCCAAAGGCGTGTAGGTCAGTAGATTGTTCAACTATGAGGATAGACACAAAAAGCTGGAGTAACTCAGCGGATCAAGCAGCATCTCTGGAAAAAACGAATAGGTGACGTTGTGGGTCGAGACCCTTCTTAAGACTGAGAGTCAGGGGAAAGAGAAACGAGTGATATAGACGGTGATGTAGGGAGATATAGAATGAATGAATGAAAGAAATGCAAAAAAGTAACGACGATAAAGGCCTTTGTTAGCTGTGTGCTAACAAGGTCAGAATAATCAGCTGGAAAAGGAGTTGGAATCCCCGAGGTAGAAGATGGAGGCACAACAAGCACCAAGAACTACTGTCAATTGCCCCTATGTAAGGAGGCAAATGGGAAATATGTGCCTTGATAATTGCCATGTGAGAGAGTGGGTTACAGGGAAAATAAGTTAGCTAATGGGATGGACAAGAGTGCTGTGAGAGGCAGAATAGACTTGATGGGCCGAATGCGCGTCTCCATAAGAAGATAAGCCATTGTGAGATTAAAGTAAATATGAGATGTGCAAACTGTTAAAACAAAGCCTACAAAAGATTACTTGCAATATACAGTCAATTGTTTAAACAGCACTTGTTTGCATTCCAAATGGTTACATTAATATGTGGTCGGAAACCTTGCATTTCTTCCCTTTCAGGGTAAAGATAATTGAAAGCTACTTAGACTTGGTCTCCGGGGGAGTTTGGGAAGCTTCAAAAGGAAATCTCTTGCTTGTCCCTCTGAGGAATTCTCCTTCCATCTGTCTCTTTGTTTACTCTCCCAGCTGCTCCTTCCAAAAGAGATCCAACCTGGATGTTTCTTTGACAATCCTGTGGTCGTTAGTTTTGGAGTCAAGCCACCATTTTTTTTTTTCAACACAGTGGAAGTCACAAATATACTTGAAACCACAGGGTCAGAAACGCCACTGGGAGTGAGCGACTTAAATAAATCAGTGTTACACAAAAATAAAGTACTGAAGACATCGAGGCAGCAGAAAGTCGAGCTGGATCAAACCTGAAAGCAGAAAATGCTTGGCAGGTCGGGCAGCACCAGCAGGAAACAAAGCCAATATTTCGTTTCAAAGAGCCTTCATCAAAATTCATGGCCACAGATGACCGTGGAGAGAGACCAAGTCAACGGATCGTTTTAAGGCGGAGATTGACAGATTCTTGATAAGTACGGGTGTCGGGAGATATGGGGAGAAGGCAGGAGAATGCGGTTGAGGGGGAAAGATAGCTCGGCCATGATTGAATTGCGGAGTAGACTTGATGGGCCGCATGGCCTAATTCTGCTCCTAGAAGTTACGGAACTAATGAGAACAGCCGGGGTTGCCACATCATTCTGAAAGAGGTGGCCACAGAGAAATCGGAGGCATTAGTGGTGATCTTTCAAAATCCGATCGATTATGAAGTGGTTCCAGTTGGTTGCAATATTCACAGAACGAGGGAAAGAGAAAATAATTAGCTGTGGAGCAATTAGTCTGAGATCAATTGTTAGAAACTGGCACGGACCACTTGGAGAATCACATTGCCCAACTTTTGTGGGGTCAAATCGACATGTCAACAACTTTTGTAGTCCAGAGTAGGGAAAAACAAAATGGATGTCCTGAAGTCAGCTGAGAGGCAATTCCCACGAGCTTGCGAGTCCAGGAGCTGCTGTCTTAGATGGGGCAGCACAATGGCACAGCTGGTAGAACTGCTGCTTCACAGCACCAGAGACCCAGGTTCGATCCTGATTTCGGGTACTGTCTGTGTGGAGTTTGCCCATTCTCCCTGTGACCGCGTGGATTCTGGTTTCATCCCGCATCCCAAAAGATGGGCGGGGTTTGTATTACTTGATCTCTGTAAACTTGTATGCAGGGAGTGGATGTGAAAGTGGACGTACTTCCAAAGATGTACAGGTAAGTAGGTTAATTGGCTTGGTGAATGCAGAAATTGTCCCTAATGTGTGTAGGATAGTGACAATGTGCAGGGATCGCTGGTCAGGCCAAGGGGCCTGTTTCAGCGCTAAATCTCTAAACTAAACATAGAACTAGTGCGAACGGGTGATCAAAGGTTGGCATGGTCCTGGTGGGCTGAAGGGCCTGTTCCATGCTGTATCTCTAAACCAAAAATGAAAGTAAGAGATGAGCATCCTGGTCAGCATTTATGAGGCAAGGCCGTTCCAAGTCGGACTGGGCAACTTCTGGCTTGTCTTTTAACATTCTATGTTCAATATCCCGTACAACCATTTTTCTTTTCCAGTACCAGCCCA
The DNA here is from genome assembly GCA_035221665.1 of Okamejei kenojei. Taxonomy (NCBI): domain Eukaryota; kingdom Metazoa; phylum Chordata; class Chondrichthyes; order Rajiformes; family Rajidae; genus Okamejei; species Okamejei kenojei. The sequence goes on from CM069146.1 coordinate 16,819,847, forward strand.
AACTGGTGGGACAGAAATTTCATCTCGGTGAAAGCTATAAAGATCCTAAGTAAATCAGGATTAACTTTATGTCAATCTGAGACCCAGCGAGAACAGATTACAGTTTGAAGCTGTCTTTAAAGAGCCCAGAATGGTGGCCGAGGTGAGAAATGTAACAATCACATTGGTACATTCATGGTGCCCTACTGCGGTATGAACAAGACTGAGATTTTCTTTTAATAAACAAAACCATTCACACATCAGGGTCCAACGTGACCCATAAAATGAATGGAAGACTTCCTTCTGTCAGTAGCAACACTTACATCAATATTTTCAGCTTGAAGTCAGTACCGACTGTACTGTACAGCAATTTTGGGAGCAGCTTTTTTCAAAAGCCTCGAAAGCTCCCTGTGGGGGTAAAATATGAAATTCAGTCGCAATTGATGGCTATTATGCAAGCCCTTTTTAGTCTGACCGCTTTTCTTTGTTATAGTGGCAAGTCACAGAAACTCTGAGGAAAGTATAGACACAAAAACACTGCAAATGTTGGAATATAAATTTTAAAAAACTGCTGGAGGTTTTCAACAGGTCGAGCGGGAGGATAGGAATTGGCGACATTTCAGGTTGAGACCCTACAGATGAAGGTGTAAAATAATGTTGCTGAATGTAAGATGTGGAAGCACCTAAGAACACAGCTGTCAAAAACAAAACAAGTTGTCTAATCTGATTCTAGTCATTGAGGAGTCAGGAGTCAGGAAGAAATAAAATGTGAGAGATTTTGAACAGGAGGCGTGAGTAACTTGTTTCAAACAAGGGACTTTAAAGTGCTAGATAGATGCTATTGAGGGGATGGACAAGGAATGAACTGGGCATGTAGAAGCAGAATGACTACACTCAAAGCAGGAGGAGGCCATTTGGTCCCTTCTATCTGCTGTCCTATTCAATAACATTATGACTGATCATTTACCTTAGAACTACTTAACTGCACTGTCACTATTTTGGGATTTGCTCAATATCTGAAAATCTATTCATTTGAATAGATTTGAATTGAATATTTGAATTGAATTGAAAATAGTATTGAAAGTACAGTTTTGAATATATTCCGCATCTGATCTCCCTCAGCCCTCTTGGGTCGGAAATCCAAAGATTTACTACTGCTGACCATTGACTTTGTGACCCCGGTTCCAGGCACCATCGCCAGAGGAAACCATCTCTTACCTGTTGGGTGGTAAACAGCAGAATGCCCTAAGAAATAACCTGATGGCAGAACTCAGTGGATCAAGCAGCATCTTGTAGTTTACTTTAGTTTATTAATGTCATGTGCACAATGGCGCTGCGGTAGTATTGCAGCCTTTCAGCGGCAGAGTCCCGGGCTTGGCGCTGTCTGTATGAAGTTTGTGGGTTCTCCCTGTGACTGCATGGGTTATCCCCGGGTGCTCCGGTTTCCTCCCACGCTGCAAAGACATGCAGGTTTGTAGGCTAATTTGCTTCAATAAAAATTGTAAATTGTCCCCGGTGTATGTGTACGGGGATCGCTGGTCCTGGCAACATCCTCTTATATCTTCTCTGTATCCTTTCCAGCTTGACAACATCTTTCCCATAAATGGTGCCCCAAACTGAACACAGTAATCTAAATTGTGTGCACAACTACTAACTATAACTAATAAATAATACATTTATAACAACATATTAAGACATTCCTCTTCAGACAGGGTATAGGCGACATGTGGAAATAACAGCTGTGATGGTAAGCTTGCTGGAACAGTGTATGTAGTCATGGCACACTGCAATAAGGGTCCCAGATGAAGGCTTAAGAGAGATTGGCTACTCTGCAATTTGTTTCGAATCGTACAGTTACAGCCAGTTATTTTTAGTCATCGAGGCAGGATCCCATTCTCTGATGTAAAAAGAGAAATGTGGTAGGACTGATGTTCCAGCATCGGCAAAGTGAAAGCCTCCTGTCCATATTCAACAACGTACCTGTTTGCTTCTCGATACTCATGAAGTCAGGTCCTGTCTTTATTTCAGATGCCTGGTGTTTTGTAGAACACATTTGCCCGGTGATAAGAGCATAAGAGCAAATGTCGCCAGAACCCTACCTCGCTCATCAATGACCTTTAAAGCAATGTTACATTCTGATTCACATTTTATATGTCATGATTGACTTATCATTTAATTTAGCTGGAATGGTGGTTATTATTGGTCTGCCGTGGTTATTACAAGCTCCAGCCTTTCCTCAGGTTTTGCACAAACACAGTCCATAATTTTCTCCGATTCCTCCAGGGCTTCTTTTTAATTATCTTTCAAAGTGTCTATGCACTGACGGTGCTGTTTTAGAACTCTCACAGGTGTTGTGAAAGTGGCATTGCCACCAGACCCACTATATTCCAAACCCATGGGATGCAGCAAGGAGGAGTACTATTTATTAAGTCTTCCGTCTTAAGCTAAACCTCTTCCGGCTAAACTAAGCTCCAGATCTGGACAGAAGACAAAGTTCCACGCTGTATCTCTAAACTAAACTAAACTAAACTAAAGCCAATAGTCACTTGGAAGGTTCTGTAGATGATAGACAATAGACAATAGGTGCAGCAATAGGCCATTCGGCCCTTCAAGCCAGCACCGCCATTAAATGTGATCATGGCTGATCATCCCCAATCAGTACCCCGTTCCTGCCTTCTCCCCATATCCCCTGGCTCCACTATTTTTAAGAGCCCCATCTAGCTCTCTCTTGAAAGCATCCAGAGAACCTGTCTCCAGCGCCCTCTGAGGCAGAGAATTCCACAGACTCACCACTCTGTGAGAAAAAGTGTTTCCTCGTCTCTGTTCTAAAAGTCTTACTCCTTATTCTTAAACCGTGGCCCCTGGTTCTGGACTCCCCCAACATCGGGAACATGTTTCCTGCCTCTAGTGTGTCCAAGCCCTTAACAATCTTATATGTTTCAATGAGATATCCTCTCATCCTTCTAAACTCCAGAGTGTACAAGCCCAGCTGCTCCACTCTCTCAGCATATGACAGTCCCGCCATCCCGGGAATTAACCTTGTAAACCTACGCTGCACTCCCTCGATAGCAAGAATGTCCTTCCTCAAATTAGGGGACCAAAACCCCTACACAATACTACAGATGTGGTCTCACTAGGGCTCTCACCAACTGCAGAAGGACCTCTTTGCTCCTATCTTCGATTCCTCTTGTTATAAAGGCCAACATGTCATTCGCTTTCTTCACTGCCTGCTGTACCTGCATGCTTACTTTCATAGACTGATGTACAAGGACCCCCAGATCCCATTGTACTTCCCCTTTTCCCAACTTGATGCCATTTAGATAGTGTGGTCAACCCTTCCAGTCGGGAGTGTTGCATCAATAAGCCTGCAATAATGAGTAGTCATACTCAGCACTACTAACAGGTTGCTACACAGTGTATGGGCAACCAGCTCTGGTCTTCTGCTGCATTGGCCTTTCACGCAGTTGTGGGAAAAGAGAATCACCTCACTGGGAGTTTCACCGTACCCGATTTGGGGAGAAGATGTTCAGCATATGTCAGCAGAGCAAATGGCAGAAAGGGGGTACATGGGAACATATATCGCTAAATATCCCCACCAGGTCTATTAAATCTTGGAGATACCTTTACCTCTTGCCCCCAGAGTATCATTGCTTCAGCATTGGCATTCACCCCTTCTTCTACCAATCAGGTTACAATCAAAGCAATCATGATCTTATTAAATGGTGGAGCTAACTTGAGAAAATGAGTGGCCTACTTTTGATCCTGATTCATCCATTGTATGTAGCAAAGCCTTAACCCTATCCACCTCTCTTTCTTCTTTGAAGATGTCCTTGAATGTCCTTGATCAAAATTTTGGTCATCTACACTGATATCTATATATAAGGCCTGGTATCAAGTGTTTAGTTTACTTTAGTTCTGTTTAGTTTAGAGATACAGCATGGAAACAAGCCCTTCAGCCCACTAAGTCCACGCCGACCATTGATCACCCGTCCACACATTTTCTATCTTATCTCACTTTCTCATCCACTTCTTGCACACTTTGGGTAATTTGCAGAGGGCCAAAATTAACTTACAAACACGCACATCTTTGGGATGTGGGAGAAATCTGGAGCACCCGGAGGAAACCCACGTGATTAGCTGAGACCGTGCAGACTCCACAAGGACAGCACCCAAGGTCAGGATCGAACCCGGGTCACTGGCATTGTGATGCAGCAGCTCTGCCACACCGTGCTGCCCCTTGCTTGATATTACTTGTACGACGGCAGGGTTGAGGCCTTACAGCGCCAGACACCAGGGTTCGATCCCGACTACGGGTGCTGTCTATACAGAGTTTGTATGTTCTCCCCGTGACCACGTGGGTTTTCTCCGAGATCTTCGGTTTACCTCCCACACTCCAAAGGTTTGCAGGTTAATTGGCTTGGTATAAGTGTAAATTGTCCTAAGTAAGTGTAGGGTAGTGTTAATGTTCTGGGATTGCTGGTCGGTGCAGACTCGGTGGGCCAAAGGGCCTGTTTCTTCGCTGTATCTCTAAACTAGACTAAATGTGAAGCACCTTTGTTGCATTAAAGCAATTAGGACATTACATTCTTACTCATTTCCCCTGGTATAGAACAATCATAGAAACCATTTCACATGGGACTGATTACCCCAGCAAGCTTTTCCCCTCAGTACAAATGATGCGGAGCCACTAGAAATTGGTAATAACTACCTTGCCACATTATTAGCATTCCTCTGGGTAATACTGTGGAATTCACCAGACCACAAACATCACCCAGAAGTAATGACAGAAATTTCAGTGACTTCAGTAATTGAGGATTTTCTGCAATGAATTGCACACTCGCTGTTTTTTTTTACATTGTTGCCCAAAATTACGTTATTGTGCAAGAAATTCTGCAGCTGCATATTTAACAGCTACCCGCAAAATAAATATTAAGTCTGAACCAAAGTCCTGTTTAAAATGGTATTAGGATGGATTTCACCCAGAAACAGGGTTGGAAACAGGAGTTTTGTATAATCATCACCATCACTCATTCATCATCGTTGAAAACATTAGCGACGCAGTGGTGCTGGTTTCCAACGGGAACGGAGACGGCCGCACCACACATCTCCGTCCTCCAGTTCCTGCGGACTTACGCCGCTGGAAGTATAGGAATTTGCTGTGTGTGCTTCACCATCATTCCTTACAATGCTACGTACGACAGTGGTCGCAACTTCTACTGATGTTTTGTATAGGCCCTCACAAAATTTGTACCTCTCCAGATATTTCCCTATGCTGCAACCAGAAAGAAGGTCACAAGTAGATAGGGTGGTCAAAAAGGCTATTCGGCACGTTGGCCTTCATCTGTAAGTGTATTGAGTATAGAAGTTGGGAGGACAGGTTGCAGTTATAGAAGACGTTGGTGAGGCCACATTTAGAATATTGTGTTCAGTTCTGGGCATCATGTTATAGGAAAGATGTTGTCAAGTAGGAAAGGGTGCAGAGAAGGTTTGCAAGGATGTCGCCAGGAGTTGAGGACTTGAGCTATAGGGAGAAGTTGAGAAGGCTAGGACTTTATTCCTTGGAGCGCAGGATGATGAGGGGTGATCTTGTAGAGGCCTACAGAGTCCATTGCCCTGAGTATGGGAACCGAGAACACGAGGAGTTAAGTTTAAGATGAGGGGGGAAAGTTTTAATAGGAACCTGAGGCAAAAGGTCTTTGACACAAAGGGTGGTAGGTGTATGGAACGAGCTGACGGAGAAGGTAATTGACACAGGTATTATTGCAACGCTTAAGAATCATTTAGACAGTTACATGGAGAGGATGTGTTTAGAGTGATATGGGCCAAATGCAGGCAGGAGGGTCAAGTGTAGATGGGACATGTTGGTCGGCATGGGCAGGATGGGCTGAAGGGACTGTTTCCATGCTGTATGACTATGACTCTAACTCTTAAAGACACACTCCCCCTGACAGCCACAAACACATAAGATCTCAAAGAGACAGAGATCTCAGAGGAGAAAGAAATAGCACCCACAATGAGTTGACTCAAAGGGACATACAAGCCCTGGTCAATGAGGTCCATGCAGGACGAAGGTCCATTGTAGAAATGGCAACAACACTCCATGAGAAGAGCATGGCTTGAGCTGATCACAGGAGTTTCCTCCAGGAGTGAGAATCGCCGCAGAATTTAAGAAATGCCACAATCTGACTCGAAATCTGAAGGTAATCTACACAGCAAAGTGGAGATGACAACAAAAATGTTTGTTTTAAATGCAGAGGTGAGTTCTGTAAGTGGGATAGATAAGGCAGAGGTAAATAGGTTCTTGATTAGTACAGGTGGCAGAGGTTATGGGGAGAAGGCAGGAGAATTGGATTAGGAAGGAGAGATAGATCAGCCACGAGTGAATGGTGGAATAGATTTGATAGGCCGAATGACTTATTTCTGAATTCCTTATGACCTTATGAGATGTCACTTATTAGAAAATGCCTGTAAGTACCAGCAGTTCATTATGTTAAATGGAGCAGGGTTGCATTCATTCATGTGTTATATTCAGAGCAAATAGACCTGGACAACAGGATACAAGGGGACAAACACACCTCATTGTAACAATGCTCTTCCATGATGGCGTGCACTCTTGATTTTTGCCAGTTAGGACAGAAATGATGTGGCACGGTGGCGCAGTGATAGAGTTGCCACCTCACAGCGCAAGAGACCTGGGTTCGATCCTGACTACAGGTGCTGTCTGCACGGAATTTGTACGTTCTTCCTGTGACCGTGTGGGTTTCCTCCTACATTCCAAAGATGTGCAGGTTTGCAGGTTAATTGGTTTCTGTAACATTTGTGAGAGAGAACTCGTGTTTGGGTGATCGCTGGTTCGGTGCAGACTCGGTGGGCCGAAGGGCCTGTTTCCAAGCTGCCTCTCTAAAACTAAAAACAAAAATTAAATGGGGTTACACAAATAATCATGTCGTTATGGGCAAATTTACACATGAAGCTTGAATGATCTCCCTGTGATTCTATGGATTTCCTCCGGGTGCTTCTACTTCCTCCCACATCACAAAGATGTGCAGATTTGTAGGTTAATTGGCCTTGCTAAATTGCCCCAGTGTGTACGGAATGGATGTGAAGGTGGGATAACATAGAATTAGTGTAAATTGGTGATTAATGGGCAATGTGGACCAATGGTCCTGTTTCATTGTTCTATCTTTCAGTCAATCAAGTGTACACCCGATGACTGGAAGGAGGGTCTCGGCCCGAAACGTCACCTATTCCTTTTCTCCAGAGACGCTGCGTGACCCGCTGAGTTACTCCAGCATTTTGTGTCTAACGTACAAATGTGAATAGCACACAGAAGTGACACAAAGGGCTAGAGTAACCCAGTGGGTCAGGCAGCATCTCTGTAGAACATGGATAGGTGACGTTTCGAGACCTGACCCAAAAAGGTCACCTATCCATGTTCTTCGGAGATGCTGTCCTTCCCACTTCTTCTTCTTCTTCTTGCGTATGGCATGCACAGCCTAAAGTTGCAGGACAACTTGTTCTATTTGATCTTATTAGATTGTGCACACCAGGTTGATTGCATTCGTCGAAACAGGGCAGACCACGTGAAGGATGCAATCTCCCACCCCTCCTTCCCACTGAATTACTCCAGCGCTTTGTGTCTTTATTTTTTGTAAACCAGCTCTTTGTTTCTACGCCAGCACACAGAAGTGTTTGACCCAATTTTATTTCTGCTACAATTTTATCTGAAATTATCTGCACCACGATCTTCTCTGGGGTATATGAAAAATTAGACTGCTTAACACCAAAGATATGCTACCATCCATTTTCTTGGCTATCATATTAATGGTTTTTATTTTATTTTGGACAGACCTAACAGCTTTCAAAATAAAGGAGAGAGGAAGGTAATACCTAATGTTCTGGGAATACTTTGGGGAGTAAGATTCAGTCTCAAGCCCCATCCACATAATTGGACTATGCCTCTGTTCATCCCACTGAAAATAATGCAGCGTCTATGAATAATTTCTTTCTCAGTGCCAGGAGTATTGTGTGTTTATGTATATGCCAAGGTGCCAGTTAAAAAGGCCTCTTGTGGTCCTCAGTGATATTAGAAAAAGGTTTCTTGTGGTTTTACATAACATACAACTCACTGGATGGATGGTTTTATCCATCCCTTACAAATCAAAAACAATATTATGCTTTTCCAAATAACAACCGCAAGGTATTCAACAGAACAGGGCAGTATATTTTCACTGGGAATAAAGTGAAACAAGTTTAAAAAAAATATAAAACATGAAAATTTACTTTGCCAACAACTTCCCCAAAGGTTTGAGGAAGTTTCTGTGTTTTCAAATAAAATTCCAAAAGTATGTTATAAAGATGTAAATAATATACATATATGCTTTTTGGACTTTTTAGTTTTTGGCAGTTTCCAGATCCCTTGACTGCAAGATCTAGATTTCTGGACCTTTGGTTTGAGAAATGAATTTCAGGACCAGTCACATTACTTTTTCTCGTAACCCTTAAAAAGGTCAGATAGGGTATTAAAAAAATCACTAAATCTTTATGAACCACCATTGTAATGTCTTATTGCAGTGTCGACTAATTGATCACACATTGGCCGATCGAAAGATATTGATTAATTGAAAGATACAGTGTTGAAACAGGCCCTTCGGCCCACTGAGTCCATGCTGACCATCGATTACACAGCAAAAGTGTAATAACACTAGTTCTCTGTTATCCCACTTTCACATTCACTCTCTACAAACCCAGGGCAATTTACAGAGGCCAGTTAACCTACAATCTTTGGGATGTGAGAGGAAACCAGAGCACCTGGAGGTAACCCACGCAGTCCCAGGGAGAATGTGGAAACAACCAGCACCAGCGGTCAGGATCGAACCCGGGTTACTGGCGCTGTGAGCCAATAGCTCTACCAACTGGATAGATGGCACAAGAAGCTGGAGTAACTCAACGGGCCTTACAGCACCTCTGGAGGACATGGATAGGTGATGCTTTCAGTCGAAACCAATGTCTAGGATATGACCATAGCCCACGTTTTTGGCGGGATTTCAAGGGTGAATTTTAAGTGTCCTTTCATAATTTTGTCTGGATTAAAGGCTGGACCACCTATTAGAGTCATACAGCGTGGAAACAGACCCTTTGGCGCAACCTGCCCATACCGGCCAACATGTCCCATCTACACTAGTCCCACCTGCCTGCATTTAGCCCATATCCCTCTAAAGCTTCCCTATCCATGTACCTGTCTAAATGTTTCTTAAACGTTGCGATAGTACCTGCCTCAACTACCTCCTCCATTAGCTCTTTCCAAACACCCACCACCTTGTGTGTGAAAAAGTTACCCCTCAGGTTCCTGTTCAATATTTCGCCCCTACCTTGAACCAATGTCCTCTGGCCTTTGATTCCCAACTCTGGGCAAGAGACTCTGTGCGTCTACCCGATCTATTCCTCTCATGATTTTGTACACCTCTATAAGATCACCCCTCAGCCTCCGAGCCTGCTCAACCTCTCCCTATAGCTCAGGTCCACGAATCCTGGCAACATCCTCGTCAATATTCTCTGTATCATTTCCAGCTTGACAACATCTTCCCCATGACATGGTGCCCAAAAATACTGAACACAATACTCTAACTGTATCCTCACCAAAGTTTTATACAACTGCAACGTGTCCTCCCAATTTCTATACTCAATGCTCTGACTGATGAAGGCCAATGTGCCAAAAGCCTTTTTGACCACCCTATCTGCCTGTGATGTTACTTTCAACGAACTATGTACCTGTACTCCTCGATCACTCTGCTTTACAACAGTCCCCACAGCCCTACCGTTCACTGTGTAGGTCCTGCCCATGTTACAGCTCCTAAAATGTAACACCGCACATTTCCCTGTGTGAAATTCCATCAACCATTCCTCAGCCCACCTGCCCAACCGATCAAGATCCTGCTGCTCTATTTGCCGGAAAATCGGTGGTGGACCTGTAGTAAATCATTGTGTTGGTGGTGCTGGGCTTGAAATTAATACCTCGGAATGACAGAGACCTGTGGAAGTCCACCACTGAATACACCATGGTATCATCTATCAATGATGGACACAAAATGCTGGAGTAACTCAGCGGGACAGGCAGCATCTCTGGAGAAAAGGAATAGGTGACGTTTCAGGTCGAGAGCCTTTTTCAGACCGGGAGTCAGGGGAGTATCTTTGGCGAAAACCAGCGTCTGCAGTTCCTTCCTACATAATTTAACCATGGTTGGTTAATGTGGAGAATGAGGTTTGTAGGTGCAGGGAAACCCTGGTATTTTGCTAATTATGTTCTAGATCTTGCTGCTATATCACTGACTATAGTGAGGTACTTGCAACAGAGTGCACTGTGCACTTCAAGGAGGATATGTAATGATGTTTGCAGAAACCCTTCACACAGAAAGCGATGTGAGACATTATGGATTAATGGAAACAGGGGCTTCCCCAAATAAGCAAAATATTGGCAGTCATTTGCATAACTCGTTGTAACTCATCCTAAAATAGTATAAAGATAATGGAAAATAGTCTCGTGTTTAATTTAGTTTACAGAGACAGTTGGAAATAGCCCCTTTGGCCCACTGGGTACACGCCGACAATCGATCACCCACTCACACTAGTTCTATGATATCCCACTGTCTCATCCACTCCCTATACATTAGGGACAATTTTACGGAGGCCAATTAACCTACAAACCTCCACATCTTTTGCGATATGGGAGGAAATCGGAGCACCCGAAGGAAACACAGGGGCTGGCAGGGAGAACATGCAAACTTCACGCAGTCAGCATCAGGGATCAGGATTGAACCAGGGTTTCTGGTGCTGTGAGGCAGCAGCTCTACCAGCTGCAGCACAGTGCTGCATGGATTCAGTAGTTGATGAAATCATCACCTTCTTAGGTCAGCCGTCGATGAATTTGAAGCCCCACAGAATATTTAGAACTGAATCAATCAGGTCCCGGGAATTCAAAGTTTACCTTTAGGTTTGAGAGATACAGCATGGAAACAGGCCCTTCAGCCCACCGAGTCAATGCCGACCAGCGATCACCCCATACACTAGCACTATCCTACACATTAGGGACAATTTACAGAAGCCAATTAACCTACAATCCTGTACATCTTTGAGATGTAGGGCAAAACTGGAGCAGCCCGGCAAAACCCACATGGTCACAGGGAGAGCGTGCAAACTTGATGCAGACAGCACCCGTAGTCAGGATCGAACCTGGCTCTCTGGCACTGTAAGTCCCTGTTTCCACGCTGTATCTCTAAACGTTCTGTATTAGAAGTTTAAAACCTGGCGTGATGTCAGTTATTAAAGGAGGTAAGTAAACTCTAATTCAGAATCAACAGTCATTGTAAATACTAAAATGACTAACTTTTGACAAACAGATTCTAATGGGCATCACTATATTGCAGTATTATCACTCTGATTGTTTTCACACCAGGTCACATGTCAACTGGTATATCAACAGTTTTACAAACATTAAAATGTATAACATAAAAAGGAAGGCAGCACAGTGAGCAGCGGTAGAGGTTGAGCCTTCAAGCACTAGAGACACCAGATTATCCTGAAAAAGGATGGGGGGGGGGGGGGGGGGGGGGGGGGGGGGGGGGGGGGGGGGGGAATGTAAGAGCTCGATAGTAGGCTTGTTGTCTGCCGGTCCTACAGCCGGGACATTATACGTCACATTTAATGTAGAAACAACACCATACTTAACTTTAATTGGGGATTTGTGCACCTGTCGACTGCTGAAAGCTGTTTTATACGGAGTGGTCCATCGGATTTATGCAGTGCTATCGAGTTAATCCACGGTAAATGACGTCAAATACATAACCGCTTTAGCAGGATAATCAAATAAAATACTTCTTTATTTCCAGAAGGCGATCAGAGCAGTTTACAGCTGGCTAACTTTAGGACCTATATTAGGCAACTATTAGCAACGGTGTTTTGGAAAATGTAATCTCCACAGCCAATCTTGGATGAAGCCAAACAAACCAGTCTACAGTCCACTTAAAAAACTGCATGAGTGTTAGGCGAGTGTTAGGTTGTTAATGAAAAATGTCCTTTGAAAAGGGCAGTTGATTTGATAAAAGTACATTTCACCAATGCTGAAGCAAAAAAATGACGCGATACTCTTTATATGGAATAAATTTTTTGTTGGAATTTCTACATTGTGATGGATGACAGAATCCTTGGGTAGGAAATCCTGTCATTTTTCGCATGTGGACAGAATCGACTGTTCCAAAATCTGAAATTGCATTTGATTCTTATTGAGTGCTTGTAGCCAACAACCATTGAGCTTGTTGTCATCGAACGAAGAACAAGAAGGCTCCTCTGCTGCATTCCCATGTAGCTGAATGAGGGGCGGGGGGGGGGGGGGAAGGGGTGGGGTGGTGGTGGGGGGGTTGTGGGCTGAGAACCCAGTGAGCACCGCGCTGCCTAGAACCGAAGAGCCCTGGTGGCTTGCTGCCGAGAATGCAGTGACCCCGAGCGGGCTGGCCTCCAGCACGAGCAGCAGCAGGCCTGTTTGACCCGCCGCATGAAGGTAGACCTGCGCTAGGAAACTAAATTTTGAAGCTTTGTTTGGCGCAGAAATGTGGCGACGTTTTTGTTAACATAAGGTTAAACATAAAGCGCGAAATAGAACATAGAACATTGACCAATTCAGCACAGGAACAGGCCCTTTGATCACAAAATATCTTCTGAACATGGTGCTGTTAAACAATTCCTCCCTCTACGAGCATCTGAATCCACTCTCCTTTCCTTGCAATATTTAAGTGCCTATTTTAAGCACAAATGACCACTATTGTAATACTGGCCTCAAACCCCATCTCTGGCACCTATTAATCTCTGGTGGAATAAAAAAACTTACCTCAATATCCCTTTAATTTTGCCCCCTCTTGCCTTAAAAGTTATGCCTGACATTCTCCACCCAAAGCCTCACACTAATGACAATAGACATATCCCTGTAAATGGGCAGGCAGAACTGTTGCATAATATACTCCAAATGCGGACAGGGCCGAAAGCTTTTTTAATCCCTGTTGGTGTCCACAGTCCTCGCCTGCTGCCCACACGTCATCGAAGAAGATGGCACTGGCTACCACCGATTAGTAGCAGACGTTTGAAGGAGCAAGAGCCTTCTCAACAAATACAGCCAGCTCTGTCCCTTCTTGTGCAAGGTGCCTCAGCATTCCTGGACCCAGTCCAGTTTGTTTGTCCAGTACACTCCAAGTATTTGTACTCCTTGTTGCGCGCAAGAGATTGATGACTACAGAGGGATTGTGGGATTTATATTGGTGGGGCGATAATGTGTAGGGAACACTTGTGGCCCATATTTGCGAAAGTGGAAATTAACATAGGAAAATGGCTGTAAATGCATCCAGTATCACTAAAAGGGACTCTCGAGGAGGAAATTTCGGACAAGTGTACCCGGGATGTCCTCTCTTTCCAAAAATGATGTGCTGACCCTGTTTGAATATTCCTGCATTTGTACTTTTATCTCTCAGGATACTAGCCATTGTAGTTGGCTCCTAGGAACTTGTGACCATCAGTTTCAGCCTCAGAACAGTCACCACGCATTTGGCTTAGGTAGCTTGCGAAAAAAATTGGCTTTGGGTGACCAGTGGTGGCAGCGTTAGAGTTGCTGCTTTACATGCAGGACCCGGGTTCAGTCCTGACTACGGATGCTGTCTCTGTACGAGTTTGTACATTCTCCCTTTGTGACCGCGTGGGGTTTTTTCTCCAGATGCACCGTTTTACCAAATCAATCCCAAAACTGCGGTCTTCTGCATGTAATTGGCTTCTGTAAATGTCCCTTAATGTAGAAATAGATAAGTGTACCATGTAATCGCTGGTCAATGTGGGGCTCAGTGGGCTGTAGGTCTGGTTTCCCACACTGTATCTCTAAACTAACTAAACTAAACCAAAAACTAAAACTGTTTTGTAGCATAAACTAAAGTCAGGTGTCTTTAACTTTCGGCATTTTGGCTGAAAAATTCGTGAAACCTACAAATGTCCAAACGCCATGCCAAATCAGAGAGAGTTGAAGGTACTGGGGAGGTGGTGGTAACATGGTTGTGTTCTAGTACTTTTGGGATCCTACATGTTCTTGGATGGACTCACTAAGGGTGCAGTACACACATGGAGCCTTCGGTCTCCAGGATGTAAATCCCTAGTGCTCATCAGATTTATTTTCTCTCATGTATTAGCTTGGGTAATCCACTCAAACAGAACCATCCTTCTACCCACCAGAAGAAAGTCCTCTCCCCGTCACTCATTGGGGACCTTGAAAACACCCAATCGGACTTATACTAGACTTACCTTGCATTGCTAACTAACTTCTTTCACTTTCTCTCCCCCTTCCCCCTTCTCCCCTCTCCCTACTCTCTCCTCTACTCTCTTCCTGCTCCCCCTCCCCTCTCCCCTCCCCTCTCTCCCTCCTCCCACTCTCTTCTCCCTCCCTCTCACCCCTCTCTCTCTCTCCCCCATCAAAGTAAACCTTACGTATGTGTAACCTGAGTGTCAATGCTGCCTGTGTTTCGCCCCACACATCTCTCCCACATGCTTGTAGTGATCTCTCCGAGTTCTAGAACAATTGCCTCTCAAGATGGTAAGCAAAAACTTAGCTATCAATGGTTGGCACACAAGAAGAGTCTGTTCCTTGCCTTAACAACGAGCTGAACGCTGTTGCATCATTAAGAAGACTGTCAGCGAGAACTGTGCAACATAAAGAGCAAAAGAGTGGCCATGTTAATATGTCAACTGTCTAGCGTCCGCTCGCTCCAGATGAATTAATAATTCAAGGATGGTGGACTAAGGGGTGACTGTTTCCACCAGCAAGAGGGTGAGTAGCCAAAAGGCACAGAAATAAAATAATTGCCATCGGTACCAGAGAGATGGGGGAACTGTTGCTTTTATGCAGCAGGTTTTTAAGATTGCAGAGCACAGTCTGAATGGCTGATGGAAGCAGATTTAGCTGTCTTCTTCAAAAGGGATTTATCCTGGGAATGGAACAGTTTCTAAGGCAGTGGGGAAAGTGCAAGGAGTGAGACTAAATTGGGTAGCAAGTGGAAGTGAGACTCAATTGGTTCATTTTGTGAGATATCACAGCAGCGAAGACTCCGCGAAAGTGCACAGCTTAAGGGGCAGAAGCAGATAGAAGTGATCCAGTGACAGGAGAGGAAGATAAGAGAGAAACCATCTTCTTAACCATACCGTTAGAGATTGGAAAGTATCTATAATGCATTCAAGTCCTGTGCATGGATTCCGCTTTCATGCATCATGCATGCATTAGGGCTTCTGTCCGTACTGTCACAATTAAGAACGGCACAATGTGAGTCCACATTTACAATGCAAAACTTGGCTTCCACTCTTGACAATCTTGCCCCTTAAAACTAAATTGTTGCAGGCATGGAGATCTCCTCTGCCTTTGTTACCAACAAGCTGCCCTTACAAAACCAGAACAAAGTAGCCATTCCATCAATATTTCACAAATATATTTTAAAAAGACTGCCCCCCCACCCACCTTACTCCCACATATAACAACAATTACATGATAAATTTTAAATTACCACCATCTCTGCCCAGTTGCAATAATGCCCAAGAAACCTAAAGTATGCACACCTACTCCCTGCTGCCGATGCTGCCTGTTTTCATGCTGTATTACTAAAGGGCCTGTCCCACTTGGGCGTCATTTGCACGTAATCTACGCGACATCATTTACGCGTCACGATGCACGCGATGCGTGCATGGTGCGCATTATGGGCCCATGGTGCGTGGTGACATAGGCAGTGACCCGGTCAGCGGGAGGCCCCATGATTTTAGGATGATACAAAATCTTTGGCGCGCCATCTGCGTGATGCGCAAATGATGCCCAAGTGGGACAGGCCCTTAAGCTAAACTTTGGACGCTCCTCCTAATTTTAGTGCTCCAGTTACACTTTTATTTCATATAACCTTCAAAGATCTCTTTCCATTGTGTTATTTGTAACCGTTCCTCTTCCATTTTCTTCCACTATTGCTTTTATGGTTCTGTTCATGGTGCAGTTTTTACTGGTTTCACTGTCATCCATATGTAATGCCCTGTAAAAATTCAATTACTTTTGGAAGTTGCTCTATATTAATATTCTGTCCAGTTTTACCTCCTTTTATCGTTCCCAGTCAATTTGATAAATAAATCATGGATTATGGCATTATAGTATGAGCAAAAATGACCTGTTTTTTTTTTTAAAATTTATTTATCCTTCACTTTCTGCAAAGGTTTGAAAAATTGCAGGACTAAAAGTAGAAAAAGAGACTAATTTTTTTCTTCTGAACATCCTTAATTAACTCTGTGATTGGGTAGTTTGTGTGCGATAGTTTAATTTAGTTATTTGAGAGATTGTCATGCGCGGAAACAGGGCTCTTCAGACCACCGAGTCCTGTTATTCCCGTACACTAATACTATCCTACGTACGGGATGATTTACAATTTTACGAAAGCCAATTAGCATACAAACCTTTGTAGTGTGGAGTGTTTCCCAGCGAAAATGAACGCAGGTCTCGAGGAGAACGTACAAACTCCGTACAGACAGCGCCCAGAGTCAGAATCGAACCCTGGTGCCTGGCGCTGTAAAGCAACACCTCTACCACTGCACCACCATGCCACTCCTGTATCTCAGTACATGTGACAATAGTGAACCAGTAGTACGACATAATAAAGAGGTCATTGATTTAATCACGTTGGGATTCAGGGATTAAGGTTGGCAATGGATTGATAAGGGTTGGACACTGGACAGAAATAAAGATGAGTAGGAATGACCACTGAGTTACTCCTTGCACTATGATTACCTGCTCGGATGGTAGAGATGATGTTGTCATCGCAGCGGAGAGTGTCAAGAAGTCGGGGACCATAGTCCCTGGAAACTGAAGGCCTGGCCAAGCAGGGACTAATTGAAGCATTTTCTACACCTGAAGAATAGTGAATCGTCAGAAATATAAACTCAAGAGGGCCGTGGAAATTCAGCTGCTGAATATATTCAAGGCAGGAATCGTAAACAGCTTATGTTTTTTACAGTAGTGCGATTATAAGTCAATAGCTATTCAACAATGTTTTTATCCTGAGTCCTTTATTTAACATAAGTACAAGATGCCAGATCAAAGCTTCAGCTCAGCTGTGTTTGAGAGAAGTCCGAGCATTCTCTATCAACCCACCGACTGAAACGTAAGATATTAAATCATTTCCTGAATAAAGAGATGATTGCTTGCAACCATCTCAGTTAGTTGATTGGAATCCTGGGAGGCCTAATCTGTCAATGGACCAGTAATAGCAAACAGGAAAGGTTCCAATTAAATACAAAGAATAAAGAATGAAGATCCTTCACAAAATCAATCACATTCTTTAGTTTAGTTTAGTTTAGTTTAGTTTAGAGATACAGCGTGGAAATAAAGATACAATGATCCCCCACATTAACATTACCCTACACACACTCGGGACAATTTACAATTATACCAAGTCAATTAACCTACAAACCTGTGCGTTCTTTGGAGTTGTGGGGCCCCGAGGAACCCACACGAAGATCTCGGGAAAGAAAACCCACGCGGTCGCAGGGAGAACGTACAAACTCCGTACAGACAGCACCACATCGTCAGGATCGAACCCGGGTCTACCGCTGCGCCACCGAGTCTGCCGCATTTTCTGCCCAAGGTATACTGAACGATGTAGCCCAAGTTACATTGAGACATAAGGAACTGCAGATGCTGGAATCTTGAGGCAAACACAAGTGTAGGAGGAACTCAACAGGTAAGGCAGCATCCGAGGAGGGAATGGACTGGCAAAGTTTTGGGTCAGGAGTCTTGTTCAGACAGCAGAAGGTCTGAAGAAGGGTCCCGACCTGACACATTGCTTGTCAATTCCCTCCACACAAGCTGCTTGACCCACTGAGTTCCTTCAGCACTTTGTGCTAAAATCCAAGATAAACATGTTCCTGTAAGTGGCCTGATATTTGATGGAAGTGGATCATCAATAATTTATTCATAACACGAGCAGTTTTAGGATTCCCACAGGATATGGACTTTAATCAAACATGCAGAACAAAGATTCCAAAGGACAGTGCTCCTGGTTTGAAATGTTAACAATTTCTGTGACGTTAGTGATTGCCAGACCTTTCCCAAAGATTTCTCAGGATCGCAAGGAACCAGACTTGATCTCACCTCATTGGACCACAATAACAGAATTACCACAAACATGCAATGAATGTCCTTCTGCCCACTGCAAGTTGTGCATAGAAGAGGTTTTTTCGAGCTTAGATCACCCTTGTGATCATTTCTGGGGAAAGTGGCTGAGTTACAATTTATCTTAGTGAGTCTGACATAACCTTAGGCTATTAAATGGCCTATTCTGCCACCCTACGCAGATAAAATGCAAATGATTGGATCATTTAAGGGCCTGTCCTACCAAATATCCAACTCCATGCAGTGAGCTGTGATTCAAACCGGCAGCGGGGGCCGCGCGGTGGGTCGGGTGATCCCTGTACAGGCGCCGTGTCCCAAACAGCATGCGCCTGGCATGTTGCAAGAGCGCGACCAAAACCGGGCAGCGGGGCCGCGCGGAAGGTGGTGTGTGAGTGGGCTCGCGACGCGGCGTAAAGTGAGGGCGAACTTGGAGCCTTAAGACCTAAGTCTTAAAGGTAAGTTCGCCAGGACAGATAGGACAGAGAGGGCACACAGACGAGGGGCTACACAGAGAGGGGCCACAGGAGGCAACAACACAGAGAGGGTCACTGAGGCACCTACAGAGAGGGTCACGGAGGCACGACGTCAAGGCGGTGTGTAATGTGTCGAGGCGGATGGCGAGCCGAACAAAGGCCGGTGGGCCCAGGGCCGAATTTTTGAACGTGGTCAGTTTTTCGGAGCCCCGCGGGATGTCGGGACGAACTCCGCACAATTCCGCACGGCTCTGGCGATCGAAGTGGGACCGGCCCCGCGACGCCGGACGGCTCAAGCGACCACGTTAGGTCGCGCTCATCGCATGGAGTTGCATGCTGCTGGGACAGGCCCTTAAGGCTTACATTCAATACAGTTTGTAGGGATGAGACAGGGATTGCAGTATGTTGTAGGGAGGCTGGGCTGGATAGGGTGTGTGTGTGTGCGCGTGCGTGTGTGTGTGTGTGTGTGTGTGTGCGCGTGTGCGCGTGTGTGTGTGAAGTGACCTTTAAAACCTTGGATAGTTAAGGATTTTGAAGTTTTGTCAGACTTTACTTTTGAAGAGTCCCGCTCTGATTTAGAGTCACAGAGTGATACAGGCAGAAACGGGCCCTTCGACCCAACTTGCCCACAACTGGCCAACGTGTCCCAGCTACACTTGTCCCACCTGCCTGCGTTTGGTCCATATCCTTCCAAACCTGCCCGGTCCATGTACCTGCAGGGCTGCCAACATTGGGTGAGAGTTGAGAGTGAGAAAGGGGGGATGAGAAAGAGTGTAGTGACCAAGGGGGGGTGAGGGTGTGGGAAGGGGGTGTTCCCCCTCCCACGGTAGGGAGCTTTTGCATTTTTCAGCTTGAAATTGTGCAATCTGGTGCATACTGTAGCGAGTCTTTTAACTTACACTTGAATGCAACATTTATGCTTTAATTTGGATTAGGTATGAATAAGGTTAAGCTAAATTACATTCCACAATAGAGCCAGGCTCTGATCAACAGGTGCAGCACATGAATTACTATATTCATGTATGGAAATCAGATTGTATTCATGCTGTTATGCATATATTATATATATAGAGAAAAACACAGAGAAACAAAACAAAAGTCGGACTTCCATCACTCTTCTGCACAAATAAATCAATCAACCTTGTTCAAGAAGGAACTGCTGATGCTGCAGAATCGAAGGCAGACCAAATTGCTGGAGAATCTCAGCGGGTGTGGCAGCATCTATGATTCTGATTTCTGCCCTTAGTTTGATAATACACATGTCCAGTCATTGTGTTTTATGGCTGGTTTTCAACCTCTTCAGGCTGGTCTCGACTCGAAACATCACCCATTCTTTCTCTCCAGAGATGCTGCCTGTCCTGCTGAATTTTTCTAGTTTTAGTTTTCTGGTCTATCTTCAGTTTAAACCAGCATCTGCAATTCCCTCCTACACTATTTGTTAAGCAAAACCGATCCTATTCTCATTATATAATTTTGTGATCAGCGTGAGAGCATGAGAAATTTGTGAAATGCGTGAGAGTTGGCAGCCCTGCTAATAATGCAAACATTTTATGCAAGTTCCAATTGTTTGGACAAAAATCACATTATAACAGTTAAGTTACTTTAAGACCATTTCAGAAATTATGGCAGTCAACAAAAAATCAACTAACAAATTAAAGCAAACTAAAAAAAATAGTAAGATTAAATGAGAGCTTACCAGTTTGAAGTTTGATCTTTATTTTATGAGGAGTTACGATGAGCGATTACGTGAAGAAGTCCCGCCAGTCCGCATGTGCGTCAATCTTCAAAGCAACGGTGTGAAATCACAGGTAACAGTAATTGAAGTAACATAATAAGATTAGAAACCTAGAACTACTAGATGACCTTTGTGATATGAGGGTTGGGAGCGGTGAGCACGTAATCGCTCATCGTAACTCCTCATAAAATAAAGATCAAACTTCAAACTGGTAAGCTCTCGTTTAATCTTACTATTTTACTTCCGAGAAGCGTGAGTCATTCCGTGAAGACTTCAAAGCTCTGTGATTTAATGCCGTGGATAAGAGTCCATGCGACACACTGCCTCGGTTGACACAGGATGAGTAATATCAAATAATGCACTCAAACATGATACAGACTTAAACACATTGATGCTTTAATTAACAAGAAAGAAAAACAATAGCGACCCCTCTCTCCCAGGGGGAAGCTATAAAACAGAATTTAAAATGGAGTGGGCAAATACCCCTGGTGTGGCAAGAGGTTTATGATAGAACCTTTCAAACGTCAGTTCATTGGACCATCCTGCAGCCACGAGGATTTGGTCGAGAGGGAAGTCCAGTGCCCTTGCTGCTGACGTTGATACTGCCCTGGTGGAGTGAGATTTAAAAACATCAGTGTCCACTCCGGCCCAAGCCAGAACCTGTTTCAGCCACCTTGAGATGGTCTGTACCGACACCTTCTTATGAGACTTTTTGTGTGATGAATAACGCTAATTCGGGCCTCTGAGGCCCTTGGTGACCTTGATATACTGCCATAAGTGCGTAAATACACATAGGCGAAGGTCTATGGGGTATGCCATAAAATTAAGTTTAAGCCCTGATGTCCCTGGCCTGCTCTGTTTAAGTAAATCATAAACGTAAAAGGTTATGTTGTTGACAGATGAAACCAGTCGAAGCTTCTGCAATGTTTGGACATGTTGCGCTGAAACCAGCGCCATGAGCATAACCACTTTAAGAGTGAGTCTGGGCAATGACAGAGAGGTTACTGGAGTCCATTGGTGAAGCAGCGCAAGAACCACACTCGCATCCCAGATGTCAGTGCACCTGGGCCTGGGGGGATTACAGTTAAAAATACCCTTCATGAACCGAGATATTAAAGGGTGAGACCCAACAGAGTGTTGTCCCGATCCTTGCCACAGGTAGGATGATAAGGCACTCCTGGCACTACTGATGGCACTGTAGCTGAGTCGCTCATCAAAAAATAGAGTAGAAATAAATTCCAACACGCCAGGTACGCTTGCCGAATGACATGAAATGTTCGACTGCAAGCAGAACACCTCCCATTTCTTGATATGAGAAATATATTATTTTTAAGTACTATCCTTCCAGGCCGCAGTAATCACATCCACCGTACGCCCTAACAGTCCGAGCCTCAGGAACGGTCTCCTCAGAATCTGCAAATCAATAGATTAATACGGTCATGTGGTGGATGATTCTCCCCAGTTACAGGATGAACCAGCTGGTTACTGCTTTTGGGGATAGCCATAAAAGGCTGTGTTATTAGTCTCAGAACTAGTGGAAACGATGGCTGTGTCGGCCAGTCGGGAACTACCAAAATGCCTGAGGCGGAGTCCTGCTCGATCTTAAGCAAGCACAGGCTGATGAGGCAAAATGGGGGAAATGCATATAAAAACATTCCACCTCAGTGTAGCGAGAATGCATCTACCGCCGCTGCCCCAGGGTCTGGTTCCCATGAAACATACTTTGGTAGGTGGTGATTCAATCTGGATGCAAACAAACCAATCTCTGGTACGCCATACTGAGCGACAATATCATTGAATATTTCACGATTCAACATCCATTCTGTGTTGTCATTGAATTTTCGTGACCTGGTGTCTGCCACCATGTTAAATCTACCTGGTAAGTAGATAGCTGAAATCCAGATGTTTCTTGTAATAAATAGTGCCAAATAAGGTTAGCCAACATCACATGATTCCGACTTGATTCCACCCATGTGATTAACGTATGCTACTGCTGTAGTGTTGTCAATCTGAAGCTGCACATGCAAATCATGCATACTAGTACAATACGCCTTTAAGCCATAGAGTGCTCCCAACAACTCTAAATAGTTAATACAACAGGATTGAAGAATTAATGCCTCATGCATATTCCCATCTGCCCCCACAGCTGGAGGTGGTATCAGTAGCTCCCCATCCTAGAGCACTAACATCAGTTTGTAAAATAACTGAAGGTGTATCAATTCGAATTTTACTGGAGCAATGCCAAATATTCGCTATCCACCATTGTAACTCTGCAACGGCTTCAGCTGGTAACCGCATTGGTCTATCGAAGTGACCTGCATGCCTTATGAGTGCCTGCTCCTTTGCATGTTGCAAATTTTGAGAATGTAAAGGTCCAAACTGTGCGGCCGGAAAAGCAGCCACTAATTTGCCAATTATACTAGCCACCTGCAAATTGAAGATTTTTGCTCATCAACGAGGTTGTTACAAGCTTCTATTAACTCTGACCTCTTTCATGGAGGCACAGACATGTGAGTTGAATTAATGGTGAATCCCAAATAATCAATGACTCTAGATGGTATAAATTTGGATTTAACTGGATGGATGAGAAACTCCAATCTCTCAAACATGAGTTTGGTAGCTGAAACAGATAATTCAGCTGATTGCTGAGTCTTACCTATGATTAGGATATCATCCAATTAGGCCATGACAATATGATTCTGAGCCCGGAGTAGGCCCAACACCGATTTTAACAATTTTGTAAATAATCTAGGAGCCGAAGTTAATCCATTAGGCAATGCTTTGAACTGCCATAATTGCTTCATCCAGCTAAATTTCAACTATCTCCGATGACTGTAATGAATGGGTACTGAATAGTATGCATCTTTGAGATCTATGCATGACATATAGCATCCTTTGGAAACCAGTTGTTTGGCAGTAACAAAAGTTTCCATTTTGAAATGTTTATACTGCACATAAGAGTTAAGCCAAGTTAGATCAAGAATGATGCGACACCCATCATCCTCCTTTTATCTAGGGAATATATTAGACACATATTTGTGAGATTGATGAAAAGATTTCTCAATTACCCCTTTTGCAGCTGGCGTTTCAATTTCAGCTTGTACATCTAAAGACTCTTGTTGTGAAAAACACAATGTCCGGCTAGGTGTATGCTGAGTAGTTGGGCACAATTTGAAAATGAATTCAATTCGGAACCCTAGTGTACTGTGCAGTATAAACGAATCTGAGGTTATACAACACCACTCATTGAAAAACAAATGTAACCTCCCACCAACTTGTGACTGGCCCATACATTTCTGAAAAGAACCAGATCCATCTACCTCTATGGTTAGTGGTATAAACTTCTGCCCCCGTGTCCTGGAGGGGTGAATGTTGGCGTACACCAATTGCATATAGTTGGCAGGGGCCGGCTTGGTCCTTGGCCTGAAGCCAATGCAGCGAACCGTTGGTAGGGGTGCTGCCGCCAGAGGGGATTTTTGCTGGTCGGTTGGGCTTTTATGAGGCCAACCGTTTTCGCTTCATCCTCCAATTCTCGGACCTGTTTCGATAGGTCGTCACCGAACAGTAAATTCGGCGGCTGCACGTTGCTTGCCTTGCATAGTGCCGCATACTTTGGATTCAGCTTAGGGCAGGTTGCACTCTTCCTCAGACAGTTTATCTCAAAATGTGCATTGCACATTAGGGCAAGAGCATCCTGCTGCACCTCAGACAGAGCCGCACCATCAACTGACCTAGCGAAAGCTGTAATTCCTGAAGCAAGCAGCTTTAGAATATTTTGGGGCCTCAGTTCTTGGGCTCTGATACCCGCACCCATGTGACCCCAGATTGGGTGGTTCACAGTTGGGACTTTAAGTGAGGCACAATTGGCGGGTGTGTGGTATTTTTTGGAGGTTTCCTCCATCGTGAGGTCTTGTAGCTGGTGTGAGACCATGTGGTTTATGGTCATGGCCAGATCCTCATTCAGTGGTCCCCCAGTTCCAGCCGGGATAGCAAATGTAGATGCCATGCTTGGCACCCCAGATTCCTGGCCTTCTTGCCTGGAGGTATGCTCACTAGCCATACCCTCGACCTCGGAGTCAGAACAAAACTGACTCCGTGTACTCTCCTCCTCCAAGAGGGAGTCTATTATGCAGCCCTTCTACAGGTGAAGCAGCCACGGGCCACCGAGGAGACCCATGGATATAAAGCTCATCCTCCTCGAGCACATCGGGTTGGAGCATCCTCTCCATCAGGAGCTCCATCCTGGATGGCCGCCCAAAAATGGCATCCATCGTGGGAGGACTATCCTCCTGACCCGACTCATCAGAGTCTACGGGCCGTACCGACTGTTTTGGTGGCTTTCCGGCCCACGGGAGTAGCCATGGTGCCTTCCACCGGCACCACGCCGGAAGCCACTGGCCGTGCCGCCAGCGACTCTGAAGTCGAGATGGACGGCTGCCCGCTACCCGCACTCCCGCGGTCTTCTGTAGCTGCTCTCCCAGCGGACTGCCTCGACCTTCCCTTTACCATTTTCTCCACAGCCCACTTGTTCGTGCAAACAAGACTTACTGACCGCAGAAAACAACCTCAGCTAAGTTTAAAACTTACCTCAGGGTTTTTAAACTTACCGCTGGTGGAGCTATGCGCCTGCCAGCCCGTCGGTGCGCCATACATCAGACGTAACGACGCGCGTGTGGACTGGCGGGACTTCTTCACGGAATCACTCACGTGACTCCGAAGTAAAATAACATGTTCCCTTTCCTGTCTCTCCCTCATAAGTACTTTAACACTGTTAACAGAGCAAAGGGATATTAATCTCAAGAATCAAAATGGGGAAAGTGAGGGCAATTTTGCTTAAATGGTCATTCTAAGCCCATTCAGATCTGCATAGAGTCAGAGTTATACAACATGTAAGGTAGACAAAAGTGCTGGAGAAACTCAGCGGGTGCAGCAGCATCTATGGAGCGAAGGAAATAGGCAACGTTTCAGGCCGAAACCCTTCTTCAGACTGATAGAGGGTGGGGGCGGGGAGAAGAAAGCAAAAAGGAGGAGGAGGAGCCCGAGGGCTGTGGTCATGGCTGGCCCAATTTGTCCATAATGACCAAGTTGGCATTCTGCGTACCCAGGGATTGGCTGCCGTTCCCAGATCAGCTCACGTCCCAGGGACTGGCTGCCGTTCCCAGATCAGCTCGCATCCCAGGGACTGGCTGCCGTTCCCAGGTCAGCTCACGTCCCAGGGACTGGCTGCCGTTCCCAGATCAGCTCGCATCCCAGGGGACTGGCTGCCGTTCCCAGATCAGCTCGCATCCCAGGGACTGGCTGCCGTTCCCAGATCAGCTCGCATCCCAGGGACTGGCTGCCGTTCCCAGATCAGCTCACGTCCCAGGGACTGGCTGCCGTTCCCAGATCAGCTCGCATCCCAGGGACTGGCTGCCGTTCCCAGATCAGCTCGCATCCCAGGGACTGGCTGCAGTTCTCAGGTCGGCTCGCCTGCCCCGACCTCACGAAAATGAATTGAAAAAGAAAACGCGGTTTTTCGGGTTACGGGCCGGATTCAGCCCGTGTGCCGTGGGTTGCCGAACCCTGTCCTAGATGTTTGGCCTCATTGTGGTCCCCCCATGTTTTACAACCAATTCACCTGGTTAGTTCTATCTCCGGCTGCTTCATGTTGTCGGCGACTGCACATCCAACCAAGAAACAAGAGAACAGATGCAACGACACTCAAGCCGCCAACTGACGCGCTTCCCCAGACTGCACAGATCGCTATGACGTGGCGCAAAGAGACAAACTGTGCAGGGACTGAAGACAGCGTGAGAATTCTGTCATCAGCGTGAGAATTCTGTCAACAGCGTGAGAATTGGCTGAAACTGCGTGACTCTCACACTCAAAGCGTGAGAGTTGGCAGCCCTGTCTAAGGCCAGGATGTGACAACAGACACACAGGGAGACACATACACAAAGGAAGACACACACAGGGAGACAGACAGACACACACGCGGGGAGACACACACACACACACACACACACACACAGACAGACAGACAGACAGACAGACAGACACACAGACACACACACAGACACACACACACACACAGGGAGACACACACACAGGGAGACACACACACACACACACACAGGGAGACACACACAGGGAGACACAGGGAGACACACACAGGGAGACACACACACACACAGGAATACACACACACACACACACACAAGCACACACACACACCTTTCCTTCCTCCTCCCTCCATCCTCCCCTTCCTCCCTCCTGCCTCCATCCACCCTCTTTCCTCCCCTTCCCCCTCTTTCCTCACCCTCCCTCTTTCTCCCCTTTCTCCTTTCCTTCCTTCATCCCCTTTCTACATTCCCTCCCTTTGTCCCTCTTTGCCTCCATCCCTCCCTTTTTTTCTTTCCCCTCCCTCTCTCCTCCCTCTCAATGGGGAGTCTGGCGGGCACGGTGTAGCGTGGATTGGCGGCGCTGGCGCAGCCGTGTGAGTTGAAGGGCAGGAGGGAGGGAGGGAGGGAGGGAGGGAGCGAGGCTGCAGCGGCGGCCGGCAGCACAGCGCTCACAGCCGGCGCACAGAGGCGCTGACACCCGGCGGCTGCACATCCGTCCAAGAGAGAAGAGACGCGACGTCACTCACAGCCGCCAACCGACGCGCTACCCCAGACCGCACAGATCGCTGTCATGTGGTGCAGAGAGACAAACTGTGCAGCAAAGATCGTACAGCTCCGCTATAGGATCCTTGCTGTGCAGGGACTGAAGTCAGCGTGAGAATTCTGTCATCAGCATGAGAGCGTGAGAATTTGCTGAAATGAGTGAGTCTCACACTCAAAGCGTGAGAGTTGGCAGCCATGTACCTGTCCAACTGCTTCTTAAACGATGGGATAGATAAACTACCTCCTCTGGCAGCTTGTTCCATACACCCACCACACTTTGTGTGAAAATATTATCCCTTGGATTCCTATTAAATCTTTACTCTTCACCTTGAACCTATGTCCTTTGGTCCTCGATTCCCCTACTCTGGGCAAGAGACTCCATGCATCTGGAGGGAGCGGGAGGGAGAAAGGGAGAGAGGGAGAGAGGGAGGGGGAGGGAGAGAGAGGGAGGAGGGGGAGGGGGAGGGGAGGGCAAAAGGGGGAATTATTTCTTAAAATGGGAGAATCCAATGTCCATACCGTTGTGTTGTTACCATTTTTATGACTTCTACATTTCCTTTGGCTCCTCGATTCGATCCTATTTCTACCTCCTCTGTGTGATACGCAGCCCACACTGATGCTCACCTGTGAAATTCATTCTCTAGTTCCATTTGTGGGGTATTGCAAATGTGTGAGAGCGATGTTCTGTGGTGTTCTGATCAGTTGGCAGGTGGCGTTTGAGATTGCAATGCAAAGCCAGTGCCTGGTAGGGATATCTGGTCATCATTAGTTCTGTTTGATTGGCTAAGCCTGTGAAGTTTCCACATTGAAACATGCAGCATATTCAATGTTCCCTCGCTCTCTGCCGCCCACACACTCTTGTTCCAGATAATAATGTGCGATGTTTATCCGTGTAGCATTGTGTTCATTCTAAATAACGTGAAAAAGTAAAAATCTCAGATATAATGGTGGGGAGGGGGCAGAGTGGGTAAGACTGCTCACTACTGCAGAGGGATATGGGCCAAACACGAGCAGGTGGGACTGGCGGTACAAATACATTGTGCATTTACATTGATGGTGATGACATAGAGATGGTTGAAAGCTTCAAGTTCCCAGGAGTAAATATCACCAGCAACTTGCCTTGGATCACCCATATCGAAACAATGACCAAGAAAGTACGCCAACACCTCTACTTCTGTAGAAGGCTTCAGAAGTCCGGCATGTCCCCAACAACTGTCCCCAACTTCTACAGACGCACCATAGGAAACATTTCATCAGGATGCATCACAGCATGGCTTGGGAACAGCTCCATCCAAGACCGCCAGAAGTTTGTGGACAGCCCATCACACAAAACAACCCCCCTTCTATTGTATCCATCTACACTTCACGCTGCCTCGGCAAGGCCACCGGCAAAATTAAGGACAAGTCTCACTCTGGTCATTCCCCCTTCTCCCCTTTCCCATCGGACACGAAGTGTGAAAACACACACCTCCAGATTCAGAGACAGTTTCTTCTCAGCTGTTATCAGACAACAAAACTAGTGTTGATGGGGCATCATGGTTGGCATGGCGAAGTTGGGCCGAAGGACCTGTTTCCGTGCTGTATGACACCATGACTCTACTTTATAGTCTCAGTGTGAGGGTTTAGGATGTTGCATCAGGACGGCTGTCTTCTCCTAGGCTGGTGACTGAAGCAAAACCAACCACAAAGCTCCCTTATTCCTGCTCCTGCAAGCTCCCACTGTGGGCGATGTTTGAAATAGTTACAGTTCCTTTCTCCTGTGCAACAGCTCTCAGCTCACACACGCACAGCAGGTAGACTCCAGAACCAACGCTACTCTCTCACATTTTTTTTGTTTAGTTTAGTTTAGAGATACAGCGGTGAAACAGGCCTTTCGGCCCACTGAGTCCATGCTGACCAGCGATCCCCACACATTTTTACACTTATACCAAGCCAATTAGCCCACAAACCTGTACTTCTTTGGAATGTGGGAGGAAACCAAAGATCTCGGTGAAAACCCATACCGGTCATGGGAGAACGTACAAACTCCATACATACAGCAGCCATAGTCGAGATCGTACCCGGGTCTCTGGCGCTGCAAGTACTGTAAGGGAGGAACTACCGCTGCGCCACCATGCCGCCCTTATGTACATAGGTACAAGAGTTATGGGTACAAGGGTTATGTACACAGACATTTGTACATGCGTACAAGAATTAGAAATCACAAGCGGCTGCCTATTGATTTACTGATGATCTTTCCTCACACTCAATGGCAAAGCCCTGTGATTCCATTAAGCCCCTGTCCCACTGTACGAGGTAATTCACGAGTTCTCCCGAGTTTTCCCCTGATTCGAACTCGGTGAATGTCCGTAGCGGGTCCTTAGGAGTTTGAGGATGTCTCGTAGCGGCTCGTAATGCTAACGGTAGGTACTCAGGACATCCGGTAAACTCGTGGCATTTTTTCATCCCTGTAAAAAATGTCCACGAGTAAAAAAATACTCGTGATGAAAAAAATTGTTACTTTTCACTCGTACGATTCGCTACGAGACATCAACGAACTCCTACGGACCCACTACTGACATTTTCCGAGTTTGAATCAGGGGGAAATTCGGGAGAACTCGTGAATTACCTATTACAGTGGGGCAGGGGCTTTAAGCCTTTCAATTCCTAAAATAAACGTTGTCAGGAATAGATGGGGTAAATTTACCCAGAATAGGATAATCAAGAACTAGAGGGCATATGCTTAAGGGGAGGTGGAAAAGATTTAATAGGAACCCGAGGTGTAACTTTCTCACACAAAGGATGGTGGGTGTATGGAACGAGCTGCTGGAGGAGGTAGTTGAGGCAGGTACAATTGCAACATTTAAAAAACATATAAACAGGTAGGATAGGTTTGGAGGGATGTGGGCCAAACGCAGGCAGATGGGACTAGTGTAGATGGCACATGTTGGTCAGTGTGGGCAAGTCAGACCGAAGGGCCCGTTTCCATGCTGTAAAACTCTGTGACTCCTTAAAGTCAACCATTACAATTTGCCTAATATTCACCCCTTCTCCCACGTTGGCCCTGCTGCTTTGTTTGGTTTGCAAGAAAATATTCATGTGCCTCTGTAATGCACTTGAACTGAAACATGTCAGCACTAAATTATTTGTCCTCCTAACCTCTTTTGTCACCTCTTTTGTTGCTTCCACAATAGAACATTTCACACAGGCAACAGAGTGGTACAACTTGTAGTGTTGTTGATGTCTCCCAGTTAAAATTGACTTCAGTTCTATCGCAAGCATGTACTCTGCATACACATCTGTTGTGCTGCTTCAAGAAAGAGTGTCATTGCTCTCTCTTGGGACATGTGACAATGAAACACTCCTGACTCTTCTTAACTCATTGCCCCTGGTGCTGTCTGTGTGGCGTTTGCACCTTTTCCCCGTGACTGCAACGGGTTTCCTCTTCTTTGACACAAAGGATGGTGGTTGTATGGAACGAGCTGCCGGAGGAAGTAGTCGAGGCAGATACCATCGCAATGTTTAAGAAACATTTAGACAGGTACATAGATAGGATAGGATTCGATGAATATGGGCCAAATGGAGGCAGGTGGGACTAGTGTAGATGGGGCATGTTGGTTGGTGTGTGAAAGTTGTCCGAAGGTCCCGTTTCCACATTGTATGACTATGACTAAGGGGGGAATACCATGCATTTTTAAGGCCACATTGTATGATACAATCTGTCGTGAATCATTAGTGCAGCTCCACATCAAAGTGACTCAAACAATGGCTAATCATCTGGTTGACCAAAATAGCAATGAGTGGATGCAAGTGAAGATCATCCTCCTGGTTAAAAGTTGCCCATAAATTCTGGATGGTAGCAATTAGAAATAAATCTGCCTGACCACAATTTAAATGAATCTTAAGTGGAGCATTTGTGTTACTAATTCCTGGATTTTAATCAGTGGCACAGTTGGTAGAACCCCTCCCTCACAGCGCTAGAGACCATGGTTCGATCCTGACCTTGGGTGCTGTCTATGTGGAGTTTGCATATTCTCGTGACCGCCTGGGATTCCTCCAAGTGTTTCAGTTTCCTCCAACACCCCAAAAATGCATGTTTTTTTTTAGGTAAATTGGCCTCTGTACATTGCTACCCAGTGTGTAGCGACACTGGAATAACGTTGAACCAGTATGAACGGGTGTTCAATGGTCAGCATGGACTTGGTGGGCCAAAGGGCTCATTTCTGTATCTTATCTCTGACCTAAACTCTGAACTAAACAAGCTACTATCCCAAAACCACTTTTTTCTAAGAGTCTAGTATCACACAACACTGCTGGTGGTCTTTTATGATTAGTGGTGTGTTGGGTGCAGGAAGTGGACATTGAAAGTTGCATAAAGACAGCTGCAGGACAATTCATGTACAAGCTTCTCTTGGCAGCATAGTTATTGTGTGACATCCCTTTGAACTAGAAATTAGTCACAGAGAGATGCAGAGCAGAAACGGCCCTTTAACCAACCAAGTCCATGCTGCCTGTTCACCATCCATTTGCATTAATCCTATATTAATACCATTTCTTAATTGGAATCGGTTCCACAGTTCTCCACATTGTTTCTCTTACGATCACCCCTTCCATCGCCAACAATGAACCTACCAGTCACCACCATGCCTGAGGTCCTGGTCTTTTATCGCCTCCAGCTCTTCACCTCTTCCCCCGCCCACCCCTCCACCCCCCCTCCACCTCCTACTTCCAGTCTGAAGAAGGGTCTCTACCCAAAATGTCACCCATCTTTATTCTTCAGAGATGCTGCCAGATCCACTGTGTTTCTCCAGAACTTTGTGTCTATCTTTAATCCCCTTTCTTATCCTCTGCACAATTTCATCAACTCCCCCCAGAGTCTACCATTCACCTGCACACAGTGGTAATTTGCAGTGGCCAATTAACCCACCAACTTGCACATCTTTGGGATAGGGGAGGAAACCCATTTGGCCACAGGGAGAATATGCAAACACCACACAGACAGCACTGGGGTTGAACCTGGTTCCACAAGCTACACCACTTCTTCTTTCGTGTCTATCTTCCATGTTTCAAATGTTGACATCGCTGTCATCATCCGTCCCGAAAAGGACGCAAGCTTCCGGCGACAATAAGTGGGAGCCGTCACTTGTTGCAATAGATGATGGTGGTAGCAGAATTAGCTCGGGATACTTCCAGTTTCCAGCCCCACGATGTGGACGCTTCTGCCATGGGGCCGGCTACACCACTATGCTGCCCAAACTGCAAGAGGAGCGATCAAAGATTGGTAGCTGGTGGGCAGAGAGGGTGACCTTGCACATCTTCTTCTACCAGTTGTCTTGTACAAGTAAAATGACTAGTCTATGGGCTGTGGACTCAGAGCGTACACACAGGAGAGTGCAGCAAGAGTAGTTGAATGCTAACCACATTATTAAGTCAAGAATTACATACAGGTAAGATTGGCTGCTTTCTTCCTCTGAAGGACATGAATGAATCAAGTCACACCTCACACTCCCTTCGTCTCTTTAATGTCTTCCGTTTTCCAGGCCCCTGTTCCCTCATCTTTATTATGGACATTCATGAGCCTGAAGAAGGGTCTCGACCAGAAACGTCACCTATTGCTTTTCTCCAGAGGAGGTCTTTGTAACCCTCCTTCATGCTCGAGAGTAGTCCCTGTGTACTTGAGGCCTCAGCTAGGTCGCGGCGTATTTTTCAACATGCTGAAAAATGCCCGCAAGTAAAAAAAGGTCGCCATGGAAAAAATCGATACTTTTTTTACCCGTAGGTTTAGTCAATAGACAATAGGTGCAGGAGTAGGCCATTTGGCCCTTCGAGCCAGCACCGCCATTCAATGTGATCATTGGCTGATCATCCCCAATCAGTACCCCATTCCTGCCTTCTCCCAATATCCCCTGACTCCGTTATTTTTAAGAGCCTATCTAGCTCTCTCTTGAAAGCATCCAGAACCTGCCTCCACCGCCCTCTGAGGCAGAGAATTCCACAGACTAACCACCCTCTGTGAGAAAAAGCGTTTCCTCGTCTCCGTTCTAAATGGCTTACTCCTTATGCTTAAACTGTGGCCCCTGGTTCTGGACTCCCCCAACATCGGGAACATGTTTCTTGCCTCTAGCGTGTCCAAGCCCTTAACAATCTTATATGTTTCAATGAGATCCCCTCTCATCCTTCTAAACTCCGTATCTAGTCGTAGTAGATCGGCATGTTAGTCGTAGGTAATCGAAGGTAGTCGTTGATAGTCTTCAACTTAGTGGAAAGGAGGTCGAAGGGAGGTTGAAGGAGATCGAAGGAGGTCGTCTTCACTCTCCACTATTCGGTGTCCAATTTTCCCGAAGTTAGTCATAGCTAGTCGTAACTGGTCGAAGGAGGTCTTCTACATAGTCGAAGGAGGTCTTCAATGACATTTTTTCAAACTCGCCAATTAGGTCCCCCAAGTGGGACAGCCCCTTTAGACAACTAGTTCTGTTTGATTTTCTGTTTGTACACGCCAGGTTTATTGCATTCGCCGTAACAGGGTGGACTACACAAAGAGAATCATAATCACAAGTTGAACTCAAATCTAATTTTATCACAGAAGGAAATTCAAGATTAATGATAGTTAGGGTCATAATTATAACATTAGTGTGGCACAGCAGCGCAGCGGTAGAGTTGCTGCCTTACAGCATCAGAGACCCGGGTTCGATCCTGGCTATGGGAGCTGTCTGTACAGAGTTTGTACGTTCTCCCTTCAGTAACGATTGTAAATTGTCCCTAGTGTGAAGGATTGCCAGTCGGTGTAGACTTGCCGGGCCGAAGGGCCTGATTCTGCACTGTATCTCTAAAGACTAAAGTCTAAAGTCTAAATTTATGAAACTTCATTGCGTCCACCATCAATAAATAGTGTGACATCCTAAAATGAAATTAGAAAACTCCATTTATTAAAGTCAGATCTGACAGCTGCTGCATCGGGTTTAAAAAGACTGGTCACACTGCGTATGGAAACAATGTTAGGGCAGTTTTTGCTTCAAAGCCTCTGCCATAGCAACCACGCAACTGAGGTGATCAGCTGGAAAACCCTGGTCAGGTTTCTACCCTATCACATAACCTTGTCATTTAATAAGGAAATTTTCCGCATTTGTCATTTCTTATGATATCTCATTATTTTGTGTATCCTTCAAATAAATGTATTCTTGAAACAGCTACTTTTAGCAGTTTGGTGTGGCTGCACAATGTTAGGCTTAACATCAATCTCGGCGCTGTTTCAAATTGCCTATAAAATTTTAATCAGCTTTTAAAAATTTGATTGGCTATAGCTACTCTCCGTTTAAATTGTTTACAGCTTAAGGATACCTGTCCTTGACAAAGTCCACTTGCTGTTGGACATTAACCAAGTCCACCCCATTCCGACCATTGATGGCCGGAGTGCATTGGATGATAAGACGTTCTGCTCTTCATATAAATTGATAATGGAGACACTGCACCTCCACGGGTGTTAAACAATTACATGCACACTTAACTGAGTCAATCATCGTAGAATTTTCAGATTGTGACGTGGATTCATAACCAAACTGCGAGCATTTTTTAATGCTAAATCGGGTGGCACAGTGGTAGAATTGCTGCCTTACAGTGCCAGAGACCTCAAGTTCACGTTTATTGTTATTTAACCAATACTAAGTAAAAGGCAACAATACACACCGCCACATAAAATAAAATAGTAAGATTAAATGAGAACTTACCAGTTCGAAGTTTGATCTGTATTTTATGAGGAGTTACGATGAGGGATTACGTGAAGACCCCGTCCAGCACGCATGCGCGACATTTCTTCAAAGCAGCGGTGTGGATTCACAGAAAACACAACAATTGAAATAAATATAGTAAAGAAAAAATAAGAACTTAATTACCAGTTGATCTGTATAATAGAGGGTGGGAGCGGAGGGCACGTAATCCCTCATCGTAACTCCTCATAAAATACAGATCAAACTTCGAACTGGTAAGTTCTCATTTAATCTTACTATTTTACTTCGGAGTCACGTGAGTGACTACGTGAAAGACTTCAAAGCTCTGTGAATCCGAACCGTGTACCAGCTCATGCTTCACTCACTGCCTGAAGACCTTAGAGGGAGGAAGCATGTTATACAATCAACAATAACCTGTTTGTGAACAAAAAGGTTTATTAATAACAACAAAAAACAGAGAGCTCCCCCGGGCTTAAATTAAATATTATCTGCAGACTCTAAAATTCTGTCTGCAAATGTAGCAGGCTCCGCCAGCGGCTTATTATAAAACCTTTGGAAAGTTATTTCCGAGGACCATCCTGCTCTGGCCAGAATATGGTCCATAGGCACATCCATTTGCCTAGCCGCCGACGTAGATGCAGCCCTGGTGGAATGAGATTTGTACACATTAGTATCGATTCCCGCGGACTTAAGCACCTGCTTGAGCCACCTTGAAATGTTTGGCTCGTCACCTGACCATGAGGCTTCTTGTGGCTTATCCATAAGGCTTTTTCTCTCCCTCTTAAGTTATATGTTGTGTCTATGTAGTTGGCGAGATGGGTCTTGGCACACAACCGTGGGTCAGGTGAATATGCCCGGAACTCCATAACTGGAGGCGTGGTACCTGGTCTAGATTGTTTGACCAGCCCCTGAATGTGAAATGTGATACAGTCCAATGACTCTGTCATGCTGTCCAGCCTCAGAAGGTGGAGGGACTGTACCCTTTGAGCTGACACTAGAGCCATGAGCATGACTGATTTCAGTGTAAGTTGTTCCAGAGTAAGTGACCTGGGTGGTGGCCATCCCCTAAGGTACGTCAGTACTATGCTGACATCCCAGATCTGAGTGTACCTAGGCCTAGGGGATTGGTGTTAAAAATGCCCCTCATGATTTTGGCCACTAGTGGATGGACCCCAAAGTCAGTTGTCCTGCTGCTGGAACCAAAATAAGCTGACAACGCACTCCTGGCTGTATTAATGGCGCTGTAGCTGAGTCCTTCCCGATGTAATCCAAGCAGAAACTCCACAACACTGGTGGCTGTAGCTGTGGTGTAGGTAGTTCCTGTTTTGGAGCAATACCGTTCCCATTTTCTTATATTGGTCAGGTATTGTCTCCTGGTGGACTCCCGGTGAGATGCGGTCATCATGTTGATGGCGTCCTCAGACAGTCCCAGGCCCAGTAGAGATCTTTTTAGAATCTGCAAGCCAGGAGATTGACTCTGTCATGGCACGGGTGACTAATGCCTGACACTGGGTGGATTAATAACTGTCGACTGCTGGGGAATTCCAACGGTGTTTCAACAGCACATGTCGAAAGCCACTGGGAACCATGGCTGTGTAGGCCAGTCAGGTATTATCAAGATTCCTGAAGCGGAATCCAATTGAATCTTGCGTAATACCCGACTGATGAGGCAGAAGGGAGGAAAAGCATAAAAGAACATTTTCCCCCAATGCCAGCAGAGAATGCATCAACTGCTGCTGCCTCAGGGTCTGGTTCCCAAGCGACATACGTTGGTACCTGGTGATTCAGCCTGGATGCAAATAGATCGATATCTGGTGTGCCATATTGCTTTGTAATTTCAGCAAACACTTTGGGATTTAACATCCATTCGATGTTATCATTAAATCTACGTGACCTGGTGTCTGCCACTGTATTTTGCTTACCTGGAAGGTAAGTTGCTGATAACCAATATGCCTTTCAACACCACCATTGCCAGATTAGGTTGGCCAAATTGTCACACGATATCGACTTTACACCACCCATGTGATTGATATAAGCCACCACCGTGGTATTATCTAGTTGCAACCGGACATGTGCATGATGCGTATTACATGAATATGCTTTTAACCCATAAAACGCACCCAACATTTTCTAAATAGTTGATACCCCGTGTCTGTAGGCAAGATGATTCAAATTTACTCCATCTGCCCCCTGTGCTGGATTGCATGTTAGTTGCTCCCCAGCCCAAAGCACTGGCATCCGTTTGAATGGTTAATACTGGGTTGGTGATCATTATGGGACTGGAGCTGAGTCTTACATTCCTCGCCCCCATTGTAACTCTGGAATGGATTCAGGCAGTTAAAACTCATAGCTCGGTCAAAGTGACCTGAGTTTTGCTTTAGTGCATGCACTTTAGCTCTTTGCAAATTTTGATAGTGCAAAGGCCCAAATTGTACAGCTGGGAAAGCTGCTACCATTTTGCCAAATAACTCTAGCTACTTCCCGTATGGTTGGCTGATGTTTATTCATGAGTTTGTTGCATGAAGCGCCAATTCTGATGCTTTCCCCTTCGGCAGAGTTACAATCATGCGAACAGTATCTATCGTAAATCCAAGATAGTCCATGGCAGTGGACGGTGTAAGATTGGATTTTTCTGGATGTATGACAAACCCCAAAGTTTCAAACAAACGTTTTGGTGGCTGCGACTGCCAAAATAGCTGTCTCCAAGGTTTTCCCTACTATTAAAATGTCGTCTAAATACGCCATGACTATATGCTTTTGTTTCCTGAATAATGCCAAGGCAGGTTTTAAGATTTTAGTGAACAACCTTGGAGCAGAGGTTAGCCCATTTGGTAAGGCTTTATATTGCCATAGCTGTTTCATCCAGATAAATTTTAAATATTTTCGATGGTCCCTTGTGTATGGGTACTGAGTAGTAGGCATCTTTTAAATCAATGCTTGCTAGAAAGTACCCCTAGAAACCAATAGTCTGGCTGTTTCTAAAGTATCCATCTTGAAATGTATATACCTGACAGACTTGTTCAAAGTAGTTAAGTCAATGATGATGCGTCGTCCACCATCTTTTTTGATTTTAGTGAAAATATTAGACACAAATTCCAAAGGTTCATGTTTTGTTCTTTCAATGACACCTTTAGCTTGTAACCTCATCAGTTTCAGCTTGACCCTCTTGATTTTTCCTTGACTGAGAGGGTGAATACCCTTTTGGGTATATGCTGAACTGGTGGAAAATCTTTATGGACAAAGTCAATTTTGTAGCCATGAACGCTGCTGAGTAATATACTTGTCACTAGTGATGGATTCCCATGCATCCAAAAACAAGTGCAATCTCCCCCCTGTTAGCACAGAGCCCCTACTGCACATATGCTGAGAGGAACAGACCCACCTACCTCCATGGTTATTGGTGCTTCTTCTGCCTCTTCGCTGGGTGATGAGGCGTCTGCTGGGCTGTAGAGGGTTGATGTTGATCTCGATGTTGTTGGGGGTGGCGCATTTTCCATGGGGTCCGCTCTGGGCCCTGGCCTAAAAAAGGCTTACGGGGAATGGTTGCGGACCCCGAGCTTTCACCAGTCCCATAGTGTGGTTGACGACTGGTGGACGCCATGGGTACTGCCGCCTGGGTTTGTTGGGTCTGCTCGGTCCCAAACCTGCCCTCACGAGACCAAAGGTCTTGGATTCTTCTTCCAGGTCTTTCACCTTTTTTGGAAGGTCTTTCCAAAGAGCAGAATAGGAGGTTCTGACCCCGGTGTTTTGCAGAGTCCCGCAAATTTAGGGTTGAGAGGCAGGCTTGATAATCTCCTTTCGCAAATTATTTATCTCATATTGAGTTGTGCACAGCAGAGCTAATGTGTCTTGCTGATTTGTGGAGATGTCCGCACCATCAATGGACCGAGCATAAGATGTTATTCCTGCAGTCAGGAATTTAAGGATCTTCTGGAGCTTCAACTCCAGGTTTCTGATGTTCTGCCCCAAATGTCCCCAAATTGGCTATTGACAGCAGGTACATTCAAAGATGTACAATTTCCTGGGGCTGTATATAGTTGAAGAGCCTCATTGACCACTTGTTCTTGTAGGGGTTTTAGAGGACAGGTGGTTAATGCTGGCTGCAAGTTTCGGCTCTAATGGCCGACCCGCTTGTGGAATGGCCACGTAGCGGTTGACCACACCCAGCAGCTCTTCCTGTTCCTGTACACCCTGCGTACTCCCGAAATCTTCAGCCAGTGACCCCTCTTCTTGACCAGCCCAGACCTGGTCGCCAATGCTGCCTTCAAAAGAAGGTGAAGCAATGGCCAGTGCCGTAAAAAGGCACTGCGGGAGTGCCTGAACTCCCTTGGCGAGGCTGCTGCTGCTCTCTCAGCAGATCTCGCTGGAGCAATTGCTCCATAAGCCGTTCCATGCGGCTTAGGCGGCTGCCTGTGCTCTCGAGCGGTAAGGCATCTTCATCCGAAACGTCGGACACTACCGCCCGGTTTCCGGCTGCAGGTACCTCCAGCCCGCTGCTCAGGCAGCACTAGCGGTGCAGGGCTCGGCTCGGTTGTTATAACCGCCGCCTCTTGCCCCCCCTCCAAAGAGCATTCCTCAACGGAGGACGAACGGGGGCGAGCTGCAACTTCTTTCCTCGGGCCTTGCTCATTTCTTCCTGGAACACAAGACCACAGAGAGAAAGACACACGGCCACGGTAAACTTACCTGTCGGCCCGACTTTTCAATTTGTAGCGGGAGCGCCTTGAACTCCCGTTCGTCGCGGTGCACTGCATGAACGCTAATGTCGCGCATGCGTGCTGGACGGGGTCTTCACGTAGTCACTCACGTGACTCCGAAGTAAAATTGAACATAAACATCCATGATGAAAAGCAATAAAGTACAGTCATCTTCCTCCGTTGTTCACCTGTTGTCGGGGGCTTTGAACCCTCCACAGTTCGCCACTGCCGACCGTTGATCAATTGATGACTTCTTTTTGATCCATCTCGAGGTTTTTCAGGCGAGTGCCCTCGAGCTTGAAGGTCGAAGACAGTCGCTGAAAAGTCGCGTTAGTGGTTTGATTCTGACCTCGGGTGCTGTCTGTACCAGAACTGCCAACTCTCACGTATTGAGCGTGAGCGTGAGAATCACGCAATTTGCCCAATTCTCATGCTCTCACGCTGATCACAAATTTCTCATGCTCTGTCGTCAGAAATTCTGTGATCAACGAGAATTTCAAAACTAATATCAACTGATTGTATGCGTGTCTGTTGACAAGACAACAGCATTCTTATTCTCGGTTATTCCAACATGACCGAACCGTCATACACCTCCAACGCATGTCCCTATGCAAATTTACACTGGAAGACACGGGCCGGGTGGTGAATGAGTGTCACACAGCAAGTAAGGCCATGTCCTGCTCCCGGCGGCAGTCGGAATTTAAGGATTTGCAGGAAGCGGCTGACATGAGCAAGGCCGGCGAGCGGCAGTAGAGAGGTACATGGGCCGCGGAACCGGGGGGGGGCTGGAGGGGCCCCACTTTTTTGGCTAGACATGGTTCAATGTCTCCGGCTTTGGACGAGGCACTGCTGTGCTCTAAGGAACCTGGTCATAGGTGTTGGAGAGCCGGGGCGGAGGGAGGGATGGAAGCAGAAGCAGCGGCGGGCGCAGAAACGGATGGGGGGCCGGGTCTGGTGAGTCACTCGCTGCAGCTCCGGCCATGGAGCAGTCTCAGTGCAAGAGTCCCGGGCCTTCGGAGGCGTCGGAATCGTTGCACCGCTGCCGTGAGAGTCTCTGCGCCCAATTCGCCCTGGTGACCGGCATGGACCAGGCTGCATCCTGGATGACAACCAATGGCTGCTGTAAGTAGGTACCAAGCACTGGGTAGAAGCAGTGGAAGATAGTGGCCTTCAAATGGGGGTGGTTGGAGAAAGCGTCCTGCTTCCCTGCTAGATTTACACTTACTGTAACTGCAGGAAAAATGTTCCTGAGTTCAGAATAAAGGTTCTGGTTCTGAACCTCCCCCCACTCGGTCACTCCACCCTCGCCGGGTATCCCCAAGGCCAGTGATCAGTGATCGCTCAGCCCCCCCACTTTCAAAAATGCTCCACGGCCCCTGATTCAGATGGAGAGCACTGCCAGATGTGAGCGGGGAACTGAGGCCAGTTGTCCGTGATGTCCGGATCCCAATGCTCAGATCTCCGTGTTTCGGAGTTGGCTAATGTTATTGATTTGTAATTAGCTTGATTTGCAATTAGTTGACAAAACCTTCATTTAGTAATCCAGAATATCCAGCGGGATGTGAGCAGTGTAATATTAAAATTACATGCAAGGTGTCAGGCTGTCTGTCACAACATACAGCCCCAATAACCTATTATTTCCTTAAGTTTGCCACTCAACTATTATGTTTGTTTACCACAATGACTATTTCTAAACCCCCCCCCCCCCCCCAATTCCTTTGACAGGTTGAATAGAAATGTCCCCAATCTTGTTGTTTTATACATTGAATACGTAGATGAACATCCTCAAGGAGTGTAATCATGGAAACTGATTCAGATGTGATGTTTAAGAGCTTGTTCAAAGAAGGGACATATTTTAAATGAGTGACAAAGATACTTGCAGGGGAATGTGTGAGGGGGTTATTATTTGTCTTTAGTTTTAGCATGAACCAGAACATCTGAAGATTCAAAGTTTAATATAGTAATTGTGCTGATACTGACTCCAACCAACCACTTAATGAATATCATCCATTCTGGAGGTTTTATTTTTCTGGTGCTATTTAAACTTCACTTGGATTTCAATCACTTCAATGTAAAAATAATTGGGAATGGGGAGAATTGGAACAAAAAATTGCCCTCGGTACATGTTAACTGTAATATAATAATGTTGGTAGGTGCAATCAATACAAATATATTTTTGTGCAAAGTCCAAATATATCGAAATGCAAAGTCCAAATATATTGGACTTTGCATTTCGGAAAATCTGAGAGGAAGGCAGCAAAATACTGAAAATATTCGGGGTGAAAATGACTTCAGGACAGTTTGTCAGGAAAATGAAGGAAATGGTAACAGAATACTTATACAGCTGAGTGAGTATAATTTTTTGGGTAAGAAATTTTCTTTTTGATGGCTTCTTTGACA
Organism: Okamejei kenojei; assembly: GCA_035221665.1. Lineage (NCBI taxonomy): Eukaryota > Metazoa > Chordata > Chondrichthyes > Rajiformes > Rajidae > Okamejei > Okamejei kenojei. Next base: position 16,861,695 of record CM069146.1, read on the forward strand.
AAGTAACTAGCATGTTAGATAACAAGAAAGCCAATGGATGTAGCAAATTTTGTTATACAAAGTTTGGTCCATGAACTGCCCCATAAAAGATTATCGCATTAGATAAGCACCTGTGGACTTCAACGTAATTGGTTAAGTCCAAGGGGTCAGATATGAGGCTTTATGTGTGGGTCAGATATATTGTCAATACAGAGCGGCTAGGAGCAAGACAAAGTGTGCATCCGGAGTCAAGGTCTGGAATAGTACTGGGTGTACAGTCAAAGCTGGGACAATGGGAGTGTTCAGCACTGGGAACCCAAGCAGGTAAGCAGCTATGATCAGGGTAGAATATTGGGCCAGGTGTAAGGCTGGACTCAGGATCAGGAATGAGAGAACGTATGCAACTGGAGTCAGGGTCAGGAGTAGTACCAGGTGTGCAGTGAGACCCAGGTTGGTCAACATGGGCCAAGTGCTTGATTACAATCTGATTTCCATACATGAATACACTAAGATCATTCATGTGCTGCACTTGTTGATCAGAGCCTGGCTCTACTGTGGAATGTAATTAGGATTGTAATTTAGCCTAACCTTATTCATAGCTAATCTATTTTAAAGCATAAATATTGCATTCAAGTGTAAGTTAAAAGACTCGCTACAGTATGCACCAGATTGCACAATTTGAAGCAGAAAAATGCAAAAGCTTCGTACCCTCCCTGCAAGCTTGTGGGTAGCGCGTGGGTAGCACGGGAAGGGCGCATGGAGAGGTGTGGAGGAGTGTGGACTGCGTCCTGAACTAAATCTTCGCATGCCACCAGCCTGTCGCGTAACTGACGGCCAAAGTGGGACAGGCCCAAGACCCTGGCTCGGCGCAACGTCTCACCTCCAACAGCAGCAGAAGCAGGCAAACGATCGCCTGGGGCTCACGATAGTTTGCGGATCCGGATCCGCCCCCACCCCTACTCCCAGAGCGGGGCCAAGACAATTGGAGATAGACACAAAATGCAGGAGTAACTCAGCGTGACCGGCAGCATCTCTGGATAGAAGCAATGGGTGCCGTTTCCTCTCGACCCGAAACATCATCCATTCCTTCTCTCCAGAGATGCTGTTCGGTCCCGCTGAGTTACTCCTGCATTTTGTGTCCATCTTCAAATAACGTCAAGTGCTCCAGACAGCTGTGCGGACACATGATGACGCGCGCGACCGTCACGCGTCAGTCACTACCGACCTATCGAGTAAATAACGGCCCAAGTGGGACAGGCCTTTAATACTGCAAGAAGCTGCAGAAAATGTGGTTTCCTCCCACATCCCAAAGATGGGTGGGTTTCTAGGTTGATTGGTATCTGTAAAATGCCCCAGTGGATGTGAAAGTGGAATAACATGGAACTAGTGTGAGCAGACAGAAATCTATTGATGCCCGACGTGGACTCGGTGGGCCCTAGGGTTTGTTTCCATGCTTTCAATACATTCATTTTCGAGAACCAGTGATGGGGGGTGTGGGGGGGGGGGGGGGGAGAGGTGGGGGGGGGGGTGATTAATAGGAACCTGAGGAGTAATGCCCCTGTACCACTTAGGAAACCTGAACGGAAACCTCTGGAGACTTTGCGCCCCACCCAAGCTTTCCGTGCGGTTCCTGGAGGTTCCCCGAGGTTTTTGTCAGTCTCCCTAATGGTCGAAAGTGGTTTCCGTTTTAAAAGTCGGTAATTTTTTAGTTGAAGCCGGTTGCGATGCTAGTTGAAGGTGGTTGCCGGAGAACAAAAACCTCCGGGTAACTCCGGGAACCGCACAGAAACCTTGGATGGGGCGCAAAGTCTCCAGAGGTTTCCGATCAGGTTCCCTAAGTGGGACGGGGCATTACTTTTTTACACAAAGGCTGGTGGATGTATGGAACGAGCTGAGTTAGAGGAGGTAGTTGAGTCTGGTAATATCACAAAGTTTAAAAAATATTTAGACAGGTACATGGATAGGACATGTTTAGAGGGATATGGGCCAAATACAGGCAGGTGGGGCATGTTGATCGGCGTGGGCAAGTTGGGCCGAAGGGCTTGTTTTCATACTGCACTCTGTGACTCTAAATGTCTAATGTTCCAATTGTTTCAAGTAGGAAAGTGGACATTGGATGGAGGATGAAATTTAACTTGTACAAGTTAAACCAGGGCAGGACATACACAGTGAATGGCAGAGCCCTGGGGAATGATGTTGAAGGGGGAGAGCTTGAGGTACAAGGAAATAGTTCCCTGAAAATAGGAACACAACTAGGTAGGATGTAGAGGAAATCATGTGACACGCTTGCCTTCAGTAGTTGAGGCACTGAAGTATAAGAGTTGGTAGGTCATGTTACATTTGTATGAAATCTTAGTTTGGCTGCACTTGGAGAATTGTGTGCAGTTCTGGTCAACACACTCTAAAATGGATGTGGCAAACAAGACAGGGCGCAGAACATATTTACAATGATATTAAGTCTGAAGAAAGGTTTCGACCTGAAACGTCATCCATTCCTCCTCTCCAGAGATGTCCCGCTGCGTTACTCCAGCATTTTGTGTGAACCTTACGATATTACCTTGATTGGAGGGCATGAGTTATCAGGAGAGATTGGACGGTCTGTTTTAACTGGAGCAACGTAGGCTGAGTTGGGACATGATAGAAGTGCATACAATTAACAGAGATATAGGGTTAGTATCCAGTGTCTATTTCCCACAGTAAGGGTATCTAAAAGAGGGAGTATAGGTTTAAGGCATGAGAAAGGAGACTTCACAGAGACCTGATGGGTATATTTTTCACACAAAGAATCTTTGGAAACTGGAATGAGCTGCCAGAGGAGGCGGAGAAGACAGGAACAGTAATGATATTTAAGAGACATTTTAATAGGTACTTGGATGACCAAGATACAGAGGGATATGGAATCATTGCAGATAAGTGGGATTGGTATAGATAGGCATGATAGTTGGTAGAGACATTATGGCCTGTTTCAATGCTGTACAACTCCATAACTCTAATGGATTATAATTTTGTTTAGTTTAGTTTAGAGATACAGCGTAAAAACATGCTCTTCGGCCCTCTGAGTCCGTACCAACCCCGTTATGCTCGAACACACGACACACTAGGGACAATTTACCATTTTTACCAAAGCCAACTAACCTACAAACCTCTACGTCTTTGGAATGTGGGAGGAAACCAGAGCACCTGGAGAAAACCCACGTGGTCAAGGAAGAATGTAAAACTCCGTACGGAGAGCACCCGTAGTCAGAATCAAATCCGGGTCTGGATCTAAGTAATTAAATCCCTTACTTTAATTCTCTCAAATGATTTTCAATAAAAGTCAATGACACTTGAGGCAAATTTAAGAACTTTTAAAAAGGCTATATAATAATATATATGAGGACCAAAGTAGATGTCACATATTTTTTTCTCTCTGCCTTGAGGTTATTCTAAGCCTTCTCCCTCCCCCTGCCCAATGATGTCAGTGCTCCCAGGAGTTCACAGCGAGCTACATCAAACTGCACTCTTGGTCTGACATTCGTGCCCATTGAATGGTTCAGTAACCATGGAAATTGTACTCCAGTTTCTTCAAGATTTACACAGTGTCCTAATTCTTACAGCACATTAAACCTTTCATCACAAGTATAAGGAACCCAACACTGACAGGCTGAACCTACAATAACACCAGTGAACCAGAACCAAGTCAGAAAGCCATTGTTTAGAAGCCCAAGACATTTTTCAAAAATGACTTCTTTGAATTTGCCTTGAGTAGCTGGGAGAGAGCAAAAAGGAATGTAGCACTGTTCAAATGGAAGGAATTCCTCATAGGATGAAGCATATATTGTGAGCTGCTTTTACCTTCAATTACACCAAAAGAGGCCAAACATACCACCTGATTCAGGAACAAAATGACACAAAATGCTGGAGTAACTCAACAAGACCGGGCAGAACATGGATAAAGTGACACTTTGGACGGGACCCTGCTTCAGTCTGACCTGAAACATCATCTATCCATGTCTGACCTATTGAGTTACTCCAGCACTTTATGTCTTTTTTTGTAAACCAGCATCGGCAGTTCCTTGTATCACCAGATTTAGGAACTGCTTCTTTCCTTCTGTCATCAGACCGCTGAACAGACCTCTCATAAGGGAGCGTGTAGTCCTGATCTCTCAACCTACCTAATTGTGGCTATTGCACATGTCTTTACCTTCATTTACTCTGTAACTGTAATACTACTATAATTCTGTACACGATATTTATATATATGTACATACCATATATATATATATATATATACATATATATACATATACATTATACATATACATATACATACATACACACACACACACATATATATGTACATATATATATATACATATACATATATATATACACACATATACATATATATACATACATACTTATACCTACATATACATATATAATATACATATACATATACACACACATATATATATAGGGTTACACAAAAGGCTGGAGAAACTCAGCGGGTGCAGCAGCATCTAAGGAGCGAAAGAGATAGGCGACGTTTCTTCAGACTCTTCTTCAGACTGGTCAGGGATCAGAGAAACGAGGGATATAGACGGTGATGTGGAGAGATAAAGAACAATGAATGAAAGATATACAAAAAAGTATCAATGGTAAAGGGAACAAGCCATTGTAAGCTGTTTGTGGTGTGAAAATGAGAAGCTAGTGCGACTAGGGTATGGGAGGGAGATAGAGATAGAGGGAATGCCAGGGCCCGAGGGCTGAGGGAGAGGTGGGAAGGGGAGGAGACAGCAAGGGTTAACAGAATTGAGAAAATTCAATGTTCAAGCCCAGAGGATGCAGACTCACCAAGCGGAATATGAGGTGCTGTTCCTCCAACTTGCGGTGTTGCTCACTCTGGCCGTGGAGGAGGCCCAGGACCGAGAGGTCGGATACAGAATGGGAGGGGGAGTTGAAGTGCTGAGCCACCGGGAGGTCGGGTTGGTTATTGTGGACATAGCGGAGGTGTTCGGCGAAACGATCGCCAAGCCTCCGCTTGGTCTCACCGATATAGATGATCTGACATCTGGAGCAGCGGATGCAGTAGATGAGGTTGGAGGAGGTGCAGGTGAACCTCTGTCAGACCTGGAAGGACTGCTTGGGTCCCTGAAAGGAGTGGAGGGGGGAGGTGAAAGGACAAGTTAGATTTCTTGCGGTTGCAAGGGAAAGTGTAGAAACGGGAGGGAAGGGAGAAGACAAGGGAGTTGCGGAGGGAGCGGTCTTTGTGGAAGGCAGACAGGGGGGGAGATGGGAAGATGTGGCGAATGGAGGGGTCACGTTGGAGGTGGCGAAACTGGCGGAGGACTATGTGTTGCATTTGCCGGCTGGTGGGGTGAAAGGTGAGGACCAGGGGGACTCTGCCCTGTTTGCGAGTGGGGGAATGGGGAGAGAGGGCAGTGTTGCAGGGTATGGAGGAGACCCTGGTGCGAGCCTCATCAATAGTGGGGGAGGGGAATCCCCATTCTCTGAAGAATGAGGCCATTTGTGATGACCTGGTGTGGAACATATATATCTCTCTCTATATATACGGGACTAAGTGGGACCCGTTGGGTCCCATGTTCACACGGGAGGGCTGGTCCCCCAACGCAATATTCCACCTCTCCACCAATTCCAATATTAGTGGCAGTGGGAGGGGGGCTTCCTGGAGCGCTAGTATGGGTATTGTGGGTTGAGGGACTGGTTTCCACAGGTCTAATATGGACATTGTGGGCCAAATGTGGGCTCAGTCACTCAAGCCTGATGTGCTGGTAGCTCACTCACGGCTGGTGGGCTAGCAGTTGACTGATGGCCATTCCTTGAAATTTCAAGCAGGGTGCAATGCAACCAAATTCAAATGCAGTTTCCTACCATTTCAAGCAGGGTGCAAGGCCACCAAATTCAAGTGCAGTTTCATACCACTTCAAGCAGGGTGCAAGGCCACCAAATTCAAGTGCAGTTTCCGACCACTTCTAGCAGAGTGCAAGGCCACCGAATTCAAGTGCAGTTTCATACCTCTTCAAGTAGGGTGCAGGGCCACAAAACTTAAGTGCAGTTTCCTACCACTTCAAGCAGGGTGCAGGACCACCAAATTCAAGTGCAATTTCATTCCACTTCAAGCAGGGTGCAATGACACCAAATTCAAGTGCAGTTTCATACCACTTCATGCAGGGTGCAAGACAACAAAATTGAAGTGCAGTTTCATACCATTTCAAGCAGGTTGAAACCACCATAAAACCATTTATAAAACCACACAAAGCACCACATAAACACCACACTCACAATTCAGTTGATTCACAGCTCAGACAGTCGTGACCTCTCCCTCCCCCATCTGGCAGAGACTGAGCCACACCCACACTTCCGGGTTTTATAATCCCTCCCCCCGAGGGGGCATGGCCTTCATGGCGTGATTGACAGGAGAGAGATTCTCAACTTTTTTTAAACACTAATAACACTTTTATTTTTAATTGATGGGGAGAATCCTCTGCACCTGATGAGCGGCGGGAGACTGAGTAAGAGGGCCAAAAATCGCAGCCGTAAGTGGTAGCGTTTTATCTAAAATCAATATACAGTGCAAACAGGAAGTTGTCAAGTTACCACCAACAACCATTTTTGCAGTGTAGCATTTCAAAGCAGTTACCACGACCAACAACAACCATTTTTGTAGTGCAGCATTTCAAAGCAGTTACCACCACCAACAACAACCATTTTTGCAGTGCAGCATTTCAAAGCAGTTACCACCACCAACAACAACCATTTTTGCAGTGCAGCATTTCAAAGCAACTACATTTTCATTTTCAAACCACATTAAGGGCACTCGCAGTTGAGTAGACATGTCTTCAGTGTTATTCACAGCTCAGAGAGACATGACCCTCTTGCTTCCTCCATCTTGCAGAGACTGAGTGAGGCACAACACTTCTCGGTTTTAGTTTCTAGTTTCGTGGTTTCCTAGTGAAAACAATCTATTTTGAATCAATATCCTCACGGCGGTTAAGTTACTGGACTTGTATTCAGAGTGCTGAGATATTGAACAGGTTTCAAGTGTATCACGCTGTTATCAGGCAACTGAACCATCTCTTCGCCAACTAGAGAGCAATCCTGACCTCCCATCTACCTTAATGGAGACCTTCAAACAGTCTTCAATCGGACTTGACTGGACTTTGATTTGCACTAAACGTTATTCCCAATATCCTGTATCTGTACACTGTGGGCAACCTGATTGTAATCAAGCATATTCTTTTCACTTACTGGATAGCACACAACAAAGAAAGCTTTTCACTCTACTGCGGTACACGTGAAAATAATAAACAAAACTAAACTAAATAACTTTAAGTCACTGGGAGAATTTAAATGAAGGTAACAAAATAAATCTGCTATTTAAAAATAAATTACAATGTCAGTGATGCATATCATGAAACAACTGGATTATTTTAAAAAATCTTTCTGGTTCATCTTCAGGGAAGGAAACCTGCCATTTTTATTTAATCTTGTTTTATATGAGATCCGATCTCCATCAATGTGTTGACTCAGAGCCATGCCTGCAGTTCAGGAAGAATTAGGGATGGACAGTAATTGCCAGCCAGAGTCCTCCACATCCTGTGAATGTGTGACTTCCTGACAGGCCCTGACCGCAGCCATGCCCGACAATGGGCCTGGATCGTTACCGCGGTAATGAGAACCAGCCCAGAGAGGAGGCCACCGAGCCCGGCCTCTGCTCACCCTGTGCACCAGAGAGAAAGGAGTCAGACAGAGGGTCAGTAAGCGGACTGGCAGTGGGAGGCAGTGCAGGGCCTTGTCAGTGGAGAGGGCCGCTGGAGGCCTGGCCGCAGCCTGGTGCGCGGCCCAGTGGCCCAGTAAGCTGCAGCTGTATCCTAACCCGCAGGCCCAGTGCGCTTAGAGAGGTAAGGCCAACCAGCCCAGCCCCAGCTCACGCCGTGGATCGGGAATCAGAAAGGGGTTGGAAAGAGATGGTGACTGTGGGTGCTGGTCAAAGGACCCAGTGAGAGCAACTGGGTGGTCTGATCTACACCACTCCCACCTGCTTGCATTTGGCCCATGTTCCTATAAACCTGTCATGTCCATTTACCTGTCCAAATGTTTCTTAAACATTACGATACTACCTGCTTCTACTACCTTCTCCGGCAACTCATTCCATGCACCCACCACCCTCTGTGTGTAAAAGTCCCCCTTCAAGTTCCTATTAAATCTTTCCCCCCTCACCCCTATGTCCTCTGGTTTTTGATTCCCATACTCTGGGTAAGAGACTCTACGTGACAACCTATCTATTCCTATCATGGTGCGTCTACCCGATCTATTCCTCCCGTGTACTGAATATACTGAAAGAGATCTACTAAGCAACATCCGACAGTTCAACCAAGGATATAGTTCTACAGAAATAAAACCAATAATTTTGTCTATTTAATAACTAAGGTTGTGGTTAAGATATTAAAATGGCAACCACAGCTCTGGATCACTGAGCTGTGGACTAAGTTCAACTCTCACCACAGCAGCTGGAGAATTTAAATTTGTGACTAGATATATATGGGACATTTTTACAAAGCTTGTCTCAGTAATGGTAGGCATTGGATGTTGTAAAAATAAACATATCTGGTACGGTTCTGGGAAGGAAACTTGTTGAGATTACCTGTCTAAGTGTAACCCCGAGTCAACCAATTCATCTAACTCTTAATTACCTCATTTCAGTGCCAATCGAGGAGGGATTTCACGCATTTAGAATAAGTAACACTATACATAAAGGGCTAAGCTATTCATAGAAACATAGAAAAATAGGTGCAGGAGTAGGCCATTCGGCCCTTCGAGCCAGCACCGCCATTCAATATTATCATGGCTGATCATCTAAAATCAGTACCCCGTTCCTGCTTTTTCCCCATATCCCTTGGTTCCTTTAGCCCTAAGAACTGAATCTAACTCTCTCTTGAAAACATCCAGTGAATTGCCCTCCACTGCCTTCTGTGGCAAAAAAGCGACAGATTCACAACTCTGGGTGAAAAAGCTCTTCCTCATCTCAGTCCAAAATGGCCTAATCCTTGTTCATAAACTGTGACCCCTGGTTCTGGACTCCCCCAACATCAATGAAAGGGCAAAGCTATTCAATGAAATCCTAACTCTCTCCTCCATCTCAATACCATATTCTCACTATCGAAACAAGAAACAAAGTGCTGGAGTAACTCAGCAGGTCAGGCAGCATCTCTGGAGATAGAGCTAACTAAATGCAGCTTCAATCTGGTTATATCTATCAGTCAGGAAATTGCCCCAGAGATGATGCAGGTGGTGGAATAATTTGGGTTTTACCAGTGTAAATTGTACTCGTGTGACATTGACTGACTTGGAAATATTATAACAAAAAGGTTTCCATCTGAATGTTTTTGGTTTGATTGATGTTCCCAGCAAGGACTAACATATTTCTAAGAAAAAAGACATATGGGTTTTTGCTTCAGTTTTTCCTCTTAAATTAGTGCAATTTTATTTTGCAGAAATGTACAGCAAATAGAATGAACTATGTACAATATTGCACCGATTTTAATGTAGTAAGGTTATTCAGTCTGTGTCATGGCTGTGAGCTTAAAATGGCTTCATTTCCAATTTGTGTGCACATCAAGAGGGGTATCAGCTAATTAATACCTGTAGAAATCAGTCTTAGACTGACTATAGCACAAGCCATGTGCTAAACTACAGTCAGTTTTAAAGTTGTGTATCAACTATTGATTGAGAGTTAAATGTAGAGGTATGATAAAGATATTTGCAGATGATACAACAAATTGGGCATGTGATTGACAATGAAAAAGCACTGTGGCACAGCGACAGAGTTACTGCCTTACAGCGCCAGAGACCCGGATCCGATCCTGGCTACGGAGTTTGAACGTTCTTCCTTTGACCGCGTGGGTTTTCTCCGGTTGCTCCAGTTTCCTCCCACAATCCAAAGACATGTAGTTTATAGGTTAATTGGCCCTTTGTAACTTGCCCCAAGTGTGTAGATTGCAAAACGTGTACAACATAGAACTGGTGTGAACGGGTGATTGTCAGACTCAGTGGGCCGGAGCGCCTGTTTCCATGCTGTATCTCCGACATTTAAAAAACTAAAACTGAAACCTAAAGAAAGCTTTAGACTGCAGGAAGGTGGAGATAGTCAATTCTGGAGCTTGATAGGACTTTGGTTAGGCGTGCAGTTCTGGTCGGCCTATTACAGGAAAGATGTGGAGGCTTTGGAGAGGGTGCAGAGGAGGTTTGCCAGAATGCTGCCTGGTTTAGAGAGTTGCAGCTGTAGGGAGAGGTTGGGCAGATTGGATTGTTGTCTCTGGAATATTGGAGGTTGAGGGGAGACTTGTTAGAAGCAAAGATTATCTTTGGTGAGAAGTGTATAAAATAATGAGGCATAGCTACCGTTTTCCTGGTGTGAAATGCACTAGATGGCATAGCTATAAGGTGAGAGGGCGAATGTTTAATGGAGATGTGTGGGCCTGTTTCCATGCTGTATCTCTAAACTAAACTAAACTAAACTAAAGTCAGCAAAATGTTTAGAAAATTGATGTGTGGGGTTATTTCAATGGTGAAGCAGATATGCCTGCCACTGATCTCAAACAAATGTCTGTTTACAGACCCCAGTCTCTCTGTGTCACATCTTGCCAGTTACCTGCTGCAGTAAGGTGTTTGGAGGAATATGGGCCAAACGCAAGCAGGTGGGATTAGTGTGGATGGGACCTGTTGGGCGGTGTGGGCAAGTTGGGCTGAAGGGCCTGTTTCCATGCTGTATGACTCTATGACTGTCAACCAGAAAGCAGACTTTTCCTTAAGCCTTGTACTTGAAGCTAAATATGGAATGAAATGAACATAGGATTGACATAGAAACTGAAATAGAGCACAGAACATGGAACAACACTGCACAGGAACGGGATAGATGTTGCCTGACCCGCTGAGTTACTCCAGCATTTTGTGTCAATCTTTGGTGCATCTGCCGTTCCTTCCTGCGCAGGAACAGACCCTTTGGTCCACAGTATCTGTGCTGAACATGATGCCAAGATGAACTAATCTCGTCAGCCAGCACATGATCCATATCGATCCATTCCCTAGTCTGAAGAAGGGTCTCGGCCCGAAACGTCGCCTATCTCCTTCGCTCCTTAGATGCTGCTGCACCCGCTGAGTTTCTCCAGCTTTTTGTGTACCCTCGATCCATTCCCTGCATATCCATGTGCCTATGTAAAAGCCTCTTGAAAGCCACTATCATATCTGCCTCCACCAACACCCCTAGCAGTCCATTTTAGGCACCCACTCACTACCCACTGTGTTAAAAAAAACTTGTCCCACACATCTCCTTTAAACTTTGCACCTTTCACCTTAAACTGTTGGCAAGTTCGGGATTTCTATATTAATACAGGCATAGAAATCATTCGAACAAATGAATTAGGAATTAGCAACCTTTCACACAAGGAAACAGCCACTATCCATCTCCATGGCAATTATGCAGCCTTCCTTTAGCATGGAGACTAAAACTGCACAATACTCCAAGTCGCTGCATGAGTTTGGAGTATTTTTGTATGTCGACATTTTTTGAGATTCTCACCATTTAAAAAAATTTGTCCTTCTTAGTGCATTGCAAATAACAATTCTTATATTATATTCCATCTGCCACCCTTTAACCTACTTGCTTAATAACTTCTTCAAAATTCTTGAAAATTCCCTCATCCACCCCCACACCTTATTATCGTATCTCACATTCCACTTATACTTGCTGAAATCTTTTTCCAACTTCTGCGGCATAACATTAATAACAGCCTTCAAAACTGAAAAGAGCTTTTCTTTCCGAACTTCTCCTGCCTCTCCTTAGCCAATGTTCTTTGTGCTTTGTCCTGCCTCTCCTCTCTTCCAGCTATCTTCCCCAGACAATCAGTCTGAAGAAGGGTCTCAATCCGAAACGTTACCTATCCACATTCTCCAGACATGCTGCTTGACCCACTGAGTGACTCCAGCACTTCCATGCTAATTTGTCACCCAAATCCTGTGAGCTATTACCTTAAAAATCAGACATTTTTGCAGAGGGTTTACTATTGAAAATCCCCATAGACTCAATCCACTTTTTACTTATTCACCCTGTTAGTAACAACCTCAACAAACTATTATATATGTCAAAATCAATTCCCTTTTCATGACTGCTTGTTGACCCCGTCTAATCAAATTATGGTTTTCGAAGTTCCCAGCTACATCTTTTGGTGGCACAGCGGTAAAGTTGCTGCCTTACAGCGCCAGGGACCCGGGTTCGATCCCGAGTACAGATGCTATCTGTACGGATTTTGCACATTCTCCCTGTGGCCGCGTGGGTTTCCTATAGGTGTCCCAGTCTCCTCCCACATCTCAAAGACGTGTAAATTTATAGGTTAGTTGGCCTCTGTAAATTGTCCCTCATGTGTAGGGTAGAACTAGTGAATGGGCGATTGGATGGTCGGTGTGGGCTCAGTGGGCCAAGGGGCCTATTTCCATGCTGTATCTCTAAACTAAACTGATGCTTGGCTAATTGTTCTCTAGTTTCATATTTTTGTTATTTTCGTCCTGGACAGGAGCGATGCATTTTCTAGATTCCAATCTGCTGGAATCCCGAATCTAGGAAATTTGGAGCAACTTTGAAAATGCTTACTTTGCAATACGGATCGCAGAATCATAAGTGGTGGAATTCCTACTCTAAACTCTCAGCGAGCATAATATACCCTCACTGCGCTAAATCATGAAATTATCCCTGTTCACCTCAGTATATTATTATTTGGACACCCACCACTTGCTAATAAAAGCGAACAATTTAATATTCAGTTCAGTCATCAGCTTATCACATTTGCTTTTTCTGATTGATCAATTTGCATTCAGATCAGTATTTCATTTAAGTCAAAAACATGGTAATGTAATGTGTAGGAAGGAACTGTAGATGCTGGTTTAAACCAAAGATAGACACAAAATGCTGGAGTACCTCAGCGGGATTAGTAGCATCTCTGGAGAGAAGGAATAGGTGACGTTTCGAGTCAAGACTCTTCTCCAGGCTAATTTCTTCAGATTGTTTGAAATAGGGTCTCGACCCAAAACGTCACCCATTCCTTCTCTCCAGGGATGCTGCCTGTCCGGCTGAGTTACCCCAACATTTTGTGTCTATATGGTAATGTAAAATGACTCAAAGATTAGGACTTTAATATACCATTAAATTAGCAGGGTACGATATTATCCGACACATCCAGTATTAACTCTGGCTACAAAGGCCCACGGTTTTTAATTCCCATTGATGCAAGTTGCAGGTTGTTTTATTGATGAGTTTGGTAAAGCCTCTGAAGAACTGTGAACAGAGTGGACAGCGTTGAGATTGCTCATTAGTAAACAGAGTAAAAGATCCTACCTGTTATTTCTCCTGCTTCTCAGAAATGAACAAAAATAGAATTCTCGGAGTAGGAAACAACCAGAAAAAGAAACTGTTGTTCACTTCTGATGCATGAATGTTTCTGTCACCATGTCTAATAGGATTTTCTTGTAAACACAAAGGGAATATGGAAACAACATCAGCAAATAGAGCAATTAGATTCGCCACTGGCTGTGAGAAAAGCATTTGAATATAAAATTGTGTCAATCAAACAAAAATGAATATTGAAGCAAGGACACATTTTTCAGGAGGGTCTTTAAAACAAAGCTCAAAACAGACTTACTGTAAATACCCAGCTGATCTGGCTGCATCAGTGGGACGGGAAATACAGTTAACATTGTGGAAACATTGAACAAGTCAAGTGGTATCTTAGTGGTATCTTGTCTGTAGAAGGGTCTCGACCCGAAATGTCACCCATTCCTTCTCTCCAGAGATGCTGCCTGTCCCGCTCAGTTACTCCAGCATTTTGTGTCTACCAAGTGGTATCTTAGTTTAGTTTAGAGATGCAAACTGGCCCTTCGGCCCACCGAGTCCCCGCCGACCAGCGATCCCTGCACATTAATACTATCCCACACACACTAGGGACAATTTTACATTTTACACCAAGCCAATTAACCTACAAACCTGTACGTCTTTGGAGTGTGGGAGGAAACTGGAGATCCCAGAGAAAACCCACGCTGGTCGCAAGGAGAACATACAATATAGACTCCACATAGGCAGAACCCGTAGGCAGGATCGAACCCGGGTCTCTAGTGCTGTAAGGAAGCAACTCTACCGCTGCGCCATCGTACCACCTCGTATCTGTAGAAAGAGAAACAGAGTTAGTGTTTCAGATTGATTGATTGAAATATACATCAGGGAAACAGGGCCTTTGGCCTACCAGGACCACCATATAACCATATAACAATTACAGCACGGAAACAGGCCCTCTCGGCCCTTCCAGTCCGTGCCGACCATTTGTTTTCCCCTAGTCCCAACTACCTGCACTCAGACCATACCCCTCCATTCCCTCCCCGTCCATATACCTATCCACTTTACTTTTAAATGTTAAAATCGATCCTGCCTCCACCACTTCTGCTGGAAGCTCATTCCACACAGCCACCACCCTCTGAGTAAAGAAGTTCCCCCTCACGTTACCCCTAAACTTCTGTCCCTTGATTCTCATGTCATGCCCTCTTGTTTGAATCTTCCCTACCCTCAATGGGAAAAGCTTATGGACCACGCTGTCCATCAATCACCCACTCGCACTAGTTTTATGTTATCCAAATTTTGCATCCACTCCCTACACACCACGGGCAGTTTAGAGAGACCAATTAACCCGCAAACCTGCACTTCTTTGGGATGTGAGAGGAAACCAGAAACCCACGCGGCCACAGTGAGAATGTGCAAAGCCCACACAGGCAGCACCCGACGTCAGAATTGAACCCGGGTTCTCTGGCCCGAGAGGCAGCAGTTCAACCAGCTACGTCACTGTAATGTCGCTGTTTCAGTCAAAAATGCAGCCTATACCTCTGAGTGTTTCTTGCATTTTCTGTTTTCTGGTTTATTATTTTAGGTTTCTAGCCTCTGCAGAATTTCGGTTTTGCTGAAAGGTGAGAAAAAACGAAGAGATGACTACATTAGGTACTGCCCGGTTTGTTTGCTGAGGAACTAACATTTCTTTATACAACCCAGGAAACAAAGTGATTTTTTATTTAAACTGCAGATGCTGGAAATCTGAGATAAAATCAGAAAATACGCAGAAAGATAGATCAGCCATGATTCAATCATTTGATGTATGCTTGATGGGCTGAATGGCCTAATTCTGCTCCTATGACTTATGAACTATGAACATAACTCATCCCCCTAACATGGCTTCAATGCTAAACCACTTCCACACCCTGGACGTTCCTCTTGTAGTCTTGGAATTATACGTAGACCGCAGTACGTAAGATTGCCTTCCCTAAAGGACATTGATGAACTCGACGGGATTTCACAAGCGTTTTCCAGTCATTTAATTTAATTAATTACTTAACTATGTTAAAATTTCCAAGATATTGCAGGATTTGAATTCATGCTGAGAATATTTAGACCTGAACTTTGGCTAGCTCGCCCAGTAATTGAAGCACTATGCTCCTGGATTGATTTGTTAGTGTTGATCTATCGAAGAATATTTTAATAATTAATTAACACCCAACATGGCCTTTCATTACTGCTTCTTAGAAATCAGTTCTTTGTGTGTTTTGTTGTGGAACTAACTGTGTGAGATTAAACACATTGTGAAGAGAACACAGGAAATCGAATTTACAGCATAATTGAAATTGGTGCTTTCTCTAATGATCAGCCTTCTCTCGTTTCTACTGTGTGCATTTCTAAAGGTTATTTTTGTATTCATGTTGAAAACTGTCAGAAGGATAGAATATATATATTTTTTGGTATGGATTTTCATAATAACTAGCCCCTTATCAAATGAAGTATAGATTAGGCTGAGAATGAGGACTCCTTTACTTCTGCTGCATTAATGTGTTTGTCTGTGGCCTCCATGGGTGAGAATTGCAAGTTTCCAGTCTCTGCTCTTTCCTTTATTGGCCAAATTCTGTCCTATCCCAGCCTTGCTGCTCCGTATTTTTTATTCACGTTGTTGAACTTTTGTGGGAATATCCATTTGGGAATCAACACTATGATCTCAAATTCAATGATTCGATGGTTCAATGGCACCTTATTGTCACGTGTGCACTGCACCGTGAAATTCTTTTTGCATCGATCACTCATGCATGTTGCCTTATTTTGGCGCCATTTACTGAAAGTCCAAAGCCATTCGCTCGATGCACTGGAGTGGCTCCCGATTCAGATATACCCTAGGCTGCTACAGGGCCTCCTCCGTCACCCTGGACTGGCATGGCCAGTGAACTGACGTCCCTCTCCTTGCCCAACTATGTTTTTGTCGCAGGAGCACCTCCTGCTGCCGACCTTGAAGGTGCTGGAGGCAAAATATCTTAAGCAATGTAACATTCCTCACTTTCCTGCACTGCTCGGTGTCAATTAGCTCTAAATTAGTGACTGTTGTAGCAGTGGAGACCATTTTCTCAAGGAACTGAATTAAGATTGCATTTTGGATCCTTTTAATGACAGGACACTTTTGTCACATAATGGTGAGGTCTGCATAAAATGTCTCACGAGTTAACTTATTTAATCACCATGTAACTAGTTGTTATGGGGACAGCAAGAGAAGCAAACCATGAGATGTCGAACTAACCGGACTGCTTCACAGTTTCATTAGGCGTGGTAATGTCAACATCTTGCACCTTGACCTATTCAGAATATTAAAAGCAAAGAAAGATGGAAAATTCATTAAACTGGCGACATGATAAAAAATACTCTTACTGTCGCATGTGGAACTAAATGTTAACATGGGGAAAGTATTCATTCATCATCGTTGAAAACATTAGCGACGCAGTGGTGCTGGTTTCTGACGGGAACGGTGACGGACGCACCACACATCTCTGTCCTCCAGTTCCTGCGGACTTCCGCCGCTGGAAGTAGAGGATTTTGGTGTGTGTGCTTCATCATCATTCCTTGCAATGCTATGTACGACACTGATCGCAACTTTGTGTGGATGAAGTGTGGATGGCCGTTGGCTCGCTAGAAGCTCATCCGCCCTTTGACAGGTCTTGTTTGTGGTCCTGCTGGGGGTCCACAGTCCCCTCCTCACCTGGCAAACCAGGGAGGGGAGACAGTTAAGTCGCCAACTAACCAACCATGGAGCAGGTAGCACGGGATTACATGGTACCCGTGGCGGGGGAACTCCCCCCGACCTGACCTGAAAGTAAATGAGTATAAAAATAAAGTTACAGTGCCATACTGCAAGGAAGCAGGCCCCTCAGCCTAACTCATCCATGCTGACCAAGATGCCCCATCTAAGCTAGTCCCATTTCCCCACATTTTCCCCATATCTCTTTAAATTTTTCTTATCCATGTATCCAAGTGTCTTTTAAATGCTATTACAGTACCTGCCTCAACTACCTCCTCTGGCAACATGTTCCATATTCCCACCATCCTCTGAGTGGAAAAATGACCCTCAGCTTCCCATTAAATCTTTCCCTCTCACCCTAAGCCTATGTGCTCTGGTTCTTGATATCCCTGCCCTTGGTGAAAGACTCTGTGCGATTTTATACACATCAATAAGATCATTCCTCAACATTCCTCAAAATTGAACGCAGTACTTCAAATGCAGCATCACAAACACCTTGTCCAACTGCAACACAATGTCTCAGGTTCTATACTCCGTACCCTGACTGATGAAGGCCAATGTACCAAAAGCCTTCTTTACCAGCCAATCTACCTGTGACATCACTTTCAGGTATCTATGTACCAGCACCCTCGAATCCCCCGTCTACAACATTCCCCAGGGCCTCACCATTCACTGTGAAGATCCTGCCCTGCTTTGATTTCCCAAAATCAACATCAAGCATCCATCTGCATTAAACTCCATGAACCATTCCTCAGTCTGGATGAGCATGAATAATAACATGCTGAATAAACATTATCATCAATAACCTTTTATTGTAGTGTACTTTATATATATATATATATATATATATATATATATATAGGTTAAGAGAATAACATTTGCTGTGTGCAATATGGACTTTAAGCATCCATTTTATTGGAACGTTTTTTCCTAAGGTGGAACTGATTAAATTGATCAGAATTTCAGAGGCTTCAGTGTTACTTAGGAGACTTGTGAAAGTTGGGTGGGAGTCGAGTTGTGTGTGTGTGGGGGGGGGGGGGGATGGAGAAATCACGTGGAATCTGGGGAGGTCCGAATATAAGAGGTTTGGGCAATTAGAGGAAAGGGAGGATGGGGGGGGGGGGGGGGGGGGAGGCAGTGTCTGAGTGTCATTGTGTTGAGGGTTTGACAGAGTGGAGTTGAGGATACGCGGAGCGCAGTGGCCCAGGAGAATGGAAATTAAGTCCACGCCTTCAGTGACAGGGCCACCGATCCAGATCACAGTGTGAAGACCGGGGAATGTCCATTGATGGCCACTGCTGGGACAACATGGTGGCACGGTGGTGCAGCAGTAGAGCTGCTGCCTTACACAGCCTTAGACCCAGGTTCCATCCTGCCTACGGGTGCTGTCTGTAGAGAGTTTGTACTTTCTCCCTGTGACCACATGGGTTTACTCCAGGTGCTCTAGTTCCCCCCCCCCCCCACACACACACACACACACTCCAAAGTTGTACAGGTTCATTGACTTTGGTAAGTTTTAAAATTGTCCCTAGTGTGTGTTGGTTAGCGTATGGGATGATCAATGTTCGGCGCCGGTGGGCTGAGGGGCCTGTTTCCTCACTGTATCTTCAAAGTCTAAAGTCTAAGGTTTTGCATTGGGAATAATGTCTTTCTGTGCATCCATGATGTGTGGGCATTAAAGGTAACTCGGGTCTCAGCCGAGACTCCAAGATGCCATTAAACAGCCTGGAAATGGTCATTATGGTACTTAACTACCTATTGAACTCATGCATGACTTGGTTGTATTCAGGTACGATGTGATTTGGCTGGATAGCATGCTAACAAAGTTTTTCCACTTTCTCTTGATATGGGGAGAAGGTAGGAGAATGAATGGGGTTGAGTGGGAAAGGTATGATTGAATGGCGGAGCAGACTTGATGGGCCGAATGGTCTAATTCTGCTAGAACTTATGAACTTTTGAACGTGACAATAATAAACCAATACCAATACTAAAACCACTTTGGTAGAACTTGTTTTTCAGTTGCAGACATTGAGCACAAAGCCATGGTGTCAACTAAGTGTGGTGTTGTGACTTTGATTTGCAATATACCATCTAATGGTGTGGGGGATACACATTCAGTTGCGGTTTTCCAAAGGAAATTGAATAAATATTTGAAAGTATAATGTTTTGCAGGATTATGGAGAAAGAGCAGAGAAAAGTGATGACTAACTTGATTGCTCCACAGTGGTCTAGTACAAACTGCATAGGCCAAATGGCCAACCTCTGCGCAGTAATTAATCTATGGTTCTAAAAGGGATATTGTAAAGGAATAAGAGGATAAATTACTTCTTGTTTTGGTTCTAATTAACTAAAGCAGTCTCACCTTGTCATATTTTAATAAGGTGCAAAGCTGTCATGGCAAACCTCAGAGGCTAAAAGTCTGCTTTTTATTGTGTGTGGTAGGACGGCTCCTAGGCCTCAATCTGTCATCTTTCTGGGTCTCTGTAATAAACTGTGCTGTCTTGAGTAAATGAGTGATGGTCTGTTCTCTTCCCATGTCTCCAGGGGCGTCCCCGGCAAAAAATGTGGAACGCTGATCTTGTCTGCTGAAGAATTAAGCAACTGTCGGGTCAGTTTGGGCGGTATTTCCTTGTTATTGTTAGCATGTTGGCATTAGTACGTATTTTCTTTTATCATTTTAGTAACGGGCATCACATTACATTCCTGCCTGACTCTCCGTGTGTTCCTGTATGGTAAAATAGTCTGATGAAATGTCACCTCTATCAAGAAAAGGAAGCACGGTGGCGCAGCGGCAGAGCTGCTGCCTGACAGCCCCAGAGACCCGGGTTCGATCCTGACCACGGGTGCTGTCTGTACGGAGTTTGTACATTCTCCCTGTGACCTGCATGGGTTTTCCCCGGATGCACCGATTTCCTTCTACACTCAATTCGTACAGGTTTGGAGGCTAATTGGCTTCGGTAAAACTGTAAGTTATCCCTAGTGTGTGCAGGATAGTGTCAGTGTGTGGGGATCGCTGGTCGACCTGGACTCAGTGGGCTGAAGGGCCTGTTTCTGTGCTGTATCTCTAAACTAAACCACAAATTTATCTTCATTATTGTGCTTTGGCTACACTTATATTTATCATTTAATTATGCAATTTAATGCTTTTATGGATGACAAAGGTTAGGAGGACAAATAATTTAGCACTGACATGCTTCAGTACAAGTGCATTACATAGGCACTTTAATATTTTGTGATAAGCCAAACAAAGCAGCAGGGCCATGGTGGGAGAAGGGGTGAATATTAGGCACATTGTAATGGTTGACTTTATGAGTCAAAGCATTATACAGCATGGAAACGGGCCCTTCGGTCCAACTTGCCACACTGACCGACATCTACACTGGTCCCACCTGCCTGTATTTGGCCCATATCCCTCCAAACCTATCTTATCTATGTACCTGTCTGAATGTGTTTTAAACGTTACAATAGTACCTGTCTCAATTACCTCATCCAACAGCTTGTTCCATACACCCACCACCCTTTTGTGTGAGAAAGTTACCCCACAGGTTCCTATTAAGCCTTTCTCACCTTACCTGAAGCCTATGTCCTCTGGTTCTCTGGGCAAGAGACTCTGTGCGTTTACCCGATCTATTCCTCTCATGAAATTGTACACCTCAATAAGATCACCCCTCAGCCTCCTGCACTCCAAGGAATACACTCTGTTGGCAATTGGTCTGCTCGACTAAGACAGAATAGATTCCACCTGACCTTCAGACATTGGCAAAAGAAAAGCTATTTTTTTGCCAATATTGTCAATTCCCTCTTTAATTGGCAGAACCTTTCAAGAATCGAAAAGCTCCTTCCCCTCCTGTAGAAATTCTACCGGCTTCGATAAGTAATGCCTGACTGACGCTGATTTGATTGTAATGTTTTTCAATTGCGCATGTAATTCCCCTTCAGCAGCTAATGAGACGAGCTTCTGCAGCAGACAGTTGTTTAAAGATGCATTTCTCCCAGGCTGTTTGGGTTTCATGAGCCTGACCCTCTGGGCCCTCGGTGTTGATTGAGGAGAAAGGCAGACGTGATGTTGCAACACATAAAGACCATGTCTGACGTCAAACATTTCTTAAGAAGGGCTCAGAAATTGGCAGAAACATCTCCCAGAGGTTACAAAGTGATTCATGCCTGCACTCGCATTCATATTTTATTGACTTCAAAACAAATATGAGAGGGGGAGGCAACGAGTGAAAATCAAAGATAAGAGTTGAGGCTTTGGCTATCGAGATCTGAGGGATGCGCCAGCCATTTATATAGGACAGCTGGTAGGATCAGATGAACCAAGCCAAATTGACTTCAGGAGAAAGTAATTTATTTCTGCCACCTTCAAAGTAGCCCACAACACTCGTGCTCAATAATGTTGAAAGAGACTGTTGCAGTATCAGAAAAACATACTTATCGCAAAAGAAAATCCATCTTGGCAGGTATTCAAAATCGAACATGTAGCCCTTCCACTCTCAGGGTCAGTGCCAAAACACAATTGGCCCGACATTTTCAGCAGCAAAGAAGTTTTAACTGCAAATTTTGGGTGATTCAGTGGCGTAGCCGGTGGAGCTGCTGCCCCGCAGCGCCGGAGACCCGGGTTCAAACCTGATCACTGCGACGGTTTCCTCCAGTTTCTCCGGTTGTCTGCCAAACCTCAAAGATGTGCGGGTTGGTACATTAATTGGCCACTGTACATTGCCTTTGGTATGTAGTTTAGTTTAGAGATACAGCATGGAAACAGGCCCTTTGGCCCACCGAGCCCATGCCTATCACTGATCACCCATTCACATTAGTTCTGTATTATCTCGTGTTCTCATCAACTCTCCACACACTGGGGGCATTTTACAAAGGTCAATTAACCTACAAACTCGCACGTCTTTGGAACGTGGGAGGAAATTGGAACAAGCGGAGGAAACTCACGCTGTCACTGGGAGAACGTACAAACTCCACACAGCCAGCATTCGAGGCCAGGATTGAATCCGGGTCTCTGGCGCTCTGGCGAGGCAGCGGCTCTGCCAGCTGTAAAACTGTGATGCCCATAGATTCATGGCAGAATGTAGGGAGAGTTGATAGAACAAAGGGAGAAGGGAATTAAAGTAGAATACTGCGAGAAGCAGATTAATGTATTATTAATGGCGTAAATGGGTGGTTGATGATCAGTGTGGCTCAATCGCCCCGTATCTGTGCTATATTCTCTGTATGTGTGAAGGAACTGCAGATGCTGGTTTAAACCAGAGATAGACACGATATTGCTGGAGTAACTCAGCGGGACAGGCAGCATCTCTAGATAGAAAGAATGGGTGACGTTTCGGGTCGAGACAGTCTGAAGATGCTGCCTGTCCCGCTGCGTTGCTCCAGCATTTTGTGTCTAACTTCTGTATTCTCTATGATTCTACATGTGGGCTGCAGAATCAGCTGGAACTCTGAGGTTTAACTTACAGTCAATAGACAATAGACAATAGGTGCAGGAATAGGCCAGTCGGCCCTTCGAGCCAGCACCGCCATTCAGTGTGATCATGGCTGATCATCCCCAATCAGTACCCCGTTCCTGCCTTCTCCCCATATCCCCTGACTCCGCTATCTTTAAGAGTCCATTCTAGCTCTCTCTTCAAAGTATCCAGAGACTACATATGTAACTAAGTTATCAGGTTAATTTCTTCTGATAACCTTTTGTTGGAATAATAAAGAGCTTTTAGCATCAACCTTCATTTACCTCCCTAAATTAATGCCTGCTAATTTATTGATTGAAAGATATAGCATGGAAACAGGGCCTACAGCCCACCGAGGCCACGCCGAGCATCGATCACCTGCTCACACTAGTTCTATGTTCCTCCATTTTCACATCCATTTCCTACACACGAGGATCAATTTACAGATGCCCATCACCCTACAAGTCCACCCATCTTTGGGATGTGGGAGGAAAGCAAATTCTCTGCAGCTTCTTGTGGTCTTGGGCTTAGCAATTACCACACCAACGCTATTACTAGCGACCATAAACCAATCGACCATCAATCATCAGTTCACACTATGTTATCCACCCATTCCTTACATACTGGGGCCAATTTACAGAGGCTAATTAACCTTAAAACTCGCATGTCCTCGGGATGTGCGAGGAAACTGGAGCATCCTGAGGAAACCCACGTGGTCGCAGGAAGGACGTGCAAACTCCACATAGATTCAATGATTCAATGATTCAATATTGTCACATGTATCTTGGTGCAGTGAAATGCTTTGTTTTGCATGCAGCCTGTAAAAATCATGCTTCACTTAAGCAATACACAAATGTTGCCACATTTTGACTTTGACAAGGTCACAAAACTTTGTGACAGCACCCTAGGTCAGGATCGAACCCAGGTCTCTGGTGCTGGGAGGCAGCTGGTCTTTCAGCTGCACCACTGCTGCCCCTGCCACTGTGCTGCCCTAACACAGATTTGCCATGTAAATGAAGCACTGTTCATTGCTTTTTGTAATCACTAACCGAGAGTAAGATGGGAGAGCTTTCACCAGACGGGCTACAGCCTTTCAAGAAGGTGGCATCTCCCCAAGGAGTAAATGCTGACCTTACCCTCAGCAACCGCATCTCGAAAAATGAATCAACATTTTAAATCCTTGGCAATTTAAATCATTTCTGTTACATTTGAAAATGAAACTATTATTCCATCTCTCATTCTGACTGCAAATTCAAAATACTCATATATGTTGAAACTTTTGATTAACGGATTATTAGTTTGACAGGCTGAGGAAAATCCAGTTACAACCCAGTGATATGAATATTGATTTCTCCAAATTCAAGTAACTAGTTTCACTGTCGTCCTGCTTTATTTCACTGTTTGTGTCCCCTCGTTATCACCTTCTCCATAGCCAACAATGGACCATTGTGGGCTCCGCCTTTCCTTGATCATTGATGCTGGCTTTGATTTGTTCTTTCCATGACTTTCATTCACCTGTTTATTTTTACCTTTTCACACCTCCAGTTTCCCTCTCCCAAGAATCTCAGTCTGAAGGGTCTTGACCCGAAACGTCTCCTATTCATTTTCTCCAGGGATGCCGCCTGACCCACTGAGTTACTCCAGCAGTTTATGTCTATCGTTGGTGTAAACCAGCATCTGCAGTTCCTTCCTTCATACATCCATTTGAATGTTAATTCAATTGAAGGTCACATGGTCATAAGGGGTAGGAGCAGAATTAGGCCATTTGGCCCATCAAGTCTACCCTGCCATTTTCAATCATGGCTGATCCATCTCTCCCCCCTAACCCCATTATCCTGCCTTCTCTCCATCACCCCTGACACCCGTACTAATCAAGAATCTATCTATCTCTGCCTTAAAAAATATCAATTGGCTTCACCTCCACAGCCGTCAGTGGGAAGAAATTTCACAGATTCACCACCCTCTGACAAAATAAATCCTCATTTCCTTTCTAAAGGAATGTTCTTTAATTCTGAGGCTATGACTTCTGGTCCTACACTCTCCCACTAGTGGAAAACATCCTCTCCACCAACACTAGTCAGTAAGTTGCAACGAGGTGTCCCCTCATCCTGCTAAACGTCAGCGAGTACAGGCCCAGTACCGTCAAACGTTCATCATATGTTAACCCACTCATTCCTGGGATGATTCTTCTGAACCTCCTCTGGACCCTGTCCAGAACCAGCACTTATAAAGCCTCAGCATTACATCCCTTTTATTTTAGACAATAGACAATAGACTATAGGTGCAGGAGTAGGCCATTCGGCCCTTTGAGCCAGCACCGCCATTCAATGTGATCATGGCTGATCATCCCCAATCAGTACCCTGCCTTCTCTCCGTATCCCCTGACTCCGTTATCTTTCTGAGCTTTATCTAGCTCTCTCTTGAAAGCATCCAGAGAACCTGCCTCCACCGCCCTCTGACGCAGAGAATTCCACAGACTCACAACTCTCTGTGAGAAAAAGTGTTTCCTTGTCTCCGTTCTAAATGGCTTACCCCTTATTCTTAAACTGTGTCCACTGGTTCTGGACTCCCCCAACATTGGGAACATGTTTCCTGCCTCTAGCGTATCCAAACCCTTAACAATCTTATATGTTTCAATAAGATTCCCTCTCATCCTTCTAAACTCCAGAGTGTACAAGCCCAGCCGCTCCATTCTCTCAGCATATGACAGTCCCGCCATCCCGGGAATTAACCTTGTAAACCTATGCTGCACTCCCTCAATAGCAAGAATGTCCTTCCTCAAATTAGGGGACCAAAACTGCACACAATACTCCAGGTGTGGTCTCACTATGGCTCTGTACAACTGCAGAAGGACCTCTTTGCTCCTATACTTGACTCCTCTTGTTATAAAGGCCAACATGCCATTTGCTTTCTTCACTGCCTGCTGTACCTGCATGCTTACTTTCATAGACTGATGAACAAGGACCCCAGATCCCGTTGTACTTCCCCTTTTCCCAATTTGACGCCATTTGGATGATAATCTGCATTCCTGTTTTGATACCAAAGTTGATAACTTCACATTTATCCGCATTAAACTTCATCTGCCATGCATCTGCCCACTCCCCCAACCTGTCCAAGTCACCCTGCATTCTCATAGCATCCTCCTAACATTTCACACTGCCACCCAGCTTTGTGTCATCTGCAAATTTGCTAATGTTTCTTTGAATCCCTTCATCCAAATCATTGATGTATATTGTAAATAGCTGCCGTCCCAGCACAAAGCCTTGCGGTACCCACTAGTCACTGCCTGCCATAGTGAAAGGGACCCGTTAATCCCTACTCTTTGTTTCCTGTCTGCCAACCAATTTTCTATCCATGTCAGCATTCTACTCCCAATACCATGTGCCCTTATCTTGCCCTCTAATCTCCTATGTGGGACCTTATCAAATGCTTTCTGAAAGTCCAGGTACACTACATCCACTGGCTCTCCCGAGTCCATTTTCCTAGTTACATCTTCAAAAAATTCCAGAAGATTAACCAAGCATGATTTCCCCTTCGTAAGCCCATGCTGACTCGAACCGATCGTGTTACTGCGATCCAAATGTGCCGCTATTTCATTCTAGTCCTCGTGAAATAAATGTAAGCAATTTACATTCTGTGACGTCTGGCAAACTATTTTACACAATTTTATTTCAATATTCAGCCTTATCCCACTTCATTTATTTCAGTTCATTAGGCACCCTTTTACAAAGCATAGTTATCCAATTATCACTTGCCGTTGTTTATTTCACACGGATGCCCTCTGCTCAAATCGTGGAAGAAAATTACTTTTCCTTTCTCTGGGGCTGTTGGGAGGATTCCTTTCAATTTAACATTTCAAACCAGAAAAAAAACTCTGATCGGTTTATAGAACCTACGGCATTTCAGATTTTCAGGAATTCGTTCCGAATAATACATAGTGCATTGGACTGTAATTAACTCCATAGAAAGGGCATTTATTAAAATGCTGTGGGCTACAGCACAAGTCAAAGTTATAACAATCAAGCCCAGAGACAAACAGTCTCAACCATCTGGAAAGCTTTTGACAGCTCATAGATATATCTGATCTTTCACAGCTTCTCCTGATGACAATTGGCTCTCTTTGGCCCTTTCGTGTTTCGTCGGATTTTTGGATTTTGCAGTAAAGGTCCGTTTCGTTCAAACTGCTTTCAAAGTTTCTCTTAAAGAATTATGCATTCAGCCGCATTGCTGCACCATTCCCCAATGTCCAACTAGTTTAGTTTACTTTATAGCTGTATAGTTTACTTTACAGCGTGCAAACAGGCCCTTCGGCCCAACTTGCCCATGCCGACCAACATCACCATACTGCCCCACATATACTAGTCTCATCTACACTGCATTTGGCCCATATCCCTCTAAACCTATCCTATCCATCATGTACCTGTCCAAATATTTTTGAAACATTGTGAGAATATCTGCCTTCACAACGTTTTCTGGCAGCTCGTTCCATTTACCTACCACCCTTCCATTTTTTTTAAGTTGTCAATATGGACTTCAATATGGATGTCAATATAGTTTAATGTCACGTGTACCGAGGCACAGTGAAAAGCTTCTTTTTCATGTGCTATCCATGCAAAGAAAGGACTATACATGATTATAATCAAGTTGTCCACAGTGCACGGACAAAAGTTAAAGGGTACCAGATTTAGTGCAAAGATAAAGTATCAAAGTCTGATAAAGTCCGTTTAAATATAGTTCAAAGATCGCCAGTGAGGTAGATGGAAGGTCAGGATTGCACTCTCGCTGACGAGAGAACTGTTCAGAGCTGGAAAGAAACTTTCCGTGAATCTGGAGGAATGCGTTTTCAAACTTCTGTACCTCCTGCCCGATGGGAGAGGAGAGAAGAGGGAGTGAGGGGTAAGACCTTAATTATTCTAGCAGCCTTGCTGAGGCAGCGTGAAATGTAGATGGAGGGGAGGCTGGTTTGTGTGCAGAAAGGAACTGCAGATGCTGGGTTATACTGAAGATAGACACAAAGTGCTGGAGCAACTCAACGTGTCGGGCGACATCTCTGGAGACAAATAATCTGTGACACTTCAGGTCAGAACCCTTCTTCAAACTATAAGAACAGGGGAGGGAACTGGAGGTAAGAAAATGGTTTGCGTGATGGTCTGGGCTGCATCCACAATTCTCTGCAATTTCTCGTTGCCTTGGATGGAGCTGTTCTTAAACCAATTATCCCTCAACCTGAATGTTTTAATCTACTCTAATTGCAATGGTTCAATAATTCGTCTTCTAACTAAGTCACTGTTTAACTTTCTGTTCCACATACAGCTGAGTTTTAATTTATTAATTTGTGGGATCTGGGCCTCACCATCAACACCAATATTTTTCCCCATCCTCAGTCACCCGAGAGATGGTGGTGGTGAACCACTTTTTGAACTGCCGCACTTCCTTCTGGTGAAGGTACTCCCATGCTGCTGTAGGGAAGGGGAGCTCCAGGATTTAAACGCAGAGAGGATGAAGGACTGGCCGAGGTTTCCAAGTCCAGACACTGTTATGCTTGGAGGAGGTGGTGCATCCGCTACCATTGTCCTTCTTGGTGGTAGTCATAGCGTCAGTCATTTAATGTGAAAACAGGCCCTTCGGCCCAACTAGGAAGAAAATGTACCCATGAAGGAAATAATGAGTGATAAATTGATCTGAAGAAGTGTTATGAAAATGGAAACACACGGAACTGCAAATACTGGAATTTTGAGCAAAACGCAAAGTGCTGGAGGAGCTCAGCAGGTCAGACATAGAGTCATAGTCATACAGCGTAGAAACAGGCCCTTCAGCCCAACAAGCCCAAGCCAACCAACATGCCCCGTTTACACTAGTTTGGCCCATATCCCTCAAAACCAATCCTCTCCATGTACATGTCAAAATGTTTCTCAACATGTTGCGATAGTAACTGCCTCAACTACCACCTCTGGCAGTTCCTTCCATACACCTGCCATCCTTTAGGTAAAAAACTCAGATTCCATTAAAATTTTCTCCCCCTCACCTTAAATCTATGTCCCCTGGTTCTCGATCCCCCGACTCTGGGCAAAAGACTACATGCGTTTACATCTCATAATTTTGGACACCTCTAAACGATCACCCCTCATCCTCTCTGTGTTCCAAAGAATGGAGTCCCACCCTGCTTAAACTCTCCCTATGGCTCAGGCAACATCCTCATAAAGTTCATGTCCTTATTTCTAAATCCTCCAATCCAGATGGGGTTTTGTAAAAGAAAAAATAACCTCAGACCATTTTATTCTATTCTTTCCCCACTATGAGTTAATTTTTGGTTTATTCTCTCCCTTTATTCATCTTGATCAAATGTATCAGGTGATTTATTTGTGGTATATTTAATCTGTATTCCATGCTTGCCAAAATTCACAGCCAAATCGCTTCATCATAGACCAAGTCTGCTGTTTTCTGTTATTTGGAAATGTTGGCACAGTGCCCGAGAGAACACTGGTCTTAGAGTTAACCTTCATTGCACATCACTGTTTACATCTTTTATTCTGGAATAAAATATTTGTCAATCCTAAATCTCTGCTTTGTTTCTTCAATCTGAGCTCCGATACATGCATTTCCTTCAATATCATGTCTGAATTTCATAAATTCATAAGTCATAGGAGCAGAAAAAGGTAATTCGGCCCATCAAGTATACTCCACCTTTCAATCATGGCTTATCTATCTTTCCCTCACAAACCCATTCTCCTGCGTTCTCCCCCTTGACACCTGTACTAATCAAGAATCTGTCAATCTCCACCTTAAAAATATCCATTGACTTGGCCTCTGCAGCCTTCTGTGGCAAAGAATTCCGCAAGTTCACCGCCCTCTGACTAAAGAAATTCCTCCTCATCTCCCTTCTAATGGTACGTCCTTTTATTCGGAAATTATACTGTTCACAAATACAGAAACTGTTATTTGATCCAAACCGCCTATCCACATTTGTGAGACAGAACTTGACATTTAGTGACAGTCTGTCTCAAATCAATCCTTCTTTTGCTTTTTGCAGTTCCATTCACCATTCTGCACCAGTGCAAAGTGCAAAGCTAGTCTTGCTTAGCATCCGTGGAGGTCAATTGTGTTTGAAAAATTCAAACTGACTTGCAGTCAGATTTGCTCCTTTTTTCGAGAGTGAGATCAAATTAATTGAACTATAATTGCATTGCCAGCAAAAAGCAAATCCAATTTGCATCAGCAATGGAATTACATAGTAAGTGCACTGAAGGGTATTAATTTTATCTTGGATTAGGCCCATGATGTCTATACCAACCATGATGCCAATGTAACTATTCCCATCTGCCTGCACATGGTCTGTTTCTCTCTATACCCCGTGTCTTCATGTGTCTGTTTAAATGGCTCGTAAATGTTGCTATCATGTCAACTTCCTCTACCTCCCCGACAGTGTGTTCCAGGAATATACTACACTGTGTTAAAAACTTTCCTTGCACGCCTCCTTTAAGCTTCCCCACACTTTGACTTACCTTAAACCACTCTACTATTTGAGATTTCCACTCAGGGAAAAAGGACCTAGACTGCCCACCCTAACTATACATTTTATAATTGTACACACATCCATCAGGTTGGCCATCAGCCATTAGCGTTCCAGATAAAAAAAAGTCCAAGTTTGTCCATCCTCTACTTAGACATTAGAGATACAGTGTGGAAACGGGCCATTTGGCCCACCAAGTCCGCACAGACCAATGATCATTCTCATACACAAGCAATATCCTACACACCAGGGACAATTTTACAATTGGTAATTGGACCCAGTTCCTGCACAATGAAGGCAGGACCACGGAGGCTTAAGAATAATTTAAGGAAAAGCTGGGTAATGATTTGTGAGAAAGAAAATAAAAGGTTATGTTGACAGGTTGAGATAATGTAAGGGAGGAACTGCAGATGCTGGTTTACACAGAAGACAGACACAAAATGCTGCAGTAACTCACTAAGTCAGGCATCATCTTTGGGAAAAGGAACAGGTGACGTTTCTCTCTGAAGAAGGAACACCTATTCATAGAAACATAGAAGATAGGTTCAGGAGGAGGCCATTCGGCCCTTCGAGCCAGCACCACCATTCATTGGGATCATGGCTGATCGCCCCCTATCAATAACCCGTGCCTGTCTACTCCCCATAACCCTTGACTCCACTAGCCCCTAGAGCTCTATCTAACTCTCTATTAAATCCATCCAGTGATTTGGCCTCCACTGCCTTCTGTGGCAGGGAATTCCATAAATTCACAACTCTCTGGGTAAAAAAGTTTTTTCTCACCTCAGTCTTAAATGACCTCCCCTTTATTCTAAGACTGTGGCCCCTGGTTCTGGACTCGCCCAACATTGGGAACATTTTTCCTGCATCTAGCTTGTCCAGTTCTTTTATAATTTTATATGTTTCTATAAGATATCCCCTCATCCTTCTGAACCAGTGGATACCAGCCTAGTCTTTTCAATCTTTCCTCATATGACAGTCCCGCCATCCCAGGGATCAATCTCGTGAACCTACGCTGCACTGCCTCAATCACAAGGATGTCCTTCCTCAAATTAGGACCAAAACTGTACACAATACTCCAGATGTGGCCTCACCAAGCCCTATACAACTGCAGAAGAACCTTTTTACTCCTAAACTGAAATCCTTTTGTTATGAAGGCCAACATTCTATTAGCTTTCTTCACTGCTGCTGTACCTGCACGCCAACTTTCAGTGA
The DNA here is from genome assembly GCA_035221665.1 of Okamejei kenojei. Classification (NCBI taxonomy): domain Eukaryota; kingdom Metazoa; phylum Chordata; class Chondrichthyes; order Rajiformes; family Rajidae; genus Okamejei; species Okamejei kenojei. Next base: position 16,892,987 of record CM069146.1, read on the forward strand.
CCGGTGTACAAGGACGCCCAGGTCTCGCTGCACCTCCCCCTTACCTAACCTAACCCCATTGAGATAATAATCTGTCCCATTGTTTTTGCTGCCAAAGTGGATAACCTCACATTTATCTATATTATACTGCATCTGCCACGCATCTGCCCACTCACTCAACCTGTCCAGGTCACCCTGCAACCTCCTAACCTCCTCTTCACAGTTCACACTGCCTCCCTGCTTTGTGTCATCCACAAACTTGCTAGTGTTGCTCCTAATTCCCTCTTCCAAATCATTAATATATATGGTAAACAGCTGCGGCCCCAACACCGAGCCTTGCGGCTCTCCACTCGCCACTGCCTGCCATTCTGAAAAGGACCCGTTCACTCCTCCTCTTTGCTTCCGGTCTGCCAACCAATTTTCTATCCAAGTCAACACCCTACCCCCAATACCATGTGCTCTAATTTTAGTCACCAGTCTCCCGTGCGGGACCTTATCAAAGGCTTTCTGAAAGTCTAGATACACTACATCCACTGGCACCCCTTCATCCATTTTACTTGTCACATCCTCCAACAATTCCAGAAGATTAGTCGAGCATGATTACCCTTTCATAAATCCATGTTGACTTGGACTAATCCTTTTACTGCTATCCAAATGCTCCATTATTACCTCTATAATAATTGACTCCAGCATCTTTCCCACCACCGAAGTCAGGCTAACTGATCTGTAATTCTCCGTTTTCTTTCTCGCCTCTTTCTTGAAAAGTGGGATAACATTAACTATCCTCCAATCCACAGGAACTGACCCTGAATCTATTGAACATTGGAAAATGATCACCAATGCATCTACTATTTCTAGAGCCACCTCCCTGAGGACCCTGGGATGCAGACCATCAGGCCCAGGGGATTTATCAGCCTTCAGTCCCATTAGCCTACCCAATACTATTTCTCGCCTAATGAAAATTTCTTTCAGTTCCTCTACCCCCTTAGATCCTCTGTCCTCCAGTACATCTGGGAGATTGTTTGTGTCTTCCTTAGTGAAGACAGATCCGAAGTACCTATTCAACTCTTCTGCCATTTCCTTGTTGCCCATAATAATTTCACCCATGTCTGCCTTCAAGGGACCCACACTTGACTTTGCTACTCTTTTTCCCTTAACATATCTAAAGAAGCTTTTACTGTCCTTCTTTATATTCCTGGACATATTGCCCGTTTTGTTTCCTTCTGTTGTCCTATGAAAGTTTCCCAATCCTCTGGCTTCCGGCTACTCTTTGCTGTGTTATACATCTTTTCTTTTAGTTTTATTCTATCCCTAACTTCTCTTGTCAGCCACGGTTTCCTCCTACTCCCCTTAGAATCGTTCTTCCTTTTTGGAATGAAATGATCCTGCACCTTCCGGATTATGCCCAGAAATTCCTGCCATTGCTGTTCCACCGTCATTCCTGCTAGGATCCCTTTCCAGTCTACTTTGGCCAGCTCCCCTCTCATGCCTTCATTGTTGCCTTTGTTCAACTGCATAACTGCCACTTCCGATATAACGTCCTCCTTCTCAAATTGCAGATTAAAACTAATCATATTATGTTCACTACGTCCAAGCGGTTCTTTTACCTCAAGTTCTCTTATCATATCTGGTTCATTGGACAACACTAAATCCAGAATTGCCTTTTCTCTGGTCAGCTCCATTACAAACTACTCTAAGAATCCATCTCGGAGGCATTCTACAAACTCTCTTTCTTGGGGTCCTGAACCAACCTGATTTTCCCAGTCTACCTGCATATCGAAATCCCCCATCACCACAGTGGCATTACCTTTGTTACATGCCAGTTTTAACTCTTGCTGCAACTTACACCCTACATCCTGGCTAATATTTGGGGGTCTGTAAATAACACCAATTAGTGTTTTCTTGCCTTTACAATTCCTCATCTCAATCCACAGTGACTCTACCTCGTCAGTCCCTATGTCTTCCCTCGCAAGGGACTGAATTCCATCCCTCACCAGCAGAGCTACCCCCCCTCCTCTGCCCACCTGCCTGACCTTTCTATAGGATATATAATGTTAAGTTCCCAGGCCCGATCCTCCTGCAGCCACGTCTCAGTAATCCCCACAATGTCATATCTACCAACCTCTAACTGAGCCTCAAGCTCATCTACTTTACTTCTTATACTTTGCGCATTCATATGCAATACTTATAATTCCTTACGCATCTCACCTTTCACATCGATCCCTATTACACTTGGCCATACTCTCCTATCCCTTTGTGAGCTTCCTTTCCTGTTAATTCAGGAGTCATTAACCATCCCTTTACTCTCTTTCCCTTTAACTCCATCCTCGACTATCCCATTTGACACCCCTTCCTTTTCTCCAGTGATGCTACTTGGCCCACTGAGTTTCCCCCAGCATTATGTGTCTATCTGGAGATAATGTAAGATGGGAGAAGAAGGGTTGTATGGAACATAAATATGGATCAATCTGTTTCTTTGCCATAGATCAGTGCGGATCTAATAACTCTTACGCAAAACTGTTTGATTTACAGGACATTGCAACGATGCAACTCTGCGCTAACAAGCTGGATAAGAAGGATTTCTTTGGAAAATCGGATCCGTTTTTAGTCTTTTATCGAAGCAATGAAGATGGAACGTAAGTGCTCACTTATAATGTCAATTATTGCTTCCACACGTTTCAAACTAATCTCCACTTTAAGCCTAACAGAATGAAATGAGATTACAACTAGCCAAAGCAAACAAGCAACATTTTGAGTACATTTTCAGAATGCTACACTTCTCCTGACTAACCAAACCGCTTCTTATCCTTGAGCAAAACACTAAGTGCTGGAGAAACTCAGTGGGTCGGGTAGTATTTGTGGACGGAATGAGCAGGCGACATTTTGGGTCAGGACCCTTCTTTAGACTTCTTCTTGATGGAACGTTTAGACACGTACATGGTTAAGGTAGGTTTAGAGGGATATGGGCCAAAAGGAGGTAAGTGGACTGGCTTAGATGAGGTATGTTGGACTTTTATCCAAACAGACCTCTACAGTGCAGGCAGTTGGGGAAAAGAAAGTTAACAAGTTGGTCAATGCTCAATATGAGCTAAAGAAAGCAGAATTCCTTCAAATATTCCTCAATGCAAATCTGTTGTCTCAAGGGATATCAACCTCAGAAATAAGAAGGGTCTCAATGCGAAATGTCACCCATTCCTTCTCTCCAGAGATGCTGCCTGTCCCACTGAGTTACTCCAGCATTTTGTGTCTATCTTCAGAAATGTCCGTTATGTGTGTGGAGGCGATGTAATAGCCCACATCACTGCCCCATGAATTTTTGACTCCCCCAGTTTTAGTTCCAATTTTTGACTCCTCACTTGATAATCACATTTGCAATCACCTCAGAATAAAGCCCCTTTTAAACTGAATAGTAGACCAAATGTGTAGGAAGGAACTGCAGATTCTGGTTTAAACCGAAGATAGACAGAAAATGCTGGGGTAACTCAGCGGGACAGGCAGCATCTCTGGAGCGAAGGAATGGGTGACGTTTCGGGTCGAGACCCTTCTTCAGTGACTGCAGCATTTTATGGAGTGTCTATCTTCTGAAGAATACTAGATTTTCTAATTTCAGGAAACCTGAAATGTCTTTTTTATGAAATACACCCCCCCCCCCCCACATCACCCTTGCACGTTAGAAACCTCACCTGGGACTTTGTTGAAATCTATGGAATTAACAATTCATGAAAAAAATACGAATTATGTGATAAAATGCAGAAAATAATCACAAGAAACATGTACGACTGTGGAGTATCTAGTATCAAATCTGGCAGAAACACAGACTTTGATTTTTGTGCTTCCTATCAGCGTCAAAGGACTTAATTGGGCGAAAAGAGCGAACAATGATTCACATCTTAACATATACCAGAATTTCCCCAGTATCTTGAGAATGCAATATACACGTGAGGCAGCAATTTAGTCACCATTCTGTCTGCAGAGGGTGTAGCAAGTAGCATTGATGAAATATTTATATAATCCAAGGCAGCGGCAATTTACATTAAATTACAGGGACTGAATTTTAGTGTTTGTATCTCTCTCACTTTCATAATCCTCTCCTTCAAGTTAACATTACTGTTTGTATCTTCCATGAGATTAACTGTCACTCTTCCATATCTTTCTTCCCATCAAGCTTATAAATACCCTGTTTCTATTTCCATCTTTCAATCACGTAAAGTCACAATGGTTTTGTTCCTTAGCTTTGACTATGATACTGTTTGTTAAGTTCTTCACTTGATGCAGCGTTTGTATGTCTCAGGGACGTTCCCACTAAGTGCTGTATCTCTACACAAAATGGGGGCATGACTTGGAGCATCAGAGAACTACAGAATTGTGAGAAACCAGTCTGAAGAAAGGTCTCGACCCGAAACGCCACCTATGCCTTTTCTCCAGAGATGTTGCCTGACCTGCTAAGTTACGCCAACATTTTGTGTCTATCCCCTGAATTGATAAGTCGAAACAAGGAACTACAGATGCTGTTTACAAGAGAAAGAAAAGGCACAAAGTACTGCAGTAACTTAGCGAGTTAGGCAGCATCTCTGGAGAACATGGATAGGTGACGATTCGGGTCTGGTCCCTTCGTCAGTCTCGCAAGGGTTCCGACCTGAATTTTGTCACCTATCCATGTTCTCCAGAGATGCTGTCTGACCCGCTGAGTGTCTTTTTTCATAGAATTGATCACACAGAGAAGGAAGCCAATCGGCCCATCTTCCCCATGCTGGCAGCTGAAAGAACAATCCTGTTAGTCCTAACCCTCTCCCATGTTGCTGTTCCTATTCACTTTTCATTTGATGGTGCTAATGGACTGTTTCCACCATCTTCACGGTTAGTGAGCTCTCACTGCACGTTTTGTCCAAAATTTTGAAAATGTGCCATTTGATCTTTGAATTATCTTTTAATTGAAACTGCCTCTCGATTTATCTGATCTAAATCAGTAATGATGTTGTACATCTCTATCATATTTCCTCTCAACTGTCTATGCTACAATATCATCAGGCTGAAGGTATAGAAGTGTGAAAACGCACACCTCCAGATTCAGTGACCCTTTCTTCCCAGCTGTTCTCAGGCAACTGCACCATCCTACCACGACTGGAGAGCAATCCTGAACTATTATCTACCTCATTGGTGACCCTCAGACTATCTTTGATCGGACTTTACTGCTTTATCTTGCACTAAACTTTATTCACTTTATTCCCTTTATCATGTACATTGTGAATGGCTGAATTGTAATCATTAGAGCCAGGATGTTTAGGCACTAAAAAACTCTAAAATAGGCAGGCAAAAAGGCAGAATAAAATTACAAACAAGGCACGAAAAAGGCATTTATTGACAAAAAAAGGCATAAAAAAAGCATTTATTTCCACCACCAAAATATGGTTAAAAATAATAATATAAAGTATACTACATTAAATGACCAAAGTTGCCTGGTTGCACATAATTACAAGCTTTTTTTTCAAATTATATGTCGCCTGTCAGACAGAATATGCTTCGGTTGTGAACATTTTATTTCTACCCCAGCTGAGGTCACTGGTGCATACCCAAAACAAGCTACAGACTCCATATTCATATCGATATTTTGTGCATTACAACTATCTTTGAGAACCTTAACTATGTTTTGTATTTCTTCAAGAGCTTTGTAAGCTAAAATCACTCTCACATTTTCCTTGTATGTCTTCACCTACATCGCCAAGAACTTTACGAATATCGTTAGTTACTTTGTTGAAAACCTACAAGTTATTCACTAATGTTTTACCACGTTTCTCAAGGCGAAGTGACAACATGGGAAGTTTGCAAAATTGGAAGCAATAAACATAACATCGCAGTAGAGGGACTTTTTTGCATTATTTCACTGACGATCCTGACTGCAGCAGATTCTGCTTCTTCAAAACAGTTGACGATTTAGTTTATCTTTTCAAAATTTGCAGCATGGTAGAGTTAAGTAGAGAGCCATGTACCCCACCTAGTCAAAACGGGCTAAGGAGGTAGCAGAATCTCAGGTGCCATTTCCTTGAACAACAGCACACGTGATGCTACTTTGAGGAAGATTTTCTTGTCATTGGAAACTAGGCGATCGACATTTCGAAACAAGCTACGTCTGTGCTTGGCAATTCTATGAAGTGTCCTTGAGTTAAGCATGTCAAATGCAACATTTTGGGGGATAAAATGTCACAAACAGAAGTACATTCTCATCTTTTATACCTTCTGGCTAAAGTACAGCAAGTGAAGATGTAAACAACTGAACAATAGTTGAAGCTGTTTGCCCTCCAATATTTCTGATGTCAACAAATACTGCTTTGATGATTGACCTGCCCCAGTGTACCAATGACCATGTTGGCAACATATCTCCCCACAGCATCGGTATTCTTGCCTATTGGGATCCATTTTTTGTTGCATGCAACTTCATCACTAATTTTCTGCACAACAATGTTGAAGTTGCTGTCAACATAATTTTTCCATGATGATGACTCGCTTGGTATATGTTCCTCTGTGTATTTCTCTAAAAAACCTCTGAGAGATTTGTTTTCAAATTTCCATAGTGGAATTCCAGCATCAATGAATGCCTTGCACAAATCACTCGAAAACTCAGATTTGCGACTGGAGCCAGCAGTAAATGTAGTGAGGAGACAAGCTTGGGTATTTTGCTTGGGTAGTCCACACCCCAGCGGTATCAACATTGACTTATAGACAATAGACAATAGACAATAGGTGCAGGAGTAGGCCATTCGGCCCTTCGAGCCAGCACCGCCATTCAATGTGATCCTCCCCAATCAGTATCCCATTCCTGCCTTCTCCCCATATCCCTGACTCCGCTATCTTTAAGAGCCCTATCTAGCCCTCTCTTGAAAGTATCCAGAGAACCGGCCTCCACCGACCTCTGAGGCAGAGAATTCCACAGACTCACAACTCTCTGTGAGAAAAAGTGTTTCCTCGTCTCTGTTCTAAATGGCTTACCCCTTATTCTTAAACTGTGGCCCCTGGTTCTGGACTCCCCCAACATTGGGAACATGTTTCCTGCCTCTCGCGTGTCCTGATATTAGAAGTCTGTAATTTTAGATAGCCCTTGTCTTCTCCCTCCTCACCCTCCCCCTTCCCAGCTCTCCTTCTAGTCCTACCATTTCCGTCTCTTTTTTCCGCCCCCCCCCCCCCCCCCCAACATCAGTCTGAAGAAGGGTCTTGACCAAAAACATCGCCTATTCCTTTTCTCCATAGATGCTGCCTCACCCGCTGAGTTCCTCCAGCATTTTTTGTCTACCTTTCGATTTTTCCAGCATCTGCAGTTCTTTCTTAAATAGATCTTGGAGAAGGCTGAACCTAGCGGGCAGCGGCACGAACGAATGAACGACCGATGGTGGCGCCCAGGGTTTCACCCCGGTGGTGGAAGTTTTCTTGTAACTTATACTATGTTAACACATTAATAATAACATTAACATTAACGTGTTAATATAGAAAACGTCATTGTAATCACAGTACTAGAGAAAATAACACAACCTTTTTAGCAAAACGACAAAAAAGGCTGATTTAGGCACTTGATCATGAAAAAGGCATAATCCTGGTGAAATCATCAAAAAAGGCATGAAAAGGCACATGGCAGTTATGGCAAAATCCTGGCTCCAGTAATCATGTATTATCTTTCCGCTGACTGGTTAGCCAGGAACATAACCTTTTCACTGTGCCTCGGTACACATGACAATAAACTAAATTAATAACAACCCTACCTCAGCCTAAGCCTATATCTGGATTCCCTTATCCCTGTCCCTTCTGCAGTCTCTCTGTGTCCTTTTGGTCGCTCCTAAAGTAGTGACCTGAATTGTGAGCTAACACCTGTTTTATAAAGATTCCCTGATTTTGTACATTGTGCCTCTATTTATGAATCCCAGGTTCTATATGGCAAACCACTTTCAAGGATTTACACATATTTACTCCTTTAGGACCGTGCCATTTCGTCTACATTGTCCATCCTTCATTTTTTGCCACATTGTGTCAGTTGTGGGTTTTGAGAGCACTGGTGGGGATGGGTGTTGGGGGGGTGGGGGGGTTGAAATAAATATTGGTATGTTATTGCAATCTGGTGACAATCAGGGCAGCACGGGCATACCAATGATGGAAGGTGTGAGCACCAAGCTTCTCGGACTTCAGATGAGGTTCATGTGACCCGAATTGTCGCCTGTCCATTTCCTTATGCTGATGCTGCATGACACGCTGAGTTCCTCCAACAGTTTGTTTTTTTGCTCCAGACTCTATCATCTGCTACTTTTCTGCCGTCTTTTGAACTTTTCAGGTTTACTATTAAATTTTAGAGTTGGTTCTGACTATGTTGGCATAACTTTCTTAGTTGACTCCTCTCTCTCGCTATCTATCTTTCTCTCTCTGCCCCTCTCTCTGCCCCTCACTCTCCCCGCCACTATCTTTCTTTTACTTTCTCTCTTTCCCTTTCTTTGTTCTTCCCTCTCTTTCTCATCCCCTTCTCTATCTTTATCACTTTATATCTCTTTTTTCTTTATTTTTCTCCCCCTTTCTTTTTCTCTATTATCCGTTCCCTCTTTCTCTCTCTTTCTCTATCTATCTATCTATCTATCTATCTATCTATCTATCTATCTATCTATCTATCTATCTATCTATCTATCTATCTATCTGTCTGTCTGTCTGTCTGTCTGTCTGTCTGTCTGTCTGTCTGTCTGTCTGTCTATCTGTATCACTATATCTAACCATTATATCTACTATCTATTTCTATCTATATCTCATTTCTCTCTCGCTCTCACTAACTCTCTATCTTTGTCTCTATCTGTCTCTTTCTCTATCTCCCTTTCTAACTCTATCTAACTCTATCTCGCTCTTTCTTTCTTACCCCTCTCTTCCCTCCTCTCGTTCCTCCTTTCTCTCATTTCACTATAACTGAGGGAAGATTTGCCTCGCTTCCTATATGTTGCATCATCAGCAGGTGAAATGAGTTTATGATGTTACCTGTGATCAGTACAGTTCTGTTCTGCATTCATATCTATGGCCCTTCTTTCTCATGTTGATTATCCAGTATAGGTACACTTCTCGCAGCCCTCCCCCTTTCTCTTGCCTATGCCCTCATTGCCCCTCCACCTGCCGTTTCTCTCTCTCTCCCAGGTTTACTATCACTATGCACGTGTCTTTCTCCTGCCCCCTCCCTCTCTCAGGTTTACCATCTGCCACAAAACGGAAGTGGTGAAGAACACACTGAACCCAGTCTGGCAGCCGTTCACCATCCCAGTCCGAGCTCTCTGCAACGGGGATTATGACAGGTCAGTACGTGAAGTAGCTGTGAAGTAGCTGCTGTGTTTTCTTTCAAACCTAAACTACTTCCAACTTTCCCCTCCTCCCCTCCCTGTCCCATCATCAACCCTTCACCAACTCATCCAAAACTCATTACTAACAGATCCCAGGACTATTTCATCTTTTAAAATAATGGAAGAAGATGAAATGCCTCTGGTTATAAAACACAGTCAAGGGAAAGTCAAATGGATCCATGGATAGGAAGGGTATAGAGGACTCTGGGCCAAATGCAGGCAAATGGAACTATCTCAATGTGCCGACAATCGCCGTGGACAATGTGGGCAAAAGAGGTGGCCCCGTGGCACAGCGGTAGAGTTGCTGCCTTACAACGCCAGAGACCCGGGTTTGAACCTGACAACGGGTGCTGTCTGAAATAGATGTTCACGTTCTACCTGTGACTGCGTGGGATTTCCCCAGGTGTTCCGATTTCCTCCCACATTCCAAGGACGTACAGGTTTGTAGGCCCACCGAGTCCGCACTGACCACCAATCACCCCGTACACTAGCACTATCCTACACGCTAGGGACAATTTACAATTTTAGTTTTACCTACAAACCTGCACGTCGTTGGAGTGTTGGAGAACACCAGAGCACCCGGAAAAACCCTTCGTGGTCACGGGGAAAGCATACAATCATCATACAGACAGCGCTCGTGGTCAGGATCGAAACCGGGTCTCTGCCGCTGCAAGGCAGCAATTCTACCGCCTTCTTGTGATAAAACACAGCCATGGGAAAGGCAAGCGGATCCAAGGACATGGAGGGTTTCAAGGGCTGAGGACCAAATGCAGGCAAATGGGACTAGCCCAGTATGCCGACTGGGTCGGCATGGACACATTGGGCTGAAGGGCCTGTTTCCGTGCTCTGCAGCTCTATTACTCTATGTCAACACTTGTACTAATACCAGGCATCTGTTTTTGTCACCATTTTGCTTTAGAACGGTGAAGGTGGATGTCTATGACTGGGATCGTGATGGCAGGTAAGTTGGAATTCCTACAATTGGTCAGATCTGCGCAGAATAGTCACAGCATTGATTTTAGTTGTTGCCTGTTCTTCAAAATTATTATCCTGGCCTTTTCATGATTTCCATGCCCTGTTTGTGCGACTGTTTTCCTCACAAATGATGGCATCGTCACCTCAATCTCAGAGGGCAGGTAAATGACCCAGATGACCAGAGTTGCTGATGGTAAATTGTCACGAGTTCCAGGAGGAATTCTCCTGCCGTTTATATTATCCAACAACAGATCCACGCAGTTACAGAGAAAGTGGAAATAGTTAGCAGGACAGGCAGCTTTTATAGAGAGAAAGAGAAAATTGTGTAGGAAGGAACTGCAGATGCTGGTTTACACTGGAGATAGACACAAAAAGCTGGAGTAACTCAGCAGGTCAGGCGGCATCTCTGAAGAAAAGGAATGGGTGACTTTCCGGATTGATACCCTTCTTCAGACGGAAATGTCACCTATTCCTTTTCTCCAAAGATTCTGCCAGACCCATTGAGTTACTCCAGCATTTTACATCTATCTTCAGAATTACTGTTTCAGTTTGATGGTGTTTCATCAGGGTTCAGATTAATTCATCATTAATCTGAAATGTTTTCAGCGTTTCTGTTTGTATTAAGAAAAACAAACTTTTCACATCCCCTTTTTTCATCTCCCCTTTCCCCCTCTCCTACTCTTGTGCCCCACCAAGATTCCCAACTATTTCCCCTCTTCCTCCCTCTCCCCTCCTGCTGCATTCCTCCTTTTCTAGCTTCACAGCTTGCAACTCTTCAATTCTGCTTTTGCTTTTATCCCTGGCCTTTGTTCTAACCATCTGCTTTTTTTTTTTTAAACCCTCGCCTGCATCCACCTATTACATGCCATGCTTTGTCCTGCCTCTCCTCTCTTCCAGCTTTCTTTCCCACCCTTGCCCCCTGACAATCAATATGAAGAAGGGCCTTGATCCCAATACATTGGGGCCGGTACAGTGGCGCAGCGGTAGAGTTGTTGCCTTACAGCACCAGAGACCTGGGTTCGATCCTATGTGTCCTGTCTGTACAGAGTTTGTACATTCTCCCTGTGACTCCATGGATTTTCTCCAAGTGCTCCGGTTTCCTCCCACACTCTAAAGGCGTACAGGTTTGTAAGTTAATTGGCTTGGTAAATTTGTAAATTGTCCTTAGTGTGTATGATAGTGTTATTGTATGAGATGATCAGTGGTCAGCACAGACTTGGCGGGCCGAAGGGCCTGTTTCTGCACTGTATGTCTAAAGTCTAAAGTAAATCACCTATCCATGATCTCCAGAGATGTTGCCTGACCTGGTGACTTACTCCAGCACTTTATATCTTTAGACTTTAGCGATACAGCGTGGAAACAGGACCTATGGAGCACCGCGTCCGCACCAACCATCCATCACCCTGCACACTAACCTACACACACTCGGGACAATTTTCAACTTACCAAAACAAATTAACTGTCTTGCCTGTTCCATGACAGAAAGCAAAACGTTGGGAAGCAAACTTTTGGATGTATAGAGTCATTGCAGGTATTTTGCTTTAGGTTGAGACGTAGTCATACAGATTGATCAGAGTGTGTAATGAGCTGTTTGCTCCTGGCTACCAGTTGTCTTTGTGCTAGTTGACTGTGAACGGTGTTGTATAAGAGCATTAATCAGTGGCCTTTTGTGGGAGAGTGGAAGTGTTTAATCCATCAAAAGCTGGAGAAAATTCCCAAGGCACACAAAATAGAGTTTTCTACTTCTGTGCCGTGAAATTAGTGGTAGGGCAGTATTGTAAAAAATTTTACAATACTATCAAAATCTTTACTCAACTAAAGTGACACAACAATCAATAGGAATGGAAGCATTTTTACAGAAATGTAACCTTAAAGGCTTAGATCTGCAAGAACAATAATTATTAGGAGCTGAAATAACGACTAAAGATATTGAAGAGTCAATTAGATCTTTAAAAAATGGAAAGGCCGCCCGCCCTGATGGCCTAAGTTCTGAATTCTATAAAAAATATTATGATCTGATTTCTCCACGCTTACAAACACTGTATAAACAAGTTTATACTCAACAGCAACTCCCGGAAACTTTAAATGAATCTACAATAATACTTATACCTAAAACCGATAAGGATCTGGAAGACCTGGCCTCATATAGAGCAATAGCTCTATTAAATACTGATCAGAAAATATTAACTAAAATCCTATCATATAGATTGAGCTTAGTAATTAACAAATTAATACACTGATCAAACAGGTTTTATCCCAAAACGTCACTCATTTTATAATCTTAGACGATTGTTTAATATTATATATTCAAATAGAATTGCTAATGCAGACCTAGCAACTATATCGCTAGATGTCGAAAAAGCCTTTGATCAAGTAGAATGGCCATATTTATTTTCAATGATGGAAAAATTTCAATTGGGAGAGAAGTACTGTGCATGGGTTAAATTATTATACTCTAACCCAACAGCTAGAATACTAACAAATCAAATGTTATCAACTAAATTTAATCTTTCCAGAAGTTGTAGTCAAGGATGTTTGTTATCTCCATTATTATTCGCTTTAGCAATTGAACCACTCGCAGAAAATGTCAGATCTAATCCAGAAATACATGGGTACCATGCTAAAGATACAATGAATAAAATTTCTCTATATGCAGATGATGTACTAATATATATTACAAAGCCAGAAATTAGTATTCCAAATTTATTAAATCTAATAACTCAATTCGGTCAGTTCTCAGGATATAGAATTAATTGGAATAAAATCGAAATCATGTCAATAACGGATCGCAATTTACATATACTGCAACAATCACCTTTTAAAATAGTTGAAGAAAAAGTTAAATATCTAGGTATTTATGTAACTAAGGGGTATAGATCTTTATTTAAATCAAATTACCCACCTTTACTGAATAAACTAAATAAGAATATTCAATACTGGAAAACACTTCCTATTTCAATGTTCGGTAGAATTAATGCTATAAAAATAATTTTTCTGCCACAATTACTGTACTTATTTCAGTCAATCCCGATATATATTCCAAAATCTTTTTTTTTTAAAGTTTGGTTAAGGATGGAAAAGGAGGACTGTCTACCTTTTGAAATAGGTTTGATTATATTTGCATCGACAAAATTGCACAAACAACCTATAGGGAAAACCCTATAATATATAGTGGTACACGAATCTGGAAACAACTTAAAAATGCTTTAAAACTGGATAATATACCACTCTGTCTCCCTATTGTAAACAATCCCTTATACAAACCTTCCATGCTGGATAAAGGCTTTATACAATGGAAAAACTATGGAATCAAAAAGATGGAACACCTTTATAAGAAGGCACTTATCTTTCATTTCAGGAACTGCAACAGATTTATGGATTACACTCAAATATTTTTTTTCAATATCTACAACTCAGAGATTATGTTAAATCAAATACACAAGATTATAGGAATAAGGAACCAGAAATCCTTGATGAATGTCTGAATAAGCATCCTAATACAGAAAAATTAACAACTTATATTTACAATACCCTTTTAGATAGTGAGATACCATCGACGGAATCATATAGACATACATGGGAAAATGAAATAAATCAATCCATAATGAAAGATATATGGGACAAAGGTTTACAATATATACATCAATGCTCGCTAAACTCCAGACATGCTTTAATACAATTTAAAGTATTACATAGATTACATTACTCCAAAGTTAAATTAAATAGAATCTTTCCACAGATATCCTCTACCTGCGATAAATGTCAACATCCAGAGGCTAATTTAACACATACTTTTGCAAATTGTATAAAAATTAAGAATTTCTGGATTGAGATTTTTAGAATAACTTCTGAAGGTATTAATACTAAACTGGATCCGGACCTAAAATTAATAATACTTGGAACATCAGAACAAAGTTTAACTCTTACAACAAGTCAAAGAAATTTCCTAGATTACAGTATAATAATTGGGAAGAAATTAATATTAAAATTTTGGAAAGGCCCTATATCCCCCACAACTAAAATGTGAATTACGGAAATGTCGGCGACCCTACACTTGGAAAGAATCAGATTTGCCCTAATGGACAAACAAGAAGTTTTCGTTAGAATATGTTCTTTCATTGATTACTTAAAAGGGTAGATTGGTTCGGCAGGGAACCCTAACTGAAACTTGGACTCAGGATTAGATGAAAAGTTATATTTTATATTCCTTGATCTTATCTTCTATGATGTATTAATAGTAAATTATTCCATTCTTTATGATTTTCTTTTTTGATGTGGATTTTTATTTTATTTTTCTTTCTGTTTTTCTCTCTTTAAAAAAAAAATTATTAGAGTCAAAATGATTCACTTGACAATATTAATAATGTATGACCGTTGTACGTGAAATATTGCTATCATAGCATGTGTTTGCTAAGTCTACATACTCTAATAAAAAATATATATTAAAAAAAAAAAAAAAGAAATTAGTGGTAGGGCAGAGGAGGAGAAATAGAGCAACCCCTTCCAACTCCCAAAGAAATTAGGCAGGAAACTATTCTCAAATGTTGCAAGTACAGTTTGAACATTCCTCTAAGCATGTACTAATGAGGCAATAGAGCGGTGTCATGTCAAGGCCAACACCTGCCACAGTGTTTACAACAGTGAACGGAGTCGATGCCAGAACAGGTTGTCTAGTATTGCCAGGGGCAAACAATATGTTTGACATTTAAAGCACCACACTGACTGAACCTAATATGGCAGATATCTATAAAGCATTTCCACAGTGATTTTATTCTGGTCAGCCATGTTCCTCACTAACCTGCTACCAATTTGATTCTGCATTAAAACATAGAACTTAGCTAACAGTACACCACAGGAACAGGCCCTTTGGCTCACAAAGTATGTGCTGAAACATGATGCCAAGACCAACTCTTGTCTGCCTGCACATATTCCATATCCCTCCATTCCCTGCATGTCATTGTGCCTATTCAAAAGTCACTTGAATGTCGCTATCATATCTGCCTCCACCACCACCCACAATAAAAGCCAATTATTTTTTTCCATTTTATTGGGATGCATCACAGCATGGTTTGGGAACAGCTCCATCTAAGACCACAAGAAATTGCCCAGATCATTACACAAACCATCCGCCCTTCCATCGACTCCATCTACACTTCACGCTGCCTTGGCAAGGCCACCAGCATAATCAACGATGTGTCTCACCCCGGACATTCCCACTGCTCCCCTCTCCCAATGGGCAAGAGGAACAGAAGTGTGAAAACGCACACCTCCAGATTCAGGGACACTTTCTTCACAGCTGTTATCAGGCAACTGAACCATTCTATCAACAACTGGAGAGTGATCCTGAGCTGCTATGTACATCATTGGAGACCCTGGGACTATCTTTAATCGACCTTTACTGAACTTTAATTTGCCCTAAAAGTTATCCCTGTTATCCTGTATCTGTGCACTGTGGATGGCTTGATTGTAAACATGTATACTTTCCACTGACTGGATAGCACATACCAAAAAATCATTTCACTTGTACCTCTGTACGCGTGACAATAAACACGATTCTTCAAGGATCCCAGCCTGAAACGTCATCTATCCATGTTCTCCAGAGATGCTGTTTGACCTGCTGAGTTACTCTGACTCAGAACATTGAGTGGAGAGAATAGATATTGGTAATTCAGTCTGGGAGACTCAATAATGATCGGTCACTGAAATTATTATCCTGCAATCAGTACATAAATTTGTAACATTTACAACTAAAGTTTATATGTAAAAGTTAATGCATGTCAGGTGTTTTTGTATTTGACATGTGCATATAACAATAAACTCAATTTGACTTAAAATCTAAAGGAAAGATGTCTTTTCAGTTAGCGGAACTATAAATGGTGCAATTATTATTTGTTTATATCTTGCAATCCCACAAGGAAGCAGATTGCATTTTGTTGAGCCACTGAAAGAAATACAGAATTGCAAGAAATTAGAATAATAATTTTGTTTGTCTGCCAGCAACTTTGGTTGTTGATATTCATTCCATTACAGTTGTGTTCTGGAGTAAATCTTTGGGGATTATCTGTGCTTTTGTACAGTGATAGAAATTTGAAAGAATCATTGTTTCCTGTATCCCAAGTTACCTGTTGTGTTAATCAACATGAGATATATTTTCAAAGCTATCCAAAAATGAAACAAATAACCATACGCAATAATTAGGTCACACTATTCATGCACTCCTCTGGTTTCACACTGCTCAAAGATTAATGTCCTTTAATTATTGAAAGTTTTAAAGAATGCTTCTCATTCTTTATAAACTACCTGGGTGTGTGTCCTCTGGTTTTTAAAAACATATTTAGAGTTATAGAGAGTCATAGAGTTGTACAGCGTAGAAACAGGCCCTTGTCCAACTTGCCCATGTCGACCGAACTGCCCCATCACATTGTCATAGTCATACAGCGTGGAAACAAGCCTTTCAGTCCAACTTGCCCACACCGGCCAACACGTCCCACCTGCCTGCGTTTGACACATTTCCCTCTAAACTTATTCTATCCATGTATCTGTCTAAATGTTTCTTAAACGTTGCAAAAATACCTGCCTCAACTACCTATTAAATCTTCTCACCTTAAACCTATATCTTCTGGTTCACAATTCCCCTACTCTGGGCAAGAGACAGTTCGTTTACCCAATCTATTCCGCGCGCGATTTTGACAACCTTGTGCATTTGAATGGTTTGTGTTCCCATACAATAAGAAACAAGTCAAACAAGTTCTTATATTATCATTTACTCTGGGCAGTTACTGGGCATCAACTAAACATTGATTGCTACTTCTCTGTCATGATGCCGATCAAGGGTGCACTGAGGATCAGACTAGGTGCCCAAATGTACAGGCCGTTGTTGAGTTAGTCTGGGCATTTTTTTTTAATAGGCTCAGGGACATCTTTTCACAGCCTTTTCACACAGAGTGTGGTGGGCGTATGGAACAAGCCAGAGGAGGCAGATGAGGCAGGAGAGTAACAATATTTAAAAGACATTTGGACAAGGTCATGGATAGGAAAGGTTTGGAAAGTAAGTTTGCAGGCAGATGGGACTAATGTAGATGGGACATCTCGGTTGGCATGGGCAAGTTGGGCTGAAGGGTCTGCTTCCATGCTGTATGGCTCTGCGACATTCTGGAACTACCTGGATATGAGGTTTCATTTTGAAAGTGTAATAATGTTCCCCCTGACCAAAGTGATCGAATTAATTTCCCTCATCAAAGCTTTAACTGGTGTTTTAGGGTTTTAGGGCAGTCCAGCTAGCTGTGACATTGCTCAATAATGGCTCTGAAACATTTAGTGTGTTGCTGTGAAGGCAGAAGGCCAAGCTTGACTTTGCCCTTGTAAAGGAAGCTAACATGGTTGGTAACTTCACTACCTCAGTGGGAATGTTGTCAATACTACTTTCACATCTAGTTTTTAGTCTGATTAAAATATGTTTGCACGTCACTTAGTTCTATATTAAGCAATATCTTGGAGAGTGGTTTACTATGGCAACATCAAACCTGATTGGATTCCTTGCTGTGTGACAGTGTAGTCAATGCCCTAACTGATTCCTTCCCTACTTATTTTAAAATCATGCGTTTCTCACTTTAGTAGGGCACAGCACAGCCATATCTCGCTGTTGCCAGACTTTAGACTTTAGACTTTAGAGGTACAGCGTGGAAACAGGCCCTACAGCCCACTGAGTCCACACCGACCAACGTTCCACACATGCTTCACACTAGGGACAATTTGCAATTTTACCAAAGCTAATTAACCTACAAACCTGTACGTCTTTAGAGTGTGGGAGGAAACCGGAGCGCCCGGAAAAAACCCACACGGTCACTGGGAGAACGTACAATCTCCGCACAGACAGTGCCCGTTGTCAGGATCGAACCCGGATCTCTAGCGCTGTAAGGCAGCAACTCTCCCGCTGTGCCATCGTGATGCCCTATTAACTTCCTTTCAGATAACACCAGAGCGCCCCTTTAAAAATGTTGTGTGAAATGGTGGCTGTGGTGTTGAACATTGACAGTGAAAGAGAACTGCAGTGTCCTCAGAGAGCAGAAATCCCCTTCCTTTCACACAGCATGGCAGCTCCTAGTTCCATCATTATGTTTGAACCAAATTTAGAAAGAAGCCATCATGAATATTTCACAGATCACAGGGGATGCGGAGCCAGGAGATTGTTTCTAGTGAACTATGCTCTGACTGATTTTTGGCAATATTGAGAGCATATTTCACCCCTGTCAGATGGTGAACAAACTGTGGAAATTGAGGCATATAGCACTGCAGATTTTCCCTCTGCAAATTTTATTATACAGGCCCACCACCGATTTTCCGGCACCCTTGGACTTTCTGGATTATCCATTTTGCCAGACCAACAGAGGTCACGGCCTCCAGGGAGTCCAACGGCACCGGCACGGTCTGCGGAGCCCACCAAGCGGCCGAGATACCGGCCCACCAAGTCAGCCTCGGAAGTCGGCTATGCGAATGGATCTGCCAGCTCTGGCCGGGCCGGAGTTCCAGAGCCCCGGCCGCAGCGGGCAAATTCAACCCGCCGATCAGCTGGGGAAGTCCCGTTGAGGTCGAGATCGGCCGCCTCACCCGGCGCCTCACCTGGCGTCACTAGGCGCTACATTTTCTGGGGGACTTCCAGGGGGCATTTCAAGTATGTTTTCTCGTAATTTTCACCGGACTAAAGGAAGTGCCAGACCACCAGTTGACAGACCTGATGGGTTTTTTTTTGCAACAGTAATTCCATTGATGAAATGTATAAATAAATCCCTTGGCAGTATCCTATCTGAGAAATTCACCGCATTTCACCCTAAATTGTAGCTGTTTGAATGATTATGCAGCCACAGCTCAGCAATTCTTTGTGAAACCATTCGCCATCATTGAGTGAACAATGTGTGTTTGTTCACTCTCTTCATGTGAGCTGGGCAAGTTGGGGAAGAATAAGGTTATGATCCATGTTGGGAAGTCAAACCAGGGCAGACCCTTCACAGTGAATGGTTGGGCCGTGGGAAGTGTTGTAGAGCAGAGGGATCTTGGCGTACAGGTACATAGTTCCTTGAAGGTGGCGTCACTGGAAGCCAGTGAGATAAAGAAGGCTTTTCATGCGTTGGCCTTCATCAGTCAGGGCATTGAGTGAGGAGACAAGGTATTGTGTTACAGTTGTACAAGTCACTGGTAATGCCACATTTGGAGTATTGTGTTCAGTTTGGTTATCCTGCTATAGGAAGGATGTCATTAAGTTGAAAGGAATGCAGAGAAGATTTAGGAGGATGTTGCCAAAACTCAAGGGCCTGAGCTGTAGGGAAAGGTTGGGCAAGCTAGGAGTTTATACCCTGGAGACCAGGAGGCGAAGGGGAGATACAATAGAGGTGTATACAATCATGAGGGGAATAGAGAGGGTGAATGCACAGAGTCCTTTATCTGGAGTAAAGAACTCAAGGCCCAGAGGATAAAAGTTTAAGGTGAGAGGGAAAATATTTAATAGGAAATTAAGGGGCAGCTTTTACGCTCATAGAGTGGTGGGTATATGGAACGAGCTGCCAGAGGAGGCAGTTGAGGTGGCCATTATAACAGCATTTAAAAGACATTTGGACAGATACATGGATAGGAAAGGTTTAGAGGGATATGGGCCAAATGTGGGCACGTGAGATTAGCTTAGGTGGGAGATCTTGGTGGGCATGGGAGAGCTGGGCTGTATGTCTCAATAACTCTGTAAGTCTGTGGAATTCTATGCCTCAGAGGGCGGTGGAGGCAGGTTCTCTGGATGCTTTCAAGAGAGAGCTAGATAGGGCTCTTAAAAATAGCGATCCAAGGCACCCACATCAGGCTTTCTGCATTTGAGTTAATTAAGGAAGTGGTGGATAGAGTTTACAAGGAGTTTCGGTCAAGCAGCGTAGAGCTTAGCTTCTTTGAAGAATATGATGCTGTTTGGGACACCCGTTTGATGCCTGTGACCTGCTCCGTCTTCCTAAACCATTATCCAGGATGCAATCATGATGGCCGTCTGCAAACAACAGTTCATTCTTCCTACGATAGACACAAAGGGCTGGAGTAACTCAGCGGGTCGGACAGCATCTCTGGAGAAAAGGAACAGGTGGCATTTTGGGTTGAGACCCTTCCTCAGCCTTTTGTGTCTATCCTCGGTTTAAACCAGCATCTGCAGTACCTTCCTCCACACTTCATTCTTCCTGCTACTTTGGATGGTGGAGCAACATTGGGGAGGAGAAAGCGCTTTTAGGAGGTCCCTCAATGTGTAGTCTCTGGCGGCAGAAGGGAGCAAAACATCAAGCGTTTAATTGATGTTCCACAGTCATCACCTGCATTCAATTTGTCACTTCTTTCCCCAATCTACTAACCTGTCCAAGTCCTTCTCCAGATGCCTCTGCTTCCTACAGCACGTGTGCAAGGTGACTCACCACCACCTCTTCATGGGCAATTGGAGATGATAGGAAAGGTTTAGTGGGATATGGGCCAAATGCAGGCAGGTGGGACTAGCGTAGATGGAGCATGTTGTTTGGCGTGAATGAGTTGGGCCAAAGGGCCTGTTTCAGTGCTGTATGACTCTAATAAATCCTCGCCAATAATGTCCAGGCCCCATAAAATGTACAACAATGAGATGAATCATTCACTTGTTGGTCTAGGTTGATGGTTAAGCTCGGCATAAACCTCGTAACAGTTTGATTCACATAACCCTATCAGCATATCTTACTTCCTTCTCATCTATCTACTCTCCACTTAAGTACATCTGTGCTATTTACCGCAATTGGTTCTTATGATAGCAAGTTGCATTCAGATTCCAAAACTGCACTAACAAATCCTTGGGATTCGGCAGTACAATTACAAATTCTGCAGACAGCACCAGATTAGCTAAAGATAAAGTTGGAGAAACAAGTATTTTGGTGCAACAGGTGAGTGTTGGTATTAAAACGTACAGCATGGAAACAGGCTCTTCAACCCACCAAGTCCATGCCCACCGTCGATAACCCATTCACTTCAGTTCTGTTGTCCCACGTTCGTATCCAAGATGGGAAATTTACAGAAAAAAGACACAAAGAGCTGGAGTAACTCAGCGGGTCAATCAGCATCTCCGGAGAAAAAGGATGGGTGATCTTTTGGGTCGGGACCCTTCCTCATACTCTTATCTTTGGCTTATATTTATCTTATCAAAGACTCTTGATCTTTGGTATAAACCAGCAGCTGCAGTTCTTTGCTTTTACCAGGTTAGTCAAGGTGTTTAATACAAAAGGTGAAACTAAAGTTGCAGCGGAAATGAACAAAAATGGCAGAATTTAATTTTGTGGCAGCACATGCATTCAGGTTGGAAGAAAAGGGAGGCCACACGCTGCTTAGACAGTGAAAAAAATGAATGGAGTTCAGGAGCAAAGGGGTTTAAAGCTACTAATACTGACATTTATAAAAGTGTTCAATCAAGTTAACAGGTCTTTACAATAATAGAAGGAAATAGCAGCTGAATTCATTTCTAAAACGCAGCTATGTGAAAGATATTATGCTTGAGATTGTTGTGACTGCTCCAGCATCTGCATTAGGACATTTTGACCCTCTTTCCATCTGCCGATTCTCACCACAACCCAGTTGCTTGTCTGTGTTCAACTAAATGTAAAGAATTCTTCAATGCAAAACAAGTCAGTTGCAACCAGTTGCCAGCAACTGTGTATATGCATTTTAATTAGCTTTGAATGCTAATTAGATTATGGTTTTGTTGAAAATCACTTAAACATTTGTAACCCCGTATTGTAATAGCAGAGCCTTTGACTGCATCTCATTTAGACTTTAGATTTTAGAGCTTAGATCTTAGAGATACAGCATGGAAAAAGATCTTTCGGCTCACCGGGTCCACGCTGACCAGCGATCACCCCATACGCTAACCTACACACACGAGCGACAAATTTACAACTTACTGAAGCCAATTAACCTAAAAAACCCTGTACGTCTTTGGAGTGTGGGAGGAAACCGGAGCAACCGGAGAAAACCCACGCAGTCACAGGAAGAACATACAAACCTCCCTACAGCCAGCACCCGAGGTCAAGATCGAACCCAGGTCTCTGGCGCAGTAAGGCAGCAACTCTACTGTTGCGCCACTGTTTGTCCTGTTTATCCCCAATAATATTTCTCTCACCCCTTCTCCTGGACAGTGGAAGGTTCAAGAATGGTTGCTGGCCAGTTTGATTCACCTTCCCATTCCCAGACTGGCCTTTCAGTCCTGGGCCTCCTCCATTGCCTGAGTGAGGCCAAACGCAAACTGGAGGAACAGCATCTCATATTCCGATTGGGTAGCTTATCACCCAATGACATGAACATTGAGTTCTCTAACTTCATCTAACCCCCCCTCCCAACGCCACCTTTTCCATTCTCCCCCTCCATCTGCTCATCTCCTACCCCAGTCTACTCCGTCCACCATTTTATCCCACTTCACTACCTGTCCTGTTCTCTGCCACCCACTAACCGTCCCTCTGGTTCAACATATAACTCTCCGTCATCCTTCTTATCTTATCATATTCCACATCTGCAACCATGTGTCTCCATTTCACATCTAGCCTTGGTTTCTGTAAATAAGCAATTCACAAACTCTTAAAGTGTGCAACATCTTTTAATGATAGCACAGGGTATTACATACATCATCAAGCACTGGCTACATTCTTCTACTGAACTGTACCCAGGGAGGGGAAGGCGTTATGATTGATGTTAACTAGGCGGGGTTAATGGTACTGAGGTAGCTATATTATTGGTTGCATATATAAGCCATCTACATCCTTCCCCTTAGAAAATCACAACAGATTGTTGTCACAACAACAGAATTAAACAGCAGAATTAAACAAAATCGCCATAACGAACAGGTGGCTTACTGATCCGGCCCGAGCGCGTACGGATGTCTCCCCCTTCCCCCGAAAGAGCAGAAGAAACAGGAGGAGGCGAGGCAGTTGGGGAACCAGGGAAGGGCGGTGGGGTGGTTGAAGCAGGAGAGTGAGAACCGCGACCGGCAACAGGTGACCCGCGCAGAGGGGAACAGGGTGCTCGATATGGGGATCGAGGCATGCAGGGAGCACTGGCTGGGATGGCAGCCGGCTGCTGGTATGAGAGTGGTGGGGCATAGGGCCCCGGGGACTGCGGCTTCGGCTCATTAACCGAAAGCAGGTGTTGTCGACTTCTTCGGTAGATGGTTCCTTCATAATCGACCAGGTACGAACGAGGTGAGTCGGCCACCCCAACCACGGTAGCCAGACGGGAGTGACCACCGGCGGTCTGCAACCGAACAACCTGTCCAGGCAACAGAGGATCGAGTGGTCTGCACGACCGATCGTGGGAACGCCGCTGGCTGTCATGTTTCTCTTGAATGCGCCTCTGCACGGAGGCAGGCTCCAGCACCCGAGGTTGCAGCTGGCGCTGGGCAATCGGGATGGTAGATCTGGTTGTTCTGGACATCAGACGCTGAGCAGGTGACCCATGGCCGGATCCCTGGAAACATTCCTGAGGTTCAGGAGGTCCAAATACAAATCAGAGTTGGACAGTCTTGCCTGTTCCATCAGAAGCTTGGCGCTGCGGACGGCCCGTTCAGCAAGGCCGTTGCTCTGTGGGTACTCTGGGCTGCTGGTGAAATGCACGGAATTCCACTTGTCGGCAAAACTTTTGAATTCTCGGCTGGTAAACTGCCTGCCGTTGTCAGTCTGCAGCCGGACAAGGGACCCAAAAGTGGAGAAGTGTTTCTGCAGCTTTCGGATCACCATCTCCGACATGAGGGATGTCAGTAAACCAGTAAATGTCAGACCACCGGGATTCGGGCAATAAATCTATCAACCTGGCTGGGTTTAGGAGACCACAGCCTCGAATGGGAAACAATGCTTTTCTGCCGTGTGCCAACCCAGGTCCTGGTGAAGTGCCCCCAAAAAGGTGCCCAAACTGTAACTACATGCACCACAGACTGTCGACGTGCCCCGCATATGGCAAGGCCTGTAACTTTTGTAAAAAACTGAATCATTTCTCTGTGGCCTGTCGTTCCCGTGGGAGACCGGTACAGATTTCCAGACCTAATCTAAACATGCTGAAACAATCTCATGGCTGTTACGGCTCACAGCCCAACATAGCTGAATCCTATGATGCAGATCCAATTAATTCTCCCGAGGATTCGAGTATTTAAACAGTCCTCATACCTGGCCAATGTTTCTGACTTCTGACACATGTAAATCAAACTCTTAAAGTGTGCAATATTAATGATAGCGCAGGGATGCTGTACTGTACCCAGGGGGAGAAGTGGTTTGGCGTTATGATTGATAGGCACCTGGTCTCTACAGATGTATCACTTTTTGCTCAAATTCCCAATTTCTTCGAGTGAGTGCACTCTCTCTTTCAACTTAACAAAGGTCCTCTACCCATGCCGATTGTCTGTTCCAATTTCCAATCCACCAAACATTCCCCTCCTCTCAGCACTTTCCCAGATGCAATATCTGTCCTTTTACCTACTCGCATCCAACCAGCCTGGCACACCAAAGAGTGCGGGGCACAAAGTACTAGATAACTCGTTGGGTCAGGCAGCATCCCTGGAGACATGGATAGGTGACGTTTCAGATGACCGTCGAGTTACTCCAGCACTTTGTGCCTTTTATTTTTGTAAACCAGCACCTGCAGTTCCTTGTTTCTACCCAATCAGTACTTCCAGCTATAACTGTCATTCACTTTCACTTCTTCCAATCTTGCGATCCACATTCAATGCTCACAATGTGATCTCCTGTACAATGTGGACATTAGTTATTACAGGTAAGGAACGAGAGCAGCCAGAATATGTATTCCAAAACGTTGTACTCACACCCCTCCAAGAATAGGAGTCCATCTCCTCTCGTTAGGTTTGTGGGGTGCCATGGCAAAAGGGAAAGCGTAAGGAGAAATGTGGGGAAAGCATTAATGACTAATGGGATGAAAATCTAGATGAAACGCTTCGGGTTAATGTCATTTTCTTTCTTGTTTTCTTTCACTCCTGTCTCCCGCTCCCCTTTGATCCTAGCCATGACTTCATTGGAGAGTTCACCACCAGTTACAGAGAATTGTCCCGAGGTCAAAGTCAGTTCAACGTCTACGAGGTGAGTACAGGCCATTACTTGGCCTCTCTTCAACAGGTAGTGACAAATGTGATTGTTCTATCTTCAACAGGTATTCCGTACAATCTGCATACAGACAGCACCCGTAGTCAGGATCGAACACGGGTGCCTGGCGCTGTAAAGCAGCAACTCTACCGCTGCACCACTGCACCGCCCACTACAGCAAATAAACAATGCTCAATTAGCATTTAAACGACATCTTCAATCTTAAAAAAAACCTTAATTTGCCCACTTTTGGTACATATCGCTCCAAACCTCTCCAATCGATGCACTAGTGTCCTCTAAATGTTGTTATTGCACCTGCTCAACTAGCCCTTCCTGCAGCTCATTCCATATACCCACCACCCTCTGTGAGAATAAGTTGCCCTTCAGGTTCCTATTCTGTTTACATCCTCCCATTGCCCTGTCCATCTCACCCTCTTCACGTTCCTCGAGGTCTATCACCCCATTTCACACCGGGATTCATAATATCGGGGTGGCACAGTAGCGCAGGTGTGGCTCAGTGGTTCAGTGGTAGAGTTGCTGCCTTACAGCGCCAGAGATAAGGGTTCGATCCTTACTATGGGCGCTGTCCTTACAGAGTTTGAACATTCTCCCTGTGATCGCGTGGGTTTTCGCAGGGTTCTCCGGTTTCCTCCAACACTCCAAAAAAGACAGACAGGTTTGTAGGTTAATTGGCTTCTGTACATTGTAAATTATCCCTAGGGTGTAGGATAGTGCTAGCGTACGGGGTGATCACTGGTCGGGGCGGACTTGGTGGGCCGAAGGGCCAGTTTCCCCAATGTATCAATAAAGTCTAAATCTCTGAATTGAATATACCGCTCAAATGTCTTTTTTGGAGTGTGGGTGGAAACCGGGGCACCCTGTGAAAACCCACGTGATCACAGGGAGAACGTACAAACTCTGTAAGAGCAGCACCCACAGCCAAGATCAAACCCTTTTCCTCTGGCGCTGTGAGGCAGCAGCCCTGAGCCTTCACCTCTCACTGCCTACTGTGTTGCTGCCCAGTGTTCCACTTTCCGGAATTTCCTTCCAAAGACTCTCCATCTTTTTTTGCATCTCTCCTCTTTTCTTGCCACCCCTCCGACCTCGCAGCTTTGAAGAAGCTGTCGTTACGCTTCCTCACACCCCTGGTGATTTCTCCTGCCCCTGAGATATCTTTAAGCACTTTTGCACATGACAATGCCATTTAAATGCAGATCGAGCATTGTTGTTTTTTTGCAGGTGACTGCAATCAATGTTTGAACCTAATCCTCTGTTCTTTAGAAGGAATGTGTCAGCTCTTTATGATGACTATGAAGTTCTAAAAATTTAGGTTTCTGATATGTAGTGGTATTTTATGAATAATAATGACATTGTAATAATTCAGAGAGCAAAGACTCATTTAAATATAATGGGCCCATCATTCTCACAGCAGCAATTTTCATTAACTTCCAAGTGCAATCTCCACAATACTAGAGTACAGAGTGTGTAACGCTAGATTTGACCTATTGTTTGTCCTACGGCCATGGTTTGATGGAGGGCAATGTGCATAATTGAACACTTTTCTATGGACATACCACAGTCTAAGCTGCATTGTTTGAATAGGAACAGGAAAGATAGGAACCCTGCCTGGATCTTCAATGTTTCAATGAGTCAATAGTTTAAAAAAAAAAAAAAATTAATGTTTATTTTATTAGAAGCAATTGTACAAGAATAAAGCAATCGACATGACAATTATACAATTTTCGTACAGCTCCATTTTTAACATTTTATAAATTGATAAGCAAATCAGGAAAAAAAAAGTAAAAAGGAAAGACTGAAGAGGAAGAAGAAAAATACAAAAAAGAGAGAAGAAAAGACCCCTGAACTGCCGAAGAAGCAAGAGACAAAACAAAAGACGGAGATATGCCCCACTATCCTTGCAACTATCCCTGGCAACTTGAAGCTTTCGACTGTCTCTACTTTGAGGCCATTAAAATATACCGGGGTGTGTGTTCCACTTCGCTTCCAAGTCAATCACAATCTCCTTTGTCTTGTTGACATTAAGGGAGCTGTTGTTGTCTTGGCACCACGTTACAAGGTTCTCAATCTCCTTTCTGTACTCCGTCTCATCTTTATTTGATATCCAGCCCACAACAGTGGCATCGTCTGCGAACTTGTGAATTGAGTTTGGTATTTGGCTGCACATTCATGACTGTATAAGGAGTATACGGAAGTTGTTTAAGTGCTCCACTCTCGAAGATGATCTTAGAATATTTATAAAGCAGACCCCCCACCCCCCCCCCCCCCCCCCCCCCCCCCCCCCCCCCCCCCCCCCCCCCCCCCCAAATCTTTACACAACTCCAATCCTTTCCAATCATCACTTTAATTTTATGTTTCATGGATCTTGTGTTTTATAACTGTTGACAGACCAATTTCCCTCCTGGGATAAAGAAAGTTCTATTGTATTGTATCTACCAATTGTTCACCAATTGCTCCATCATTTCCTGACTGGTACTTACTACAAGCACAGGGCCTCCCTGGAAGTGCTCTATCAGACACCACTGTACATTTCTAGTTGGCTTCAATCTACATCCCCGGTTCCATTTTAATCATGTATAATGTTGTGATTTATAGTAATTTTTTGTAATAGATTTAACACACACCAGCATTCTACATCTCTCCACCACGTCTGAGCTGAAATAACTCTCTATCGTCTCCTTTAGGTCTTAAATCATAAGAAAAGAGGGAAAAAGAAGAAGTACGTGAATTCTGGGACGGTAAGTACCGTCACACACAGGTTGCTGGAGCAGATCGATTGAAGACAGCACAACAATCATGCTTCAAGGGTTGAATGGTCTCTTTATTGTCACATGTAGCAGGTACAGTGAAATACATTTCTTGCATACAGCCCAGCAAGACTATCCCCGTACATCAGCACAATCCCCCTGTCAGTACAGAATGTACAGAGCGGACCACTGAGTCAATATGCACCATTTTACAGTCCCAGTTGCAGCTGGCCACAAAGGCCCATTGCCGCCGTCTCCTCCATCCGGTTGTCCCACGATGTGATGTCTCTCTCCACGCCTGGGCCTCTCCTTTTTCCCTGGTGGAGGGGGCTCCCACAGCTACATAAGAACCCCCTCACCTACATAAGAACAAGAAGAAGCAGTAGATCAATTAACTCTTCAAGTCTGCACTGTCATTCATCAAGATCTTGGCCCATTTTCTACCTTGGTTCCATTCATTTTCCTATCCTCACAACCCTTGATTCCCTTAATGTCTAGAAATGTATCAATGAAGGCACAAAATGTTGGAGTAGCTCAGCGGGTCAGGCACAATCACTGGAGAACATGGATAGGTGACGTTACCTTTCGAGCAAGATGCTGCCACATTTTCGTGTTTGGCCTCCTGCCCTTTGTAAAGATCCTCTCTCCCAATTCGTTTTAAATTTGAAGTTGACATCCCTGCATATAAATGGCTTCACATCTCTCTCGAACTGTATACTCATCTGGGATCAGAAGGTGTGAAGGAAATGAAAGCATGTAGAGGCCCAGGCCAGTAAAGGTAATTGGAGTGAACCGAAATTTGTATAGAACATAGGACATAGTACAGCCCAGGAACAGGCCCTTCAGCCCATATTCTGAGCCAAATATGATGCCAAAATAACCTAATCTCAAGAGATCGACACAAAGTGCTGGAGTAACACAGCCGGTCAGGCAGCATCTCTGGAGAAAAATGATTGGTGACGTTTCGGGTTGGGACCCTTCTTCAGATTGAAATTAGGGTGTCGGGGTTGGGGGGGGGGGGGGGGGGGTTGGAGGATGAAAAGCTGGAGTTGTGAAAAGACCAGGACCAATCTGGGCCAGTCGCAAATGACCTCAGGCAGGATGGTGCCCTGGTGGGCTCATTGTTGGCTGGGGAAGGTGTGAACTCAACAGAGATACAAAGTGGAGAGCAGAGGAGCTGCTAAACGACTAGGGTGGAGGAAGGGGACAAGGGGGAGAGGGGTGGGGAGAGTAGGTGGAAGATACTTAAAATTAGAGAATTCAACGTTCATACCACTGGGTTAAAAGCCACTCATGCAAAATAAGAGGTGCTGTTCCTCCAATCTCCCGAGTGTGGCCACTCTGGCAATGGAGGAGGCCAAGGATGACATGTCAGTGTGGGAATGGGAAGGGGGTTGGCAATCGGGAGATCCCATAGGCCTCAGCGGATTGAGCGGTGGTTTAGGCCAGGTTTTGCAGGATATAATAGCTGTACTAATCAGCTGTGCTATTCTCCTCTGCCTGCACATGATCCATGTCCCTGCATTCCCTGCGGATCCATCCAAAAGTCTCTTAAATACCCACTGTCTTATCTGCCTTCACTACCACCTCTGGCAGTGCTTTCCAGGCACCCGCCACTCTCTGAAAAAAATCCCTGCCGATCTCCTTTAAACATTGCCCCTCTCACCTGAAGGTTATGCCTTCTAGTCTTTGGCATTTCCACCCTGGGGAAAAGGTTCTGACTGTCTACCCAGTCAATGATTTTATATACTTCTATCACGGCTGGATAAACGCTGGTAAAACCCAGTTTGACCTGTATTTTTGAATCTTTTGTATCTATGTAAACACAATTTGATGAATTGATGTTAAGATGTTGTTTGCATCATCTTCTTAAAATGGACATGTTTAGTTTAGTTTAGTTTATTGTCAGTCCTACTGAGGTACAGTGAAAAGCTTTTGTTGAGATCTAACTATTCAGCAGAAAAACTATACATGCTTACAATTGAGCCATCCACAGTATACAGATGCATGATAAAGGGGATAACGTTTAGTTGAAGCTAGAGTCCATCAAAGTCCAACTAAAGATCGTCTGATTTTAAAAGGACAGTCACATTAACAGCAGGGTCCGTCAGTTTTAATGAGATACTTTCTATATAAATCTTAGGACCCCATCAAAATGGTGGCTTCATTTGCTGTCTTTTTGTCAGCTGTATTCTATCACTCAACTCAAATAACTGTCGCCTTCACACTTACAGGTATTTGAAATATGAAAATAGAATAGATAAATGGAAGTTTAAAAGAGCAGATTAACAACTGACAGAGAAATGCCAAACAAACGCATTAGGCATTCAGGCACCTCTATAATCAATAGTAATTTCCAGTTTGTGTTGCTTTCTCGAAGCTGGATTGTATTCTTTCACTGTGAACATAAATCATTACCCACAGCAGATGTGACAGCTAGAGAAGTCAATAGATAGAAATGTGATTTGCGGAAACACATTTACAGAGCAGGATTTTAAGTGGTCAGGTCCAAATAACTAGTGTCGCACTATCCTGGGAGTTGTAATTTGTTATATTTTTCTCCAAATATTAATGTCACGTAGCACAAATCTTAAATACTGTTTATTCAAATGCAAAAAATAAGCTCTCTTCCCAGCTACTGCAAGGCTTCTGTTAAATGTAAAACTGATTGATCGATTGATTGAGAGAAAAATACAGCATGGAAACAGGCCTTTCGGCCCACCAAATTGCAGCCAAACACACGTTCACAGACTGGTTTAACGTTAACCCTGCTAAAGGTAGAAAAGGTATCTTCACATGCTCTTCTTCCCACTGCACTCTGTTGCTATCTGGGGAACTCAACCATAGATCGAACCTTGTTTTTAATTTTAGTTTTGAGTTTTACAGGTACAGCAAGGAAACGGGCTCTTCGGCCTATCAAGTCCATGCCAAACATCGATCACACCTTCACAATAGTTCTCTCTTCACCCACTTTCTGATCCACTCCCTACATATTACAGATCATTTTACAGAGGCCAATTATTCTAAAAAAACCAAAGGTATTTTGGATGTGGGAGGAAAATGGGACATCCGGAGGAAACCTATATTTAAGAGTGAGTTGGATTTGCTATATTTAAGAGTGAGTTGGATGTGGCCCTTGTGGCTAAGGGGATCAGAGGGTATGGAGAGAAGGCAGGTACGGGATACTGAGTTGGATGATCAGCCATGATCATATTGAATGGCGGTGCAGGCTCGAAGAGCTGAATGGCCTACTCCTGCACCTAATTTCTATGTTTCTATGTTTCTATGAAACACTGGCAGTCACAGGGAGAACGTGCAAACTCCACACAGACAGCACCTGAGGTCTGGATCAAACCTGGGTCTCTGGCGCTGTGATGCAGCAGCTCTGCCAGCTGCACCACTGTGCCACAAATTAAATCTGTCTTGAAAATAAGATTATTTTTGCTTTGAAAGTTCACTGAAAGACTTTGGGAACTGTGGCTACAGAGTATTCACAGTTTGGCTCGAATTAACAATTGCAAAACCCTGGAATGAATAAAAAATAATGAACAGGTTCAAAGAGCCAACATGTTTAGAAGCTGTCTATTTCTGGTCAGTGGTTGCTGTGGGGTTGTTGAAAGTGGTGGACTTAGCTTTCGATGACACGGTGGCGCAGTAGTAGAGTGGATGCCTTATGGCCCCAGAGACCCGGGTTCGATCCTGACTGCAGGTGCTGTCTGTGCGCAGTTTATAAGTTCTCCCCGTGATCGCATGGCTTTTCTCCTGGTGCTCCGGTTTCCTCCCACACTCCAAAGATGCACAGGTTTGTATGTTAATTGGCTTTTGTAAAAAGTGTAAATGTCCCCTAGCATGTAGGGTGATCGCTGGTCAGCAAGGACTTAGTGGGCCGAAAGGCCTGTTTCCACGCTGTACCTCTAAACTAAACTTTGTGAAATATGGCAATGGGTGGTGTTGTTTAGTGTGAAACCTGTTGGCAATGGTCATTGCATGGTGTATTTGTTATTTACTACATCCCAGCCTATGTCAAGATGTAGTTGCATGCAGGCACAGACACGTTCATAAGGTCTCGGAGCAGAATTAGGCCATTTGGCTCATCATGTCTATGCTGCCATTCAATCATGGCTGATCTATCTTTCACTTTCAACCCCATTCTCCTGCCTTCCCCTGACTCCCTAATATCATATATCAAAGTAGACTTTCCCAGCTGACAGGCAACCAGTATGTCATTCAGAATGGATGTTGCACAGAAAACCTGCAGGAAGAATTCCTGCAACTAAGATATTTGGGAATCCACGCCCATAGCTGTCTGCTCCATATCACACTCTAGCTGTACCAAACATGGTATACCTTTGTGAAAAAGCTGTAAACGGCTCCATACATCATAAATGTCAGGCCTGGTTCTGCGTTATCAAGAAGATTAATACTCATGAATATAAATGTCAGCGACGCGGAGACATAGTTATCCGATATGATGTCACACATGTATGTACCTGATTATTCGTTACTCTCTGAACAAACTGTAACCTTGCCCAGATCAGTAATTTTATTAATACAAGTTGTTGTATATGTAATGATGTTTCTTTAACAGCAAAACAGCTCAGCATAAATTTCAGGAGCTCATACTTGATCTTAAAAAAGTTTACAAACATTCCTGAAATATCTAAATTCCTTACTTATGGAAAGACACAAAATGTTGAAGTAATACAGCAGGTCAGGGAACATCTCTGGAGAAAAAGAATAGGTGACCTTTCGGGTCGAGACCCTTCTGCAGTCTGAAGAAGGTTCCCGAATCATATCCACGTTCTCCAGGGATGTTGTCGGACCGGCTGAGTTAAGGCCCCGTCCCACTTTCCCGAGTTACTCTCGAACTCCCCTGAGTTTTCCCCTTGATTCGAACTCGGAGAATTACTGTAATAGCCGTTCGTAGGAACTCGGGGCTATTTTTTTAACTCGTGGACATTTTTCAACATGTTGGCATTACGAGCCGCTTCGAAACATCTATGGACTCAATCGGGCTCCTACGTGCTCGCCACCGACATTACCTGACATTCCCCGAGTTCGAGTCAAGAGGAAAACTCGGGAGAGTTCGTGAGTAACTCGGGAAAGTGGGAAAGGGCCTTTGTGTCTTTCCTTGGTAAACCAGCATCTGCAGTCCCTTGTTCCTTATTTATGTTTTTGGGATGCTAAAATCCACTCCGGGTGAATGGGTCTATCTTCATTTCATCACTACTACATAAATAGTCCCTGAGGATTTAATAATAAAATAATAAGATCTGCACAGCATCGTATAATGCTGATCGGTATTACATTCATAGGAGCTCACACTGATTATGTTTCTTCCCACCAGGTGACTCTCCTTTCCTTCAAAGTGGAATCTGACTTCACGTTTGTAGATTACATTAAAGGCGGGTATGAATCAATCGTTCTTTGATATTCTCTCTGTTAAATTCTGCAGTTTGAATGTAAGTTACTACTACAGTGCCCATAGCTATTGAACATACCTGCTTTTGGCTTTGTTCCAGAACCCAGCTAAATTTCACCGTGGCAATAGACTTCACTGCATCTAATGGTAAGTTTTGAGTAGGAAATCCATTTCCTAAATGTTATATTTGTTATAGAGCCATAGAGTTCATTTTGTAATGGTCTATTATGCACTAGTTCACACAAGTCATAGGAGTAGAATTAGGCCATTCACTCCATCGAGACTACTCCACCGTTCAATCATGGCTGATCTCTGTCAACTAATTCCATTTTCCTGCCTTCTCCCCATAACCCTTGACACCTGTTCTAAACTTGTCTATCTCTGTCTTAAAATATCCACTGACTTGGCCTCCACTGCCCTCTGTGGCAATGAGTTCCAACGAGTCAATGAGGCATAAGAGTGTGGAAGCAGGTTTTTCGGCCAAACTTGCCCACACCGACCAACATGCCCCATCATCACTAGTCCCACCTGCATGTGTTTGGCCTGTATCTCTCTAAACCTGTCCTGTCCATGTACCTGTCTAACTGTTTCTTCAACATCGCGAT
The DNA here is from genome assembly GCA_035221665.1 of Okamejei kenojei. NCBI lineage: Eukaryota > Metazoa > Chordata > Chondrichthyes > Rajiformes > Rajidae > Okamejei > Okamejei kenojei. Next base: position 16,927,190 of record CM069146.1, read on the forward strand.
AGTACCTGCCCCAACCACCTCTCTGGCAGCTCTTCCCATACGTCCACCATTCTTTGTGTGAAAAGGTTACCCCTCAGATTCCTATTAAATTTTCCCTCTTCACCTTAAACCTATCTCCTCCGGTTCTCGATTCCCCTATTCTAGGCAAGAGACTCTGTGCGTCTACCTGATCTCTTCCCCTCATCATTTTGTACACCTCTATAAGATCAGCCTCTTTTGGGCCAAATTATGCCAGTTGTGTCCAGTGATTCCAGGTAAAACAATTCCAAGGAAAGAATATTGGCATTCTGCTGATTCCAGCGGTCTGGGGTCTCTACCTCTACGAACCTTGACCAACAGAACTCACATGGAATCAGAATCCCTACTCATCTGAATGGGAATTCCCAATTTAGATAACAATAGGAAAATGGTAACATATGTTACCTATGTTTAGTAAATTTACTTTATTAGGTTAATTATGTTCTGTTGTTTTGCCATAATATACAGTATGTTGTATAACATATAATATATAACAATTATGTTCTTATTTGAGATAAATTAAACAAATGTAACTGAACATGAGCTAGACACAAAATGCTAGAGTAATTCAGCGGGACAGGCAGCTTCTCTGACGAGAAGAATGGATGACGTTTAGGGTCGAGACCCTTCTTCAGACTGACGTCAGGGGAGTGGGCGCTACATAGATAAGGAAGTGTATAGATAAGGATGTGTAAGGTGTGAAAACAGGACAAAGGGAATGAGGATCAAGGAAAATGTGGAATGGTTGGGAGATGGTAACAAGAAAGCAAACAGAGATAAAATTTAGTCAGAGACGGTAAGACTGGTCGTAGAACTGGGAAGGGGGAGGGAGTGGAGAGGGAAATGTCACCCATTTCTTCTCTCTAGAGATGCTGCCTATCCTGTTGAGTTACTCCAGCTTTTTGTGTCTATCTTCAATTTAAACCAGCATCTGCAGTTCCTGCCTACACATTGAATGTGAGCTACTTACTCACGTTGTACATGTCACCTGCCTTTGCCTGGGCTGTGTTACTTGGCATGGTTCCTTTAGATAAATGGCTCCTTCTCCTTGCAGGGAATCCTTCACAGCCCACCTCTCTTCACTACATGAACCCCTATCAGATGAACGCGTATGCCATGGCGTTGAAAGCAGTTGGAGAAATCATTCAGGACTACGACAGCGACAAACTCTTCCCGGCATTAGGATTCGGAGCAAAGCTGCCCCCCGATGGGAAGGTGTCCCACGAGTTTCCTTTGGTAGGTGAATATTAAACTGGGCAGCAGCAGTGAGGAAGCCACAGGCAGTCGAAAGATACCTTGGCACTAGTGCTCCGAATGTTCTTGCAATCTTCAATGATGTCGCTCCTCACTGGTAAATGAGGGATGTAATGATTTACAGCTTCATTTGCTGGATGACCCTCTTAATTGTGAGGATTGTTGTCAGGGCAGTTTTGAGTTAATCTATGTTTAGATTAGATAGACACAAAATGCTGGAATAACTCAGCAGGTCAGGCAGCACCTCTGGTGAAAAGGAATAGGAGACCCTTTCTTCAGACTGAGAGTCAGGGGAGAGGGAAATCTGCTTAGTTGAATTTTGTTTAGAGATACAATGTGGAACCAGACCCTTCAGCTCACTGAGTCCACGATGACCACAATCACCAGTTCTACCCTACACACTGTAAGTTGAAGCCAATCAACTTACAAACCTGCATCGTCTTTGGAATGTGGCAAAAAACCCACGTGGTCACACTCTGTACAGACAGCGCCGACAGTCAGGATCGAACCCGGATCCCTGACACTGCAAGGCAGCAACTCTACCACTGCGCCACCATACACAAGGAAAATGACAATGTTGGGTGCATTTCTGGCTTTGTATTTTCTGGTTCAATATTCCTCTAAAGCCAAAGGAATGTAAAGCCAACAGATCTCCAGATGTTGTGGTCATTGATTGATTGATTATTATCACACATGACATGTCACAGTGAAATTCTCCCCACATCTTTGCAAGGTAGACTAAACTCAATTTTCCCATCCAAGACCAGACTGCACTTGCAGAAGTAACGTTATGCAGAGCCTTGGTTACATTTTTCCCCTCTCCCCTTAAACCTGTGTCCTCTGGTTCTTGATTCTCCATCTCTGCGTAAAAGTGCATTCACCCTATCCATTTCCCTTATGATCTTATACAATTCTTTAAGATCACCCCTCATTAACCTGAATAAAGTCCTAGGCTGCCCAACCTCTCCCTGCAGCTCAGTCCCTCAGGTTCTGGCAACTTCCTCGTAAATCTCTGCACCCCCTTTCCAACTTTCTTCCTGGAGCAGTGTGACGAAAGCTGGACACAATACTCCGTGTCAATGTATTGAAGTCAAGGGTCAAGATTGTTTTATTGTCATATGCCCCAAACAGAACAATGAAATTCTTCATTCAGCAGCACAACAGAATATGTGAAGATAGTACTCTGTAAGCAATATGATAAACAAAATACAGGTTCAGTACACACACACACAGGCGCACACATACACTTAACACAAACAAACAATAGCTGTGCAAAAAGACAAAACCTATGCCTCCAAGTCCATGTAGTTCAAAGGTTCTTTATTAGTCGCTTACACCATTTGGTGTAGTGAAATGCGTATTGCCATTGCAGCACATAAAAAAAGAATACAAACATAACAATAATAAAGAAATTTAAACATAAAAAACATCCCCTCACAATGGTTCCCACTGTGAGAGAAGGCACAAAGTCCAGTCCCCATCGCCATGTCCACCCATAGTTCAGAGCTTATTTAGAGTTTGTAGTGTTAAATAGCCTGATGGCTGTAGGGAAGAAGCTGCCTCTGAACTTGGATGTTATGGTTTCAAGCTCCTATATCATCTTCTCAATGAAAGGAGTGAAATAGGTTTTTGGCCAGGGTGGACGTGTATTGTATTTTAACCCTGGGGAATGGAGGGATCTGGATCATGTGCAGGCAGATGAGATTAATTGATCTTGGCATCATGTTCAGCACAGGCATAGTTGCAGAAGGTGCTGTTCCTGTGCTATACTGTTTTATGCTCTACGTTCAAACGGTTTCAGAATGCAATGACCCAAACTCAGGCACGATCTGCACCACTAATCCTGCTGCTTGGCTTCTACAGATTCCCAGAAAATAGAGCCGCAGGAGCTGAGAGATTGTTGTGTTCTGACTGAAGAATAAATACTTTTCATGGACGACCTTGGGTTTAGTACAGAACTCATTCTGTATAGAAGCTTCATTCAAATGTCTTTTGTAGACTTGCTTTCAAAAAGCACTTAGGAACAATTAAAGAAGGTCAATGGGGAATGATTTGCTATTGTGTGCAGTTTGTAACAAAATGATTGACTACTTTTATATGATTTTTGTTCCATGCAACATACAGAGAAATTCTTGCCTTTGTGGGCCAGAAATGTGCAGTTGTGTAAATATCTATGCTCTGCGACAATAGTGGAGTCCTTTAACCTCTTCCTCTCGGTGACCAAATAGCTACAAACACTGCTCGTTTCTGCTCTAATTTGAACAGGGCCACATTTGATTTCGGCAGCTCCGAGGGGAATGCAGGATGCATAGGTCACTTTACTAGAGTTATAGTCAAACAGGCCCTTCAGCCCAACATGCCCATGCTGACCCAGATGCCCATCTGCACCAGTCCCACTTGCCCGTGATTGGCCCATATCCCTCTAAACTATTCCTATCGTGTACCTGTCCAAATGTCTTTTAAATATTGTTAAGGGCCTGTCCCACTTACGCGACTGCTGGCACCCGTCATAGATCGTTACAGGTCGCCAAAAATGTTCAACATGTTGAAAATCCAGCGGCGACCAGAACAAGGTACGACTTTTTGGGCGACTACTCACGACCATACAGGCCTCACCCCGCGACATGTCGCCAGGGTGTCGCCTGTATGGTCATGAGTAGTCTCCTAGTCACCCAAAGAGTCGTAGCGTCTTTCTGGTCGCCGCTGAATTTTCAAGATGTTGAACATTTTCGACGGCCTATGATGGGTGCCGGCAGTCGCCGAAAAAATTCGCGTAAATGGGACAGGCCCTTTATAGTACCTGCCTCAACTACCTCCTCTAGCAGCTCGTTCCATATACTCACCACCCACTGTGTGCAAAATTTGCCCCTCGGGTTCCTATTAAATCTTTCCCCTTGAGATATACTTTAGATATATCGTTTACATATAGTTTTGTTTATTGTCACGTGTGCTGAGGTACAGTGAAAAGATTTTGTTGTGTGCTAACCAGTCAGCAGAAAGACTATACATGATTACAATCGAGCCATCCACAGTTTATAGATACATGATAAAGGGAATAACCTTTAGTGCAAGATAAAGTCCGGTAAAGTCCGAATAAAGATTGTCCGAAAGTCTCCAGGTAGATCAGGACTGCTCTCTGGTTGTTGAAAGGACAATTGCCTGATGGCAGCTGGGGAGAAACTGTCTCTGAATCTGGGGGTGTACATTTTCATATTTCTGTACCTCTTGCCTGATGGGAGAGGGGAGCAGAGGTAGTGACTGGGGTGAGATTCATCTTTGATTATGCTGGTGGCGTTACCGAGGCAGCGAGAGGTGCAAATGGAGTCAATGGAAGGGAGGTTGGTTTGTGTGATGGTCTGTGCTGCGTCCACAATTCTCTGCAAATTCGGCACATTTGGAAAGCGGTGAAATCATTGGACAAAGTCAGCATGGATTTATGAAAGGTAAATCATGTCTGACGAATCTTATAGAATTTTCTGAGGATGTAACTAGTAGAGTGGATAAGGGAGAACCTGTGGATGTGTTATGTCTGGACTTTCAGAAGGCTTTCGACAAGGTCCCACATAAGAGATTAGTATACAAACTTAAAGCACACGGCATTGGGGGTTCAGTATTGATGTGGATAGAGAACTGGCTGGCAAACAGGAAGCAAAGAGTTGGAGTAAACGGGTCATTTTCAGAATGGCAGGCAGTGACTAGTGGGGTACCGCAAGGCTCAGTGCTGGGACCCCAGCTATTTACAATATATATTAATGATCTGGATGAGGGAATTGAATGCAACATCTCCACGTTTGCGGATGACACAAAGCTGGGGGGCAGTGTTAGCTGTGAGGAGGATGCTAGGAGGCTGCAAGGTGACTTGGATAGGTTGGGTGAGTGGGCAAATGCATGGCAGATGCAGTATAATGTGGATAAATGTGAGGTTATCCACTTTGGCGGCAAAAACAGGAGGGTAGATTATTATCTGAATGGTGACCGATTAGGAAAAGGGGAGATGCAACGAGACCTGGGTGTCATGGTACACCAGTCATTGAAAGTAGACATGCAGGTGCAGCAGGCTGTGAAGAAATTAAATGGTATGTTGGCATTCATAGCAAAAGGATTTGAGTACAAGTGCAGGGAGGTTCTACTGCAGTTGTACAGGGTCTTGGTGAGGCCACACCTGGAGTATTGCGTACTGTTTTGGTCTCCTAATCTGAGGAAAGACATTCTTGCCATAGAGGGAGTACAGAGAAGGTTCACCAGACTGATTCCTGGGATGGCAGGACTTCCATATGAAGAAAGACTGGATAGACTCAGCTTGTACTCGCTGGAATTTAGGAGATTGAGGGGGGATCTTATAGAGGCTTACAAAATTCTTAAGGGGTTGGACAGGCTAGATGCAGGAAGATTGTTCCCGATGTTGGGGAACTCCAGAACAAGGGGTCACAGTTTAAGGATAAGGGGGAAGTCTTTTAGGACCGAGATGAGAAGATCTTTTTTCACACACAGAGTGGTGAGTCTGTGGAATTCTCTGCCACGGAAGGTAGTTGAGGCCAGTTCATTGGCTATATTTAAGAGGGAGTTAGATGTGGCACTTGTGGCTAAAGGGATCAGGGGGTATGGAGAGAAGGCAGGTACAGGATACTGAGTTGGATGATCAGCCATGATCATATTGAATGGCGGTGCAAGCTCGAAGGGCCGAATGGCCTACTCCTGCACCTATTTTCTATGATTCTATGATTCTATGAAATTCTTGCAGTCTTGGGCGCCTTTCACCTTTATCTTATGTCCTCTGGATCTTGATTCCTCTACTCTGGATAAAAGACTCTGTGCATCTCCCCTCTCTATTCCCCTCACTATCTTATAAACCGCTATAAGATCACCATTCATCCTCCTGTGCACTAAGGAATAAAATTCTGATCTTCCCACCTCTCAGTAAAGGTCCTGCCCTCAGATCCTCGCAACGTTCTCATGAATCTTTTGCGCACTTTACAGTTTAAAGAGCCAGTCCCACTTGCCAATTTTTTTGGCGACTGCCGGGGTCATATCGGTGTCGCCAAAAGAATTTGAACATTTCAAAATCCAGCGGTGACAAAAAAAAATGTTGCGTCACTTGAAAAAACACCGCGCGTCATACATCATCACGCCACGTCACCGCCGCATCACGCCGCAAATGTTTCGGTGGCCTAATATGTCAGTCAATGAAGTCGGCAGTTGCCGAAAAAAATCGCCAGGTGGGACAGGCCCTTAACAACATCTCTCTTGTAGTAGGTGACCAAAACCGAATACTATACTCCAAATGAGATCTCACCAATTTATTGTACAACTGTAATATAACATCCCAAAGTCTATACTCAATACCCTGTCTGGTGAAGTCTTATGTGCCGAAAGTCATGTTGACCACCTTCTTGATCTACACGACAATAGACATTAGGTGCAGGATTAGGCCATTCGGCCCTTCGAGCCAGCAACGCCATTCAATGTGATCATGGCTGATCATCCCCAATTAGTTCCCCGTTCCTGCCTTCTCCCCATATCCCCTGACTCCGCTATCTTTAAGAGCCCTATCTAGCTCTCTCTTGAAAGTATCCAGAGATCCAGCCATGATCATATTGAATGGCGGTGCTGGCTTGAAGGGCCAAATGGACCTAATCTGCACCTGTTTTCCATGTTTCTATGAAAGTATTACTTACAAGTGGAATGGAAGAGTGTGAAATTTGTCATTTTCCATTCTTTGCATCTGAGAATCAGCCGCTTACATACAAGAGGAAGTGAACTAGAGTTTCTGCCACAGATAGGTGGGGATACAGCCAGACGCATGAAATAAATTTAACCAGTTGGTCAGAACAGAGATCCAGCTAAATATGAATAACTGAGACTTAAACAAGTATGCAAGCAAGGCTGAGGTTTAGTAACTAGGTACGAGATAATTTGGAATGAATAAGTGAATGTAAGATGTCCTGATTAAAGATACTGAGGACTACCTGGAATGAAAGGGTCTGTGTGCAATTTTAGTTGCAGACTTGTGTAAGAGACAATATAATTAAAATGAAAATTAGAATAATTCCTCTCTGGTGTATCATACACTAACACATGGAATCAAAGAAAGCAAATAAATTATAAATCCTCGTTGCAGTTTGATTTATCTTACAAATGTCACTGAACAATCTTTGAGATACCAATAATCTGAAATAATCACAGTTAATGTTCCCCTTGACTGAATAAGCAATAACACAGGTTTATCAAAGCATTAACAAGATGATAAAATAAATTGTGAACTTCTGCTGCTAAGTTACATTTTTCCAATGCGTTCATGGACAGAATTAATTTTGTTTGGTTATCTGTTAAATTAATCATATTTCCCCCATCAGACGCGTAACCTGCAGAATTGTAATAAAAGCTTATGATTTGGCTCCTCACAGGGAAAAGAAAATTGGAATGCATGAATAATAAATGAAATGATCAAAAGCCTGCCGACACTATTTGCTTATCTTAGCAGAATAACATCAATGCAACATAAATGGCTGCAAATGCAGAGGAATGGAGCACAGTGCTTATCTTTAACAACTAGAACTCCCATGCGCAGAGTTAATGAATGGTTGCGAAACATTGTCTATTTTGCCATATCCTTACTTTCCTCATCAATTGTGCAACTCAGTAGCACAGTGGCTTAGCTGATAGAACTATCAGAGCCAGAAACCCGTGTTCAATTCAAACCTTGGATGCTGTCTGTGCGGAGTTTGCATGATCTCCCTCTGATCGGCTTTCCTCCGGGTGCTCTGGTTTCCTCCCACATCCCGAGGATGCATAATTTTGTAGGTTAATCGGCTTTTGCAAATTGGGTCTGAAGAAGGCTCCCGATCTGAAATGTTACCTATCCATGTTCTCCAGGGATGCTGTCTGACCTGCTGAGTTACTCCGGCATTTTGTGTCTTTTTTTCTGTAAATTCCCCTTAGTGTATTGGGAGAGAATATGGAAGTGGGATAACAGAGCTAATGTGAAGGGGATATTGTTGGTAGACATAGACTCGTGGGCCGAAGATCTTATTTCCATGCTGTATCTTTCAATCAAACACACACATCTCCCACCAAAATTCCTGCTTCTCCGCATTTTGCTCTTGCAGGCAAAAGCCAATTAATGTCTGCCTGAGTTTTTCTTTCTGTCAAAACGTAGATTAATATGTTTTTTCTCATCTGAAAGCAGGCTCATTGGTCTTATTCCGTTGAATGATGCCTTTGAGAACTGGGCTGAACAAAATATAAATTGCCAGTCTTTGCAGGTGTTCAGTGTATCTACATCATTAAAATTGCTGCAGCTGGTTAATATAAAAGAGACATATTTATAAACCTCCTCTTGTATGCCTCCAGCAGGTACCAATATGCTTTCTGATCAATGAAGTCTGTTGAAGTGCTGTAATGTAAAAAACTCAGCAACTATGTTGAACACCATAAGCTTCCACAATCAGCAAAATGTCATACAGTGTGGAAACAGGTCCTTCAGCCCAACTTGCCCATGTGGACCAACATGTCCCATCTACATTAGTTCCACCTGCCAGCATTTGGCCAATATCCCTCTAAACCTGTACCTGTCTAAATGTTTCTTAAACATTGCAATAGTCCCTGCCTCAACTAACTCCTCCAACAGCACGTTCCATACACCAACCACCCTTTGTGTGAAAAGGTAACCCCTCAAGTTCCTATTAAATCTTTCCCCCCCTCTCCTGAAACCTCTGGCCTATGTCCTCTGGTCCTCGACCACATAATCTGGTTTATTGACGTAGGTGGAAAGGGATCGGCAATAATAAACATATCTGGCGCGTTGGTTGACAGACAGGAAGCAAACTGTAGTAAAAAAACTAGTCCCTTTCTGAGTGACAGACAAGAATCCAGCTACGCATAGTATATTTTAAGGATTTAGGTGAGAGAATTAAAGATAGTCAGTAGGTGTCAGTAAGGCGGCACAGCAGTAGAGTTGCTGCCTTACAGCACCAGAGACCCGGGTTCCATCCTGACTACGGACGCTGTCTGTATGGAGTTCACACGTTCTCACTGTGACCGCGTGGGTTTTCTCCGGGTGCTCCGGTTTCCTCCCACACTCCAAAGACGTGCAGGTTTGTAGGTCAATTGGCTTCTGTAAATTATCCCTAGTGTGTAGGATAGAACGGGTTATTCATTGGTCAGCACAAACTTGGTCGGCTGAAGGACCTGTTTCCATACTGAACCTCTAAACCAAATTCATAGAGCTGTACAGCACAGAGAAGGGCCATTCTGCCCATTTTGTCCATGCCAAACACGTTGGCCTATTCAACGTTGCTTGCATTTAGCCCATGTCCCTCTAAACCCATCATATCTATATATCTATCTTGGAAAGCCATAATTGTATCCAATCCTATACCTTGCTCTGGCATCTCATTCCAGATATGGACTGCCCTTGGAGTGAAAAGTTGCCCCTGAGATCCCTCTTAATTCTCTCCCATGTCACCCTAAGCCGGTGCCCCCTCGTTTCTTAATCCGCTTTTTGGGGAAAAAAGACTCTGAGCCTTCACTTTATGCATGAAAGAGTTAATGAAAGGAGAGGTGCAGCAAAACCTGTACAGCAGTTAATGAAAGTAAGCATATTGTACAGGTGCAGCAGACAAGTAAGAACGTAAATGGTATGTTCATTGCTACAGAGGGAGCATCACAAAGGCTCACCAGATTGATTCCAGGGATAACACACCTGACTTTTTTTTTAATCGAAGAATGTATACAATTATTAAAAAATAATATTTACACTACAATAAAACAACCCAGAACCCGCCACCATAATACAATACAAACATATATCCATAATAAGCTACTATACAACTATGCTACGATCCTTATTGAGGATACATTCAACACCCTGCGGTCCCGGAACTCCTGACTGGTTAGGGCTGCACAGTGGCACCGTGGTAGATTTGCTGCCTTACAGCGTCAGAAACCCAGGTTCGATCCTGACTACGGGTGCTGACCGTACAGTTTGTATGTTCTCCCTGTGACTACGTGGGTTTTCTCCAGGTGCTCTGGTTTCCTCCCACATTCCAAAGACGTACAGATTTGTAGGTTAATTAACATCGGTAAGTAAAATGTCTCTACTATGTAGGATAATGTTGCTGCACGGAGTGATTGCTGGTCGGTGTGGACTCGGTGGGAAGAGAGGGGCCTGTATCTCTAAGGTAAAATAAAAGTAGACAACAAGACTGGTGATAAATGATTGGGATCATTGAATTTATATTTCCTAGAGTTTCGAACAATGAGAGTGAATCCCAATCAAATAGCACGCTGAACAAAGCATCTCACTGTAAAAAAGACACAAAGTGCTGGAGTAATTCAGCGGGTCAGGTAGCATCCCTGGAGAATATGAAAAGGTGATGTTTCCAGTCAGAAACCTTCTTCATGCACTTCAGTTCTGTTTCTACATTTAAAGAATTTCACTGTACTCAGTACACGTGACAGTAATAAATCTAAATCCTAAAGACCTGTGGAGGACACAAGGAACTGCAGAAGCTAGAATCTAAACGCAAAATGCTGGAGTAACTCGGCAGGTCAGGTAGTATCTCTGGATGAAGAAGGGTCCTGACCTGAAACGTTGCCCATCTATTCCCTCTAGAGAATACTGCGATTATTACCCACTGAGTTTAAACAGCACTTTCTCTTTAGCTCAGGACCTGTTGGGACTGAAACAGGTCCTGAGCACATTAGAAGCAGGAAAGATGTTAGCAATGGTGAGGTTATCCAGAACCAGTGTTCACAACCTAAAGATACTGTATGTGACATTCCATTTAGGACTGAGACGAAGGGAAATGTCTTTACCCAAATTGTGGGGAAACTGGAATTTTAGTTCAGTTTGTTTAATTGTTTAGTCGAGTCTAGTCTCGTCTAGTTTAGTTTAGAGATACAGCGCAGAAACAGGCCCTTCGGCATACTGAGTTTGTGCCAAGCAACAATCACCCGTACTAGTTCTATGTTATCCCAGTATCACATCCTACACACAAGGGGCAATTTTTTCAGAAGTCAATTAATCTACAAACCGCACGTCTTTGGAATGTGGGAAGAAACCAGAGCACCCGATGAAAACCCATGCGGTCACAGGTAGAACGTACAAACTCAGTAGAGAACTCTCCACAGCAGAAGGCAGTTGAGGTTAAATCATTAAATATATTCAAAATGGACGTAGTGTGAATTTAGTTTATTATCACATGTACCAAGGTACAGTGAAAGGCTTTTGTTGTGTGCTAACCAGAATTAGATATGGTATTAATAGCTAAAAGTAAATGGGGGGGAAAGCAGGAAAGGACACTGAATCATCTCACCACAACTAGAGAGCAGGCCTGAACTATTATCTACCTCATTGGTGACCCTCAGATTATCTTTGATCGGACTATTCTGGTTTTATGTTGCACTAAACGTTATTCCCTTATCATGTATCTGTACACTGTGCTGGCCTCGATTGTGATCATGTATTGGCTTTCCGCTGACTAGTCAGCGTACAGCAAAAGCTTTTCACTGTACCTCGGTACACGTGACAATAAACAAAACTAATATGAATGATCACCCATGATCATATTGAATGGCAAGAGCAGGCTTGAAGGACCGAATGGCCTGCTCATGCTCCATTATTTTGTACGTTCGTCAGTCCTGGCAAGAGCACTAGAGAGAGCTCTTCAAAATAATGCAGTGGGACGCTGCACCCACTAGTGAAAGAAAACTGGTCCAATTTGTTATGTCATCTTACAAGTATCTGACACGGAGCAGAGGAGTCCACCCACCTGCAGTTGAAATGTGTGGGAAGGAACTGCAGATGCTGGTTTACACTGAGGATAAACGCACACTGCTGGAGTAACTCAGCGGGACAGGCAGCATCTCTGGAGCGAAGGACTGGGTGGCGTTTTGGGTCGAGACCCTTCTTGCAGTTGTGCTGGCGTGTACATGAGCTGGAACTAGTGGCAGCAACCGTCGACTGGCTTTAATCCTCAGATAGACAGGCCGAGGGAACAACTGTCTACAGTCAGCATAAGGTTTGAGTTCCCTTTGGCATACCCTCAGGCATCCGGTTATGTTGAACAAGCCCCAGGAAATATCTTTGGTTCTGTCCATTGTGAAGGATAGTTAATTGCTGTGTTCACTCTGCCCTGAGCTATACTGTTCATTTGCAGTCCTGTGGTACAGTTTGTTTCCAGCAAACATTCCTCCTGCTAAACTGCAGGAAGGCTAAAATTATTTCCGCATGTCCCCATTGTAAACCATACACCCTTCTCAATTTTCACCCCTTATTCTACACCAAATCAGGTCTTGCTCACTAACTATTCCAGTCCTTGCAACTTGACATTGGTTTCAGTTTGTTTTGCGGCCTTCTTTATATTTTCACCTTAATGTCTGACTCCTTCCATAACTCCCTCCATCCTTCTCACCCCACCCCACTTCACTGAAAGCTTTGAGTGCCCTGGAATATCCGTGACCACATTTTGTGTGGATTTTCCCTCCTTTGCTCCTCGTGTCATCAGATTTAGACTTTACGTAAGACTTTAGAGATACAGCATCCGCACCGACCACCAATCACCTCGTACACTAGCACTATCCTACACACTAGGGAAAATTTTTGGAGTAAGTCTTCAGCACAACTTGCCCTCACCGGCCAACATGTCCCAGCTGCGCTACTCCCACCTGCCCACATTTGGTCCATATCCCTCCAAACCATGTTCAGTGGTTTGCAAAAGTTTTCATACCCCTTGAACTTTTCCACATTTTGTCATGTTACAACCACAAACGTAAATGTATTTTATTGGAATTTTATGTGATAGCCCAAGACAAAATGGCGCATAATTGTGAAGTGGAAGGAAAATGATACATGGTTTTCACATTTTTTTACAAATAAAAAACTGAAAAGTGTGGCGTGCAAAAGTATTCAGCCCCCTTTACTCTGATACTCTTAAATAAAATCCAGTGCAACCAATTGCCTTCAGAAGTCACCTAATTAGTAAATAGAGTCTACTTGTGTGTAATCTAATTTCAGTATAAATACAGCTGTTCTGTGAAGGCCTCAGAGGTTTGTTAGAGAACATTAGTGAACAAACAGCATCATGAAGCCCAAGGAACACACCAGACAGGTCAGGGATAAAGTTGTGGAGAAGTTTAAAGCAGGGTTACGTTATAAAAAAATATCCCAAGCTTTGAACATCTCACGGAGCACTGTTCAATCCATCATCCGAAAATGGCACAACTGCAAACCTACCAAGACATGGCCATCCACCTAAGCTGACAGGCCGGGCAAGGAGACCATTGATCAGAGAAGCAGCCAAGAGGCCCATGGTAACTCTGGAGGAGCTGCAGAGATCCACAGCTCAGGTGGAAGAATCTGTCCACAGGACAACTATTAGTCGTGCACTCCACTAATCGGGCCTTTATGGAAGAGTGGCAAGAAGAAAGCCATTGTTGAAATAAAGCCATAAGAAGTCCCGTTTGCAGTTTGCCACAAGTCAAGTGGGGGATGCAGCAAACATGTGGAGGAAGGTGCTCTGGTCTGATGAGACCAAAAATGAAGTTTTTGGTCTAAATGCAAAACGCTATGTGTGGCGGAAAACTAACACTGCACATCACCCTGAACACACCATCCCCACTGTGAAAAACATGGTGGTGGCAGCATCATGCTGTGGGGATGCTTTTCTTCAGCAGGGACAGGGAAGCTGGTCAGAGTTGATGGGAAGATGGATGGAGCCAAATACAGGGCAATCTTGGAAGAAAACCTGTTAGAGTCTGCAAAAGACTTGAGACTGGGGCGGAGGTTCACCTTCCAGCAGGACAACGACCCTACACATACAGCCAGAGCTACAATGGAATGGTTTAGATCAAAGCATATTCATGTGTTAGAATGACCCAGTCAAAGTCCAGACCTAAATCCAATTGAGAATCTCTGGCAAGACTTGAAAATTGCTGTTCACAGACGCTCTCCATCCAATCTGACTGAGCTTGAGCTATTTTGCAAAGAAGAATGGGCAAAAATTTCAGTCTCTAGATGTGCAAAGCTTGTAGAGACATACCCCAAAAGACTTACAGCTGTAATTGCAGCGAAAGGTGGTTCTACAAAGTATAGACTCAGGGGGGCTGAATACTTTTGTACGCCACTCTTTTCAGTTTTTTATTTGTAATGAAATCTGGAAACCATGTATCATTTTCCTTCCACTTCACAATTATGCACCACTTTGTGTTGGTCTATCACGTAAAATCCCAATAAAATACATTTACGTTTGTGGTTGTAACGTGACAAATTGTGGAAAAGTTCAAGGGGCATGAAAACTTTTGCAAGCCACTGTACCTGTCAAACTGTTTCTTAAGTGTTGGGATAGTTCCAGCCTCAACTACTTCCTCTGGCAGCTTGTCCCATACATCCACCACCCTTTATGTGAAAAAGTAACCTCTCAGATTCCTAATAAATCTTTTCACCTTCACCTTAAATCTATGTCCTCTGGTCCTCGATTCACCTACTCTGGGCAAAAGACTATGTGCATCTACCCGATCTGTTCCTCTCATGATTTTATACACCTCTATAAGATCAACCCTCATCCTCCTGTGTTCCAAGAAATAGTGTCCCAGCCTACTCAATCTCTCCCGATAGCTTAGACCCTCTAGTCCTGGCAACATCCTCGTAAATCTTCTCTGTACCCTTTCCAGCTTGACAACATCTTTCCTATAGCATGTTGCCCAGAACCAAACACAATAAATACACAATACACACTTGGTTAAACTTACAGAAATCAATTAACGTACAAACCTGCACGTCCTTGGAGTGTGGGAGGAAACTGGAGCACCCGGTGAAAACCCACACAGTCACAGATAGAACGTGCAAACTCCGTACGGACAGAATGCATAGTCAGGATTGAACTCAGGTCTCTGGCGCAGTGAGGCAGCACAGCAGCTCTACTACTGTGCCACAGTGCTAGACAAATGGAATATTTCTGCTTTGTTGCACAGTGTTAATATCAGGCATAACATCGGTAGATTTAGAACAAGGTTAATTTCTACTGCATTATACTTTGCCTTCCTTCACAAAGTGCATCCTTTAATACCCAAGAATGATACGTGGCACTTTGATACCGTTTATAGCCACTGGACCTGTCAGTCACATCATTATAATTGTTACCACCAATGTAGCCACCTACTGCCAATTAGATAGATAAAAACTTCTTTCCCATTCTTGTTTTCAAGTAGCCACTTGAATGAGTAATGGATGCAGGAGGAAAGCCATCTGTCAGCCTTTACAAAGTATTATTCCAACACACCTCTCTGGAATATTCTGGGGGTCTGATCTCCGTCTCACGCGTAAAATGAGCAAATGTGTGCTGCACTGTGTTTCTGAAGAGACATCAAAGTGATGAGGATGAACTCGTATACCCTAGGGTTTCTCATAATGATTGTACTCACTTACTTTATAACTCATTACCGTGATACGCTGTGCCACACTGCTTCCTGTTAAAAAGAAGAGTTATTTTACTCAGCTAGAGTTAAAATACCGTCCCCTGAGATAAAAGGGCCATTTAAATCTGAATGCCACTTGGTTGCCTAGGGATAAAAGATCTATTTTGGTAAATTGGATTTATTTGTACACTGTAAACATTGAAGCGTCATGGCTTGGATTTGAATTCATACAGAGTCCGCTACAAAATTCTTGACTGTGTCATTATTTGTAAATTGTGTAGTGGAGTTGTAATTGGTGCGATCCATCCTCTTGGAGTTATTAACTAAGCTGTAGTCGGTCGTTTGAATGTTGCACAGAATATTACATTCAACGCATCTCCACACTTCCTGTCACTGGAACGTAACAGGAAATGCCACACATGCACAAAGGCATCGATGGAGTATTAGTGGTGATTCTGAATGAGATTCAGCCATTTAAAGTCCAGTTAGTATTGATTGATTGAAAGATACAGCATGGAAACAGGCCTTTGGCCCACACCGCCCACCAATCACCGTTAACATTAGTTCTATGTTATCTCACATTTGCATCCACTCCCTACACTCTTGGGGCAATATTACAGAGGCCAATTAACAGTAAGACATAAGACCAGAATTAGGCCATTCGGCCTATCGAGTCTGTTTCACCATTCGATCAATGCTAATCTATTTTTCCCCATTATAGAAACATAGAAAATAGGTTCAGGAGTACGCCATTCGGTAGGCCATATGATCATGGCTGATCATCCAAAATCAATACCCCATTCCTGCTTTCTACCCATATAACTTGATTCCATTAGCCCTATGAGCTATATCTAATTCTCTCTTGAAAACATCCAGTGAATTGGCCACCACTGCCTTCTGTGGCAGAGAATTCCACAGATTCACAACTCTCTGGGTGAAAATGCTTTTTCTCTTCTCAGCCCTAAATGGCCTACCCCTTATTCTTATACTGTGACCATTATCTTGGCTTCTTAATGTAACCTTTGTCGCCCTTGCTAATCAAGTGTCGACCTACAAACCCACAGACAGATGCAGGTTTGATCCTGACCTCGGGTGCTGTCTGTTTGGAGTTTGCACATTCTCCCCATGACTGTGTGGATTTTTAGGTTAATTAGGCTCTGTAAATTCCCCCTAGTGTGTAGGGAGTAGATGACAAAGTTGGGTTACATGGAGCTCGTGTGAGCGTGTGATCGCTGGTCGATATGGACTTGGTGTGCCGAAGGGCCTGTTTCCATTCTGTATCCCTACACTAAACTAAACCAGAAATACTGGAATCTGGAACAAAAAAAGGGTTCTGAAGTTGGGTTCTGACCCAAAACGTCACCTCATTCTTTTCTCCAGAGATGCTGCCTGACCCACCGAGTAACTCCAGCATTTTGTCTATATCTCCGTTATAAACCAACATCTGCAGTTCCTTTCTTCACAAAAAAAAACTGTGGCATTTCAAAGGATTGTGGATAGACACACTATTATGCTGGGAATTAAGGGTTATGAATCATATGGAAACAGACGAGGTTAGTTTATCATGGCATCATGTTCAGCACAGACATTGTGGGTCGAAGGGCCTGTTTCTGTGCTGTACTTTTCAAGGGTCTATGTGTTCGATTGTGTGCTTACCAAGTTCATAAGTTATAGGAGCAGAACTAGGCCATTCGGCCCATCAACTCTACTCTGCCATTCAATCATGGCTGATTAATCTTTCCCTCTCAACCCCATTCTCATGTATTCTCCTGAAATTGATGCGTTTTTAGTTAACGTCATCGTTTTTATGATAGTGTTTCTTATTTTTAATAATTGTTGTCTTTAATTCTATCTTTTTAAATGTCATTAAATGTTAGAAGCATTTACAAACTGAAGAATGACCTGTAGTTTTTACAGCTGGGACAATTGGGACTAATGCGTTGCCACTGTCAAGAGAATGTCTGCCTCCTAGTTTCTGTAAAGGCAGTCACCACTCTATCCACACTAGTGCACCCCAGGGTGCTTATAAGATGGGTCCCATTCACCAGCCCCGTTATGTATGAAGGGTAACTGCAGGCAGGGCTGGGGTCAGGGCCGCTGGCATCTAGCCCAGTGTTCCAGATCCCGGGCAATTCACTGGCAAAAAATAGGCCAAAATAATGTTTTAAGATGCAGAGGGTGGGAGGAAAAGTAAATAAGCAGGTTTTGTTCTTGGTGTTCTTTTATAGAAGCTGAATTCATGTAAATGCATTGTCCATGCAAGTGTATTCTTCCTTCTCTTACTTTCATCTGTCTCAGTCTTCTCAGTGTTGGTGCTGCCTCTAACTGACTGCAGTATTGCAACCTCTGACCCAATACAGTTAGTGCACTCCCTAACTCTGCATTAGTGCCGCCACTAACTCACTGCAGAATTGCAAATTCTGGCTCAATTGAGTTAGTGCACTCTCTAATTCACTGCGTTAGTGCTGCCTCTAACTCACTGCCTTATTGTAACCTCTGACTCAATACAGCTAGTGCACTCTCGAACTCACTGCCTTAGTGCGGGCTCTAACTCAAACCACAGTTACTCGTGTCTTTGATGGACCGGTCCCACTGAGGTGTTTTTATTCGGCCACTGCCGGCGACTGTCATAGTCGTAGCAGGTCGCCGAAAAACCGACGACTGGATCCCCCTACGACAATGCCTACAACAACCTACCTCCTAGTCACCGTCAAGCTATGGCAAGCTCCCGACAACCGGCGACACATTAGGACGTCCACCTACGACCACACCTATGACAACCTACATCCACCCGCGACAAGCTACGACAAGGTAAGACAATTTAGTTGCTGTTATCCGTCGCCGGTTGACGTAGGTTGACATAGGTAGTCGACAATGGAATTCACCAAAGTCAACGCCGGCGACAATCTACGTGACCTGGCAACAACCTACGTCATCCTGGCGACAACCTACGACAGTACATACGTCAGGAGAAGACAAGCTACGATCATTGGCGTCAAGCCCACTGTCGCTGATTGACGCTGAAAAGTTTTGAACATTTCAAAATCCAGTGACGACCAGAAAAACCTCACAACTCTTTGGGGGATTTGAGGGGACTACGCACGACCATAAAGGCGTCACCCCGCGACCATGTGGCGACAGCTTAGTTGCCTGTAGTCGCCTAAAAGATCACCTAAGTGGGACATGGGCATAATAGTGTAAAAGGGAAGGTGATCAAAGTTGCATCTTAGCATTGGCAACAGAACAACAAAGTGCTGGAGTAACTCAGTGGGTCAGGCAGCATCTCTGGAGAACATGGATAGATTAAAGTTTAGTTTGGAGATACAGCGCGGAAACAGGCTCTTCGGCCCACCGAGTCCGCGCCTACCAGTGATTCCTCAATATTAACACTATCCTACACACACTAGGGCCAATTTTTACATTTACCAAGCCAATTAACCAACAAACCTGCACGTCTTTGGAGTGTGGGAGGAAACCGAAGATCTCGGAGAAAATCCACACGGTCACGGGGAGAACGTACAAATCCATACAGACAGCACCCATAGTCGGGATTGAACCCGGATCTCCGCTGCAAGCGCTGTAAGGCCACAACTCTCCCGCCACACCACCGTGCATCTCTCTGGGTAATGGTTAATGCATTTTTATTTTGTAAACCAGCATCAGCAGCTCCTTGTATCCACAACAGCAGAGCACTTTAGTTTTGTTGCAGTTTTGCTTATTATTGTCACGTGTACTGAGGTACAGTGAAAAGCTTCTCTGCTGCGTGCTAACCAGTCGGTGGAAAGACTATACATGATTATCATCGAGCCATCCACAGTGTACAGATAGAGGATAAAGGGAATAATGTTTAGTGCAAGATAAAGTCCAGTAAAGTACGATTAAAGATAGTCTGAGGGTCTATAAGAGGAGGCCACAGTAGAGATAAGGATACAGGCAGTGGCACACAACACTGGCAAATCAGAAGGTGAAACATTCTTCGTGAGAGGAAAAGTATTTATTTGCATGCACATTGGATTTTCCATGCAAGTGGCCTGTTTAAAAAGAACAAAGTTTTATTACAGATGGAATAATTCCACGGAGAGGTCAAGAGATCTGCACAGAAAAATATTTCTTTATGCTTGAACACTGCAAGGAAGACGCGTTTGTTGCACTTTAATTAACAGAATGTGAATGACATCATCAGAAGTTAAAAATAATAGGCAGAATCTCAAAATCCATCACAATTTCAATACGTTAGAAGCTAGCACCAATTATTCGCAGGGTTTCAGATTTATACTGTATAAGCACACATTATATACAGTAAGTGAACATACAATCCAGCAGGATGGTGTGAAAACTCGATGTAATCATAGTTGCCATAATCCATTCAAACTCCAAAATTAGTTTAGTTCATTGTCACATTGTTCATTTAGTTCCAAGGTACAGTGAAAAGCCTTTTTGTTACGGGCTGTACACTCAGCGGAAAGACTGTACGTGATTACAATCAAGCCTTCCACAGTGCACAGATACAGGATAATTGAATAAAGTTCAGTGGAAGATGAAGTCCAGTAAAGTCCGATGTCCCTGAATTTGGAGGTGTGCGTTTTCACACTCCAGTATCTCTTGCCTGATGGAGAAGGGGAGAAGAGGGAGTGACCGGGGTGAGGCTGGTCCGTGATGATGCCGGTGGCCTTGCCGAGGCAGCGTGAAGTGCAGATGGAGTCAATGGAAGGGAGGTTATGATGGTCTGGGCTGCGTCCACAATTCTCTGCAATTTCCTGTGTTCATGGATCGAGCTTAGTCTTAGTGTTATTACCTTCAGTGGAATTAATTTTGAAGGAAGAGAACAACGTGCAGAAGGGAATATCTAATGGTATTAGGTATGCTTGCCTTCCTGGGCCAAGACATAGGGCGTCATAGTGGCGCAGCGGTAGAGTTGCTGCCATACAGTGCTTACAGTGCCAGAGAACCGGGTTCGATCCTGGCTATGGGTGCTTGTCTGTACAGAGTTTGTATGTTCGCCCCATGACCTGCGTGGTTTTCTCCGAGAACTTCGGTTTCCTCCCACACTCCAGAGATATACAGGTTTGTAGGTTAATTGGCTAGGTAATATTTATAAGATAGTGTTAATGTGCGAGGATCGCTGGTCCGTTCGGACTAAGTGGACCGAAGGGCCTGTTTCCACGCTGTATCTCTAAACTAAACTAAACATTGAGCATAAGAGATTGGATGTCATATTACAGTTGTACAAAATATTGGTTAGAATATTGTGTATAGTTCTGGTCACCACACTACTGGTCTACCTTGTCTACCTTCGATTTTTCCAGTATCTGCAATTGTTTCTTAAAAAACATTACTGGAAGGATCTGGTGCTTAAGAGATTCATCAAGAACTTGCCTGGAATGGAGAGATGTGGTTCTAAGGAGAGATTGAAGTGACTGTGTTATTCTCACTGAAACATATGAGATTGGAGGGTGATGTTGTAAATTTTTAAGAGGTATAAATAAGATAGATGGTCAGAACATTTTTCTCACAGCGGGGAAGTCTAGAACTGAACGGCACTGGTTTAAAGTTAAAGAGGATAAATTTAAAGATTTGAAGGATACATTTTTCGCACAGTGGGTGGTGAATACTTGGAATGAGCTGCCAGA
This sequence comes from Okamejei kenojei, assembly GCA_035221665.1. Lineage (NCBI taxonomy): Eukaryota > Metazoa > Chordata > Chondrichthyes > Rajiformes > Rajidae > Okamejei > Okamejei kenojei. The sequence continues at coordinate 16,948,507 of CM069146.1, forward strand.
GGAGGTGGTGGAGACAGATATAATTACAATGTTAAGAAGGCAGATGGACAGATTCTTGGAAAGGCAAAGTGGGATATAGCCCTACAACGAGCAAATGGGATTAACATAGGAATGCATGGATGACGTGGGCTGAAAGGCCCCCTTTCTGTGCGGTACATTTCAATGATTTGATGAATATACAGTACTTGCAGCAGAAGCAAGTATTGGTTAATTCCTTATGTAATAAGAAGGCTTTAGAATCCATTGTAATTATAAGATTATGGGTTCTACGTACCAGCAATCTTGGTTCTGGGCAGTGTTTCCTGGCCTTCTCTTAGGCCATCGGTTCACCTGGATGCAATAAAATAAAAACAAATAGATGGGTTGAAATCTATATCCACAAAGGTATGGGCACAATTTTCCTTCATTGAATTAATGGTGCAAAATTGGATGGTTTCTTTCCTGAGATTTTCTGACACTCAGTTTATGACTGGTGTGCCTAGACATAGAACAGAAGCTGTTCTGTTCTAGATTCAAAAATGAACTAAAACATACAATGCAGGAGGACCCCAGGTTACATGGAGATTCTGTTCCTGAGATCTGTCTGTTAGCTGAGTATTCAGTAAGTTAGTACCTACTTTCTTCCAAAATTGTAATGTGAAATCTTCAGCCTCGACAGCCTCTGGAGACCGATTTGCAAATAGACTTGGGGAAGATCAGCAAAGATTACCAACGTAAACTGTGACAAATATTTGTCTGAAAGCAGCCTGTGTAGAGACAAAGGGGGAGCCGATCTGCCACTGAGCAAGAACGCTATCAGCAGTTTAGTGAAAGAAGGTCTGTACTAATGAGATATAGCTCTAGGGTTATTAACGCTTGATATTACCTAAAGGAGAGTTTAGGGCCTGTCCCACTTTCACAACCTAATTCACAACCTTTTTTACTCGTGGACATTTTTCATCAGGCTCGAAAAACGCCCCGACCTACTTGATGCCACGAGAACCTACGACTAGCATCACGGCCTGCTACGACCTCCTACGACCTCGTGACGACCATGTTGCGAGTACGAGTCAAGGGCAAACTCGGCAGAGGTCGTGAAAGTGGGACAGGCCCTTTTGGCTTTCAGATAATAATTTGCCTTTTTCTATGGGTGTCTATGCATTGTTTCCTGGTGAAGCGATTCCAGTATTACACCAGGGTCTGCGAGAATGTGCCTCAAGTGGGATTTCTGTAAGCTGGTTCTTCCATAATCTAGGAACCCTCTGTACAGTCGACCCCTACCTTCCGAGGGGGGAGGTTTGTGGTCTTGAAAGACTGTCCATTTGGTGATTTTCCATAATGTGAAGCCTCGTCATCTGTACATGCTTGAAAAAATGCAAGTTAAAAAGATATTAATTTTGTGTTTATTACATAAATTCCATACCTCAAACTTTTGAGGAGTCATAGAGTCATAGAGTCATGCAGCATGGACATAGCCTTCCAGACCAACTTTCCCACACCGGTCAACATGTCCCGCCTATTCTAGTCCCACCTGCATGTGTTCGGCCAATATCCCTCTTAACCCATCCTATCCATACACCGAAGATAGACACAAAATGCTAGAGTAACTCAGCGGGACAGGCAGCATCTCTGGACAGAAGGAATGGGTGACCTTTCAGGTTGAGACCTGACCCGAAACGTCACCCATTCCTTCTATTCAGAGATGCTGCCTGTCCCGCTGAGTTACTCCAGCATTTTGTGTCTATCTTTGGTGTAAACCAACTTCTGCAGATGCTTCCTACACTACCTGTATAAATGTTTCTTAAACATTTTTGATAGTAACAGTTGCGATAGTCCCTGCCTCAGCCACCTCCTACAGCAACTCGTTCCATACACCCAGCACCCTTTGTGTAAAAAAGTTACTCCTCAGGTTCCTAAGAAATCTATGCCCCCTCACTTAAAACCGATGTCCTCTGGTTCTCTATTCCCCTACTCTGGGCAAGAGACTCTGTGCATCTACCCAGTTTATTCCTCTCATGATTTTGTACAAGTGATTTGGACAGTTTTGGGCATTCTGTAAGAGTGAACCTCCATTACCTGAATGACTATATCATGGAGGTTGCCTGTGCTGATAAACCTACATTCAATGATCAGGCCACGTCGGTTAGGATTCTTATGGTTGTGCTTTGATTGGCTTTATTTTCTAATGTGCCTTCTCTTTAGAATGCAGATCTAGACAATCCAAACTGCAACGGGATTGATGGTGTGTTGGAGGGATATTACCAGAGCCTGCGACGAGTGCAATTGTACGGACCAACCAACTTTGCACCAGTCATTAATCAGGTCGCCAGGTCAGTTGCCCAGTTCATAATAATTCCAATGGTCGATGCTTCAATGATACTTTATTGTCACATGTACTGAGGTACAATGTAATATAGACTTCAGTGAAAGAGTTAAGGGCCTGTCCCATCAGCATGCGACTCCAGGCGGTGAGCGCGACTTAACGTGGTCGCTTGAGCCGTCCGGCCTCGCGGGGCCGGTCCCACTTCGATCGCCGGAGCCGTATGGAGTTGTGCGGAGCTGGTCCCGACTTCGCGCGGGGCTCTGAAAAACTGACCGTGTTCAAAAGTTCCGCGCGGTAACGGCCTGTCGGCCCGCAGCCGCCTCGACGCATTACGCACCGCCTCATGTCATGCCTCCTTGTCCCTCCTATATGTGCCTCCGTGACCCTCTGTGTGTGCCTGTGTGTCCCTCTCTGTGTGTCCCCCTCTATATGCCTCCGTGACCCTCTCTCTGTGTGCCTCCGTGACCCTCTCTCTGTGCCTCCGTGACCCTCCATATATATGCCTCCTTGACCCTCTCTCTGTGCCTCCGTGACCCTCTATATATGTGCCTCCGTGACCCTCTCTGTGTACCTCCGTGTCCCTCTCTGTCCTTGCGAACTTACCGCGGACTTCCCTCCAACTTCGCTCCAACTTCGCGCCACGTTGCGCCACTCACCCGACCTCCGCGCGGCCCCCGCTGCCGGTTTGGTTGCACTCGCCGCATGCAGGCGCAAGCTGGTGGGACCGGCCCTGTACGGGGATCACCCGACCTCCGCGTGACCCCCACTTCCAGTTTGGTCGCGCTCACCGCCTGGAGTTGCATGCTGATGGGACAGGCCCTTTACTGTACATAAGTACCATCGTAGATTATGTACAAGCGTATAGGAATAATACACTGAGACAATATAGGAGAGTCACCAGGTTTTGGCACTATATTCAAGTCCAAGTTGGGATAAGTGCAGAGTTCTTAACCTGGCCATGAAGGCCCGTTGTCCTGGCGACATTGCAGGGTCGGCCTGGTTAAGTGTTCGTATTATTCAAATCAATGGCTTTATCTTCTCTGGCTGAAAAGAGCAGAGACTCCCTGAACACCAATTCAAACTCCCAAAGTAGTTATTGATTTACTTTTATTTACTTAGTCAGAATAAATGTCAGCGATCGTTCGACACGTTATAAACAACTTGCTTGACGACCATGCTATGCAACTGGAAGTTAATACACATGCCTTCCCTCACTGATACTTTGATCATACTCGGTGAAGAAAAAACAACCTTAGAGGCAAAGAGCCTGACAGCATAGAAACAGACCCTTCAGCCCAACTCATGCATGCTGACCGTGAGGCACCATCTTGGTCAGCATGCAATGTATACATTTCCCGCATTTTCCTGCATCTAAACCAACAAAAAGACCGCGTTACTTCGGCCATATCCAGGGAATGCTACCATCGCGCTCTCCCATTTGAGGCACGTGTCCATGGAAACCGCCCAAGAGGAAGGCCACCAAAAAGATGGAGTGACTGCCTGAAAGCAGACTGCAACAAAAAGAACATCAACTCTCTGGTCAGAGCTAGCCAGCTAGCTAGCTAAGGACAGAGGAGAGGGGCAGGACATCATGAAGCAGATGGCATCACTCAACCTCAAGTTGGAGTGAACGCCATCGATAGAGAGATAGAAACTCTCTTATCCATGTGTTCGCCCAAGTGTCCTATAAAACCTTGCACATGGACAATGAAGGGAAAGTAGATTTCTGGAACTAATAAAATTCTATTACAATAATACCAAGTCTGGCACTTGCCCAGGCTACATATGTCTCAAGTAATTGCTGTCAAGGAATTTATTTGCCTTCTGTTGTACACACTAAACAAATAAAGTAAAGATAACAAAATGCACTGAATGCCACTCCCATTCTTAAATTAAGTCGAAAGAAGTTAACAGGATGAATTCCTCCCACAACATAGTCGTGTTAGCTTTTGAGATTGTGCACAGATACTTTATGTTGCTTAAGAGGACGTCTTGGTCTGCACACTCACTGGAATGTTTCCCTCTGTTTCCTAATCAATAGCTGGCAATAGCCTCACTTTGTGCGAGTGTCAGTTCCAGCAATGCTGTGGTCAACATCATGTCAAACAACATACAATGGCCTGTTTCCTTTATCATCGTTACCTTTTTGCATATCTTTCATTCATTGTTCTTTATCTCTCCACATCACCGTCTATATCTCTCGTTTCCCTTATCCCTAACCAGTCTGAAGAAGGGTCTCCACCCGAATCATCATCCATCCCTTCTCTCCAGAGATGCTGCCTGTCCCACTGAGTTACTCCAGCTTTTTGGGTCCATCTTCGGTTTAAACCTGCATAGTTCCTTCTGCACACTGATGTCAAGGTTCGCCAGGATGACAAGCAATTTATAGCCAATGGTCCAACCATCACCATGCCAGCGGTCTATGGTTTGGTGAATCCCTTACCTATTGCCATCCCTGGTACAACCTTGAATCTATTTACACAGAACATAGAACAGTATAGCACAGTAACAGACCCTTCGGTACATAATGTCTGCGCTGAACATGAAGCCAATCTAAATGAATCTTATCTGCTTGCACACAATCCATATCCCCCCATTCCCTGCATATCCATGTGCCTATCTAAAAGCCTCTTAAATGCTATTATCGTATCTGTCTCCATCACCACCGCTCCTGGCAGTGCCTTCCAAGCACTCCCACCCTCTGTGTAAAATAGCTTGTCCTGCACATCTTTAAACTTAATCCCTCTCACCTTAAAGCTATGCCCTCTAGTCTGTGACACTCCCACCCTCAATGGATCAAAGGTGCTATTATGGTCACATTTGCAGAGTGCAAACACAGTGAAATTATTTCTTACAAACAGGCCAATAGAGTATTTCCATACCCCTGTTCCTCGATTAGCAAGTGTACAGAAATAATCTACTGAGCCCGCATGCAAGAGGCGCCATGTTTTGGCGCCATTGTCAAAGTCCACCCTCTAGTTCTTTTGAGCGGTGCCTGTTCCAGGCAAGTCCCAGGCTGTTGCGGGCCTCCAGTCATCTCCTTCCTTGGACACCACATCCCTTCTCTCGCCAGTCCGCCTTTCTTCGCCTCTGAACCCTGGGGAACAGCTTGTGACTCTCTATCCTACCTGTGCTTATCATCATATTATATACTTTGATCAGGTCCTCCCTCAACCTCCAATGTTCCAGAGAAAACAATCCCAGTTTGTCCAAACTCCCCGTGTAGCTAATGGCCTCCAAACCAAGTGGAGTGTTCTGTTCTGAGTGACCATCCCTGTACTGGAGCGATCCTATAAGCTTGTTGCTGCCAGATTGTGGAAGTCTCCAAAGTTACAGCGCACATAAGGTAGTATTCGGAATGTGGTTCTTGACAAAGAGATAGTAGATAACACTACACTAACCAACATGTGTTTGTATTGCAGCTGTGCAGCTCCAGTGACTGATGGCTCCCAGTATTTTGTGCTGTTGATTATCACAGATGGAGTGATCTCAGACATGGTACAAACTAAAGAAGCCATTGTTAATGTGAGTTGCAATTAACTTCAGCATCCTTTCACCAAACTGGTCAAATAGACTTTGCAGCTGGATTTAGGTCAGTGGCTTGAATGGATGAATTAGGAGAAGGAGGACTGCAAGCCTGCTCCGCCATTTTATGTTTCCATGTGACAAGGAAGGAAGCCATTTGGCGGTCTAGCTTAGTTTAATTTAATTTAGAGTTACAACGTGGAAACAGGCCCTTCGGCCCACTGAGTCCACGCCAAGTAACAATCACCCCGAACACTAGTTTTATCCAACACACCGGGGATAATTTACAGAAGCCAATTAACCTACAAACCTGCCACCTTTGCAATCTAGGCGGAAACCGGAGCACCCGGAGAAAACCCACATGGTCACAGGGAGGACATACCAACACGTACAGACAGGGCTCATAGTTACGATCGAACCCATGTCTCGGGCACTGTAAGGCAGCAAATCTACCACTGCGCCACTGTGCTGCCTCTCAGAGCAACCTCCTTTATACTCCATGTAGAAACAAAGAGCTGCAAATGCTGGCTTACCTTTAGGACCCAAAGAGCTGTCGAAACTCAGCAGTCATTCAGCATCTCTGGAGAACATGGATGGAGGATGTTTTGGGTCCTGACCTGAAACATCACCTATCAATGTTCTCCAGTGATGCTGCCTGACCCGTTGCATTATTCCAGCACTTTGTGTCCCCTTTATTCTCCGTAACCTATTCCGTCACACATGCCCACTAATACTTGTTGGATTCTACCACAGCCACCTAAACAGGGGTCAGGTTACAGTTACCATTTAATCCATCAAAGCAGCAGGTCTTTGAGATTTGGATATAAACCTGAACACCCAGAAGAAATCCATGCCTCCACAGGGAAAACATGCAAACTCCCCACAGGCAGCACCAGAGGTCAGGACCAAACCTGGTTCATTGGAGCCATGAGACAGCTGTACTACCTGCAGTGCCACTGAGCCACCCATAAGTCCATACAGCTGATTTAGATGATATAATTGTCCTCTTATCTCATCTGCAAAAAAAAATTGCATAGTTGGGCAAGGAACTAATGAAATCATCTGATGGAAGTTGCCGACCCGAAGCATTTCCAATCCATTCCCTCCACAGATGCTGCCTGATCCGCTGAGTTACTCCAGCACTTTGGGTTTTGATCAAGATTCCAGCACTTGCAATTCCCCTTGTCTCTCAATGATCTTGCAGATAGACATGGATCCCTTGGCAATATTGAAAATATGAAGGACTTTAGACTTTAGAGATTCAGCTCAGAAACAGGCCCTTCGGCCTATCGAGCCTGTGCCGACCAGCGATCACCCATACACTAAACACTATCCTACACACTAGAGACAATTTTTTTTAATTATCAGAGCCAATTAGCCTACAAACCTGAAGGTCTATGGAGTGTGGGAGGAAACTGGAACACCTGGAGAAAACCTATGCGCTCACAGGGAGAATGTATAAACTCCATACAGACGGCACCCATAGTCAGGATCGAACCAGGATCGAACCGCAACTTTACCATTGCGGCGCTGTGCCGCCTAAATTAATCTAAGTGGCCTGAGCAACACTCATCCCTCAACTAGCATTACCTAAAATAGTATAACTGGTCATTGGTCTTGTTGTTTATGGAAGCTAGCATATTGTTCACGTGACAATGAGTGCAGTTCAAAAGTAAGCCATATCTTTTCAAATGTCTTAGGAAACAATACCTTAGTCATTAGATCAAGAGCATGTGCATATTTTATTGCTTAAAAATGGCTGCGTTTCCATCAAATTGTTAGGCTTTGTGTGAATGGAACGTACCGCTGATGGACCATGAACTAGACATTTTGAGCGTGAATCCAGTTTCCTCCAGCTCTGATGCTCCGTTCCAATCCTTGGCCTTTCCATTTGAAGTAGTGATCTGACTACCTCAGGAGGTAGAAACAAAGAACTGCAGTTTATAAAAAAAGATACAAAGTGCTGGTGTAACCCCCTGTATCTCCAGACTAAAGTAAATGAATTACCCTCATTCTTCCAAAACTTCTTAGGCAATCCCGCAAGATTGACAATGACCCACTTCCAAGAAATTTATTCAAAAAAGCTAATGGTTTGTTTGTCTTTGAATCGAGGAACTAAGATATGAAGTTGGGGAAGCTTTGCATTACGTGTGATATACCACAGCCAGACAAAACTCTAACATTCAGCCCTCGACAATGCAGGGGCGGAAAATATGGGGGGGCCAGAGGGGACACGTCCCCCCATGTTTTGAGAGGTGGGGGACATCCCCCCCCCCCCAAGTTTTTGTAATCCAGATTTTAAAGTCTCCGCTTTCCGCGAGACAGTGGAGGTGGGACTGCTGATCGAGGGCGCCGATTGGACGAGAGAGACGTCGGGCAGCAGGCAATGGGGGCGGGACATGTTGATTCAGCACGATGATTGGAGGAGGGAGGAGTGGGGGGGGTGGGACTGAGGATAGAGTGCGGTGATTGGATGAGGGAGGCGTGACACAGACCTGCGCCTCATCCGCAGCCAGGATCGATCGCGGCCGGGTCTCCGGCGCTGTCCCGTCCCCATCCGAGTGCCCCCCCCCCCACGGGTGGTCAAAGACGTCGGCAGTCAGACAGGCGCGGCGCCCCCAGGCCCACAGCCAGTGCAGAGAAGCAGCTCTAAACCCAGCTCACTCTGCCTGGTTACGCCAAAAGATGGTGTGTCCCCTGTCCCCTCCATGTTTTGATAGCGAGTTCCGCTCTTGCGACAATGCATCTTAGAACATGATTTATTGAAAGGATTCTAGTGTAGCTTCGTCTTTGCTTCAAATTATAAGAAATCATATATACTGTGATTTTTATTATTTTGTTATTACTGTTAAAACAAAATACTTGTGCTAAAACACCAGGATAAGCACTCAAGCAAGAAAACCAAGCCCAAGGCCAAAGTAGCTAAACTACCTATACGCGCTTAAACTGTAGAACAATAACTAACTGCATATTCAGTAATAAGCTATTAACAAACAGTTAATTAAACTATTAACAATAAACTACAAACACACACGCCAAATGTTGGATACTCACACAGTTAAACTATGGGACAACAAAATCTGGGCATGTAGATGCCAGTATAACCTTTATAGGGTTTATAAAGTGGACACCTCCCTTACTGGTGTTTTGTTAAGTCAGGCCCACGACACCTCGGGAAGGATCAAAAGTATATTGATATATATATATATATATATTGATTACCATTTCAATTGAATTTTTATAATTTTGAAGTAATTGGTAGGGAAGATTCAAATAAACTTATTCTGAAGCCACAGATCAGGGAAAATCCTGCCTTGTGTTTTGTAGATGGTGGAAAGCCTTGGGATATGAACTATTCACTGCTAAGTGTCACAGTCTGTTACATGGCTGGTGCTAGTGCGTCCCTTAACCATTAGCCTTGATTCTAAGAAACTATCAGTGTACTGAGCGCATGGGAGGAAATAGGTCAGGAAAGCATGTGGTGACGAAATGCCCAGAACAAATTTAATATAAAGTTTAAAACTGCAAATACTTCTTCAACTTTTGTTGCTGTTGAAGAATTGGGTTGAAATTGTAATGTAGTGACTTCACTGTAAAATAATTTTCTCTTTGGAGGACAGTTTGGTCATTGGAAGAATAAGCTAGAGGTGTTCAGTCCTTTTATTACACATTTGGGGATATATTCATACAATACCAAACTGGAGTTAAAACATTAACATTTGGGGACAGTTGCATTCTTTGGTATGGAAGAAGTAAAATGTTTTTAAACTTAACATCTACCATCGATGATGTGATAACTTTGGGTCAGGTGTCTATTGACTAGAATATTGAATAAAATTGGATGAAGCATAAAATAGGCTTTTGGCCTGAATAACCTCTGCTTGTGCTACATGTAACAAGTTCAGGTCAGATGAGGGCACAGCTGGGTGGCACTGTAGCGCAACTGGTAGAACTGCTGCCTCTCAGCACCAGAGATGCAGATTCAATCCTGTCCTCGGGTGCTGCCTGTGTGGAGTTTACACATTCTCCCTGTGACCATGTGGGTTTGCTCCAGGTGCTTGGATTTCCTCCCACATCCCAAAGATTTGCAGGTCTCTAGGTTAATTGGCTTCTGTAAATAGCCCCTAGTGTGTAGAGAGTGGATGCAAAGGTAGGTTAACATAAAACTGCGTGAATGGGTGATCGATGGTCGGCATGGACCCGGTGGACCAAAGGGCTTACTTATCCATGTTCTATCTTTCAATCAATGAATTAATGTGGTTTTATTTTCAGACAAATTATCATTTTTATCTAATCTTTCCTACATTGACTTAACCCTCATAAATGGGAGGCAGAATTCAAAGTGTGGGGACACCATCTGATTCCAGTCAGACCACTGAAATGATACATTTCACAAGTTGGACGGCAAATAACAAGTGAACGGGTTTCTTCTTTGTAGGCACAAGAAACTGCAGGTACAGGTGTTACAAGAAAGATACAAAATGCTGGAGTAACACACTGGTCAGACAGCATCTCTGGAGAACATGGAATGGTGACATTTTGGGTTGGGACCCTTCTTCAAACTGATTGTGGTGGGAAGGAGAAAGCCGGAAGAAAGGTGGGGCAGGACAATGTCTGGCAAGTGTAGGTTAGGCCTCATTTTAAGAGCAAGTGCAAAGGAATCACATTTTTTTTAATATTGAATAATAATCAAAGGTTAAAAGTGAATCTGTATCTTCATTGGAATTATTTATGTTATGATAGCTTTATTGAAGAAATATGTAAAAGGAAAGGCTTGAGAGGCCACAACCACTTTTGAATCTTTTTTAGTTCATAAATTCATGTCATGGGAGTAGAAATAGGCCATTTGGCCCATCAAGTCTACTCTGCCATTCGATCATGGCTGAACTATCTTTCCCCTTCAACCCCATTCTCCTGCCTTCTCCCCATAACTTTTGACACCCTTACTAATCAAAAATCTGTCAAACTCCACTTTAAAAACACCCAATGACTTGGCCGCCACATCCATCTGTGGCAATGAATTCCACAGATTCACTACCCTCTGATTAAAGAAATTCATCCTCCTCTACTTTCCAAAGGTACATCCTTTTATTCTACAGCTGTAACCTCTGGTCCCAGACTCTCCCATTGGTGGAAACACCCCCCTTCACATCCACTTTATCCAGACCTTTCACTATGTGGTAAGTTTCAATGAGTTCCCTGTCATCCTTCTAAACCTCAGCAAGTACAGGCCCAGAGCCGTCAAACGCTCATCATATGTTATCACTATTATTCCCGCATTGACTCAACCATCATAAATAGGAGGCAGTGTTCCTGCAATTGTCTGATACGATGGCCATTGTACTCCATGTCATCAGAGTAAGGTTATGAACACCTGAAGCATCTGTAAATCACCATCACAAGTTCACAACGTTAGTTAATTGGGAAATAAGAAAAAATCAGTACTGTTCATCTTATAGACAAAATGTGAATCTTGAACTGATGGTGAGTGCAGAATGAGCCAGAGGGAGAAGCTTTCTTTTATTTAGTTCCTGAATACAGGCAGTTAACGTGATAATATAGATTGCTCCATCCCTACATACGAAACAGCTTGTGAGTTATTTTCTTGAACCACAGATGTGCTTCGATACAACTGTGGAGTCATGGAGGAATACAGCATGGAAACGGGCCCTTCGACCCAACTAGCCCATGCCGACCAACATGCCTCATCTACACTAGTTCCCCCTGCCTGTATTCGGCCCATATCCCTCTAAACCAAGCATTTGCATGTACCTGTCTAAATGTTTCTTAAATGTTGCACTGTTTTAAGGACACTACAGCCATTTGAAGATCAGCTAAGTAAAGAAAAAGCATTTCATTTGTAAAGGATATTAATAAATCATTTACATTTTAATCAGAATCAGAAGGCAATGCAATAACATCTATTGTATGTTTTTAATTATTTTCAGATATTTTAAAACAGATTCAAGCACTCAAATTGCCATTGTGGCACAGAATCATATTATCTGGTGTGCTGGTATATAATATAATGATAATAATACCCATAATTTAATATTTTAACACAAAAATTAAAATAAAAAATAATGATGTCAAATAATTTTAATGTGTAGCTGTGATTTGTATGAAATACCGGTCAAATTATTTATTCTGCCTCACCTTCGAATTAACAGGCCTCAGTCCTTCCAATGTCAATAATCATCGTTGGAGTGGGACCTGCAGAGTTTGATGGTGAGTATTACTTCAGTATCTATGGAGTATGTATGGAGTCTCAGCGCAGACTGTACTGAGATGACTTGTTATTATGAACAGGTTCCAGTCGTGTGAAGTAGATCACATCAACCGGATGTAACAAGTAAAATGGACAAGGGAGAGCCAGTGGATCTAGTGTATCTGGACTTTCAGAAAGCATTTGAAAAGGTACCACACAGGAGATTAGTGGGCAAAATTAGACCACATGGTATTGGGGATAAGGTGTTGACGTGGATAGAAAATTGGTTGGCAGACAGGAAACAAAGAGCAGGGATTAACGGGTCACTTTCAGAATGGCAGGCAGTGACTAGTGGGGTGCCACAAGGCTCGGTGCTGGGACCGCAGCTATTTACAATATACACTAATGATTTAGATGAAGGAATTAAAAGTAACATTAGCAAATTTGCAGATGACACAAAGCTGGATGGCAGTGTGAACTGTGATGCTATGAGGATGCAGAGTGACTTGGACAGGTTGGGTGAGTGGGCAGATGCATGACAGATGCAGTAGAATGTGGATAAATGTGGGGTTATCCACTTTGGAGGCAAGAACGGGTAAGCAGATTATTATCTGAATGGTGTCAGGTTAGGAAATGGGGAAGTACAAAGAGACCTGAGTGTCCTAGTCCACCAGTCACTGAAAGTAAACATACAGGTACAACAGGCAGTGAAGAAAGCTAATGGCATGTTGGCCTTCATAACGAGAGGAATTGAGTATAGGAGCAAAGAGACAGGGCCCTGGTGAGACCACACCTGGAGTATTATGTGAAGTTTTGGTCTCCTAATTTGAAGAAGGACATTCTTGCTATTGAGGGAGTGCAGCGTAGGTTCACGAGGTTAATTCCCGGGATGGCGGGACTGTCATATGCTGAAAGAATGGAGCAACTGGGCTTGTATTCATTCGAATTCGGAAGGATGAGAGGGGATCTTATAGAAACATATAAAATTATTAAGGGATTGGACATGCTAGATGCAGGAAACATGTACCCGATGTTGGGGGAGTCCAGAACCAGGGGCCACAGTTTAAGAATAAGGGGTAGGCCATTTATAACTGAGATGAGCAAAAACTTTTTCACACAGAGGGTTGTGAATTTGTGGAATTCTCTGCCTCAGAAGGTAGTGGAGTTAGATAGAGCTCTTCGGGTAGTGGAATCAAGGGGTATGGGGAGAAGGCAGTAATGGCAGTAATGGGCAGTAATGGGTTACTGATTTTGGATGATCAGCCATGATCACATTGAATGGTGGTGCTGGCTCGAAGGGCCGAATGGCCTACTCCTGCACCTAGTGTCTATGTATATATATACAGTATCTACAGTAAGTTGATGTTTGGACGGACATTTCACGAGTGTTTTACAGAAACACATAGAAACGTAGAAAATATGTGCAGGAGTAGGTCATTCGGCTCTTGTCGAGCCAGCACTGCCATTCATGCTGATCATCCAAAATCAGGGTCCCATTCCTGCATTCTCCCCATATTCCTTGATTCTGTTAGTCCCAATACCTATCTCTAACTCTCTCTTGGAAGCATCCAGTGAATTAGCCTCTGCTGCCTTCTGTGGCAGAGAATTCCACACGGACACAGACATTGATTGGAACATGTTTCCACCTTTGTGGGGTCAGCCTTCAGAAGATGTGGGTCCTCCATCCGCCAGGAAACCTGAATGCTTTATACCCAGGGTGCTGCTCCCTTGTATAATATCTCAGCATTTACCTGTAACCCTGACCCTAGTGCTATCTTATGCAGTGATTATCACAAATGTGGAATGGGCAGGATTACCACTGAACGGAACAGAACATTGTAAACTAATTTAACAAACAGGGAACAATTGAATGGATTGTGATAATAAGTCCTTTAGTGTTTCCAATTAGATTTTACGTTCCTCCATTGGTTTGCTTGTTCCTGTGCAAATCTCCCAACTCCCCGTGCATTCCTACCATTAGAACACCTCACTGCGCTCTCTCCATTCTGTTTGGAGCTGGGGATGAATAAAGACCTTGTTGACTATCAATAAGGAAAAGCATTGTGCCTTTGAAGTTCACTGATAGCCTGCAAGCAAAGCCTGTCTTCCTCCCCTCCCTGGAGCAGCCGGTGCGATCAGCTGGTGGCCTGCGTTCAAACAACAGCGGTTTTTAGACTTTTTAATTGGAATTGTTGGCTTCGAGCCTGAGGCGGGAGCAGTTTCGTCAGCACTTTCGCAATGAGAATAGAGCGGCGAGGTGCTATTTTTTGCTTGTCAATTTTTTGATGAAAGAGTAGTCAGCTTGGCTGCCTTCCAGCCAGACTCCCTTCTACATTTACAGGTATGATTGACAACCAGTACAGGACTCCAATTAATCCACAACCTGTGAAGGATAATAAGTGGTGGCACCCCATTCATTCTGCTGCTGAAGTCCTCAGTGTGCACTGTTGGGGTGGAGGTAGTCTTTGGGGAATTGTGCTTTAAAAACATTGTTTGAATCTTACGTGTTACCAGGCTGCAGTTAAAAACAGGAGTTCTAGTGAAGCAGCACCTTGTTGTATGTGGTGTTAGAAACCTGCCAATCCTTGTACTCTGGACGTTAGAGATTCAGTGTGGAAACAGGCCCTTCAGCCCACCGAGTCCACGCCAACCTTCAATCACCCCTTACATTAGCACCATCCTACACAAGAAGGACAATTTACAATTTACAGAAGCCAATTAACCTACAAATGTGTACGTCTTTGGAGCGTGGGAGGAAACTGAAGCACCTGGAGACAACCCACGTAGGTCACAGGGAGAAAGTACAAACTCCATGCAGACAGCACCCGTGGTCGGGATCGAACCCGAGTCTCTGGCACTTTAAGGCAGCAACTCTACCGCTGCGCCACCGTGCCAGCTCCAAAAGACTCTGAAATACAGGAGTGAAACACGACAACTAAACATTTCTGTAGCAAGGGCAAGTCAGAGACATCGGCCTTCAGTAAAATTGCATAATCATCGTTGGAGAGTAAACCTCACTGTTTATGTTAGGTTGTTAAATACTTTGGGAAATGAAGTGACAAGTTATTGCACATCTATTAAAAGGCAGTGCTGAGGGACAAGGTATTCCAGGTAGACCTAGAGAAGAAGCACGGCACGTCATTCAGGGCTACTCAGCGACACCATGAAGGGGCTGTGGGCCTCATGAGACAATGACAAACACATTCAGCTGGTGCTGGTGGAAACCACACAAGGATCTTGCTCTGAGGCATCTGCAGCTTTGGTGGTCCCCTCCTGTCATGTTGAGACATGTCCTTAGGCCAACATAGTTAAAACAGAACTTACGACCCAGCCAGGCATCTCATCAGTGCACAGATCAACAGTGATTGAAGATGTACAGCAAGAATAACTCATTTACACTTGATGGCATCCACCTTCCTGTCTTAATAGAATTGCTGTCCAGGACCAACTAATAAGCTTATTACGAATGGCCAGTGGTCAACAATGTAGCCTGGAGGCTGAGGGGAAACCATAATGTCTCCTGAAAATCAAACATTTGAAGATAAAATTATCAACTTTAATATCTTTCTGTTTCTCCTCAAAAAATGTTTCAAGCAAAATTATTTTTATTACCACTGTCCCCAAGTGAAGTGATATGCTCCAATCTTTACTTTCCAATAATATCGACCGCAAATAATGCATTGTTTTTTGGTAGTGAATGTCAGTAAATGTTTTTACCAGAGCACACAGCTGATTTGACATCCATTCGATAGCCTGGCATCGGTGGTGGGGAAGTCAATTATAAAAGATGAAATAGCGGCACATTTGGATAGCAGTAACAGGATCGGTCCGAGTCAGCATGGATTTACGAAGGGGAAATCATGCTTGACTAATCTTCTGGAATTTTTTGAGGATGTAACTCGGAAAATGGACAAGGCAGAGCCAGTGGATGTAGTGTAACTGGACTTTCAGAAAGCATTTGATAAGGCCCCGCATAGGAGATTAGTGGGCAAAATTAGGGCACATGGTATTGGGGGTAGAGTGCTGACATGGATAGAAAATTGGTTAGCAGACAAGAAAAAAAGAGTAGGGATTAACGGGTCCCTTTCAGAATGGAAGGCAGTGACGAGTGGGGTAGCGCAAGGCTCGGTGCTGGGACTGCAGCTATTTACAATATGCATCAATAATTTAGATGAAGGGATTCAAAGTAACATTAGCAAATTTGCAGATGACACAAAGCTGGTTGGCACTGTGAACTTTGAGGAGGAGGCTATGAGAATGCAGGGTGATTTGGACAGATGCATGGCAGATGCAGTTTAATGTGGATAAATGTGAGGTTATCCACTTTGGTAGAAAAACAGGAAAGCAGATTACTATCTAAATGGTGTTGTTAGGAAAAGTGATCTGGGGGTCCTTGTTCATCAGTCAATGGAAGTATGCATGCAGGTACACCAGGTAGGGAAGAAAGCGAATGGCATGTTGGCCTTTATAACAAGTGGAATTGAGTATAGGAGCAAAGAGGTCCTTCTGCTGTGGTATAGGGCCCTAGTGAGACCACACCTGGAGTATTGTGTACTGTTTTGGTCCCCTAATTCGAGGAAGGACATTCTTGCTATTGAGGGAGTGCAGCATAGGTGTACAAGGTTAATACCCGGGATGGCGGGACTGTCATATACTGAGAGAATGGAGCGGCTGGGCTTGTATACTCTGGAGTTTAGAAGGAAGAGAGGAGATCTTATTGAAACATATAAGATTATTAAGGGTTTGGACACGTTAGAGGCAGGAAACATGCTCCCGATTTTGGGGGAGTTCAGAACCAGGGGCCACTGTTTAAGAATAAGGGGTCAGCCATTTGGATCGGAAACAAGGAAAAACTTTTTCTCACAGAGAGTTGTGAGTCTGTGGAATTCTCTGCCTCAGAGGGCGGTGGAGGCCGGTTCTCTGGATACTTTCAAGAGAGAGCTAGATAGAGCTATTAAAGATAGCGGAGTCAGGGGATATGGGGAGAAGGCAGGAACGGGGTACTGATTGCGGATGATCAGCCATGATCACATTGAAGTGCTGGCTCGAAGGGCTGAATGGCCTACTCCTGCACCTATTGTCTATTGTCTATTGAATCTCATCTGCACATTAGGTAATTCACACACACAGACACAGACCAGACACACAGACACACTCACTTGATAGATATCAAGGTAATCAAAATGTGTATTGGGTTGGTGCAGAAAGGACATTTGGATAGGTTTAGAGGGATATGGGCCAAAGGCAGGCAGGTGGGACAAGCGTAGATGGTGTATCTTGGTCGGCATGGACAAGTTGGGCCGAAGGGCATGTTTACGTGCTGTATGACTCAAGATGGCACTGAAGTATTGAATTGCAGGACAGGCTCAAAGCAATTGATCTGCACATAGATTTCTTGTTCTTGTGCTCACAGCACAACACATACAAAACACAGACAAGCACGCACACAGATATGCACACACACGCATGTACACACACGACACACACACACACACACAGACATACACACACACACACACACACACACACACACACACACATAGCCACATACAGACATGCACACACGCACGTAGACACACATGACACACACACAACAAATGACACACACGGACACAGACTCACACACACATTCACACACACATACACACACACATGGGCCCGTGGCATGCAAACATAAAACAGAACACTCAAAGACATACACAGGCATGCATTTGAAAGACAATTGGACAGATACATAGGTAGGAAAGGTTTAGAGGCATATGGGCCAAAGACGGGCAGGTGGGATTATTGGAGATGGGGTAACTTAGTCGGTGTGCATGTTGGGCTGAAGGGCCTGTTTCCATGCCGTATAACTCTATGACGTAGATGTATCACTTCCAAAAGCTTCTATGGACACACAAAACATGCAACAGTCATAGATGAATGCAACAGTCACAGATACACATAGATATGAATGTACATGTGCACTGAGTTCCAGCTGGTTTGATTCTTGGGATCATGATCAGTTATAATGTTGCTACTTCTCTCTTGATACAGTTCAGCTCATACAATTTATGATGATGTACAACATCTGACGCCTCCCACGACTGTGGACGCAGTATTTCTTGGGATGTGGCGTTGGAAAATAAGTTGGGAGACATGATGAGATCATTAGGAAGGACCGGATTCTCTCATCATTGGGGAGTTTTAACTTTAGACTTTAGATATACAGCGCAGAAACAGGCCCTTCGGCTCACCAAGTCCTCGCTGCCCAGCGATCCTTTACACTAGCACAATCCCACACACTAGGGGCAATTTACAATTTTACCGAAGCAAATTAACCTGCAAACCTATACATCTTTGGAGCGTAGGAGGAAACCGGAGCACCCATGCGGTCACTGGGAGAACGTACAAACTCCGTGCAGACAGCAACCGTAGTCAGGATCTAACCCAGAAGGTCTGGAGAAGGGTCTCAAGAAGGTCTGAAGAAACGTCACCTATGCTTTAACTCTGGAGATGCTGCCTGACCCAATGAGTTACTCCAGCTTTTCGTGTCTGTCTGTGTTTCTACTGTTGTTTCTCTACCCTAGCATTCAAGTTAAATTTGAAACCCAGAGGCGAAAATAGAGTTTACTGATAGCATCTGTATGGAGGCGAG
Source organism: Okamejei kenojei (assembly GCA_035221665.1). Lineage (NCBI taxonomy): Eukaryota > Metazoa > Chordata > Chondrichthyes > Rajiformes > Rajidae > Okamejei > Okamejei kenojei. The sequence goes on from CM069146.1 coordinate 16,967,179, forward strand.
GTGTGCATATGAAGAAAAGTGCTGAATACAGGGGATTGATATTGAACTTAATTATTAACTTAATTCTATTGACACGTATGGTGGGATGCAAAGACCTGGTGTCCAGTCATATCAATCTCTATTGATTTGCAAGTACCTCCCCACCTCCATCCCTGGTTATTTATACACTTACATACCTTGCTATTGGCTTGCAAAAGCCATCCAAGCGTGCCTGGAACTTGGACACAGCTGATATCCAGTAAAGCATTGTGGTCCTAATAATCTGTTCATAAATTTCTAATTTACCTTCTTGCCTAAGACTGCATCTAAAATATACTGACACCCATTGCTGCCTTTTGCTCAAAGCAAGAATTTAACCTGCTTTTTACGGGTTTCTAGAAATCTGTAGGTCAGAAAGGTTTCTATTCACCCACTGATTTAGAGTAGCTTTGGTCAGTGTAACTGCTGACACAGTGGAGCTGGCTACGTTTTGAGACATACAGAATCATTACTTTTCATAGAAAAAATTGCCCAGGGTTAATTAAAAAAATGTAAATATTGTTACGATGGGCATGCTATTTCCTTGAAGATTTTTTACCAAAACCCTCAGCACTTGAGTGAAGCAGACGGCCTGCTGTTCATTCTGTTGGAAACGCTCAACAGGTCAGGCAGTGTCTGTGCAAAGGGAAGGAGAGTTAACGGTTTACGCCAAATCCCTTCTTCAGCACTACTTGAGCTCTAAGGTCAACTAGGTTCCTCTTTCCACGGAAGCTTTCGGAGTTGCCTAATTTTTCCATAATTTTTTGACAAAGGATTTGATTATTTTTAAATATTGTGGCTGTCAACTGAACTCAGGTTTAGCAGTTTCAAAAGTTTAAAATAATGCCCAATTTTCAGTGTTTTTGCAAAATGTGATTGAATCCTCATTATGCATTATCCAAGACTCCTCATTATGCATAGTTTTACAAGACCTCAGCAGGTTTGCTTCTGTCGTGGTCATTCTTGAGGTAATGTCATACCCACTCCTTGCTATTTGCTGGCTATGGTTAATTACTGCTGCTCATATTGGATTCATGTTGAGTTTAGTTTATTGTCACATGTGCAGAGGTACAGTGAAAAGTTTTTGTTGCGTGTTAACCAGTTAGCGGAAAGACAATACATGATTACAATTGAGCCATCCGCAGATAAAGGGAATCATGTGAAGAACATTAGTGCAAGATAAAGTCCAGTAATATCCAAATAAAAAGATAGTCCAAGGGTCGCCAATGAGGTAGATAGTAGCTCAGGACAGCTCTTTGGTTGTTGGTACGATGGTTTAGTTGCCTGGTAACAGCTTTACCATCTCAAGCCCATTCTCCTGTCTTCTCCCCAACCATGGTGGAGCCCATGCCATTGGACCCAGATGTATCAGTCACGGACTGTAAGATAATCGAGCCATCCGCAATGTACAAATATATGATAAAGGAAATAACGTGAATAATGGTTAGTGTAAGATAAAGCCAGTAAAGTCCATTCAAAGATAGTCCATGGGTCTCCAATAAGGTAGGTAGCAGTTCAGGACTGCTCCCTAGTTGTGATATGATGGGTCAGTTGCTTGATAACAGCTGGGAAGTAACTGTCCCTGAATCTGGAGGCGTGCTTTTTCACACGTCATGCATATTATGTCCTTTTAAGCCAATGGAAGCTCAAGGTTTAGGTCATCTCCAGTGCCCATCGCTGAACATCTGCAGCCATGCACCACCCACAATAAAATAGCACCACGCAAGGGAACTGGGCAGTCAGGCAGCATGAATGGCACAGTGATGCAGCTAGTAGAACTGCTGCCTTGCCGTGCCAGAGACCTGGTTTCTACCCTCGCCTCAGTTGCTATCTGTGTGGTGTTTGCATGTTCTCCCTGCGACTGAGTGGGTTTTCTCCAAGTCTTCTGGTTTCCTCCCACATCCCAAAGACGTGCAGGGTTGGTGGGTTAATTGGCCTCAGTAAATTGCCCCTGGTGTGTAAGGAGTGAATGCAAAAGCAGGTTAACATAGAACTGGTGTGCATGGGTGATCGATGGTCAGCATGAACATGGTGGGCTGAAGGGCCTGTTTCCATGCTGTATCTCCAAAGTAAACTAAGTGAATGCATGAGTTGGATGAGCTCACCCCTGTGGAACAGAACAATTTTGTTCATGTTGGATTTTTCCTGTTAATTCTGTGGTGACGTTGGCTGTTGGATTATGGTTGAAACTAACCAAGGATGTGACTGGAGGAGGACCTGGAGGTTCTAGTGTATGGGTTGTGATTACTAGAATGCGCTGGTCAGAAAGGGATATATCTCAACTATCTATTCACTATTTGTGTTTGTTTGTGTGTGTGTGTGTGTGTGTGTGTGTGTGTGTGTGTGTGTGTGTGTGTGTGTGTGTGTGTGTGTGTGTGTGTGTGAGAGAGGGTGTGGAGGAAGGAACTGTAGATGCTGGTTTACATCAAAGATAGACACAAAGTGCTGGAGTAACTCAGCGGGACTGGCAGCAGACTGAAGTGTCTCGGCCTGAAACGTTACCCATTCCTTCTCTTCAGAGATGCTGCCTGTCCTGCTGAGATACTCCAGCATTTTGTGTCTATGTATATTTACACACATATATACTTTTCACTGTACCTCAGTACACTTGCCAATAAACTAAACATACTAACTGAAAACTACCCCTGGCATTGTTCACACTGCAGCTGGACACTGTGGGAAATGTATCCATGCTAGTCCCAGTGCAGGAGAGTGTTAGCATGCAGTCTGCAAAGGCGCTCAGGATGCAGTCGCTGGAGCCCTGCACCGTATGGAAATCTGCAGCCTTCTCAAAGCTGCATGATCCCCTCTGTTTGAGTCTGGTGAGCGGATGAAGCAGTCAGCCGTCGTGGAAGAGGAGAACCTCTTTGACCCGCCACTGTGTTGGACTGCAAACTGCAAGAGATTGCAAACGTCTCCGAGTGGGAGCTGCCAGAAGCACAAACCTTCATTGTCATGGTCACCTTCTCAATGGCGGCTTGCTGCTTGTTCTGAGAACATGGTTTTTCGCTGTGGCGAATGCCACGTCACGGACCCAAGCAAATCCTGAGAATGAAACCATTTCTGCGCATTATACACAGTTCCACGGCTTCCCTTTATGCTGATTGTCATCTCTCTTTTTTAAAGAAATGCAGAATTTAGGGTGAGATAAAAAAAGTAAGATTGTACTGGATGGCGGCTGGTGCATTGCCAAGGAGTTTCCATGCAGTTCTTCTGCCACTGGTAACGGCTGCAGAAATGGATCTTATGGTCAAATGGAAGCCTTACATTCTTCTGATTAGTGACCAGTCGCTTTAGCTGCAAGGTTTTTATCGTGTTCTTTGTTGCCACTGCAAAAAATTGCAGAAAATTTGTGGACACAGCCCAGACCATCACGCAAACCATTTCCCGTTCATTGACTCCATCTACACTTCACGCTGCCTCGGCAAGGCCACCAGCATAATCAAGGTCCAGTCCCACCCCGGTCACTCCCTCTTCTCCCCTCTCCCATCAGGCAACAGGTACAGAAGTGTGAAAACACGTACCTCCAGATTCAGGCAGTTTCTTCCCAACTGTTATCAGGCACCTGAACGATTCTATTAACAACTAGAGAGTGGTCCTGAGCAACTATCTTCCTAATGGGAGACCCTCGGATTATCATTAATCGGACTTTACTGGACTTTATCTTGCACTAAATGTTGTTCCCTGTATCATGTATCTATACACTGTGGATGTGTGTAGGAAGGAACTGCAGATGCTGGTTTACACCGAATATAGACACAAAATGCTGGAGTAACCCAGCGGGACAGGCAGCATATCTGGAGAGAAGGAATGGGTGATGTTTCGGGTCTCGACTCCAGCATTTAATGTCCATCTTCGGCGTGCACTGCGGATGGCTCGGTTGTAATCATGCATAGTCTTTCCGCTGACTGGATAGCACGCAACACAAGCATTTCACGGAACCTCGGTACACGTGGCAATGAACAATACTAAACTAAACTTTGGTGCCATCTTCATTGTTACATTAATATTGTTCTCTCCTGAAAACTAGTTGGTTAATCATAGAAACATGTATGACCTTTGATGATCTTTGCTGGTAAGGCTAACCAACAAACATACTCTGTGTGACATCTTTAGCCTTTAGTCAGAGGGTGTGGAATCTGTGGACAAAGTCAGTGTACATATGTAAGGCAGAGATAGGTAGATTCTTGATCAGTACGGGTGTCAGAGGTTATGGGGAGAAGGCAGGTGAATGGGGTTAGGAGGGAGAGATAGATCAGCCATGATTGAATGGCGGAGTAGACTTGATGGGCCGAAAGGGCCTAATTCTACTCCTATCACTTATGATATTATGATCGCATGATCTTTTAGAGCTGTGGTTTGAGGCAAGGGTGGGTGGAGGGTAGGGAAATAAAATGCACTCATCGTCCCATCTTTTTTTTACAGCGATGGAGGAGCTGGATGGGGACGAGGTTCGAATCTCCTCCAGGGGTCGATACGCAGAACGTGATATTGTGCAGGTAATAAGTGTTACACCCCGGGATATGGTGTTTGTGTTGTTATTTGGCCGACGGAATGCGAGTTCAATTCCTTCATTCGGGAATTTGACCAAAGCTTTTGGGCAAAGAGGGGCAGTATTTCCTGGGAAGCGACCGCGAAAAACCTGCTCCATCGCTGCGTCTTGAGACATCCAAAACAGGCCTCCGCCAATCCCTAATTTGCCAAGTTATCCTGTCCGAGGACTAAGGTCACGGAAGTGTTGGCCCAAATCTGCTATTCCTCCTTGGATGTGAAGTTCTCTCACTCTCCGACGATCCAGTTCAGTTCAGTTTAGTTTACTGTCACATGTACACCGAGGTACAGTGAAAAGCTTTTGTTATGTGCTATCCAGTCAGCAGAAAGGCAATACATGATTACGATCGAGCCATTTACTGTGTATAGACACATGATAAGGGAATAAAGAAAACAATCCAAGGGGGAGGGGTAAACGTGCAAACTACAGGTCAGGCAGACGAATATCAAGGATGGGATATTTCACATGTAACACCAGACTGGGATTCCCACCACTGGGATGAACCTAGTGCCTCCGGGAATAAAGGTTTAATTTCCAGGCTACTGCTCCTTGTGTCGTGAGAGAATAAACAGGGGGAAATATTAAAATAACTTTTTTTTAATTATTTGCTTTTGAGCAACTATGTTTAAGTAAGGGGAAAATGGCTGTTTCGATTGACAGTGCAAATACTCTGTGAGGAAGCGACTTGGTGTGAGTACAAGGGAGGAGCAGTTTAAGGAAAGAAGTCAAAAGATGAAATCCCCATGAAAGTAGCTTAGAGAAATAGCATTGGCAAGCTGCCTCATTCATGTCTGCTGGTGATAACTTGGAGGTTGGACCATTGTTCCGCGATTCTCCCTGGCTCCTCTGCTATGTAGTCCAGTGAACATGGATGGGTGAATGGGTGACGTTTTGGGTCGAGACCCTTCTTGAGATTGGGTCAGGGGAAAGGGACACAAGAGATATAGACGGAAATATTGTCTGACCCGCTGAGCTACTGCAGTATTTTGTGTCTTTATTTTGCAACATTGATGACTACTAGATTCAAACGTGCCTCCAGACTACTGTTGATGAATTAGTGACACCGATGTTAACTCCATTGCTGTGACCTCTTTTTCAGTTTGTCCCGTTCCGAGACTATGTCGATCGCTCTGGCAACCACGTCTTGAGTATGGCTCGGCTTGCTAAGGACGTACTAGCGGAAATCCCAGATCAGCTGCTCTCCTACATGAAGGCAAGAGACCTCAAGCCTCGGCCTGCCCCTCCCTCCTACACATCCGCCTCACAACAATCATTCCACACAAGGATCTGAGGACGAACACTCTCTCTTTCATCATTGTACTTATAGACTGCTTTTAATATAATTCCAATTGGAACTTCAGTGTACACGTGTTTGAGAGAGAGATATGGACAGTTGTCGAACTTGCCTCTGTTCCATTGTAGAAATATTGGCCCTATCTATTCCAGCTGCTGATATCATCGTGGTCTTCATGGATGGAAATAACGGACATATATTCGATGAAGTCCATTTATCACTTCCAGTTTATAGCTTGGTTACTCTGTTCTACAAACAGATAAATAATTATGCACTCCTCCTCCAGTTGCCTGTAAATGAGCTTTTGATGTTTACGCAGTGTTCCTGTCATATTAGTTCAGACACCAGTGGCAGCAGTAACCACCATTGATGCTGCATCGTAAAGCTGCCCTCTGCAATCGGTCCTTGACAGAGGCAACTACAACATAGAACATTAGGGAAAGTACAGCACAGGAACGAAAAAAATCATACGAGGTATAGATCGGGTAATCGCACAGAGTCTCTTGCCCAGAGTAGGGGAATCAAGAAGGACACAGGACAAGAAGATCACCCCCTCATTACCCTGCGCTCCTAAAAATAGAATCCTAGCCTGCTCAACCTCTCCCCATAGCTCACGCCCTCCAGTCCTGCAACAGTGCCAGGATAAACTAATCTCATCTGTCCACACATGATCCATCCCCCTCGACAAGGAATATCTTTGTTTCTTTTTGATAAGTTAACATTGATTTTGTATTTCATTGAGATCAATGTGCTGTGCAGAAGGGTGGAACGCCAAGTTTTTTCCACCTGGACTTTAAACCTTACAGACCAATCAATCCCATCTTCAGATACGTTTTGAAAGCAGCAGCTCACGATTCAACCACTAGACAGTCAACATTAGCATTGTACGAGTATCTTGAGATTAATGCAAAAAAATGCCAACCCATGTACACTTCATGAAAGCAATCATTAAGCAGTTCCTTAATCATCTTCCAATCCAGGACACAGAGGGTGGCACAGTGGTGCCGCAGTAGAATCTCTGCCTTACAGCACAAGAGACCCGGATTCGATCCTGACTAACCTGTACAGAGTTTGTATGTTTTCCCTTTGACCACATGGGTTTTCTCCGGGTGCTCTGGTTCCCTCCCGTACACCATAGATGTACAGGTTTGTTGGTTAATTGACTGGTAAAATTGTAAATCGTTCCTAGTGTGTAGGATAGTACTAGTGTACGAGGTGATTGCTGGTCAGTGCCGTCTCGATGGGCCGAAGGGCCTGTTTCTGCGCTGTATCTCTAATGTCCAGAGACGGATAGAATAATGTCAATCTGTAAGAACGAGTTTGAAGAAGGGTCTCGACCCGAAACATCACCTATTCCTTCTCTGCAGAGATGCTGCCTGTCCCGCTGAGTTACTCCAGCTTTTATATGTCTATCTTTGGTTTAAACCAGCATCTGTAGTTCCTTCCAACACAACCCGTGTACAGTTCATGAAAGGATTCACTAGGCAGTTCCTTAATCTTCTTCCAGTCCATCTGCAGCAGGGCTCCCATCAGTGCATTAGCCCGCTATTATCACCACTCACATTGTTGGACCTGGTATTTTTATTGTGTTTCCATTGCCCATACAATCCCTCAAGTCACATTATTATCCCCGATTCAGAAACTATTTCGATAAGCCACGACGAGGTCCCTTTGCCATACATCATGGCATAAGCAACCATTGATGAACCACAAGAGTAATGTTTTTCCCTGAGGTTAGATTGCCATCTAAACCTTCCTGAAAACATCAGCAGTCTCCTGCTACTTAGAACATTCAATGGCAAGTTCCTACATCTAAATGAAAAGAAGCCTTTTTGTGATGAATACATGTGATATAGTTTAGTTTTAGTTTAGTTTAGAGATACAGCGCGGAAACAGGCCCTTTCGCCCACCGAGTCCACACCCACCAGCGATCCCCATACACTAGCACCATCCTACACACTAGGGACAATTTACAGAAGCCAATTAACTTACAAGCCTGTACGTCTTTGGACTGTGGGAGGAAAACGGAGTACTCGGGAAAACCCTCGCAGTCACAGGGAGAACATGCAAACTCCATACAAATAGCACCAGGGTCAGGATCAAACCTGGGTCTCCAGCACTGTAAGGCAGCAGCTCTACCGCTGCGCCTCCATGCTGCTGGTTCTGCGCTATAGCACTCAGTTCAACATCCTGTTAATTTCCCAGGACTCTCTCTAAACGTTATGGTCACATCTCTGTTACCTTAAATTGTGTCCTGTAGCAATCAACATTTTACACCCCAAGACCAACAGGGCAGATAGTGCAGTAGTTTGGTGGGATATTTCCTTCCTCTCATCACCACTCAAAGACTTGCATATTAAGATCTAATGAAAAGCAAATTCGAAGTCTACAATGTCAAATCAGAGAATACTCAGAAGGTTGGGCAGCATCTGTGGATGGATAGCGAATGTAATAGATCGAAAACCAAGAAGCAGTCTGATACCGCTGAATTATTTGTAGTATTTTCTGTTTATACCTCGGATTTTCAGCATCTGCGGAACTTAGTTCTTTTAATCCTATTGCAAAGTAATGTGTTGGAACTCCACTGTGCATCCGTCCATATTGCCTAACTACACTATTATGCATTGAAAGTGTTCTGTAGTAGCTAGCCTGGAATGTGGCTTTTTGGATATTCACGACCTCACTGTAAGGGTGCAATTCCATTGAATATCCACAACCCTGGGGCCGCACTGCTTTGTGAATAGTTGATGTTTCCTGTGGATTTGCGCCACAAGTGAATCTCGCAGAACACTGCTACGTAGCTTCAGAGTCATGGAGTCACGCAACACAGAAACAGGACCTTCGGCCCAACGTGTCCACGCCGACCAAGATATCCCATCTACGCTGGTCCTACCTGCCTGCGTTCAGCCCATAATCCCTCTAGACATCTGGAAGCAACTGTCTTGCCCTGCTGATGAGGCTGATAGTAGTCATCTCTCAAATGGAGAAAAGGATGATTGACCAGGGGAAAAAAAAACTGAAGAAGCCAAGCCCTGCCATTCTGTAATGGAGCACATCAATACAATGCCAACTCGAGGTCATGCCCAATGATATTTGTGTTTTGCATTATGAATCTATTAAAAAAATAAGGGTGGGAGTGACTTTTATAGAAATGTTTTTTCTTTGCCTCCTTTCTTAAAGTCTTTTGACTCATGCTGGTTGATTCATTGGGTCCTTATGAACCTGGAGATTATGATCAGACTCTGCCACCACAGTAAGTCACAGTCATCCTTACCATCTTTCGTATCTACAATGCTTCCCCATGCAAACCTCTAGAATCATAAACAACAAAATCAAAACACACCTCCACCCGTTTGAAAGACCTGAAAACTCTTGTTCCCCAATCGACTAAATATCTACATCTCTTCACGAGTCAAAAGTGTTTAATTGTCATTTGTACCAACACCAAAATAATTAAATTCTTATTTGTAACAGCATAACAGACCTGTAAACGCAATACACGTCGATAATATATTATAAAATAATAATAATTAATTAATAACCACATTATTAGTGCGAAAAATAACTCAAACGCATTAGCGCAACCAAAGACAGTCCGCGTAACTTCATAGTTGAGATTAGTCGTGAGTCATACACCGTGAAACAGGCCCTTCAGCCAAAATTGCCCACACCGCCCAACATATCCCATCTACACTGGTCCAATCTGCGTGTGTTTCAAGAGAGAGCTAGATAGGGCTCTTAAAAAATAGCGGAGTCAGGGGATATGGGGAGAAGGCAGGAACAGGGTACTGATTGGGGATGATCAGCCATGATCACATTGAATGGCGGTGCTGGCTCAAAGGGCCGAATGGCCTACTCCTGCACCTATTGTCTATTGTTTGGCCCATATTCCTCTAAACCTGTCCTATCCATGTATCTGTCTAATAGTTTCTTAAACATTGCAATAGTTCCTGCCTCAACTACCTCCTCTGGCAGCTCGTTCCATACACCCACCAGCATTTGTGTGAAAATGTTACTCCTCAGGTTCCTGTTAAATCTTTCCCCCTTCACCTTAAACCTATGTCCTCTGGATCTCAATTCTGCCACTCTGGGTAAGAGACTGTGTGTCTAATGTGATGTGTAATTTTCAAGAGCTTAATGGTTGTTGGCAAGAAGCTGTTCTTGAACCTGAATCGGGCAAAGATTGCCTGATTGAACTTCATCGGGCAATTTGTTACATTGTGTGCCTTGCATAGTTAAAGTGTTTCCTTGTCAAATAATCACTGAATTGATAATTCACTGCTTGAAAGGTGATTCAGGTGTTAAATTATAACTACAAAAGGCAACATTTTATAGGATTTGTACATCTCCTGTTAAGTTGTTATCAACATTAATTTATTTCATTCAACGTTAAATCATGGAACATTCTGTCTGCTCAGATAGATGAGATGGATGTTCAACTAGTCAAAACAAGGAATTGCAGATGCTGATTAACAAAAAAGGACACAAATTACTGAAGTAACTCAGCGGGCAGGCAGCATCCCTGAAGAACATGGATGGGTGACGTTTCAGGTCGGGACCCTACTTCAATGATCCCAATCCAAATAAGAGTCTAAAGAAGGGCCCCGACGCGAAAAGTCATCTATTCGTGTACGCCAGGGCTGCTGCCTGACCTGCTGAGTCTTTGACTCAGCACTTTGTCTTCAGATCTAAAACTAAATGAAAGTATTTAAAGAGTAGAAGTCCTTCCCTTTGTCAAAAGATGAGAATGTTAATTGGTCATATGAACTGACAACAGAACCATTTGATTCTTACTTCTAGCAGCATAACAGGCCCCTTAAATGCAATACAGATAATAATTAAAAAAAAATTAAATACAATTATAAAAATTCAGTATTCTCCTCATCATTCACATCCCCACCAAAATGATGTTTGCAAAAACATTTGCAAAAATGATGCCACCTCAGAATGCAGCGTTTGCACGTCTGTCCCTAACCAAAAGCAATTGTTTGATATAAGTTTCAGCTACCCAGTAGCTTCTCAGTACCTAGTGTTAAAACTGCTCAGTGTTAAAAGCACAAGTAAAAGCCATATGTTTCCATAAAATATCAAGACCTTATGTGTGCAAGAGCACATAACTATTGAGAGCAATTATACTTAACCAGCCATTGGATATATTATGGAATCACTGGCTTCAGGCAGGGCCTATTTTATTCTCCATCAAGGTCAATAGAGAGTAATATAGGTCTGAGTCTAATGCTATTGTTACACTCGATCGCACCCTGTGGTTTAAACTTAAATTGTGCTCAGAACGACAATTGGTATCATTCCATGACTGGAACGCATGAAATAGTATGACACTCAGTGGAGTCCTGAGAACATGTTGCATTATTAGATCTTTGGATGATCCATTAAACAGAGGGTTCAACTGATTCTTCAGGCAGACCCAACGTCCGACCCGAAATATCGCCAAGCCATGTTCCCCAGAGATGCTGCCTGAGTTACTCCAGCACCGTCTGTCTTCTTTTGCAAACCAGTATCTGCAGTTCCTTGTTTCTACAGGCCCAAAGGCATTCTTAGAGGAAGAGAAGAGAGAGAAGAGAGTTCTGTTCCCTTTTCTCAGCAGATACTACCCAAGGCAGAATGACTGATTACTCATTGCTGTGTGGCTTGTTGCCACACGCAAGTAGTTATCAAGGCTTTTGAATTCATAAGTAATTCATTGGGTGCCAAACACTTGAGATATCTTAAACTAATAAAGAAATGCTGAAATAATTTGGTCGTTCAAGCATCATCTGCGGAGAGAGAAGCCAGTTAATGTTTCAGGGTCGAAGAACCTTTGTCAGAATTAATTCTCGTTACTGTAAGCACAAGATTCCCATTGGGGTAGCAGGATTTAATTGGACTTACCTACACTGCAAGATGTTGAGTAATTTAATGGAGTTACATAGAAACATAGAAAATAGGTGCAGGAGGAGGCCATTCGGCCCTTCGAGCCAGCACCACCATTCAATATGATCATGGCTGATCGTCCACTATCAATAACCCGTACCTGCCTTCTCCCCATATCCCTTGACTCCACTAGCCCCTAGAGCTCTATCCAACTCTCTCTTAAATCCATCCAGTGATTTGGCCTCCAGTGCCCTCTGTGGCAGGGAATTCCATAAATTCACAACTCTCTGAGTAAAAAAGTTTTTTTCTCAGCTCAGTCTTAAATGACCTCCCCTTTATTCTAAGACTGTGGCCCCTGGTTCTGGACTCACCCAACATTGGGAACATTTTTCCTGCATCTAGCTTGTCCAGTTCTCCTATGCTACAATGCCCTTTAGTGCTTGGACTGGATACTTGAATTAATCTTGCTCCACCTATATTATGGGAATCTTACAACTGTAATATCTACTTATCCTGACTTTGAACGGTCTTTAAACTTTTTCATTCTTTGGAGAAAAAGGATGGTCTATGATTAGGAAGTTGCCATTCGCTGACTGCACCACCTTTACGCATGTGATTCTCGATGCATGGCCGTCCGAGGGGGGGGGGGGTGCGTTGGGTGCGACCGCACCCCCTTGTTTTCCCCGAGGAAATTAAAAAATACATTTGCGTCCATCCGCGCCGGCGCAGTGGGGGGAAACTGATGACCAATGACGCAGAAGCGACGCCAAATGACGCCGTCTCTCCGCGCGTGCGCAGTGGGCGGGATCAAATCGGCGCCATTTTCAATGCAGCGCCTCGATGCTCCGGGCCTAGTTTGGGTGAGTGGGGCCGTGGAAACATTGCGTGGCGTTGCGGGTAGGGGGAATCTGTTTGTTTTATATCGGGGGTGTTCAACTACCCGCGAAGGGTCCAATCCGACCCGCGGGATGGTTTGGGGAAAAAAAGGAGTTCCCGTTTCTCCAGGGGGAGTGCATCGGCTCCACCCGCGGCGTCGGAGCCTCGCCAGCGGGTCCGGTCCGCTGCTGGCTGTCGGTGCTGGAGACCGTCTCCCCGCCGCCGGGCGGGAAGCGGGAAGGACTTGTAGATGGTTTATATGCAACCAATAATATAGTTACCTCACTCCCATTAACCCCGCCCAGTTAACATCAATCATAACGCCTTCCCTCAGTAGGAATAATGAGCCTCTGGTTGTTGACGATGCTACCCTGCACGCCTATGGTGGAGAGATTCTAAGGCCTGCGGGGAGGGCCACTTTAACTTGCGTGCTGCAAAAGGCCACAAGAAACCTGGTTTTCTATGTTTTGAACTCTGACTGTGTAACCCAAGTTGGGCAAACCGTGCGTGCCAGGATCTTGGCCTGGTCTCCTTTGACCGCACGGTCCACAAAGTGCAACTTTCGTTTGACCGGTTGCTGAATACCAGGACCTGTTCGACGATGACCTGGGGAAGTTTACCAGTGTCATACCATATTTCCATTGACCCAAATATACAACCCGTGGTCCGCGCACCTCACAGGGTGTCCTCACGCCATGAAGGACAAGGTCGAGGCGATGCTCAACGAGATGGTCGAAAAGGGGGTGCTAGTAGCAGTTAGCGAGCCCACCGATTGGGTTCTCCACCATGGTTGCCACGATTAAGAAAGACAAGAACGAGATACGCGTGTGTATCAACCCGAAGGACTTAAACCTTGCCATCAGGCGACCACATTACCCCATGCGGTCTGTTGAGGATGTGGCGGCAAAGGTCGGGCAAGCCACCATCTTTTCGGTCCTAGACGCTAAGAACTCGTTTTGGCAGGTCCCGTTGGACAAAGCGTCTTCTGACCTGACGACCTTCGCCACACCGTTCGGCAGATTCAAGTTCCTGCGAATGCCATTTCGGCATCAATTCTGCTAGCGAGGTATTCCAGCAGACGATGGAGCAATTATTCGCGCACCTGCCATGTGCCATCATCGTGGATGATATCCTGGTTTACGGGAAAGACCTTGCCGAGCACGACCTGAACCTCCGCCGTGTCCTGGATCGCGCGCGACAGGCGAACCTGAAGCTGAATCCCAAGAAGTGCCGGTTTCGTGTCTCAGAGGTCACGTATGTTGGACATGTTTTCACCCCTAACGGACTAAAGCCCGACCCCTTGAAGGCCGCTGCCATCTCCGAAATGGCAGCCCCCCACCGACGTGCCAGGTCTCGCAACGATTCTTGGGCATGGTGAACTACCTTGGCAAGTTTATACCAAACCTCAGTGAGCTGAGTGCTCCCTGCGGCAGCTGACAAAAAAGGATATCGCCTGGGCCTGGCTCCCATATCACCAGCAGGCTTTTGACCGCCTCAAGTCGAAACTGATTAGCACTCCGACGTTGCGGTTCTTCGACGTGGGTCGCCCCATCACCGTCACCTGTGACGCTTCAAAGTTCGGTCTGGGTGCGGCCTGCCTTCAGTCTGTCGATGGATCGCTGCATCCCGTCTCCTATGCCTCCCGCACCATGACGGACACCGAGCAGCGGTACGCTCAGATCGAGAAAGAGCTGCTCGCGGTGGTGTTCGCCTGCTCCAAGTTCAGAGACTTCCTGTTTCGGCAGCAGATTTACGGTCGAAACCGACACCAGCCACTGGTGACAATCCTGAACAAGCCGATTCACGCTGCCCTGCCAGGCTGCAGCGTATGATGCTGCAGCTCCAGCGCTTCGACTTTGACATAATCTACAAGAAGGGCACCGAGATGCACATTGCGGGACACCCTGTCGCGAGCCCCGCGTACCTCCTGCGCTCGCCACCCCTACGAAACAGAGGACTTGCTCGTACTGGGCGTTAACTTTATTCCCACCAAGCAGCTACAGGTTTTGGCCGAGCACACCGCTGCCGATCCGGCTTTGCAGCAGCTTGCATCGGTGATTAAAGCAGGGTGGCCAACAAAGCGCTCCGCCGCGCCATCTGAAGCACAGCCTTTCTTCCTGGTCCGCGAACGAACTGGTGCTCCAGGATGGCGTTATCGTCAAGGGACATAAAGTTTGTGGTCCCGTCCTCCCTGTTTGACTTTTACTTTTGTGCAGCCCACAGCGGACACCCTGGGGTCGATGCAACGCTTGCCCACGCTCAGTGCCAATTCTATTGGCTGGAATGGCCAAATATATCCGAGACCCGAGTTTCTGCCTGCTCCACGTGCAACAGTCTTGCGCCGCACCAGCAGCGACAGCCCCTGCTGCAAACAGCCCGCCCCTGCTTTGGCCTGGTCCTCGCTGGCTGCCGACATATTCGAGTGGCGTGGTAACCACTACCTTGTCCTGGTCGACTCGTACTCCAACTGGTTCGAAGTGGATTTGCTGACATCCCTCACGTCGGAGATGGTGATCCGCAAGCTGCGGAAACACTTCTCCACTTTTGGGACCCCGGTCAGGCTGCAGACTGACAACGGCAGGCAGTTTACAAGCCGAGAATTCAAAAGCTTTGCCGACAAGTGGAACTTCGTGCATTTCACCAGCAGCCCAGAGTACCCACAGAGCAACGGCCTAGCAGAACGGGCCGTCCGCAGCGCCAAGCTTCTGATGGAACAGGCGCGACTATCCAATTCTGATTTGTATTTGGATCTCCTGAACCTCAGGAATGTTTCCAGGGATCCGGCCATGGGGTCCCCTGCTCAGCGTCTGATGTCCAGAACTACCAGATCCACCGTCCCGATTGCCCAGCGCCAGCTGAAACCTCGGGTGCTGGAGCCCGCCTCCGTGCAGAGGCGATTCAAGAGAAACATGACAGCCAGCGGCGTTCCCAACGATCGGTCGTGCAGACCACTCGATCCTCTTTGCCCGGTACAGGTTTGTTCGTTTGCAGACCGCCAGTGGGCACTACCGTCTGGCCACCGTGGTTGGGGTGGCCGACTCACCTCGTTCGTATCTGGTCGACTGTGAGGGTTCCATCTACCGAAGAAGCCGACAACACCTGCTTGCGGTTAATGAGCCACAGCCGCAGCCCCCCTGGGCCCTATGCCCCTCCACTCTCCTATCAGCAGCCGGCTGCCGCCCCGGCTGGGTGTTCCCTGCATGCCTCGGTCCCGTCGCGGGCGCCTGGTTCCCCTCTGCGCGGGTCCCCTGTTGCCGATCGCGGTTCTCCCTCTCCTGTTTCTCCCACCCCAATGCCCTTCCCTGGTTCCCCGGCTGCCTTGCGTCCTCCTGCTTCTTCTGCTCTTTCGGGGGGAGGGGGAGACATCCGTACGCGCTCGGGCAGGATCAGTAAGCCGCCTGTTCGCTACGGCGATTTTATCGGTTGTCTGTTTAATTCGGTTGTCGTGACAACAATCTGTTTTTTTTTTTTCTAAGGGGAAGGATGTAGATGGTTTATATGCAACCAATAATATAGTTACCTCACTCCCATTAACCCCGCCCAGTTAACATCAATCATAACGCCTTCCCCTCAGTAGGAAAATGTAGCCGGTGCTTGAAGGTGTATGTAATACCCAGTGCTATCATTAAAAGATGTTGTACACTTAAGAGCTTGTAAAGTTTTCATTTACAGGACTAAATCTGAAACCAGTCCTGGCAGCGGCCGTGACCCGACACCAGGCGCTGCCTAGGTCAGGCCCACATCACCCGCCGGTACCTCGCCCCTCGCCCCACGCCGCGGGCTCTCGCCCCCCAACCTCTCCTTTCCCACCTTCCATCGTTTCTGGCCGTAGTGCGGGGTGACGGGGGGTTGGAGTGAATGACGGGCCCCGCACAGCAGCAGCAGTGGGGACGGCGGCTCCACCTCCTCGCGCACCGTGCCAGCCCTCACAGCGGCCGCTGCTTGCCACTCCGCCAACGACGGCCAGCGCTTTCAAAACAACCCCTCCTGCACCGCTCGGCCCCGCACCTTCCTGTTGGCTGGCGGTGGAGGGGTGACGGTGGCGAGGAGTTTCCAACTGCCCCCCCCTTTGGTTGTGGCACTTGGCAGTGGACAGGGACGGCCAAGGCTGCGGGGCGATGATGCCGGTGTTGTCCGAGGAATGCTGACCTTCCTTCCTCACCACCACCTCTGCCCCCCCCTCTCTCTCTTGTACGCCCCCCTCCACCACCTTATCCTGGGACCTCTCCTCTCCACCCCACACTGATCCCTTTCCCCCTCTATTCAGTCCTCACTGACATCCCCTGTGCTCCCCTCCCCATCTACAACCCCCCATCTATTCATCCTGCACTGATCTCCCTATACACCTTGCATTGATTCTCCTGCCACCTCCACATCCCCTACACTCGTCCCCCAATTCATCCTGTACTGACCCCCTTCCCATCCCATCCTGCACTGCTCCCCCCCATTCGTCCTGTACTGAACCCCCATGCATCCTGGCACAGACCCCCCAGATCCACACTGTACTGACCCACCCCCATTCATCCTGTACTGTTCTCCCATCAATCCTGTACTGTTCTCCCATTCATCCTGTACTGATTCCCCCCCTTCCATCCTGTACTGATTCCCCCCCATCCATCCCGTGTTCCCCCACTGACATCTCCCGCACTCTCCCCTCACAATTTTACCTACTCCAACCAGCACACACTAATTGCCCTGCCTCAATCCATCCATTCCGCACCAATTGCCTTCTCAACCCCCCCCCCCCCCGCGTCATCTATCCATCCCGCACATATTCATCCAGCCCCCCCCCCCCGACCCTCCTACACTGGAAATGTCTTCAGAGCGAACTTTGACAATGTTTGTCAAATGTGTTTTAATTCCCATTGTTATTATTTGTTTTAATCCATAAAGATGGATTAATTAAATTGTGAACACATGAAACATTAAAACCGCAGTGTTCAATTGTCACTGCCACCGTTGACACGTTATTATAGAATTTATTTTAACGGTAAATCAATGGAGTATCAGTACTTTAGTTATTTATTGAGCAACATTCACAACTATACGTTGGATTTATCCAGGTTTTACTTCTACAGTCGGACATATACATTCACGAATTTGGTCAGGAGATATTTCAGGTGTAATTTTAATGATAATTCTGAAGTGGGAATAGTGGAAACAGCGTTTTTATCAATATTTTTTTTTAAAATCTGGTGCGTACAAACTGGGTTTGTACAAACTGGTACAAATTGTTGTTCACAACACATTCATTTAATCTGAATGTCTGGTAATGTTTAAACATATTGCCAAAAGAGCATTTGCTGCATTTGATGTCCTTTGGCCATCTCTTGCCACTTAGTGTAATGTTTAACCTGTCAGATGGGTATAGTCGGTTTTAACAGCTATTATCATAAAATGCCTTTAGAAATTTCGTGCAACCTGTATATTTTGTTGTGGATAAATTATGTGGGAAGCGAGAGTATTTATGTGCCAATAGCAATAACGACCCATGCTATGGCCATGTCACGATAATTTTCGGTCCTTCACAGAAAACATCCTTGCATCAATGTGTAGTGTGCATGGTTAAGCATATATGTTACAATGGTCCAGCATTTATTGACACAGGCTGATCATACGCTGAATAATCCAACCACATTTTTGTTTGGAAGTGGAAAGAAATAATAGAATAAGGGAAGTGGGGGGTGGAGGGGAGTTCAGTCTACCCTCACTGAATCCATCCCTGTGAAAAGTTAGAGATGGTGATGGGATCTGGAAGTGGACCAATACATCTGTAAATAAAACTGGACAGACATCTTTTCATTTGCGCAACTGATTTTATTGTATTAATTTTAATATATTAATGTTTATAATCCATGCATTGTTGGAAGAATATTTTACAGCCCACCTGTGGTCCTTAACCCCAACCCTAACACCTCAGGCTCGAGTCCGCAGTGCTCGAAGAAACTGTCTAAGCCCGAGCAGGCTCGGGGGAAGCGGCAGCTGAGGTCGGAGTGCGAGCATCATAATCCGCCTTCACCAACCTGCCGCTTGAGCGGCTCCTTGGGACGACCTGCTGCTGCTTCTCTTGGCGCTGCTGGCGTGGTTACTTGTGCACCCTGCGATGCTGCTGGCGTGGCAACTGGTGCTTCCTGGGGCGCTGCTGGAGTGGTTACTTGTGTACCATTTGGGTGCTGCTCATGAGGTTACTTGTGAACCCTGGAGTGCTGCTCGTGTGGTTACTTGGGCGCCCTGGGGTGCTGCAGCCTCTGTACCCTCTGCTAATTCTCCCCTTCCGACGTTGCTGCTCCTGTTGCCAGCCCCTGCTGCTTGTCGCACTGGCCGCTAGAGCCGGGCAGCAGCCAACGGACCAGGCTGCCAGCTGCCTTGAAACTGCGGGCGCTGCTGGTGGCCGCCACTCCTAGCACAAACTCACACTTCTGCCGGTACATGACCAGCGAGTCTGGTCTGAGCTGCCTTTTGGAGCTAGAGCGACGCACAATGTCAGGCGGGAGCCCCAGCTGCCCGCTCTGCTGGAGGCTGCTGGAGGCCAGGTAAGTCTTCATGCTGCTGTTGGGCCCGCTGCCGCTGCCTTCCTCGGAGGCAGAGCTGCCCAAACGTTTTCACATCTGCAAAGAAGGAAAGACCAGGACTTCCATGAGCAATGACAGGCTGTCTGCAATTGCCTTAATCCACATTCACTATGATTTTGCCCATAACTTGGACAAAGCCTTGACTAGGTTTGTGGAGTTACATTCTTGGAACTGGAATACATGACTTATGGCTAAATGGCAATATATGCAGTGTACACGAGTGCCTGTCGCCTGCATCACTACGCCAGGACTTCCATGAGCAATGACAGGCTGTTTGCACTCGCCTTAATGCACATTCACTATGACTTTGCCCATGACTTGAACAAAGTGGTGAGTAGGTTTGCACAGTTACATTCTTGGAAAACTGAACTATTTCATGTTGAGGTTGATGTGATGTGAGGTTGTTAGGTCAGGAGGACCATTAAAGGTGCACTGCACACACTAACACAGTTCAACAGTAACAGACAATCAAATCAACACACAAAACATTTTCTATAAAAAGGTTTTCTTTACTGCAAAAACTTACAGTATTTTTTTTGCAGTTTTTGCATGCTCCTTTATAACATTTTACATAACATTTTTACAACAGTACAACTTGATTATTAAAACAAGGACAACAATTCTTAACTTTAAAAAAAAATGTATACAACAATTACCCCAAGCATCCCATTCCACCCACTCATTGCTCTTGACTCAAACAAAATTATTTGTGAAATATTGGTCATACATTTGGTGCAAAAGCTCCAAAATAAGGCTCAGAATGCACCAGAGAGCATCTTAAACCCCAGAGCTTTCAGGGCCCTTAAGCGGGCCCTGGAACCTGGATGTGAGGGGCTTCCTGCTTGCGATGTGCACTGTGTGCACATTATTTCACATAACATTTTTGGAATCCTGTCATGCCACCCCCCCCCCCCCCCCCCCTTTTTGAAAAGCTTCATACGGGCCTGCGATGATATATCATCAAGTTTTCATAGCATCCATCTGTATAATTCCTCCTATGACCCATCTGGAACAGAGGGCCTAGGCAGTCAGATAGACAGTTTTCTGCAAGAGAAGACACAATGCAATGAAGAAGGCTTTAGTGTGCTTGTCTTCATCCGTCAGGGCATTGAGTACATGAGTTGGGACATCTTGTTACAGCTGTACAGGATGTTAGTGAGACATCCTGGTGAAATCATGAAGTATTGTGTGCAGTTCTAGACACCTTGCTAGAGGAAGGATGTCATTAATTTGGAAAAGGGGCGGAGAAGATTCACAGGGATGTTGCTGAGACTGGATGGCTTGATCGGCTGGGGAGCACAGGAGGCTGAGGGGTGACCTTATAGAGGTGTATAAAATCATGAAGGGCACAGATAAGATGAATAGTCACAGTTTTCCCAGGGTAGGAGAGTCTAAACATAGAGGGCATAGATTAAAGGTGAGAGGGGAAAGATTTAAAGGGGACCTGAGAGGACAACTTTTTTGCACAGAGGGTGGTAGGTACATGCTCGAGAGTAGTTGCCGCGTATTCAAGGCCTCAGCTAGGTCGCGGTGTATTTTTCAACATGCTGAAAAATGTCCGCGAGTAAAAAAAGGTCGCCATGGAAAAAATCATTTTTTTTTTTACTCGTAGGTTTAGTTGAAGTATGTCGTAGTAGGTAATCGAGGGTAGTCGAAGGTAATCAAAGGTAGTCTAAGGTAGTCATAGATAGTCTTCAATGTAGTCGAAGGGAGATCGAAGGAGGTCATGTTAACTCTCCACTATTCTGTGTCCAATTTTCCCGAAGCTAGTCGAAGCTAGTCTTCAACATAGTCGAAGGAGACCTTCTACATAGTCGAAGGAGGTCTTCAACATGACACTTTTTCAAACTCTCCTAAACTCGCCAATTAGGTTGCCGCAGTGGGACAGCCGCTTTAGTCAGGTGCATGGACAGGAAAGGTTTACAGGGATCAGGTAGGAAATCTTGGACAGCATGGACAAGTAGGGCCGAAGGGTCTGTTTTTGTGCGTATAACACTATGACTGCAGTTCTATAAGGGCAGATAAACTAGCTTGTCCAGTCCTTTTATAATTTTATATGTTTCTATAAGATATCCCCTCATCCTTCTAAACTCCAGTGAATACAAGCCTAGTCTTTTCAATTTTTCCTCATATGACAGTCCCGCCATCCCAGGGATCAATCTCGTGAACCTACGCTGCACTGCCTCAATCACAAGGATGTCCTTCCTCAAATTAGGAAACCAAAACTGTACACAATACTCCAGATGTGGTCTCACCAGAGCCCTATACAACTGCAGAAGAACCTCTTTACTCCTGTACTGAAATCCTCTTGTTATGAAGGCCGACATTCCATTAGCTTTCTTCACTGCCTGCTGTACCTGCACGCCAACTTTCAGTGACCGGTGGACAAGGACGCCCAGGTCTCGCTGTACCTCCCCCTTACCTAACCTAACCCCATTGAGATAATAATCTGCCCCCTTGTTTTTGCCGCCAAAGTGGATAACCTCACATTTATCTATTTAAACTGCGTCTGCCACACTTCTGCTTCTTATTGTTTTGTTGAGATTAAAGCATTTGATCATTTTGGTAGAATTAGTGCTCTTGCAGAATGAAAACAGAAGTGTCTAATGTCATCTGTCCATGTTCTCCAGACATGCTGCCTGACCTGTTGAGTTACTCCAGTACTGTGTCCAAAAAGTATCTAGACATACATTTGAATCACCAAGGCATGGAATGCAATGGACCATGTGTAAATAAATGGGATTGGTATAAATAGGTATAAACGGTCGGCATGGGCCGAAGGGCCTGTTTGTGTGCAGTATGACTCTTCAGCAAAAATCACCATCTTTGCGATGTTAGAAGATGAAATTGGACCTTTTGTGCATACCGTTATTCTCACTGCTACACTACATTGTGCTATGATTACGGGAGGCACCCCTCGGGAACAAGTGCTGAAGAGGGTCATGCAAGGAGAGAGAAGACAGTTTGCGGGACAACCTGATTGGAGGCAATGGCTGCTATGAAACTTTGTGGCCAGTTGCAGCCACAAGGGCGCCTCTTGCATATAGACTCAGTGGGCTATTCTGTGCATTCTGTACTAACTGGGGGATTGTGCTTATGGTGATAGCCTTCTTCAGGCTGAGTCAGGGGAGAGGGAAACTGGAGCTATGGAAGGGTGCAAAGAGAATGTAAGGTGTGAAACAGACAGCTCTGAGGCGGAGCAGCGAGGGAGACTGTTGCAGAACTCTTATCGGAGAGAGGAGGCGAACCTCCTCAAAGCAGGAGATTACGCAG
Source organism: Okamejei kenojei (assembly GCA_035221665.1). Taxonomy (NCBI): domain Eukaryota; kingdom Metazoa; phylum Chordata; class Chondrichthyes; order Rajiformes; family Rajidae; genus Okamejei; species Okamejei kenojei. The sequence goes on from CM069146.1 coordinate 16,989,635, forward strand.
TGGAGCAGACAAGATGTGTGGGAATGAACTGCAGATGCTGGTTTATTCCAAAGATAGACACAAAATGCTGGAGTAACACAGAGGGACAGGCAGCATCTCTGGAGAGAAGGAATGGGTGACGATTCGGGTCGAGACCCTACTTCAGACCGTCAGGGGAAAGGGAAACTGGAAATATGTTGACCACAAGAGGGCACTCAGACCCGTTAAAACGTGAAAGCTTCCAGAAAGGAGAATGAATGGAAGTGGATATAGACACCGTGATCATAGTGCCATCTCCTGCTCGATCTGAATATGGCATCAGCACGACTGACACAGTTTTAACAGGAGTTCCAAAGCTAACATCATCTCTTTACCACTTTTCTCATAGTACCTAACAAGCATAATTTCACATTAATTAGTGTAAAAAGCCTCGCATTAAGGCTTCGGCCCACTGAGCCCGCACCGACCAGCAATCCTCGTACAGAAGGGGAACACATCTGAAGAAGGACCTCGACCCGAAACGTCACCGATTTATTTTCTCCAGAGATGCGGCCTGACCCACTTGGGCGACCTAATCCGCAAGTTTGCCCCCAACTCATACTCACAGCATTGTCGATACGAGGTCGTAGGAGGTCTTCGTAACTCTCCTTCATGCTCGAGAGTGGTCTCCGCGTACTCGAGGCCTCAGCTAGGTCGCGGCATATTTTTCAATATGTTAAAAAATGCCCGCGAGAAAAGAAAAGTCGCCAGGGAAAACGTCGATACTATTTTCTTAGTCGTAGTAGGTCGTAGTAGGTCGGCATGTTAGTTGTAGGTAATCGGGGTAGTCTAAGGTAGTCGTAGATAGCCTTCATCATAGTCGAAGGGAGGTCGAAGCAGATCGAAGGTGGCCGTCTTCACTCTCCACTATTCGGTGTCTAATTTTTCCGAAGTTAGTCGTAGCTAGTCTTCAGCATTGTCGAAGGAGGTCTTCTACATAGTCGAAGGAGGTCTTCAACATGTCATTTTTTCAAACTCTTCTAAACTCGCCAATTAGGTCGCCCAAGTGGGACAGCCCCTTTACTCCAGCATTTTGTGTCTTTCTTCGGTATAAACTAGCATCTGCAGTTCCTTCCTAAACAAATGTATTATTGTTTCTTGGCTCGTTTGAATTGACCTTAGTTTTGGGGGGGATTTTAGTGTGAGGTGACCATACACAAATAATGCAACAGAACACCTCTGTAAAATATACACACCAGGAACTGCAGAGGCTGTTAACAAAGACCCACAGTTCTGGAGTAACTCAGTGGATCAAGTCTGGAGAAAAGGACAGGCAATGTTTCGGGTCAGGACTCTATTGGGATCTTTTTGGTCCAATCCAAAATGTCACCTACCTATGTTCTCCAGAGATGCCCCTTTACCTGCTGCATTACTCCAGCACTTGGTGTCACCTGTGTAAAATTACCTACTCTGTTGAAAAGCTGTCCAATAAACAATGCAACTCAAGAGGAAATCATTTTTGGAGCCTGGGCGGGATTGAACATTAACTTTTTCTATCATTTTCAATGATTCCTTCCCACTGGTTATAAAGCAAATGGGTGGCACAGTGGCACAGCAGTAGAGCCACTGCCTCATAGCTTCAGAGGCCTGGGTTCAATCCTCACTACAGGTGCTGTCTGTGTGGAGTTTGTACGTACTCGCTGTTACTGTGTGGGTTTTCTCTGGGTGCTCCGGTTTCCTCCCACATTCCAAAGACATGCAGGTTTGCAGGGTTAATTGGTCTCTGTAAATTGACCCTGGTGTGAAGGATGCGGAAGTGGGATAAAATAGAACTAGTGTATGGGTGATTAATGGTCTGTGTGGACTTGATGGGCCGAAGGAAATGTTTCTATGTTGTCAACTAAAACAAATAATTTGTTTTAGTAACTGCACAATATTAGATTAAAATTTTACATTTGGCCCATCTGCCTCATGCTGATGCTAATGTTCCTCTGCCTTCCCCACTTCATCTTACCCTGTCAGAATAACCTTTATAGAAACGTCAGATCGTTAGGCGGAAGCCATATGTTTCGTTAGTCCGGTGTAGTTCTCTACAAAAACAATCCATTAATTCCCATTATCCTGGTCCTTCCCCATAGACCTAGAATTCCCTAGTCACTTGGTGCTCTCTAAACTTTATTGATGCAATTCACCTCATCTACTCCCCAGAGTAACACAAGGGAATGCAGATGCTGGAATCTGAAGCAAAAACAAACCGCTGCATGATCGAATCAAGACGGGCAACTATTGTGGGGGGAAAGAAATGTTTAGTTTAATTTAGTTTAGTTTAGTTTATTGTCAAGTCTGCCAAGGTATAGTGAAAGGCATGCCAACCAGTCAACGGAAAGGCTGCATTACAATCCAGCCGATCACAGCGTAGAGATACATGATAAAGGGAATAATATTTAGTGCAAGGTAAAGTCCAGTAAACTGACAATTCCTTTCGCTCGAGAGACAGTCTTCGACCCACTGAGTTCCTCCAGCAGTTTGATTTATACTCCTCACGCCATTACGTTTCATACGCTTAGCACGCTTTAGTAAGAATGTTTCTCCTGACTTCACTTTTGGAGTTATTACCGACTATTTTATATCATAAGTGAGTCTCTTAGGGATGGCACAGTGGTGCACTGGTGCAGCGGTAGATTTGCTGCCTCCCAGCATCAGGCTCCCGGGTTTGAACCTGTACGGGTGCTGTCTGTACGGAGTTTGTGACCGCATGGGGTTTTTTCCAGGTGCTCTGGTTTCCTCCCACATTCCAAAGACGTACAGGTTTGCAGGTTAATTGGCTTCTGTAAATTGTCCCTAGTGTGTAGGATAGTGCTGGTGTACGGGGTATCGCTGGTCGGCATGGACTCGGTGGGCCGAAGGGCCTGTTTCCATGCCGCATCTCTATAAGTCTTACATGTTAACAATATCATATATAACATCCTTCTTCAGTGCATCACTGCAAAGCAACCAGGGTATATATTCGCGACACGAGGAACTGCAGATGCGTGAAACACAAGTGCTGGAGTAACTCAGCGGGTCAGGCAGCATCTGTGGTGGGAAACGATAGGCAACATCTGGAGAAGGGTCCCTTTTCCATTCCACCCACTGACCCGCTGAGTTTCTCCTGCGCTTTGTATTTTAAACCATAACATATAGTTGACCATAGCATGTGCAGCCCCCTCCTGTCTGAAAGTGGTCGACATTTTGTGCGAACAATCTACACTTCGAGGCAGCACTAAGGAAGTTACAATACTGCAGGCCCACTGGGTCAGGCAGCAGAACAACCATTGGGCTGAGGCTACCCCCCTGGCAGCAGGCCCGGATCGCCCGCTGTGGAGCCTGAAGAGGGAAGCTGGCCCACGCTCTTCCCGAGAACCGGAGAGTGCAGGGAGTTGGTGATGCCGGAAGCAGGAATAAAGGGCCGGTAAGTGGATCCGGGGTCTTTGCTTCCGCGTTCTCGTGGTCGTCTGCGGGAAGCACTCCTGGGGAACAACGGCTAGAATGGCCTCCATCCATCTCTCCCTCCCTCCATCTCTCCCTTCATCTCTCTCCCCTCATCTCTCTCCCTCCCTCCATCTCTCCCTTCATCTCTCTCCCCTCATCTCTCTCCCTCTCCATCTCTCTCTCCCTCTCCCACTCAATCTCTCTCCCCTCTCTCTCTCCGTGCATCTCTCTCCCACTCTCTCTCCCTCCATCTCTCTCTCTCTCTCCCCCCCCTCCCCTCTCTCCCCCTCTCTCTCTCCCCCACTTCCATACCTCTCTCTCTCTCTCTCTCGTTCCCTCTCCCTCTTTCTCCCTCCCTCTCTCTCTTTCTTTTCCTTTCCAAGGACTTTGTTCAGCAATTGCATATTACAGCGTTCCAAAAGTACATAAACGTTCAATGGTCACAATTTATCAAGCAGTCATTATAGTACAATGGTGCACTCATTATTGACAATGCTCTCGACACCACGTAATGCCTCCAGCGTCCCCGTGGACACTGCATGCTCCCTCTCCAGTGACACGCGAGCACGGACATAGGCCCGGAAAAGGGCTAGGCAGCCAACTCTGGTGTGACCATCAACTGCCCGCTGCCTGGACCCGCGAATAGCCATCCCAAACAGACAGGGAGATTCCAACTTCCCGATCGGCCCTCCTCACTCCCTGACCTGTGCCCAAACACCAGGACTTAAATGCAGCCAAAACATGAGCAGCCCCTTAAGATATTGGTACAGAGGCAGCAACCTCACACACTCCATCTACACGTGGAACACGCTCTTCCTCGCCGCAGAAATCACAGGCGGCTGGCGAGCCCGTGAACCGACTCAAACGTTTATTGCACGCCACGGCTTTGTACAACATTCTCCACCCCAGGTCCCCGACGTAAAGGGGAACAATTCCCTTGTAGAGAAACCTACACTGGGGACCGCCCCCGCCTTCAGGTGGTTACACGGACCGCCAAGGCGCGTCCGGACAGAAGACGAAGGCAAGGAGGTGCGGAATGTGCAGGAGCATTCTGTACAGTATGCGTCTCTCCACATCACGGAACAGCACGCTGAGCATCTAGGAAAGATCATGTTGTGTGAGGCCTGCGCCAGGGAAATATCCCGGAGCCTGGGCCCGATGAGCAATTCCGGTGTAGCGGGGATAAGCTCAGAGTCACTCCAAGCACACACCTCTCCTCGACACCCGCCATGACAGGGTGAGGACCGGCCACTCCCGCAGCCACAAAACCCCCCTCCCCCCGCGATGGCTGAAGATGACCAAAATCTTCACTCTTAACACATCGCGATAGAAACTAGGCAGACCCCGTATGGCGGGTCGACTGATGCCCGCCGCCGGGAGCCGCGAAACACCCGTTAGGCAACGGCCCCGGCGGAAAAAATACGTGGCAGAGCGTGCCATCTGGGGCGGTGCTCCGCGTACATGTACCTCCGCGCAGTCCTGAGACGGAGATGCCGCCACCTGGACTGGCCGCCTCCCCTAACGGGAGACTCAGAAACTTAGTGCTTCCTCTCTCCCCAACTCTCTCTCTCTCCCTCTCTCTCTCTCCCTCCCTCTCTCTCTCTCCCCATCTCTCCTCCTCTCCCCCTCTCCCTCCAACTCTAACGGTTTCTCTCTCCCCCCAGGGCTGCAGTACCGCGCGGTGGCACCGGGTGTCGCTGCGGCCCCGCGTGCCCGTGCTCAGGCGCGCTCTGGCCTTCTGCTTCCGGTTCCTGCCGGAGCGGCGCGTGGAGCAAGATGTCGGGCCGGGAAGGTGAGGAGCGTCTCCCCCGCGTCCGCGCCCCCACTCACTCACTCACACACAGCCCCTCACACAGCCCAGCCCTCACACACTCCCCACACAGCCCAACCCTCACACTCACACAACCCAGCTCACACACACACACAGCCCGCACACTCACACAGCCCGGCCCTGCCCACCCCTCACACAACCCAGCTCACACAACCCGGCCCACACACTCCCTCTCCCCCTCCATACATGTTTCGTCTTCTCCCTCCGTCCATCTCCCCCTCAGCCCCTCCCTCTGGGCTATGTTTAGGAGCCTCTGCAGATGCTGAAAATGTGAAAAGAAAAGAAGCTGCAGCATCTATGGAAGGAAACACTTTGATCCTTTGGATCAATGACACACGGTCCAATGTTAACGGTTTCTCTTTCCGCAGATGTGGCCTGACTTGAGTGCTCCCTGTATTTTCAAAGTTTGCAGTGATTAGAACTAGATGGATTGTGAATAGGGTGCAGAATGTAAAGAGGCTGGGTATATGGGGATATGTGTTGTGGCTCCAGGTTCTTGTTGAGTAGGAGATGTTATGCCCCATAACCAACCTCTTCAAGCACTTCATCACCATGGACATTAATGCCACTGATCAATATTCATTGAGGCACATCACCTTAAGGCCCTGTCCCACTTTCCCAAGTTACTCATGAACTCTCCTGGGTTTTCCCCTTGATTCAAACTCAGGGAATGTCAGGTAATGTTGGTAGCGAGCTCGTAGGAGCCCGATGGAGTCCGTAGATGTTTCGTAGCGGCTCGTAATGCCAGCCGTGGGAACTCGGGGCATCAGGTAAATCGGAACTTTTTTCAACGTTGAAAAATGTCCACGAGTTCAAAAAATAGCCCCGAGTACCTACGAACGGCTATTACTATAACTCTCCAAGTTTGAAACAAGGGGAAAACTCGGGAGAGTTCGTGAGTAACTCGAGAAAGTGGTACAGGGGCTTTACTCTTCTTGTGCACCAATATCATTGATGCCCTTTTAAATGCAGGTGGGAAAATCAGATGTCTGCAAAACCTCCAGCCATTTGGTCTGCACAGGTTTTATAAACAAGACCAGGTATCCCATCAGGTCCTATTGCATTTCGAGGGTTCTCCCTTCTGAAGGATCTTCTGACATTTCCCTCAGTGACTGGGATTGTAATACCATTGGGAGCTATGGGGGCCCGGGAAGGCACATCAGCGTTCCACCTATCAAAGCGTGCTTGAGATATCACATGAGCTGCTGTCAGATTTTGCCATGTGTGAAGCGATGGCAAGCAAGACCTGCCACAGCTGCCGATCATCCTCCAGTTTGAGTCCCTTTTAGCATTTTTGACGGTCTCTTCAAGGTTGCTTCCGGACGACTTGTATGACTCTGCATCTCCAGACTTGAATGCCCAAGAAACCTCCTGGTTTGTCCAAGGCTTCTGGTTGGGGAACACTCGGATTTTTTACGTGGGAATACACTCCTCCGCACATTTATTTATGAAGTCGGCAATAACTATGGCATAGTCATTCAGGCCCATGGTCGAGTCCTTGGAACATCGCCCAGTCTACTACTGTTTGTGGTGTCAGTAATGACTTGCGCTTTCCTGTTATCTTGTAATTTTGTGTCAAGTTTTTATTTTTCTTGTGCTTTGCAGGAGGCAAGAAAAAGCCATTGAAACAACCGAAAAAATCAAACAAAGAAATGGATGAGGTCTGTACCACAACAGTTTGCAATGTTGCTCAGCGATGTGGACTGTTTTTCAGGAAGGGATGGTGTGGGAGAAGCATTGATAGAGGGGAAGGTGGAGGTAGAAATGGATGGAGGGGGAAAGGGATGGAGGGTGGTGGAAGGGGAAAGGGGGGGGGGGATGGATAGAATAATTTGTCGCATATGGATGTTATACGCAGGACTAGCCACTTTACAGAGACAAAGTTAAGCAGGTTGTTTGTCAAATCTTCGGTTAATCTGAAATACTGTCTTTGTGCCCTTCGCTGCATCCAATTTCCCCCTTTTTCTGCCTGCTAGTTCTTTACAAATATTGAACATTGCCTGAAAAAGTTGTGGCTTGACTAATTCACCTATACCTCCTCCCTCGCGTCTATCCAGGGACCAAAGGCTGTGCCTCCCGGCTAGACGGAGGTTATCGGGCACCTTCTCCAACCTCATCTACTGCATCCGGTATTTCCGATGTGGCCTTAATTACATCAGCGAGACCAAGCATAGACTAGGCAACTGCTTCTCCAAACACCTGCACTCATTCCTCCAAGGCCTGCTGGATATCAGGTTGCTGACCATATCAACTCCCCATCCTGAGTTTTCTGTCCTGGGCCTCCTCCATTACCAGAGGTAGGCCACATTCAAACAGGAGGAACAATGCTTGGGTAGCATACAACCTAATGGTTTGATCATTGATTCCCCAATTCTAGATTACTAATCTACAAACAGTCCCCTTTTTTCCCTTCCCTCCCTCTTTCCTGTGCTCCACATGGATTTGCACTCATTTTTTCCCTTTCCCACTCCCCTTCCACCAATATTCCTTCCTACGGCTTCACAACTCTTCGATCCTTGTCATACTTTTTGTCTCTTTATCTCTGGCCTTTGTCCAGCCATCTGCCAATCAAACCTCCTCCTCAATTATTATTTGCTAGGCTTTGTCCTGCCCCCCCCCTCTCCTAGCTCCCCCCACCCCTACCACAATCTGAAGAAGAGTCCTGAGATGCTCGCCTGACCTGCTGCTTTACTCAAGTACTTGTCTTTTTTGTGTCTGCTTAGCACGCAACAAAAGCTTTCCCCTGTACCTTGGTACATGTGGCAATAAATTAAACTAAACTGCTATCCCTTTGACCGATAGTAGAAGCTTTGGATGTATCTAATGTATAACAATGCACTTCACTCATTTATCTCAATTTTACTGTTGAAGCTTAGAATTTTTTGTACATGATTGGTCTTTGGCATCCGTTGCATTGCACTTCTCTGGGTCACCTCCATGTTCTGGTTATTTCTGCTGGTGGCCAAACCGCTTTCACTGCACTGTTGTGCAAGGATGATTATACACGTTACACAACATTTAGCTTGATATTCATGATTTTTGTTTCCTTAAGTGAAAGAATAAATGAAGCCAAATCAAGATTAATACTTCAGTTGGCATAATTGTATGAAATTGAACAGTTGAGTCAATGTGATCCAAATCCTTCATAAATTCTGATTAACAAAACCTAAATGCTTTTTTTGAAAGTGAAACACAGCATGAATTATCAAGTGGTTTGTGTGGATCCCTGGATGCTTTCGTCTCTTGGTCTGCCTAAAGTACTCTAGTTGCAAAACTGAGGTGCAATTTTACTTTGTTCATCAGTTCAGGTTTATTGAATAGTACTTCATTCTCCACAGGAAGTAAAGCTGCTGCCTCTTGGCTCCAGCTACTTGGCTACAATCCAGACATATAGTGCTGCCTTTACAGAGTATGCCTGTGATCACGTGGGTTTGCTCCAGGTTTTTTTTTCCAGGTCTTAAAGATGTGTTGATAAATAGATTGAGTGTGTTCTATGAATTATAGTGTCACAGCTGGTCATGCTGCTGCCTCACAGCGCCTAACAGTGCCAGAGACTCGGGATCGATCCTGACCTCAGGTGCTACCTGTGTGGAGTTTGCCCGTTCTCCATGTGACGGGAGATTTTCTCCGGGTGCTCTGCTTTCCTCCCACATCTCAAGTGGAAATAGGATAACATAGAACGTGTGAATGGGTGATCATTGGTCGGCGAGGGACTCGGTGGGCCAAAGGGCCTGTTTCCATGCTGTATCTCTAATTAGGTTAAAATAGAAAATAAATTGCTGCTACTATGTAGGTGAATGTTAGAATCTAGGGGGAGTTGATGGGAATGTGTAGACAATAAAATGAGGTTAGAATAAATGGGTGTGTGATTGTTGGTGTGGACTTCGTGGCCTTTTTCGGGTGTCATGTTTTGAGGAGAAGGCAGGAGAATGGGTTTAGGAGGGAGAGATAGATCTGGCCTAATTCTACTCCTATCACTTATGATCTTTTCCATTGTTGTATGACTGCATGAATCCAGATCATCTTTAAGGAATTTGTTGCACGTATTATAACATTTGGCAGAGAACATAGAACAGTACAGCACAGGATCGGGCCATTCAGCCCACAACATTTGTGCCAAACATGATGCCATGTTAAACTGAAGTCATCTGCCTTTTCATGATCCATATCCCTCTATTCCCTGCACTTCCATGTGCCTATGTAAAAGCCTCTTTTAAACGCCCCTATTGTATCTGCCCACACTAACCGGCAATGTGTTCAGCCCCCCAGCACTCTTTGTATTAAACAACCTACACCGCACATCTCCATTAAACTTTACCCCCCTCGGCTATGCCTGAATGTAACTGGGCATGACAGAAGGTGTTCCCTGATGGACATTATGAACCTGTTGTGCTGTATTGTCAGGAGAAATTCCTGTTTTTCTTTTCTCCCTCATTTCAAGCTTGCAGCCAGAGCTCTAGTAGAGAAGGGATTGTGCTTAACCCCAGGGGCATGAGAAGGGCAAATTTAATCGAGGACCCACTGATCGCTTTGCAGTCATGTGCATCATTTGTGTTCGCTAATCCTAAAATAGAGAAACAGGCTTTGGTCACGAGCATAGGGTGGTCAAATGAATGAGTTGATCAGTTGAGTGACCAAAAGCTTGACAAAAGGAGAAGGTGGACATTAAAAGGGAATGTGTAGGAAGGAACTTCAGATGCTGGTTTACACAGAAGATAGGCACAAAAAGCTGGAATAACTCAGCGGGCCAGGCAGCATCTCTGGAGAAAAGGAATAAGATGGGAATGTGTTGGATTTGTGCATGGTTTTAATTTAGCCAGACGGCATTATTCACCGGCACATGCAGTGTGACCTGAAGGGATTTGCCTATCATGATCTCCTCTTGTCTCTGCAGGATGACGTTGCTTTCAAACAGAAGAAGAAGGATGAGCAGAAGAAACTGGATGAGCTGAAGACGAAAGCTGCAGGCAAAGGGCCGCTCGGTGAGTGACGTGACTTTGAAAGTAAACCTCACCGACGGGTTTGGCAGTAAATAATAGTTGAGATTGGTTTGCTGTTCTGGAATGGGCAGAAAACGAATGTGGCCGCTCTCCTGCTCCTGCTGGCTGTAGGGTCTGGTGCCGTGCTGCTGCTCCAGTGTGATCCCAGAGGCAGCTCCTTGTGGCGAGGGGATATATCTGCATGGACAGTCCCGAACTAGTACTGCAGTTAGTGAGGCCTCACTCCAAGCTGACCATCTGTTAAATATTCACATTCACTAGGGAACAACCAACCTTTGATATTCTCTTTACAGGTCAAAAACAAAGCAATTAGAAAGTTGCTGATCCTTATACAAGGATGCATTTAATTCCCAGAACTGATTCTTTAGGCTTGCAGTGTAAAGGTATAAATTATGTTTCGGGTCGGAACCCTTCTTCATCCTTTGAGTCTGAAGAAGGGTTCTGACGTGAACCGTCACCTGTGTCTTTTCTTCAGAGATGCTGCCTGGCCCGCTGAGTTGCTCCAGCACATTGTATTGCCCTTTGGTATAAACCAGCGTCTGCAGTTCCTTCCTAAACATTTAATTTATAGTCCTATTGACTATGGACCATTTTGCATACCAGTTCCTTTCATTCCTGTCCAATTTCTACTCGTGTTCCGATGTGATTTTCTGTAACATGAGTGCCAATATACAGATGTAAGTGTCACTGCTCCTTTTGCTATATTTTTCAGTTCTCATTGTTATTTCTCTTATCCCTTAATGTATTTTACTTCTATATTTCCCTCGATTTATGTTTTTATTGCATTACTCCATCGTCTGTTGAGTGGTTTCTAAATTATGCAGTCCTTTTCAATTTGGCACCTGAGCCAAATTACACCTGAGTTTTGTGGCTTGCATCTCAGCTGCATAAGACAACATCCATATGTTCACACATTCCAGCTACATTCTTAATGAATTACAGAAATGTCTTGCCCTACCCCCTTCTTACATGTTTGACCCCTCCTCCCCAGTCATGGTACATCTGCTAATTTTGGTGTTATTTATCAATTCTTGTGGAACTAACAAACCAGTGCTGCTAAATCAGTCATGTCATGTCTGTTGTCAGAGCATACTTGGAACATTCCTGAGGCAGTGAATATATTCGCAAAATGTTGGAGCAACTCAGCGGGCCAGGCAGCATCTCTGGAGAAAAGGAGTCGGTAAGGTTTGGGTAGGAACCCTTCTTCAGACTCAACCCAAAACGTCACCTCCTTTTCTCCAGAGATGCTGCCTGACCTGCTGAGTTACTCCAGCATATTGTGTCTATTTTAAGTGTAAACTAGCATCTGCAGTTCCTTCCTCCACGCGCAGTGAATATATTGTTTATCGCACTACAGCAAAAGACTTGCATTTCCAGAGCACCTCTTGTGATTTCTGGATGTCCAAAGCAGTTAACAGACATAAGTCAACTTGTGCAAAGCAATTTTTCCTGAATAATATGATAACTTACAAGTGGTATTGAATATTAGCCAGAATAAATAGCTTACTCAACTTTAAAATGGTTCTGTGGGAGTTGCACACTCACATTGATTGGGCTCTTGGTTTAGCGTCTCATTTCAAAGATGCCCTTCCAATGTCATAGAGAGAGTCATAGAGTCTTACAGCATGGAAACAGGCCCTTTGCCCCAACTTGCCAACACCGGCGAACATGTCCCATCTACATTAGTCCCACCTGCCTGCATTTAGCCTATATCCCTCTAAACCTGTCCTATCCATGTACAATGTGCTTAGCATCCAATGTGGAGCTTTCCCCCTCTGTTTCACTGGAGCCTGGATTCATTTTGCTGAAGTCTCTGGAGTAGTGGTTCGGAACAGCACCACATTCTGAATCGGACAAGAATCATTACCTCAGAATCAGCTGTGACTCACATATGCAGCAACATCTTCACAGATCCACAGCTAAAGCACCACCAGCAGAATGTATGTGATGTGATTTGCGTTTACTTTTACAATTTTCCTGCTCAACGTGTAAATGTTGACAAGAGAATGTTAAACATCTGGAGTAAGTGCCTTACGAAAAGCCCAAGCAGTAGAATAAGGCATGAACAACATGGTACTTCATACTGACGGTGTTTTTTTTTGTCTGCAGGTTCTGGAGGCATTAAGAAATCTGGCAAGAAATAACTGATACACTGGAACATCCAAATTAAACCCTATTGAAGCTATAATGTCCATTTATCGTAATAGGGTGGTAACATTTGCTAAGTGTTTTTTTTAATTGTTTGAGCTGCCTATCTTCCCTTGTAAATTGTACATTTGTTTAAAAATCCAATAAAAAATCTTTCCTGATTTTGTTTTTAAGTGCTATTTGTCTGCCGTTTCACTAAAATGTGATTATTTTAAAGACTAAATAGTTATCAGTGCAGTTAAAATTGGTTCTTTATAGCTTGGTTTCAATCCAGAAGCCATTTTATCTTTACAATATCAGGCAGAGGTAATGTCGAGACCTATTTGAGATAAAATAAAACGATAGTGTGGTACATGTAAAAGTGGATAGAGTTACTCTAAGCCTAGTGTAGCATCGAAGGAACTCTATTCCTTGGAGCGCAGGAGGATGATGGGTGATTTTATAGAGGTGTGTAAAATCATGAGAGGAATAGATCGGGTAGATGCACAGAAACTCTTGCCCAGAGTAGGTTTAAGGTGTAGGGGAAAAGATTTAATAGGAATATGAGGGGTAACTTTCCACACGAAGGATGGTGGGGGTATAGAACAAGCTGCCAGAAGAGGTAGGGACGATCCCAACATTTAAGAAACAGACAGGTACATGGATAGGACAGGTTTGGAGGGGATATGGGGCAGATGGGACTAGTGATGATGGGACATGTTGGCCGGTGTGAGCAAGTTGGGCCAAAGGACCTGTTTCCATGCTGTATCACACTAAGACTGAGCATGTCTGTGGTTGCTCATTGTAAACTTTTAAGAGATCTGTTTTGAGAGACTGGACTAAAGTTTGAAACATATTGGCTAGCGGTTAATGCTTTTACATCTGTGTGCCATTGATGTTCACAAAGCCTAGAAATGTGGGAGGGTAGACAAAAACTGGAGAAACTCAGCGGGTGAGGCAGCATCTGTGGAGCGAAGGAATGGATGACATTTCGGGTCGAGACCCTTCTTCAGATGTGGGAGGGGATGGGGCAAGATAAACATTCGGCCCAGAGATGTGCTGCACTTGGTGACTTTGAACATTTGCCGTTGACAGCGTGTTTCTTAATAAAGCAAATAATTTTATCGCAGTACTAGCTGGAAGGTGGTAACGGAAGACACCTCTCTTGAGCATGGATATTTGACAAATACCTTATTGGCCTTTCTTGTTCAACTTTTTCAGTTCAATATTCAAACCTCTGCTGTTCATGTCCTAACCAGTGCGTCAGCCATCACCCATAGTCAGCAATGTTTCATTGGTGACATTTTCATTCTTATCGCTCCATGGTCTCTTCCCTTCCTAGCACTGCAATCTCCAGTCATTGTGCATCCAAAGATAAACACAAAGTTCCGGAGTAACTCAGCGGGCCAGGCAGCATCTTTGCAGAAAAAGAATGGGTTACGTTTCAGGTCAGGATCCTTCTTCAGGAGAAGGTCTGAAGAAGGGTCCTGACCCGAAACGTCACCCATCTTTTTTTCTCCAAAGATGCTGCCTGACCCGCTGAGTTACTCCAGTGCTTTGTATCTTTGGTATAAACCAGCATCTGCAGTTCACTGTTGCTATGTAGATTCATCCAACACGGAAACAGACCCTTCAGCCCAACTTGTCCATGTCGACACAGTGCCCCATCTGTCCACGAAAAATCTTTAGATATCTCTTCACTTCCATTTCTGTCTTTGTGATCACCCTAAATTTAGGCACAATTATTGGTCCCCAGTCTTTCACCTGTCAGGATCCCAAGCTCTGGTATTCCTTCCCTAAACTTCAAACTTTCATTTCAACTTCTTTAAAAGTTGCTTTCTTTCATCTGCCCTAATATACTTCCATATTAGGCTGTCAAACTTTGTTTGATGACTTTACTGCGAAGCGCCTTTGCATGTTTTATGACATTATTGATTCATGTTGAATCAAACAGAAGTAATTTAATGTTTCATTCCCCTTGAATCCAGAGGGGGAAGGAATTCATTGAGAAAGAATAGGGGATACTGGCACATTAAAGTCCAAGTAAGTTTTTACGAGGATTCATGGATTTTGGCTGGAATTTTCCTTTTCAGCTATCCATCCCCTTGTATTTCATTCAACATGAGTTGCTAATAAATCTAATAAAGGCTTGAATAGAAACGTTGGAACATGGGACGGAATGAGCAACCTGCTGCCTTATTGATGCCTTTGAGGGAAGATGGATGTGTAAACAAACAAGGAAAGGTGCCAGAGGTGCAGATAATGTTGCATAAGGGGAGGCTGCAGTGGGGCATAAATCTGGTTTGTGCTGAACAGATCCTGTCGCTGTGTAAATTGTATGTGAAACAGCAGTCATTTCCTATGAAAGGGTTTATTTGTTGAGTTGTAAATGTCTCCCTTGTAGTGCTATATGTCATCCAGCAGATGGTACAGCTGCATCATACAAAACTTAAATCAAATGTTGGCACCTGAAGCAGACTCTGCAGAAAATGTCACCTTTCAAGTAAAAAGTTAAAGTCTGGTGAAGTCTTGCATTTATAGTGAAGAGCGTTTTCTTGTCATATGTCCCGAAACGGAACAATGAAATCGTTACTTGCAGCAGGCACAACAGATATTTAAACATAGTGGGTGGTACAGTGGTAGAGTTGCTGCCTCACAGAGCCAGAGACCTGGGTTTGGTCACGACTACAGGTGCTGTCTTTACAGAGTTTGGTACATTCTATCCATGAATGCGTGGGTCCTCCGGTTTCATCCCACACTCCAAAGACGTACAGGTTTGTTGGTTAATTGGCTTTGTTAAAAATTGTAAATTGTCTCTCGTGTATAGCGTGTGCTAGTGTAACAA
The DNA here is from genome assembly GCA_035221665.1 of Okamejei kenojei. Taxonomy (NCBI): domain Eukaryota; kingdom Metazoa; phylum Chordata; class Chondrichthyes; order Rajiformes; family Rajidae; genus Okamejei; species Okamejei kenojei. The sequence continues at coordinate 17,004,867 of CM069146.1, forward strand.
GGATCGCCGGTTGGTGCGGACTCGGTGGGCCGAAGAGCCTGTTTCCGTGCCAAGACTCTGGGGGGGGGGGGGGACTTTATTCCTTGAAGTGCAGGAGGTTGAGGAGTGACCTTATGGAGATGTATAAAATCACGAGGAGGATAGACAGGGTGCATGCACAGAGTCTTTTACCCAGGGTAGGGGAATCAAAAACAAGAGGACATATGTTTAAGGTGAGAAGGGCAAGATTTAATATAAACCTGAGGGGCAACATTTTCACTCGGTATGGAACAAGCTGCCAGAGAACGTAGTTGAGGCAGATACTATAACATAATTTAAAAGACACTTGGCTAGGAACATGGATAGGACAGGTTTAGAGGAATATGAGCCAAATGCAGGCAAATGGAACCAGCTTAAATGGGCGAAGGGCCTATTTTCGTGCTGTATAACTTTTGACTATTTCGCTAATAAATTCTTCTTGGGTCTTCTGTATCTACTGATTTGGTATTCTGTTTCTTTTAATGTCTAATCTTCCTTCAAAACAAATGTATCAATGCCAGCTTCCCTTGGTTAAGATGAAGTACAGTTATCTGATGACTAGGATCCATTAAATTGATTTCTTCCCACACGGTCTTCCATCAAGTTAAAATCGAGACAAGAAGAAGATAGTCCTATTTTTTGCATTAGAACTACAGACATTGTACATTTTGATGTTTGTTCTGTGGAATGTTTAAGGCTCTTGTGGACATGTAGCAATCACAGTACATAGGAAATGTATCCAACTATAATACATAATACTGATGTAGTCGGGATAGACTCTCCAATACAAATGCTACCTGTTGCCAACTGAACATGAGAAAATCCGGCCATCTGGTCCCTTGGACACTCCAGTCACCACCTCCACCATTTTATATCAAAAAGTCTTGGATTATTGTCGCCTTCCGTGCCGTTTTCCTGCACTGGTTTCTACATCTCTTAAAATTCAAAATGCTATCTTCTAATCTATCTTCTATTTTCAATGTACTGGGATTGTCAGGACTGTCTTATGAGAAGAAAGACTGGATAGACTCAGGGGTATATACTCTCTGGAATTTAGGAGATTAAAGATTAAGGAGAGGGACTATATAGAAATTACCAACAAAATTCGTAAGGGTGGGACAGGCTAGATGCAGTGGAAGATTGTTCCCGAATTTGGGGAAGTCCAGGACAAGGGGACACTAAGCTTAAGGATAAGGGGAAATCCTCTTAAGACCGAGATGGAGAACGACATTTCTTCACTTCAGAGAGTGGTGGAGTCTCTGGGAAACCTCACTGCCCAAGAGGGTAGTTGAGGCCATTCCATCGGCTATATTTAAGAGTGAGTTGTGGATGGTGGCCCTTGTGGCTAACGGGGATCAGAGGGTATGGAGAGAAGGCAGGTACGGGATACTGAGTTTGGATGATTCAGCCATGATCATATTGAATGGCGGTGCAGGCGAATCTGAATGGGCCTGCCAATCTGGCCTACTCCTGCACTTTATTTCTATGTTTATATGTTTTATGATTCGCATCTGAAAATATCCACAGCCATATCCTAGAGCAGCGAATTCTGTGGAATTTGATACCTTCTGAATTAGAAAATCCTTTAACCTCAGTCCTAAAATTCCATTCACAATGTAATAGACTTACCCCTGTCCAACCTTGTAAGAAATTTTTGTATTGTTTCCGAATGTGATCTCATTCTTCAGACCTCGTCAGAATTCAGGCTGATTTGATGCAGCTCATTGTACAGCCCAACCTACCTCACTGTGTAACCGGTCTAGTGAATGCTGCACTGGCTGCACTCTCTCTGTGACAAATAATATCTCGCTTTCTTAGGTAAAGAGGCAAACTGAACACAAATGCTACAGGTGCCATCTCACCAAAAGTGAATGGTGATTCAGTGTGAAACTTCCTTTCTCTTTGTGCTCAAAGCCTTTTAGTGATATTTCCCTATCAGTATTACTTCTTGTATCCAGCAAGTGATTTTCCAGTCTTGAAGATTCCCCTTTTCTTTGAAGTTACTCCAGCATTTTGTGCCTTTTTTGATTATAAACTCCCACTCTCTTATTGGAGACATTTGCGTTGATCCAAACTCAGTGCATCCTCCTCAATATTTTTAGCTTCTGCGAAGTCAAGGAGTCATGTTACTCCCGTGTTTAGCATTGTGTTTGTGTGCCTTTCTTTGATATAAAATAGCACCCTTGTATGTTCCTTGTTATTACTCTCTATGAGAAGCCTTTTGGAGACCTTCGGAGGATCCCAAACTCAGTGCATCTCCTGTTTCCTCCTCTACTATTCTAGTCATATCGATCAAACATGTTTTTCCTTTCATAAACCTGCTCAATCCTGTAATTCTTTACAAAGTGTCCTGTTATTACTTGCCTCATTATGGATTCCAATCTTTTCTGGGGTCATTGAATAGAAGTCAGGAAGTCTTGATGTAGCTCCAAGGACTTGTTTAGGTCGCGTTTGAAATATTGTGTGCCGTTGTGGTCACCCCATTTATAGGAATGCCGTGGAAGTCTTGGAGAGGGTGCAGAGAAGATTTACCAGAATGCTGCCTGGATTAGAGGGTTTCGACTACAGGGAGATTTTGGACAGATGTTTTCTGTTTTCTGTAGAACGTCGCAGGTTGAGAAGAGAGGAGACTTGAAGTATATAAAATTATGTGAGGTATAGATAGGGCAGACATGTCAGACAGTCAGCTTTTTTTCCAGGATGGAAATATTCAACACTAGATGGCATAGCTAAAGGTGACAAGGGGAAAGTAGAAAGGAGATGTGCAAGGCAAGATTTTAACACTGAGAGTGGTGAGTTGGGTGGTGGGCCTGGAGACGCATTGTCCAGGGCGAGGGAGCTTAAGAAGCTTTAGATGACATGTAGATTTGTTAGAAATGGCGGGATATGCCACATGGAGGAATGGAGGGGGGGGCGGATTGACATCTAGGTTTGATGTGTGATCAGTTTAACTTGGCATCATGTTTAGGCACATTCATTGGGGCCGATGGCCTAGATACATGTACTGTTACTGGTGTTTCTATGTGTTCCCTTCCTGTTGACAGGAGCCCAAGGTTTGAATTTGAATCAATGACTCATCTGCAAATCCCCAGCAACTAAAAACCATGAGTTGTCATGTGGTCAGAAAAAATAAAGCCAGTCAATTTACCATTAAAAATTACAAGTCTAGCAAACTCATGCATTTTTTTTTAATGACATTTTAAGGAACACTCAGAACGACAAGGGCTCCAGTCCTTATCTGGTTCAAGCAGTATGCTCACTTTACCCATTGCACAGTATGATGTAACTTGTTATCGTTCAATCCAATTCCTGACCCAGTTCCCAACATTCTCTCTTCTTCTGGACCAGTATTAGTTCGCACCTCAACTAGGGAAGTGGTCACTAATATCAAGCTATATCAATTGTCAAGGGGGGAAAAAAAATGTCACACATTCTGTAGATTAAAATGATGGACATGAAATATTGACCATTCCTGCTCATAGCCATAAGACATATAGAAGCAGAATTAGCCCTTTCCGTCCCATGCGAGCCTGCTCCATTATTCCAATTGGCTGATCCTATTTCCCAACCCACCCCAATCACCTGCCTTCCGCCGGCCTAACCTATGATGTCCTCTATTCAGAAACAATTCAACCTCCGCTTAAAAATTCCCAGTACTTCGCCATCCCCCGCCATGTGGTTAACTGTATTCCCCAGATTTCCACCACCCACAGGACTAAAAGAAATTCCTCCTCGTAGGAACCTGCATCTCATCGAACACCTGGCTCAACAGGTAGAGTTGTTTGCTGCCTTCTCAAGCTCCGCAGCGATCGGGTTATTAAATCTTGACCTCGGATGCGGTCTGCGTGGCCCAGTTTGACGTTCTTCCTGTTGAATCTTCTGAGTGTCCTCTAGGTTGCTCGAGTTTCCACCCACCATCCCGGAGAAGTGTCGGGTTGTGTAGATTAATTGCGTCCCTTCATAAAAGTGCCCTCTTAGTGTGTGGCAGGGATGCGAGAGCAAAGTAGGAAACGTAGAACTAGCTTTGTGTAGATAAGGTGAACTCGATAGTCAAACGTGTGAAACTCTGTAGGCAGAAGGGCCTTTTGATTTTTGTATTTCGAGATAAACATGGGAAACAAGGCCCTTCGGCCACTACGTCCACGCTGAACCATAGGCTCAAATCATCGGTAGTCATCATCCAAAATTCATGTTTATCCCATTCCCTACAAACTATGGGGGGCATTTTACAGAGCCAATTTAACCGACAAACCTGCAGGCACTTCCTTTTGGATGAGGAGGAAACCGGGCACCTGGAAATAAAACTACTTTGAGACACACTGGGAGAAAGTGCCAAACTCCACCACAGACAGCTTGTTTCCATGCTATATCCTCTAAACCCTAACTGAACTCACTACTATCACCACAGTCCCACCCATTTAGTCCTCTCGAAGCCCACACTAATCTTGTCAAGAGAAGGGGTTAAAATTCAATTTATTTTACTATTTCACTTACCTGCTCCTCCGACAGCTCCAGCGCTTCCTGGAAGTTGAAGGGCTTTGCGGAATTTTTTAACAAATCATCCCACCGAGACAATGTTTTCCCATAAATCAACAATCAGTACAAAGGCTGCACCGATATAATTAGGAGGGACAGTGCCTGCAGCACAGTAAAACAGAGAATTCACTGTGGACTTCCCGCACAGCTCAAGAGAAATACTTTGCCTTTACAATAAGGCACATTATGGAGGAAAACATACAGTTAAGGGATTGGATGTGATCTTATCCAAGTTTGATATCTTGTCAGAAGCTTGATTTCATTCAGATTGAGGTTGCAGATCTGATGAAACCTGGATTGTAATATATGAGTTGTGTAAAGTTTGTGATCATCTTTTTGTTCATGATGAATTCAATCTGATGTTTTACACAATGTTGACAGTCTTTATTTGTGTGAGGTTCAAATAGACAATAGACAATAGGGCTAGGAGGTAGGCCAATTTGGCCTTCGGCCAGCACCGCCATTTCAATATGATCATGGCATGATCATCCCCAATCAGTACCCCGTTCCTGCCTTCTCCCCATATCCCCTGACTCTGCTATTTTTAAGAGCCCTATCTAGCTCTTCTTGAAAGGCTCCAGAGAACCTGCCTCCACCGCCCTCTGAAGCAGAGAATTACACAGCCTCACAACTCTCTGTGAGAAATAATGTTTCATCGTCTCCGTTTGAAATGGCTTACCCCCACTTTCAGTCTGTGGGAGGGACCCAACTCGAAACGTCACCCATCCTTTTTCTCCAGAGATGCTGCCTGGCTCGCTGCGTTACTCCAGCAATTTGTGTCTATCTTCTGGGGAAAACAGCTACATTGGACACTGAGGGATGGGCCTTGTGTAATAACCTTTCAAACTTATTGCTGATGGTAATTTTTTGGATTTTGGGAATGAAAAATTGATGCTAAGTTGACGTACTGTAAACCTTATAAGCAAAGGCAATGTTCTGCTTGGTAGATGGAATGATGCTAGATCAATGTCCTGTGTTATATGATTGCAATTTTAACGAATAAAATATACTTTGGGGAGGGGGAAAAAACTGTTCACTCTCTGTTTTGAAGAAACTCTTTACCCCTCCAGCAAACCAAGCTGTGGTATTTCGGGCAGCTGATTTCTCTTGTATGTTTGGAGCTTAGCTCCAAGTCATTGTCCATATCATTCACTGAAGCACACAAGGGAGAATTCCTGTATTAATAACTGCAGGCAGCAAGTCTTTCCCTTCTGTTGTAGATGGATCCCTCACCCCCCATCTCCTCTGTGTCGTAGTTCTGTTCTTGCTCCCTCCAGGTCTCACCTTTCCCTGGTCGCGCCTTCCCCACTTAGCCTCGCCAGACAACATAGCCTCTCCTCAGGCCGTTCCCCGTCCACTTCCAATCGGGATCCCGTCTCGCCACAGGCACATCTTCACTTCCACCCCTTTCTGCCTTTCTGCGGAGACCACTCCCTCGCAACTCCATGGTTCACGTCGTAGCAGCCCGGGAGGATGCAATATCTGTCCTACACTCCTTCCTTCGCCCTCCATCCTGGGACGCCCTGCAATCCTGTATCCATGTTCTCCAGACATTCTGCCTAACTGCTGAGTGACGCCAAGCACTTTGTTGACCTGTTTACATGGCCGGCGTTCTCCCTATTTATAAAACTATAACCAAAGCTTCGTCACTAAAGCTTAATTAGGAGAATAGAGGCTTCACATGTCAAACCTCACCGACAGCATCGGGACATTTCGGTTCCCCATGTGAATATGAGTCCTACCAATCCAACCAGTCTATGAACGCATTGAACAAACCAGAGGCAATTTACAGCAGTAACCTAGAACACGCACATGGACATGTGGTCGCAGCAGAATGTCATTACGGCTTGGCCAGGCGATGCGAGGTCGCAGGATGATGCTGAGTGCGCTGTAAGCTGCGGCCTAATGATGTGCCGTCCCAACATGCTGTCCTTTACCTATATGCTAATTTTGACATAACTCGCAAAGCCTATCACCTATATGTTGTGCCCTCAAAAGCCCTCCTATCCACGACACAGTGAGCAAGCCTCTGTCAACGCTCGCTGAAACGTATAGTAACTATAGAGTGCATGCCTCCCATTTGGAAGGGGTGAACCTAGGAGTCGTGTGAAACTTTCTGAAACTGACATATTTTAGTTTAGTTAGTTTTAGAGGTTATAGCGCATAAATGGGCCTGGGCCTCAGGGTCGACCAGCGATCCCCGTACACTAAACACTATCTACAGATAGGGAGACCAATGTACCGAAGCCATATTTAACCTACAAACTTGCTGGAGAATGGAAACCTCAGGCGGGTGCAGCGAGCAGCTATTCTGAGCGAAGGGATTAGAGCGACGTTTTCGGGTCCGACGTTTCGTTTCGGTCGAGACAATCAACAGGGAAACGAGAGATTAATAGACGTGATTGTGGACGGTTATGTGGAGAGTTAAGTAAACAATGCAAAAAAGTATCGGTGATAAAGGGAACAAGCATTGTAAGCTGTTTGTGGTGTGAAAATGAAGAAGCTAGTGCGACTAGGGTGGGGGAGAGGAAAGATATGCAAAAAAGTCTCGGTGGATAAAGGGAACAAGCCTTGTAAGATGTCTTCCATCAATGGTGAAAGATATGCAAAAAGTAATCGTGTAAAGGGAACAACCATTGTAAGCTGTTTAGTGGTGTGAAAATGAGAACTAGTGCGACTAGGGAGAGATAGAGAATAGAGGGAATGCCAGGGCCCGCGGGATGAGGGAGAGGTGGGGAAGGGGAGGAGACAGCCATAATGAAGTGAGAGAATAGATTCAATATTCGATATTTTAAGGATGCAGACCGGAATATGAGGTGCTGTCTCCTCCAGCTTGCGGTGTTCTCACTCTGACCGTGGCAGGGAAGGAGGAGAGCCCAGACCAGGCGAGAGGGTGGATGTGGTAATGGGAGGGGGAGTGAAAGTGCTTCGGGTTTGTTATTGCGGACCGAGCGGGGTGTTCGGCGAAGCGATCGCCAAGCCTCCGCATGGTCTTTGTATCACCAATATATAAGATCATCTGGCATCTGCAACTGAGCAGCGGATGCAGTAAGAGAGGTGAGAGGTGCAGGTGCAGGTGAACCACTGTCGGAACCTGGAAGGACGGCTTGGCCCCTTGAAAGGGATTGGTGGGGGGAGGATGAGGGAAAAGTATAGCATACTCTAGGGAAAGTGCCCGGGAAGGGGTAGAGGGGTGGAGGGGAGGGAAGAATGGACAAGGAGTTGCGAGAGCGGTCCCTTTGCGAAGGCGAGAAGGCAGACAGGGGGGGAGATGGGAAGAATGGAGGGGTCACGTTGGAGTCGAAATCGAATTTTCTGGACCAGGGGGACTCCTTGCCCTGTTTGCGAGTGGGGGAATGGGGAGAGAGGGCGCTGTAAGACCCTGGTGGGCGAGCGAGCAGTCATCAGCTCAATGAGTGAGGCCGTCCAACATGTATGTAGAACGGAGGGAATTGGGAAGTAGGGTAGGGATGAAGCTTACAGGAAAGCAGGGTGGGAGAAGAGTGGAAGGAACATCCCACCCACCCTTCCGTAAGGACATCCATTCATTCCCAATTCCTCCGTTCTACCCCGCATCTGCTCCCAGGATGAGCGATGAGGTGTTCCACACCAGGTCATCACAAATGGGCAGAGAAAGGGGGATTCCCCTCCCCCACTATTGATGCTTCCGCACCAGGGTCTCCTCCATACCCCGCATCACTGCCCTCCTCCCCAATCCCCCACTCGCAAACTGGGCAAGTCCCCCAAAAAAAAAAAAAAGATAAAAAAAAAAAAAAAAAAAAAAAAAAAATAAAAAAAGAAAAAAAAAAAAAAAAAAAAAGTCCTCACCTTTACCCACAAAAAAAAAAAAAAAAAAAAAAAAAAAAAAAAAAAAAATAAAAAAAAAAAAAAAACAATATCAACTACCTACCCCACCTACCAACCTATCTTCCCCACCACATACCCCCCCCCCACCCCCGATAAGCTATCCGCAGTAAAAAAAAAAAAACACTGCCTTCGCTCCCCTTCCCCCACTCGCAAAACAGGGGCAGAGTCCCCTGGTCCTACCTCTCGTCAGCCGGCAAATTCAACTCTCTGACTCCAACCATCTTACTTCGCCCGGCACTTTCCCTGTGCAAAACTTCCAATAAATACTTGTCGCCTTGGCAACCGCAAGAAATTATACCTTGTTGGCAAGCAGTCCTTCCAGTGGACGGGTGACCTCTCCAAACTACTGCAAGACACGATGCCAGATGATCTATTATTGGTTTGAGACCAAGCCGGAAACGCTGGCCGAGCGCAATCGACCTCCCCGCAACTAACCTTAGTCCCGTGCTCAGGCCTTCGAGGCCAGAGGGAGCAACACGCAAGTGGAGGAACCAAAATTCCGCTTGGGGAGTCTGCATCTATCCTTGGGCTTGGGTTAACCTCGTCTCCACCCCTGTCAAGCCCATCGGGCCCGCATTCCTCTATCTCTATCTCTCCCCCTCCCTAGTCCACCTCTAGTCGCTAGACTTCTCATTTCCACACCACAAACAGTTACAATGCTTGTACATAATCTGTCACTCATTGATCTCTCTCCCCCACCCTATCCCTAGTCCGCCACTAGCTCTCATTTTCACACACAGACGCATAAACACACACTTACAATGGCTTGTTCCCTTTTACTCCCCGATACTTGTTTGGTTCCATATCTCTCCACATCACGTCGTCTATATCTCTCGTTTCCCAATGTACATCCTGAAGAAGGGTCTCGACCCAATTCCATCGCTCCTTAGATGCTGCTGCACCCCTGTTTAGGCTCAGCTTTTGTGTATTTACAGTTCCTTCTTTATAACTTACAAACCTGACGTTGTGGAGTGTGGAGGAGGAAATGCGAAGCGATCCGTAAAACCGATGGCGATAACCGAATGTCTTGCGTGGGTCATTTACTTGACATTTGGCCATATCGCTTCAAAATCCATGCCTATCATATATCTGTCTTTTGAAAGCATGTCATCCCCAAGAGGGTGGCATTAGTGGTGCAGCAGTCGAATCGGTTTCCTAACGGTGTCAGAGGACCCAGGTCGATATGGGACTACGGGTGCTTTGTACAGAGTTTGTTACACGGATCCTGTGCCACTCGCAGGCTTTTCTTCAGGTCGCTTCACCCAGAAGGCTATAAATACTAACTACAGGTCCCAAATAAAAAGAAGTTTTAGGTTCACGCCAGTATCATCACCCTGGTACAGTGGTGCGTTTTAGATGCACAGGTGATTTATAAGATGAAAAGTGGATTTGAAAGCTAAGTGAATATAAAAATGTCCGAAAATGTTCAAGGCTATGTGAAACACTCTGGGACAACCAGGACAATACATACAGCGTCTCTTTGACGCACAATGGAGACTACAAGGTCTAAGTCAGGCTGTATTAGAAAAATATTATGATTCAATGGGTCAACCATTAATTATGGATTGATATTGCGTAGGTTAACAAGATGCCAGCAGTGGGTTGCATGAAATATACTTGCTGCTAGGCTATAGTTTTAATTTAAGGGTGCCTTGGGGAAACATAGTCACGTTGAAAGGTACATTACAGTATTCTAGCCTGGGATTCTTTTTTTTTTTTTTTAAAAGCAATTCCATGAGAAAAAGGTTTTATGATAAACATTAACTTGTATGCTGCCGGTAACTCTTTCGATCTCTTTTAATGCGATGTTGGGCGCGCTAAATGTTACACCTCACCAACAGGCTGAGGTGTAAGTCTCACCTCAGGGCAAAGAGGACTTCACTTCTGACGTACTCAACATCCCGGACCGCATTGTTCGGAAGGAAATGTGCCTGGCCAGTCCTGGGTGGGTGTCCAGGAAATTTAGCGAGGCTGTGGAGCAAGGACTCACACACACCAAACCTTGTGGGGACTCTGCCTAGCTAATCTGGTATATTGGAGGGGGAGTGGGAGGGCTCCTTAGTAAAGAGCCTCAGAAGTAAATAAAAAACTATAACGGGAAGAATGGAGGGATGCAATCTCAGGAGAGCAGTAATAATTTTTCATCATCGTCGTCTCTGTTCTTTTACAGTAGCAAGATGCCTCCAAGATGAATTCACAGGAAAATATACCCCAAAATAAATACATTCTCCACTACCAGTGGAAGAAGATATTAAGATATGTTGAGAAAAAAGGTTGTTGCTCGTTGCAACTTGACAGGAAGCAGAGAGAATTTTGGGTTATCAAATTGCCAGAGCAATAGGACTCGCAATGTGGAACAAATTACATTGGAATGAATAATAATAAGAAATTTAGAGTACGATGGTTCTGGAAGGACGTGGGGTGGACCGAAGGAGATGATCAGAGGCAGAGATGAGTGGGGGATTGAAGTGGTTTGAAGGAAAAAAAGCAATGAAGGAAGTTTATAAAACTGAACTTTGTTTAAATTTAATTGGGATATCCGTTGAATTCATCAAGCAATGATGGCCTTGGAATGAGTGGGGTGGCACAGTGGCGCAGGGAAGCAAGTTTCTCCTATACAGCAAAGCCAAGAGGACCCAGTGGTTTATCCTGACTAAGTAGGGGTGCTGTAGCTCTACACTTAATGTGCCGCATAACCCGGTGACGCATGGGTTTTACTCCAGTTGGCTGCTGTAGCTTTGTCCACATCTCTGAAGTCTGTTACGGTTGTGTAGGAATTTAATTGTTACGCTAAGAATGTTAAAATTCGTCGACTAAAGGGGGGGGTGTATGATAGTGTAAGTGTGCGGGATGATTGTGGTTGGCCGAGGAATCGGTGGGGCCGATAGGGCCCTGTTTGTTCTGCCACTCGCGTCCTGCTAAAGTTATATATAGTTAGGAGGGATTCAGGGAGCAGAGATTTTGAAGCAATTTAATGGAGTTAGTGGATTTATGAGTGGAACCAAGAGTGAATTAGCAACGAGGCTTGTGAATCGCCTGCTAATACGTGGGGGGTGGTGGAGGATGGTAAATGTACCGTGGCCCAAAATGGGCTGACTGTGATCACTATAATGTGAAGCGTTCATTAAGTAGTGCAACGCAACTAATATTTGAAAAAAAAAAACTGTGGCAAATGATTTTTTTTAATATGTCATGTAGGATAGGGAGTAGAATTAGCATTTGGGGCCATCAGAGTCCACTCCACCATTCAATCATGAACTGATCTATTTCCCCTCCTAACCACCATTCTCCTGCCTTCCCCTCCTTACAGTACTATCAGAAAAACAAACTACTAATACAATTATTAATCAATAAGAGTGTGAATTTTATCATGTGTCCCGAATCGTGGCTTGTGAATTTCTGTAAGGCTTCAGTATTAGGTGGAATGTCACACGTGTAGTCACAAGTCTTAAGTTAGTTACTGAAGCCAAGTATGAGGGAGCAGAATAGGGGTACGGTTGAACAGGTTATTATGGACGAACCAGGCAATATATTATGGAGGAAGAAAATAAGTGGTGGTCTTAGCAGAAAATAGTCAATGGACCAAGAGTTCTGAAGTCTCTTTTCTGAGATTATGGAGGGTTGGCGGGGGGGGGGTGGGGGGGGGGGGGGGGGGGAGTTTGCAAGAAAAAAAGCAGGCCTACAAATGGTTACCTATAAAATTGAACTATTCAGGGACAGGGATAGGGATGTGAGCCGGGGGTGTGTGTTTTGAGATACAAAGATTGTAATGGGGTCCCTAAGTCAAAGACTTGAGTATTTAATTAAGTCAAGTTTCAGCAATATTATGAACACCATAGCGGGGCACAGTTGGCACAACTGGTGTAGACTGCTTGCCACACAAGCTTTGAGATCTGGTTCGATGTGACCTAAGTACAGTCTGTTGTGGAGATTTGCAACATTCTTCTCCCCGTGACGCCGACATTTGTGGTCACATCCCAAAGACGAGCGGGTTTTGTGTAGGGTTTAATTGGCATCTGGTAAAACTCCTCCTAGTGTGTAGGGACTGACTGCGGAAGTGAGGGTAACATAGAACTGATAGTGAACGGGGTGATCGAGTGGTTCTCGCTGGGCCTGAAGGTGCCTGTGTTCAATCGTTCAATTCAATTTCAATTTAAGTCAATTCATTTCAATTCAATTTTTAATATCAATTCAATTCAACCTTTTCAAACCCATTAGTAAAAGATTGACTTTCGCAATTAAATATTGGGATGACTGAAAATCACATTTTGTCCCCAATTATAAGACTCTATGATTAGCCCTAGCACAACGATCTAGCTCTCTGTCCTGCGCTCTACCCAGCCCTGCGGATAGTCTAGTTACCTGTCCGTAGGCCCTGGCACGTGCTTAAGGATTTGTGGTGGTGCTCTCTCAGACATCTCACTATCAGCCAGTGGAAAATTGCATCTTCCAGCATGTTGGCCGGATATTTTCTCCGCTCCTTCTCCCGGGACATACTACTTCTACCCGGCATTCAGTGTCCTCAATGTATCATAATGTTCTGCGCGGAAAGGGAGAGCCGTGATGAGCTGAGCGATACAATTAAGTATCTCGCACTCGGCGCTGCCTCGGATTAAATTAACCAGTTAACCCAGAAATAACTGGTCAGAAAATATTATATGAATGATACTTAAATGTGCTGTGTATAACATTTCCTGCTGCTCTGTCTTTTATACACTACACTCATTTACTTCAAAACATTTACTTCAGAAATCGTTGATTCCTCGGGTTGTTAGAGCAGATAATAAACAATATACATTTAAGTGTAATCATGCTAATGCGGTTAACAGTTATTTCCAAGCGCGCGATTGTCTTTTTTTTAATGAACGTGTGAAATTATAAACTGTAATGCTTTCCATTCTACTGCAAGATTTTTTTCCTTCAGACCTTTTTTTATTTTTTTTTTTTTTTTTTATTTTGGTGTCTGCTCTGTTAAGTTCTCTGAACCCAGGCTAAGGTCCAACACACAAAAGCATTTAGCAGGGTCCGACATGCAAACGATCAGGGAATAAAGAGTTCCGATATATAGTGTGAGGCAAATGGCAAGTGAGGGGGGCCTGCTGAACTCTCTTTAGACTTTACTTTAGCTTTAGAGATTACTGACCCTATCGGCCCACCGAGTCCGGATGCCGAAAAAACCAGCTTCACCCGCATACACTAATCACTACACACACACACACACACGGAGAGACAATTTTTTGACAACTACAATAAACCTGTACGTTTTTGGAGTGTGGAAGGAAACTGGAGCACTTGCGCAGTCCCACAGGGAAAAGCACGGGACAATTTTTCACATACAGACTGCACCCTCGTTCAAATGATGCGAAACACAGGTCTCCTCTGCGCCGCTGTTAGGCAGCAAGTTTTACCGTTGTGCTACTGTGGCTGCCCCCATAAATAAAGGTCAATTTCATCTAAAGCTGAACCAATCTGAATTTATGGTTAAGGAGAGGTTTATAATGCTGCAGGAAATGTTTAGAGGGAAATAATGGGACCAAATGGGACCATTCATGAGAATGGGGCATGCTGATTGGCAATGGACGAGTTGGATTCGAAGGCCGGTTTTCCATACTGCATGACTTGCAATTTGTATATTGTCTTTTTAACTCACAAGGACCTAAATTGAAAAGTTAGTCACTGTTACACATCTGATTGCAGCAGCCATTTTGCATTCTTCAATCTTCCTCAATGGCTGTCGGATAATGACCAAATATTCTGTTTTAGTGATTGTGCTGATGGATTCTAAAGAGAATGATGTTTCTCTTTATCATGCCAACACCATAGGATTTTGCACCATGAATAACCTGAGAGAGCAAAGAGAGATTCATTTTTAACATAACGACAACAAATGCTGAAACCACGCAGCCATTCAGCATCTATGAGAAAATATTAACATTCAGGTCTGGTACCCTTCATCCTTTTTTTCAGTTTTCGAGATACAGTGCGGAAACCTGCCCTTCGACCCACCGTCCGTGACAACCTACGATGCCTGTACACTAGCATTACCCTACTCACTGGAGACAATTTACATTTCTACCAAATACAAATCTTTGATGTGTGGGAGGAAACCAGAGCTGCCGGTGAAAACCCACGCGGTCACAGGGAAAACGTACAAACTCTGTACAGACAGCACCTGTAGTCAGGATCGAACCCGGGTCTCTGGCACAGTAAGACAACAACTGTACCACTGTGCTATCCCGCCTGAAATCTTAGTATCTTTTTCTACACATGTCACCTGACCTGTTGAGTGTTTCCAGCATCTTCAGTTTCAGGTTATATTTCCAGCTTCTGCTATTTTTTGATATTCATATTTAACATCTCAGTTGAAAGTCAGAATCACTGGCAATTCAACACTTACTACCACTCATAACTACTTTGGTGTGGCAGCCTAGATTTTAATTTTCATGTGGGATTTGAAACTACATCCTTCTAATTTAGAAACATAAGCACTATCAACTGTGGCAAAGGTCAGATGAGGAATTAGCTCCTAGCTCGGAGGTGATTTGAACAGTGGAAAGTACTTTAAAATCAATGCTGAGGATTAGTGCTAAGCTTTAGGACAACTATCTGTCTGCACATGCTTTATGTCCCTAATTTCCCTGTGTTCATTAGTCTGTCTAAATGCCACTTAGATTTTCTCTCAATTGTTTGGATGTTTGTAATTGAGAAATGACTTTTAAATTGTTAATTATTAATTATTGATTAATAGTTAATTCATAAACTGTAGTTAACTATTACAAATATTTTGGTCATGTCATGTCCTTCCTTTGATTTTTTTGAAGACGTGACCAAAAAGGTTGATGAAGGCACAGCTGTAGATGTTGTGTACATGGACTTCAATAAGGTGTTGGACAAGGTTCCGCATGGTAGGCTGCTCTGGAAGGTTAGATCACAGGGGATCCAAGGAGAGATAGCTGAATGGATAGCAAATTGGCTCCATTGGAGGGAAACAACAGGTAAAGGTGGAAGGTTGCTTCTCAGACTGGATGCCTGTGACTGGTGGTGTGCCTCAGGGTTCGGTGCTGGGCCTGTTACTGTTTGACATCTACATCATACCGGGCAAGATTAGCAAGTTTGCTGATGATACAAAAGTTAGTGGTTTTGCAGATAGTGAAGATGGTTGTAAATGATTGCATCAGGATCTGGATCGATTGACCAGGTGGGCGGAGGAATGGTTGATGGAATTTAATACAGAGTAGTGTGAGGTATTGCATTTTGGGATGTCAAACATGGGCAGGACCTATTTATACAGTGAATGATAGGCCTCTGAGTAGTGTTGTAGTGCAGAGGGATCTAGGAGTACAGGTGCCTTGAAGGTTGAGTCGCAGGTAGATAAGGTGGTCAAAAAGGCTTTTGGCACTTTGGCCTTCATCAGTCAGAGTATTGAGTATAGAAGTTGGGAGGTCATGTTGCAGTTGTATAAGACTTTGGCGAGACTGCATTTCGAATTGTGTCCAGTTCTGGGCACCATGTTATAGGAAAGATATTGTCAAGCTAGAAACGGTTCAGAAAAGATTTATGAGGATGTTGCCAGGACTAGAGGGTGTGAGCTACAGGGAGAGGTTGAGTAGGCTGGGTTTCTATTCCATGGAGTGCAGGAGGGAGGATAAGGGGTGATCTTATAGAGGTGTATAAGATCTTGAGAGGAATAGATTGGGTAGATGCACAGAGACTTTTGCCCAGAGTTGGGGAATCGAGGACCAGAGGACATAGGTTCAAGGTGAAGGGGAAAAGATTTAATAGGAATCCGAGAGGTAACCTTTTCACACAAAGGGTGGTGGGTGTATGGAACAAGCTGCCAGAGGAGGTTGTCGAGGCTGGGACTATCCCATTGTTTAAGAAACAGTTAGACAGGTACATGGATAGGACATGTTTGGAGGGATATGGACCAAGCGCAGGCAAGTGGGACTAGTGTAGCTGGGACATTGTTGGCCGGTGTGGGTGAGTTGGACTGAAGTTATTCCACATTGTATCACTCTATGACTCTATTTGGAATTTTACGTGCAGATTTAACAACTGTGGATATGTTAGCTGGTTGGTCAAATCTTTTTCAGGGATGGCACAGTGAAGCAGCTGGTAGAGCTGCTGCCTCACAGCGCCAGAGACCCAGGTTCGATCCTGACCTTGGGTGCTGTCTGTGTGGAGTTTGCACATTCTCCCTGTGAACATGGGCTTCCTCCTGGTGGTCCGGTTTCCACCCACATCTCAACAGGATGGGCGGGTTTGTAGGTTAATTGGGCCTAGGTAAATTGTCCTGACTGTGTAGGTAGTGGATGTGAATGTGGGATCGTACAGAACTAGTGTGAACGGGTGATCAATGGTCGGCACGGACGCATTGGGTTGAAGGGCCTGTTTCCATGCTGTATCTCTAAAACTATCTTTAAAACTAAAAAGTTCAGTAAGCATTCAGACTCATTCACTTCTTCCACATTTTTGACTTGCCAGACTTATTTGAAAATGGATTAATATTTCTTTATCATCAATCTACTCTCAATACCCCAGAATGAAGAAGTGAAAACAGGTGTTTAGAAATCTTTGCAAAGTAATTGAAAAGAAATAACTGAAATATCACATCTACATAAGTATTTAGACCCTTTACTATGACACTCAAAATTGAGCTTAGGTGCATCCTGTTTCCATTGATTATCCTTGAGATGTTTCCACTACTTGATTGGAGTCCACCAGTGGTAAATTAAATTGATTGGAATTGATTTACTATTTAAGGTCAGTTGACAGTGCACGTCAGTACTTTTCGGTACAAGCTGAAGTTAGAAAAAATATGTTTCTGTACATCTCTGTCCCGTAGGGACTCAGTTAGATGTGTAGATTGAGGTTGACATTTGGGTTAAATAATTTAGGGAAACATGTTTCTGGCTTGTGTGAATGTGGGAGTAAGGGAGACAGTTAAGCATGTTTTCCTAGAATGTAAAAAGTAATAGGGTAGCAAGAAAGGCATTGTTTGCTAAGACTGACAGGATTGGAGTTGAGGCTTTTTCTGATTTATATCTTTGTTTGGGCACAATCAGTGATATCCAGGGCTGTTCTTCAATTCCTGCATGTTCTGTATGTAAGAATTTAGTTCACCTGTGGAGGGCAGTAATATGCTTAGCAGCGTCTACACTGCCGGAATCCTGCACGCAGAGCAAAAACCAAGCTGCAAAGATGAAAGAATTGTCTGTAGACCTCCGAGACAGGATTGTGTCGAGTCCCAGATCTGGGGAAGGGTATAAATCATTTTCTGCAGCATTGCAGGTCCCAAAGAGCACAGTGGCCTCGGTCATTCTTAAATGGAAGAACTTTGGAACCACCAGGACTCTTCATCGAGCTGGCCGCAATCGGGGGAGAAGGGCCTTAGTCAGCGAGGTGACCAAGAACCTGATGGTCACTGACGGAGCTCCAGAGTTCCTCTGTGGAGATGGGAGAACCTTCCAGAAGGACAACTATATCTGCAGCACTCCACCAATCAGGCTTTTATGATTGAGTGGTCATGAGAAACAAGATTCTCTGGTCTGATGAAACCAAGATTGAACTCTTTTGCCTGAATGCCAAGCATCATGTCTGGAGGAAACCAGGCACTGCTCATCACCTGGCCAATACCATACCTACGGTGGCAGCATCATGCTGTGGGGATGTTTTTCAGCGGCAGGAACTGGGAGACTAGTCAGGATCGAGGGAAAGATGAACGGAGCAAAGTACAGAGAGATCCTTGATAAAAACCTGCTCCAGAGCGTTCTGGACCTCAGACTGGGGCGGAGGTTCATCTTCCAACACGACAATGACCCTAAGCACACAGCCAAGGCAACACAGGAGTGGCTTAGTGACAAGTCTGTAAATGTCCTGGAGTGGCCCAGCCAGAGCACGGACTTGAACTCAATCGAACATCTCTGGAGGGACCTGAAGAAAGCTGTGCATCGACTCTCCCCATCCAACCTGACGGAGCTTGAGAGGATCTGCAGAGCAGAATGGGAGAAATTACCCAAATACAGGTGTGCCAAACTTGTAGCGTCATACCCTAGAAAACGTGAGGCTTTAATCGCTGCCAAAGGTGCCTCAACAAAGTACTAAGTAAAGGGTCTGAATACTTATGTAAATGTGATATTTCAGTAGTTTCTTTTTAATTACTTAGCAACATTTTCTAAACACCTGTTTTCGCTTTTTTATTATGGGGTATGTGTGTAGTAGATGTTTAAAAAAAAGAATTTAATCCATTTTAGAATAAGGCTGTAACATAACAAAATGTGGCAAAAGTGAAGGGGTCTGAATACTTTCTGAATGTATCTTCTATCAACAGATGTGCGGAGCTCGTTTTTACACAGAGGATGGTGAGTTCCTGGAATGTGCTCCTGGGTGTAATGGTTGAAGCAGATATGTTGGTGGCCTTGAAAAACTTCTGGATAGGCATTTGGATATGCATGGAATGGAAGGATATGACAGGAACAGGTAAAGAAGTAATGGTCTTGGCATCATGATCGGCACAGATATTGTGGGCCGAAGGGCCTGTTCTTGTGCTGTACTGTTCTATGATCTATATTCTATAGGATTCACCACTGACTACAAATTCAGGGCCTCTGTGTGCTTTCCTGTCTCGTTCGAACCATCCTTATTGGGTTACTGCACATTTTGTTGTAAATTCAGTCTGTCAATTTCCATTCAAGCTGATGGTATCTCCCTGCATTCTACAGCTCGCCTCTTCCCTAATAACCATAAAGCTAGTTTTTGGTATCATCCCCAAATTTGAGTGCCGTTTGTAAGTCCGTTGCAATCAGTCACCAGGCAAAAACTCGGCCAGAGAAGGCAGCAAAGCAAATAATCATTGATCTGTCCTTCATGTCACAAGCTGAGCTACGAGGAAGCTTTGGTGTCCATTTTGAAAAGGAGACATTTCAGAGGCTTCTAAAACAGTAAAAGCTACGTAACGAGTGAACTTTCCAAACACCGTTGTCTTGTCAATGGATTTAAAATACATTTCCTCATACAGGGAATGGGTGACACTCACGATAGACAAGAACAAAGTGCGTGAGGATGTTTGATCTAATATGAGTTGAGTGGTCTACCTGGTGTGTAATTGTCTTGTGAACTACAAGCTGGTAATTGGAACCAGATTTGACTGGTTGGTAATTACCTGCGAGCTGTCAATCTTTGCAAGAAGCAGCGCGCACACAGAGAGAACTAAAGATGAAAATGCCTTGGGGAAGGCTGAGAGCCGTAGTGAGATATCTGAAATGGGGGAAAAAACACACACTGGACGTGAGAGACAAACCGAAGGAAAATAATCACACAGAAAAGAAGGTAAAGCATGAAGAAACAAAGCAAATTAGAGAGAAAGGCACCCCCCTGGTTTTGTCACTAGTTTGTAGGAAAATTAATAGTTTGTCTATATTATAATCTACCTCATTGGAGACCCTCGGACTATCTTTAATCTGACTTATTTGGCACTAAACATTATTCCCTTTATCCTGTATCTGTACTGTCGGTGGCTGGATTGTAATCAGGTTTAGTCTTTCCGCAGAAGATAGGCACAAAATGCTGAGGTAACTCAGCGGGGCAGGCAGCATCTTTGGAGAAAAGGAATAGGTGATGTTTCGGGTTGAAACCCTTCTTTCAACCCTGAAGACGTCTGTAGAAGGGTCTCGACCTGAAACGTATGTCTGAAGAAGGGTCTCCAGAGATACTGCCTGACCCGCTGAGTTACTCTAGCATTTTATGTCTATCTTCAGTATAAATCAGCATTTGCAACTCCTTCCTGCAGACAGTCTTTCCATTGACTAGATAGCACGCAACAAATAGCTTTTCACTCTCCCTGTAGCAAGTGACAATGAACAGTACTAAACTAAACAAGGGAGTGTTCAAACAATTGAATCCCAAGTGGGAGAATGTCTGGTATTATTTTTTTTACATTCCTGCAAGAGTGTAAGTGGAATTGACTTTATGATACATCTGTTGCCTGTACCCTATTTTTGTCTTCATTTATTATTTGAAACTGTTCTGCAATGTCATCTACGGAGAGATGAGAACTCCATTGTTAGCTTGGCTCAAAGGAATCAGAAGTGTTTTGATTAATTTGCCAACATTCCAATTATCCTCCTCATAAATGATTGTTGAACCTTATACCTTGGTTTCTGGTTCAACATATAGTTCTGAGTCCAGAAACATAATGGGGAAAATGGTTTTGAACAAGTTTGTTTTCCCATTTCCTATTCATCAGGATAATGGACTGGAATTTAAAACTGTGACAACAATGTATTCATTGTTAACTATTTAACATTTCGGCATCACAAATGTACATTTAAAATGCATTCTGGAACTATGGACGTTGCGGTCAGTGATATAGTTTCCCATCCACATGGTTAAAACCTGTATCAAGGCAATGGGATTAATGAATCAATAAAAACACTTTTTACAAATATTTTACACATAATAGTTTGCTCTGACAATAACTCAAAATATTATGGATAGAATAGTTTTTGAGGGATATGAGCCAAACACAGGTAGATGGGGCATGTTAGTTGGCATGGGCAAGTTGGGCCGAAGGGCCTGATTCCACTTTGTAGGACTCTGTGTCTATTACTTCATTGACTACTGAAGAGCTAATTAATTTTTAGACATTGTTTTCTGTTTTGTAAACTAGTATCTGGTTCTTGATTCCCGTATCCCAGGAAAAAGACTTTGTGCATTCACACTATGTATTTTCCCATGACTTTATACACCTCTGTATGATCACCCCTCAGCCTTCCAACATAATTAAACTGATTGTGTAGCCACTCTGAGACTGCTGGCAGTCATTATTCAGTCTATTGGCAAAACTATGGTAACATGGCAAGGATAAAAATATAATTGTTGATAGTTAACTTGCATCACATAATTCTGCAATCTGTGCAGTAAAATTAAATCCATAAATGAAACAATCCGGAATAGTTTAGTGTAGTTTAGGTTAGTTTACTTTAGTTTAGAAAAGTTTAGTTTAGTTCAAAAAAACAGCATGGAACAGGCCCTTTAAGCCATCGAGTCAATGCTGCCCAACGCTACCACCAGGGACAATTTTACAGGCCAGTTAACCTACAAACATGCACGTCTTAGTTCTGTCATCTGAGAAAGTATATATTTAAAGATGTAGACTTACCTCTATTTTCCACTTCTCTATGACTTTCATAACAACATCGTAGAGTTCATCAATTTCTTTGACGGCATCCGTAGGTGTTGTGTGTTGAGGAATGAGCACAAAGTCTTGCACCGCTGTTATGACATGAAAGCCCAAACTAATGTTGGTCAATTGTAGAATGGTTCTATGTTACTAGTTCTGTTATCCCACTTTTGCATCTACCTCAACATTCTGTTGAGTTAATCAAGCATTTTGATAACACTTTCACCCATTCATTGTCTCTGCGGCCAAATTTCGTAAAGGTCGCAGAGGGCAACCAGAGCCACGAATAATGGTCAGGGAATCTACTGAATCAAAGTTTTCTGTTGCAAAGAACAATTCATGTTTAAGGCAATCGGGCTTGATATCACACTGATCAGTTAATGCAGGATCTTTGCAGAAACAGGAATTTTTAGTTTTAGTTTAGAGATACGGCGAGGAAACTGGTCCTTCGGCCCACAGAGTCCGTGCCGACCAGCGATCCCCGTTACACTAGCTCTATCCTATACACTAGGGACAATTTTACCATTTTTACCAAAGCCAATTAATCTACAAACCTGTACGTCTTTTTGTATCAAAAAATAATTTATTTAAATACCAACTTAATACAAAAGCCCCCCAAAAAAAACAAAACTGTGGTGACACACCCACCACCGTATTACAGAATCACCAAACTATTCAGACATTAAATTACAAACAATGATGTTACAAATAACACCACCCTCTCTAACACCACCCGGGTGCGGACATAACCCTGTTAAAGGGGCAAGCATTTGGCTCGGGCACCCTGTATGTCTTTGGAATGTGTGCAGGGAGTGGATGAGAAAGTGGGATAACATAAAACTAGTGCGAATGGGTGATTGATGGTTGGCGTGGATTTGGTGGGCCTACGGGCCTGTTTCTTTGTTGTATCTCCTAAGTCAACAAGCCCCTGAGTAAGGTGATAACTGCAGATAACATGCTCAGTGAATCTCCCAGTGCAGTTCAAAATAATCAGGTTTCCAGCTCCTAAAATGTTCAAATAATGACATGGGTATTTAGACTGTGAAATCTTGGAGCCTGACTCAGTCTTTTTATCTTTGAACATTCCCAATGCTATTTAATTGGAAGCATAACTTTCTGAAGCTCGTATGGCACGTTTTGTGCAGGCCTGTCAGACTGCTGATAAAATGCTATCTGGTCAATTTCAACAAACTACATTGTGTCCATACAATGCACAAAAAATAACTATTTAAAAACCAAGTGTAGGAAGGAACAGCAGATGCTGGTTTACGCCGAAGATAGACACAAAATGGTGGTCATTATACTGGGAATACTACAGTCCACCAATGATTTTCCGGCATCCTTGTTTCCAGAGCCTTTCTGGATTATCCATTTTGCTGGAGCGACAGAGGTCACGGCCTCTGAGAGGAATCGAACGGTATTGGAATGGTCCGCCTAGACCGCCAAGGGGCCGAGATACCGGCACGAAAGTGAGAATGGATCTGGTGGCTCCCGCCAGGCCGGAGTTCCGGAGCCCCGGCCGCGGAGGCAAATCCGCCCCGCTGATCAGTCACCGAAGTTCCGATGAGGTCGAGATCGGCCGCCTCACCCATCCTGGGCTCCACATTTTTTTTTGGGGGGGGGGGTGGGGACTTCCGATGGAGATTTCACGTGCGCTTTTGTAAATTTGTCCGGATTAAAGGAAATGCCGGACCACCAGTAGGCAGAAAATTGGTGGTGGACCTGTATCTATAATTTAAAATATGTGCCAGTAATAGGAAGAGGTCTCATGCGAGTAACACTGCATGTCTTGGCCTTATATTTCCATTTGTCCTCCACATCCCTTCATTTCCTTGGAAATTGTCCTGGTTTCTTGGCCTCTCTGCTTATGATGCTGAGGCCACCCACTTGTATATGATTTACAGATATGGTGTAACCAGCATCCCATACATATTTGTGAGACTGCAAGAACCTTTACCTGTGGTTGGTGATTGGAATTGAATCACAAATGGTTCTCTGGAGAAAGCATCTTCATCACCCGGCTGCATATCTTCATATTGAAAGGTTCTCTTCAATTGCACGATATCATCACTGCAAGGAGAATTTATGAATGAATGAGGTCAAATAGTTCCATGGATTAAGCCGTACAGAACTGTAGATTGAAGATATCAGAGTTGATCAAAAAACTGTCTCAGGACAAAAAAAAGACACAATGTTGGAGTAACTCAGCGGGTCTGGCAGCATCTCTGGAGAAAAGGAATAGGTAATGTTTTGGGTCGGAACATCGTCAGCCTTGAAACATCACCCCTTTCTCCAGAGATGCCCAACCTGTTGCCCGACTCCAGCATTTGTCTCAATCTCCGGTATAAACCAGCATCTGCAGTTTCTTCCTACTCAGGAAAAAAAGAGTTTAGCCTGAAGTAAACTTGCAATTAATTACTGTGAAATCACATTACTGGCACATATTTTAAATTACAGATACTATTCCCAGTATAATGACAGTATGAATAGTGGCAATAAAAATCATATCTCCCCAATCACCACTAATGTTGCAGACACTAAGAACTCTAGAATACGAAACAACCACAGTCGTTTATCATTCTCTATCTGTAAATTAGCAAAAAATCCGATATATAACAGGTAACCAAAATTGAAACGCCAGTCTGTTGACACCCCCCCCCAAATAAAAATTGGGACCCCACTCTCTTTCTGTATGTATTTCCTTGAAGCTGAATAAAGTCTACATGTTTCTGCACCATGAAGACTTGAGGAACTGCAGATGCTGATTTACAAAAAAAAAGGTACAAACTGCTCGAGTAACTTGGAGGATCAGGCATCATCTCTGGAGAACATGAAGAGGTGGATTTTTCGGTTGGGACCCCTCTTCAGACTGAAAAAGTGTCCCGACTCAAAGCGTCACCTATTCTTGCAAAATCAATCTGAAGAAGAGTCCTAATCAGAAACATTACCTATTCAGCTGCTCCAATTTCCACCCATATCCCAAAGACATATGTAGTTTAAATGGCCACTGTAACAGCCCCTAGTTTCCAGGTAAAATCTGGGGAACTCGACGTCAATGGGAGGAGAATAAAATGGGTTAGTGTAGGATTAGTGTCTGCTTGTAAGTTGACACAAACTCTGGGCTGAAAGGCCTTCTTCTGTGCTGTATAACTCCACGACTCTACAAGGTGTTGCAAGATGCTTCAGCAACCTTAACAAGAAAGAATAAAGAAGAAATTTGACAGCAAGAGGGGATGAGCTGTGATAATTTTTAAACAAAGAATGATAAAGGTTGTTGACTGTTCTGTCGTTCATGACGCCTGCCGACGTTAGTGGTGTTTGGGGACATTTTACTTTCACTGCCACTATTCATGCATGCCATTGTTCTTGGAATTGTATCTGTGATTTACAATGTGTGCCAGTAATGGGACTCCACATTAATCATTTATTTCAGGCACAAATCTTTCATTCACGAGCACAAGTATAATCAGGTACGAGTGGAGGACTCTGCCCATTAACTTGTCAATCACTGCCTTTACTGCTACTCAAAGAAGGCCTAACTACACTGATCTTCACAGCACAGATAGAACAATACTCTTGTGCATCGTGCAGGGCAATATGCATCGAGTTAAAATGTATTATGAAGTGGGAGGATGCGATTTGTAAGCTCCTTCCAACTCATTTTGAATGCTTTGGGTTGAACCAGCAACCTGGCACACAGGGATGGAATATTGCATGTTTATGATTGTATTCAATCATATGCAACTGATAGAACTGCTGCCTCACAGCGCCAGAGACCCATGCTCGCTCCTGACTATGGGCACTATCTGTGTGGAGTTTGCACATTCTCCCTGTGACCGTGTGGGTTTCCTGCTGATGCTCTGTTTCTTCTCGAATGCCCAAAAAATAGACATTCGCAGTGTTGTGTCATGACATTAATTTTGGCGTGCTGTGTAATTCCATGACACTTGGTAGCAGCAGGGCAAGTGAAGATAATGTTAATGGACATGTGTCGGCCTTCATCATGTTGTGAGAGTGATTTGTGAGTTTACGGAGCTAGGAAGGTCCATACGAAACAGGACCCTGGATAATTAATACGCCCCCCCCCAGAGGTTCATCTTCCGTTAATTTGAGGAACGAGACATTTGCTTGGCTATTGAGGGAGTGCAGCATAAGTTATCACGGTTAATTCGTCCGGAATGGTTGGACTGAGCATATGGGCGAGAAAGAATGGGGCTTGGGCGTGGGCTTTTGTATTGCTGCTGTGAATTTAGAAGGATGAGAGAGGGTGACCTTTATGAGAAAACATATCAGAACAGTTTCTTAGAAAGAAAGATTGGTGGTTTAGATGCAGCGAAATAATGTGTTCTGGATATTGGGGGGAGATCGCAGGAACTCGCCAGAAGAGTTCACAGTTTAAGAAATGTTAAGGGGTAGGGCATTTTAGGACTCAGATGAGAAAAAAAAAGAACAATTCACGCGTTCACTACACCCCCGGACGAATCTGTGTAATTTCTCCTGTGCAGCAGAAGGGCAGTGAGTTAGAAGACCAATTCACTGTGGATGAATTCAACAATAGAGAGAATCTAGATTTAGCTTCTTAGGGCTAACGAGGAATCAAGGGATAAGGGGGCGCTTAATAACGGCGAGAGAACGGGGGGGGAAACTGAGTTGGATGAATCAGCCTTATATGTCATTTGAAGCGCCGAAATGCTGCCTTCTCTCCGGCACCTTATTTGTTACTATAGTTTCTATGAAGGGATTGTGGATTGAGAAGATGTGATGGAGGATATGCATTTGAATCTTTTGATGATAATGAAAGTGATATGATTCGTGGTCTCTGTGGGCCAGAAGGGCCGTGTTTTCTCACATGGCTGCATCTTTCAATATTTCAATGGTCAAGGAAAAATACTTACTTATATTATATGACAAAATGTAAAGTCAAAGTGATTTCGTACGTGAGTCGATAGAGAAAAGTACTTCTAGTTCTCAACTGACAATATATTAAATAGTAAACATTGGTCCACAACCGTCTGTCCACCCCGTCACAACACTACATACTGATCAACTTTCGGCCCCCCCCCCCTCCTGGACCAATGAGAGGAGAGCACTTATCACGGACAACCCCCCCATAGAAAAAAGGCCATTAATCAAATGATGGCCTGATCATCCATATCAGTATCCCGTATGCCGTCTCACATACCTTGCCAGGCCCACAGCACAACCCAACTCACTCTTATATATACAATGAACTGGTTCAAATACTCCAATGTACACTCCAGACTCGCAGACCACCAGGGCATGGGGACCCCTGTGATGGTCCTTCCCCAACGTGTACCAATCTTCCTGCATTCTATGCCTGTCCCATGTCCCCTCCATCCCAAAATTAGGCTATTTGTTTTACATCTGAGATGATTCTGCTTTTCGCTAGCTATGGCTTTCTAAGCAAAGGGTAATCTGGTATCATCAGTGGTGGCTGTCTAGCCATAAACACATTTATTGAACAATTGAATATTTTTGTTTGTATCTCTGTATTCATATAACAAGAGGATTTTCAGTTAGTAGGTTCTTCTGCAGTTGTTGCATGAGGGCTTGGTGAGCCACATCTGGGAATATGGTGTACAGTTTTTTGGTTTTTTTCCCAATCTGAGGATAGGACATCCCTTGTGATTGAGGCAGTCGCAGCAGAAGGTTCCACGAGATTTGGATGCGCCGTGGAAGGATGGCGGATGACTGGTCATATGAGCAAGGATTTGAAATGGGACTAGGCTTGTTATTTCAAACTGTGTTAGTTTGAGAAGGATTGAGGGGGAGATCTCCTTATTAGAAACTATAATAAAATTTATAAAGTACTGGACAAGCTAGATAGATGCTAGATCGAAAAATGTTCCCAATGTTGGGTGAGTCCAGAAACCAGGGGGCCACAGTCTATAGAAATTATGAAGTTGGAGGTCTATTTAAGACTGGAGGTGGAGAAAAAAAAACCTTTTCACCCGAGAGCGCTGTGAATTTGTGGAATTCCCTGGCAAAGAGGCAGCAGTGGAAGTAGTGGAGGCTAATCAAATGGCACTGGATGGGGGATGTTAAGTAGCGAGTTTTAGTATAGAGCTCGTAGGGGCTTAGTGGGAGTGTCCAAGGGAATATAGGGGAGAAGGGCACGGCACTAGGGGTTATTGTTATAGGAAGAGCGACGGCTCAGCGCATCGATCACAACAATGACAAATGGTGGTGGTGCTGGCTCAAAGGCCGAAGGCCGGTTTAATCCTGCAAGCCGCATATATTTGTCTCTCGTTCTACGCCGTATTTACGCTTTTTTAGACTGTCCCCAATGGTTGCTAAGGGCAAGACAAGCCCCCCCCCCCCCCCCCCCCCACATGGACATGGAAAGGGTATAAAGGGTTCATGTAGGACAGAGGGTTGTAGTTGGCATCATTATTATGTGACCACTGGTTGTCTGGCTAAAAATGGATTCTCCAGACAACCACTCGGAATCAGAAGGTGGCAGGGAAATCACGTGTGGTGGACCTGTTATTAGTAAAATCTTGTAGATTAGTCACAAACGCTGAGTACTCTGAACTCCGGCAGGACACAGCGCGAAGAGCATCTCTGGAGCGAGAAGGAATGGTTTTGTAAAATGCTGCATACCCCTGCCTCTTCATGGATTTCTGTTTATAAACTCCCTTGGACTACAATTTGAATGGAAAAAAAGTAAGGTTAAAAAGCATCAGCTATCTTATTACACTCACAGCAAGAATTACATAGATTACCACGTACATTTAGGATGTAGGTAACTTGTTTAGAATAAGGAATGAAAACGGAGTAGACGCTTATAAAATGTGAAGACCAATTAATCTTCGCTACCACTTTTAAGACCCACAATTCGCAATAACTTGAGAGTGTTGACTGGTCATTATTCTTCTGCGTTATATTGTATGAATTGGGTAAAAATGATACTATACAAGGGTGGTATAATTTCTTTTAGATTAGAACTTATTCATCTCTATTTTATATAGAAATGATTAGGCACAAACTGCTGGAGTAGTAACGCGAGCAGGATAGGCAGCATCTCTGGTCTGAGAAGGAATGGGTGACATTTTCGGGGGTCAAGACCCCTTCTTCAGTAGGGTTACTGTCCCATGTTATTAAAAATCTCCTATATCTCACAATAAATTTCTTCAGCTGGTGGCTAGCTAGTTAAGATCGAATTGATCTTCAGTTTGGGAGAGATTCACTCAGAAAATTCTCCAAACCTGCTCTCTCGGCAATGGAACCATAATAAAACTTGTTTACAACAAACCTCCACAAGAAACTTACCATTATTTCATCTCAGCTTCTGATTTTGAAAAATATACAGTCATATTACTTGGCCACTGCCCAACACAGATGTGTTGTCCACATCTCCAATTAAAATGCCGCAATCCAGCTTATCTTACAGCTAGGAGAGAGCACTGACCACTGTCTGGCTATTTTAAGTCGCTCTCTTCTGTATTTTTGTGAAATTCCTTGTCAATTAACACAGGCTATTCTGGTTGACAATTTCACGTGAACTAGGATTGTGCATAGGCTTTGGAGAGAGACTTACCAGAAATGGCTATCTTAATTTGGGGGTTTTGGACACCAAGGAAGCATTGTGAAAAACATGTAAGCCAATCGTTCACAGTGTGGAAATCAAGACTCAGTACGCAACAAGACCTATAAACTATAATAGGCTCTCTGGTTAAAGGGGTTGTGTTGATAGAGTGGCATATGGGGGGGGGGAGAGAGTGAACTATTGACCAGTACCACCATAGGCTTCATTTAGTGTCTACCTGAGTGTAGTTACAGATGGATAATGAATCGCGACCCTGCAATAAACATCTCAATTCCAGTCAGACAGGGAATCTGCGCAGAATGATGGTTTAATTCTGAAGAAAAAAAAAAAATAGACACAAAATGCATGGAGTAAACTCAGAATAGTAGGAGGTCAGGCAGTGTCTGCTGGGGAGAAAAAGGAATAAGGTGACGAATTTCTCATTTGGAACCCTTTTCAGACAGAAATAGATTAAATAAAAACAGTTCAAGCCAATTCCAATTAAATGTGGAATTGCTGTCGAGGAGGTAGGGCTCCTTCTTAGACATACATTAGAAAATTAACAGGAGGAAGCCAAAACTTTGGGAGTAAAGATTGTATGATTCCTCTATGAATGCTTATTTCACTTATCTCTCTCTGAATGATCCGTCTATACTGGTCTATGGTTAACTTCAAGTGGGAATTGGAAACATCCTAATTTGTAATTTAATGAAGAGTAAAGAGCCGGCAGGGGCTACCTGAACATGAACGAACTCACAAAGAAACTTCAAACTGCAACTGCCTTGGTTGCAATATGGACATTGGGCTTTTGTTTTGGTTTTTGCCACTTACTTACAGTATGTTTTCTTTTTTATTGAGATTGAAATGTGTTTTATGTTTGTTATATTATATTATCTATTGAGGTCTACTAATGTTTACCAACCATGATTACATGCCCAACTGGTGCCACTCGTTAAGATATGTCATTGTTCTTTTGTTGTGGTTTACGAAAACTGAGACGTAATAAACACTTAACTGATCTTGACTCTGAGATCCACACTAAGAGTAAGAGAGTGTCAGACAGCGATGGGAAATACAGGCCCCTTCGCCTCCGGCCTAACTTGCCACACCCCAACCCCTAACATGTCCCATCTACACTAGTGCAACCTGTCCATGTTTGGGCCAGATAATCCTCTCAATCAATCTGTCCGGTATTACATGTTACCTGTCTAGTAAATGTGTTTTCTAAAATGTTGTTATATAGTGACCTTGCCTAACTTCCGTCCGTCCCAGTAGCTATACTATACACCTCTCGTAGAATTCATCTGTTAAGTCTATCTTTCCCCTAACTGGAGGTACACCTATAAACCTTTTAGTGTCACCTCTGTCTTTCAGTATGCCCTTCGCAGAGCTGGGCAAGATCTTAATGATCTGTTTGAGATTTACTGTATCTATTCGTCTCATAGCTTGTGTTACAACTATGGATAATTATTGAGATTTCGCAGACACCAAGGTCTTTTTAAACACGAGATGAGAATTTATATGATGAAGTAATATATTTATTAGTTGGGCTTGCAGATACAGTTTTGCAGTGGTTTGTGACAGGTAGCTCCTGA
Organism: Okamejei kenojei; assembly: GCA_035221665.1. Lineage (NCBI taxonomy): Eukaryota > Metazoa > Chordata > Chondrichthyes > Rajiformes > Rajidae > Okamejei > Okamejei kenojei. Next base: position 17,035,612 of record CM069146.1, read on the forward strand.
CAGACAACAGACGGCCTCTCTGGCTTTAATCTAGAATAGAGACATACTGATACGTATATAGTCAGAAATTGAGGGATAATCACATATGAGATTGAAAGATTCCACTCCTTGTTGCTAAACCTTCTTAGGTGTTGGCAACAGGCACAGCAGCTAATGGCAGGCACATAACCCAAAGATTAAGCACACATTTCATTTCCCATCACTAGATAAATCCAAATGCAAAGCTTGTTCTACAGATGCCTAGTGATAGTCTATTACAGGGTCCATATCACATATTATTGTCTCTGTCTAAACCTTTCAGACTTTACATATTAGGACGCCTTTAAGATACGAAGCCCTGGAGAAAACTGGTTCACTGTCGGCCCAGTAAGTACTGTATCGTTCCCAGCAAAACACCAGAACACTCAATTATCTATCCTACACTTTTATCGGAACAATTTACAATTTTTACTGATGCCAATTAACCTTGCGTGTGTCTTTGGAAGAACTGATAAACTATTTCTCATCTTATTTGCGTCTAAATCAAAGAGATTTGTGAATTCAGCTCGCGCTGTGCAAAGTGACTGTTGTCTGAGGAAAAGTGTTAAAAAAGCAGCTTTTGGTACACGTCGCGCTTGTAAAAGTGCATTTAAGATATCGTACATTACTAGTACGCTTTTGTTGTGTGAAATGCATTGCATTGCAGAAACAATTCCTATCAAACATAGGACCCACTTTACAGAGTTCTGTTCACTAACTGCTGCTCACCAGCGTGCCAGTCCATTTTACCCCCCCCACCACAAAGATACTGACCCCCCATGAAATTTGGATGATCAGCCATGATCATATAGTGAATGCAGTGCTTGGCTACAAAGTGGCTAGAAATGGTACCTATCCATACGCCATATCTGTTGCCCATCAAACTGGGTGAGTAAATGACGCTGGTGTTTTTTGCCTTTGTTGCAAATTCTAATGACAGCGATTGTTTTTGTGGATCACCAGATAGCTAGTTCCACAAAAGGTGCAGGGCTGAATGGGTGATTTTTTTGCCCCCTCTTATGTGCATTGCTGTTGAAAATTTTCATTAATGAATTGTGATATTGCCTAGTCTAGCTTATCCCTCGGTAGCGACAGGCCTTAAAACGTTAACAATTCTAATCTCCGACTCTGAAATAGGCAGCGTTACAGCACGTACAAATGTTCGTTGAGGCCTTGTCAATCCCCTTGTCAATTGTCACTTCTTCTGGAATGGATCGTTGCGCGTGTTTTCCTGAATAGTATGTCGTGACAGCACTTCATCATTTTCATTTCTTAGTTCAAGCCTTTTAAAAATATGTAATTGGAGAAAACAAATAAAAATTGAATTGATAGTCAAGGGAGCAAGTCTCAATTGGAGCCAAAATAGGGCCCATGTGTGATGTCTGTGTTGTCTGACTCAATGCTATTGAGTTTTATTTTTTTAACAATGATAAATGCTCGTGCCAGTTTGCTCAGACTAATTGATCAGACCTGCTCTAATTATTAAATTAACTCGATAGTAATCTCTAGAACGATCCGGTTCTTCAGGGCGTCTTTCTCTTTCCATAAATGCTACATTAAATTGGAGACATTTCTCTCAATTTTTAGCTTTCCAGAAATTCTCCTTGTTTACTCTAATTGAAATAATTCAGCAGTGTGGAGCAGTTCAGCGTTTCTTTCAGTTCAAGTAAACTGTTTTGCAATATCACATGAATCTTTAATCCAAGGCAGTGAAACAAGTAAATAGCTAGCATCCGATGCCAGAGCCTTTCTGTAACATGACAGATTTAAACGGTATGTAGTCATAATTGTCGCCGGCATTGAGATAACAGTAGTAAAAAAAAAACCATTGTTTCACAGTACTTATCCACGGCAGAATCACAACAATTGGTGAAACAGAGCAGAGTGCAGTTATAAGCAGAAAGATATGGAAAAAGGGTCGACCCGAAACGTCGCCTATCTACTTCGATGCTGCAGCACCAGCTCCGCTGATCCAGCCATTTTGTTGGCAATTATAATGTTTGGAGCCACAGTGAATAAATGAAAGATGTAGATGAAAAAACTGTGCAGGCAGCTAATGATGTTATGAATTGGAATATTGCGCGATTCATCCAGCATATCGAGCTTTGTCCTCTCCACCGACCTGTAACACATGCTTCTCAGACCAGATGGAAGGGATGTTTTCCTCCTGACCAAACTTTCTCCCTCAATCATTTATGCAAAGGAGTTGAGTAGTGAAATGCTGGTTGTAACTCAGCAGGTCCGTGCAGCATCTCTTGGAGAAAAGAAAATGGGGTGACGTCTTCAGACTCTGAAAGATGTCTGAAGAAGGGTCTCAACCCGAACACATTCGCTCTGTTCCTTTCTCCGGAATGCGGCCGCTAGCGACACTGAGTATGCTCTCACCTCGCATTTTAATGCCCCAAGCTTCGGGCGTAAAAACCAGCGTATTTTGTAGCTCACTTCAATACACAGTCTTTCCACTGACTAGATAGCATTTGCAACAACTGTTTCACTGTACCATGGGTACACAAGCAGATATCAGATACCACCACACCATCCTACACATCCTAGGGACAATTTACGCATAGAAGACCAATTAACCCACAATACGTATAGTCTTTGGAATGTGGGGAAAACCTTGAGGAACCTGGAGCACTGGGAGAAATACCATTGTTATCCACAGGCGAGAAGTGCTACACACACCGGTACAGACAGCAAGGATCACAACTGTGTCTCATGGGCTGCTGTTAAGCAGCAACTCGCTATCAGTTTGTTCCCACTGTGTACAACTGTTCTCTGCTATCTGCAGTTTATTTTACAAATTAACGTTAATCTTTCTTTTGTTTAAATCTGTTGTTTGGAAGAAAATTTACAGCGATGATTAACTATTGGTATGTATTGTTTAGGTGCAGTATTAAAGCAAACTACTAGTTATAATAGTGCTTCAGCATATTTCATAGGGCTGTATTATTTTAATTTGGACTCCTTTGATGATTGGATCAAGTACAGTGGATTAGTTGCCAAACTGGGGTTTTTTTTCAACCCTGCCATCAGAACAATTGATATCTCTCCTCGTCGATCTCTGCTCATTCTCTGGGTTTCCATGTCTCCAGATTCCAACGTTGAAAATTGCACTTCTTACTATTCATAATCCTGTATTCCATGAAGATATAAGCAAATTTTAATTGCCATCATCAGCGTACTTAGATGCTCCTTTGAGTTTGAAATGTTTCCGCAATGTTGTTCAGTACTCAACTCACCGATATAAATGAAAGAGATATTGTCTCCTTGTACCTACCCTCGCCGCTAAGCGGTTAGCTTAGTATGGAGGAGTATTGATTTGTAGCATGGTGTCTCTCTGTAGAAATAGAGAAAGAAAGAACGAAAAATTAAAGGCAAAGTGTTGCAAGTCTATTCTTGAGATAGACATAAAGTGCGTGAGTAACTCAGCAGGTCAGGCACCAGCTCTGCAGAGAGTGATTAGGTGGCGTTTCGGGTCTGGATCCTTCTTCATACTGAGAGCAGGGGATGGTTAGGGGAAGAAGAGCTGGAGGTGAGAAAAGTCCAGGACGGAGTTGGTAACACTCTTGGCATTGGTTTATTATTGCGCCGTGTACCACGATACAGTGAAAAACGTTATTTTGCGTGATATATATCCCTGGAAAATCATGACATGTGAGTACAACAAGTAGTGCAAAAGGGAAAATAAATAGAGTGTAGAATATGTGTAGAAAGGAACTGCAGATGCTGGTTTATACCAAAGATAGACAGAAAATGCTGGAGTAACTCAGCAGCTCAGGCAGCACCTCTGGAGAAAAAGGATGGGTGATGTTTCGGGTTGGGACTGAAGTTTGAAGAATGGTCCCGATCCAAAATGTCACCCATCCTTTTTCTCCAGTGGTGCTACCTGACATACTGAGTTACCCAGCACTTACTGCCTATCAGAGTGTAGAATAGGGCGGCACAGTGGCGCAGTGTACTACAGCGCCAGAGACCCGCGCCCCAGGTTCGGTCCTGACTACGGATGCCGTCTGTACGGAGTTTGTACGTTCTCAACGTTACCTGTGTGGGTTTTCACCGTGATCTTTGGTTTCCTCTCACACTCCAAAGACGTACGGGTTTGTAGGTTAATTGGCTTGGTGTGTGTAAAACGTAAATTTGTTCCTCAGTGTAGATGTAGGCTGGTGTCGGGTGGTGGTGGGGATCGCTGCCTGGTGTGGTAATGACCCCCGACCCGGTGGGCAGAAGGAAGGGGCCGTGGTTTCCCCCACTTGTTGTATCTCTAAAACTAAAAATAAACCTTATAAAATATTAGTGTCACAGACAGCAGATACAGAGAAAGTATAGATGTAAAAAAGATGTGCCAAGGGCCACAGCAAGAGAATACATTCATAGAGAAAAAAAATCAGGGATACAACCACCTTAGCATATGAGCTAGCAACTGGAGAAGAGAGCCATATTTTGAAATCTGGCTAGGTACAAGCTTTCATAGCGTTTGTATCCTCTGTCTAAAGAGAGAGGGAAGAAGGCTGAAATAACCATGGTGGTGAGCTGTCATTAATTATGTGGACTGTTTTACTGAGGCAGCGAAGAAGTATAGTGTTAGAGGTTGATCCCTGGGGGAGGGGGACGGGGGGTGGGGGGGGGGGGGTTGGTAGGTTGGTTTATGTTAAGGACAAGGCTGCATTTACAAATCTCTGCAGTTTCTTACGGAAATTGGGCAGAGCAGTTGCCAAATCAAGCTGTGATGCATCCTGATATGATATTGTTATACTCTTGGCATATGCCAGAAGAATGAATAATGCTTATTAAAATATGGTTAAGTGTTATTGCATACTGCATTAATAAAATAAAAACTTAATCTTGACAGTTTCTTACGGAATTGGGCGCGTTTTTCATTGATTTTAAGAAACGTTTCATATATTAACTTTCCCAACTACAGTATAACGTTGCTAGGAGTGATGGTGGATGTAGAAATGATAGTGGTGTTGTGATATAGGAGTATGGATATGCAGGATGTGAAAGGATATGGATCATATGCAGGCAGATCAGAGTTAGACTTGGCAACATACTTGCCACATTATTGTAGGCTGAATGGCCTGTTCCTGGACTGTACTACTGTGTCCTGAGTTCTATAAGGTGTCATAGAGTTTCATAGCTAATGTATTACTAGGCTACCACTGATTTACCCGCTCCCTTTCTGGATTTTCCTGAGTCTTTCTGGATTATCCGTTGTTCCACACCAACAGAGGTCACAGACTCTGAGAGGAGTCCAACGGTACCAAAGGAATTTGCCTAGGCTGCTCAGGTGCCGAAAGACACCAGGAGATACCGTCCTGCAAAGTCGGCCTCGGAAGTCGGCCATTGGGATGGATCTGCTGGCTCCGGCCAGCTCGGAGTTCCAGAGCCCCGGCAACAGGGGGCAACTTCGACCCGCTGTTTGGTGCCTGACTTCCAATGAGGTCGAGATCGCCGCCTCACATGGCCTAGGTGCCAGAGTTTCGGGGGGACTTCCAGGGGGTTGGATTTCAAGTGCACTCTCGTCATTTTGCCCGGATTAAAGGAGGTGCCGGACCAACAGTTGCCGTAAAATCGATGGGGAACCTGTGGTATGATGAAGTTGGAAACGCAGCCAACCTGTACGCATCAAGTTCATGCGGACAATAAAATGATCATGACTAGATAATCTAAGCAGAACAAGCAACTCTCTCCACCAGGAGTGCCTCGCAAGTTCAAGTACATCCTGTGCCTCCTGTACTGGTCCCACCTTCCATGGAAGAGAGCTCAGTGATCCCTATACCTGAAGGCCTTCCCCCGGCACCAGTTCCTTTTCCACCCATTTATCCACGCCGTCTTCCCGCTCCTTGTCTCAGTATCTTGTGGCACAGGGAACAATCCGAACAGTTCTGCTTTTCAGCTTACTACAACCTATATTCTCTTTGCAGGATCTCATCTGTCTTCCTATCTATCCTGCTGGTACCTCATGGTTGAGTAGCTTAAAACCCAACAGTATCAACATTGAATTCTCCAATTTTAGTTAACAACTAACCTCCCCCTTTTTCCCTCCACAACCTTCCCTGTCCTCTTCCACCCATATCCCATCCTCTGGCTTCAATTTTCTCTTGTTTTCTTACACCCTTGTGTTTCCTTTTCATCTCTAGCTGTTGTCCACCCACTTGCCAATCAAAACCCCAGGCCTTGGCCCATTCCCACCACTGGAGGCCAAGTCATTGGGTATTTCTAACACGGAGATTGGCAGCTTCTTGATTAGTAAGTGTGTCAAAGGTTGCGGCAATAAGACAGGAATGGGAGGGAAAGATCAATCAACGATGATTGAATGGTGGAGAAAACTCGATAGGCTGAAATAACCTAACTATCTAGCTCCTATTATGACATGATAACTTATCTAAACTACGCCCATTAATGTCTGAAAAGTTGCTTGCTGACCAAGGCTGAGTCTCCAGCCCTTTGATTTATTTTGTTGGCTTGCAGTATAGAACAACAAGAGCCTCCGGATACTCGGCAGCTCACACCTCCTTTTTACGCCAATAGTCCTTGACACTTAAATGTATTTACTGGCCTCGCTGTTTTGTAATTGGTTTGGACTAACTCCAATGTATGTAGACAAGACACTCAAAGGCAGGGAACTTCTTCCCCTGCAGAACACAGATGAATCAATTTGATTTATGATTGACCACATATATTAAATTTATGTCACCAGCTTGCTCCATGTTTGAATAGATGTCAAAAGCGTCATGACTCATTCGGCTGTAATGTACGTTAGCTCCTCTTTTCACTCTCAATCAAATCTAAAATAGTATTGATTTGTGCCAAACTTACTTATTTAGCTCCTCCAGCAGCCCTTGGCAGACAGCTCTTGTATTGTCAATGACTTCCATTATTAGGTGATGTCATGTAACGTGACAGAAGTCTATAGGATATTATAAACTCATTGCCATTATATTATCATGTAAGCCTGGTTTAAGAACACTTGCACTTAGTTTAGGTTGACTTATTGTTGTCCTATGTTTGTACCCGAGCGTACTACAGTGATAGCTTTGTTAAGCTGTTATCCATTCAATCGAGATTAATACCTATACATAGATACAAATCAAGCCAAAAGGGGCAAGCTACAATAGGTAGAGTAACAAAGGGAACGATACAGATTATGCAGATACTATATATCACATTTAGCACACAACAGGTCGAGAGACAAAGTCAATGTCTCAAATGGGATAGAAGAGGTGAATCGAATGAAATCGAAAAATTAAAAAAGAATGAAATTCGCGCCGCCCCCCCCCCCCCCCCCACCCACAATAAATCAGGTTGGGTCAAAGGTTCGCAACTCCAAAATATCCAACCATCCCGTGTTTCTCCAGAGATGCTGCCCGACCTGCGGAGTTTCTCCAGCACTTTGTGTTATTTTTTGTAAACCAGCATCGGCAGTTTCTTGGGTGTATGAGAATACGACAGTCCCTTGTGTGTTCCAGCTTGTGAAAAGACTGATCAGAAGCCTGCTAACCGAGGGGACGAGAGATCTGCTGGTGCTCACTTTGCCTCCTGAGTTCTTCTATCTGCTGGTGCTCACTTTCAAGCTCTGATTTCTTGCTCTGCCCGAGAAAGAGAGAGGGTAGAAGTTGGAATGACCTGAGTGGGACAACACTTTGATTATATTGCCTGCTTTTCCAAGGCAGCGCTGAAGTGTACTCATACTCATACTTTACTCTATGGCACAAGTGTGTTTTGCAACAGACCGAGGAATGTTGATTTGCCATACAGTCCATACTAATAAAAAGCAACGACGCGAACACCAAACATTTTTTTAACTATAAAGCAATCTCCACCACAAGTGACTCCTCTATGGCACTCCCTCCACTGAAGGCGAATCTCTTCCCTTCGTTGTATAAGATTGGAGAAATGGTGGGGAGTCTGGTGCTGTTTGTATGGACTGGGCTTATCAATCCAAATCTGCCTCGCAAGTTACTTGCGGTCTTGCAGAGATATATCAAAACGCAAAGTTGTGATGCAGCCTGACATAGTTGCTCCTGAATGATGCATCCTGTGGACATTGAGAAGAGTCATGGATGATGTGGCCGAATTTTCTTCTTGTCTCCCATGAACATATAGAATGGTAGAAGCTGATTTCCCGGTCCAAGGAAGAACCTGGTGAGAGAGACTACCTTGACATGATCTAGCGTTTTTGACGGTGGCGTGAGCCCCTCCCCAGAAAACTGACCGGACTGGGCATTCAAGAGACAAAACTAACCGTTTGCAGAGGCTCGGACAAAATGTTGGGGGTCCATACTCTTTATACTGGGTCAAAGAAATTTGTAGTAATAAGAAGGAGGATTAGGGGGAGGCTTTGTTTCAAAATGTATATGGTATTGAGGTGAGCGCCGACATCATGAGTATTGTCTGTGGGGGGGGGCGCTGCGAGCCTGGTAAAAAAGGCAGCCCTGCCAAGTCACGGTGAAAGTTCTTTTCTAGCGTTTTTTTGTTTTTTTAGTTGATGTCTTTTCATGTTGTGTTTTTTGTTCCTCTGGTGTGTCTTGTTGTGGAGGGGGGGGGGGGGGGGGGGGGGGGGGGGGGGGGGGGGGGGGGGGGGGGGGGGGGTGGGGGTTTTTTTAAGGGGGGGAAAACCCCGCAGTTGGTCACCGGTCCTCCGGGGCGAGCGCCAGCGTCAGAGGACGCCGGAGGTGAGTGCTCCGTCGCTGGGCCCCGCGGGCAGCTGGAAAACCGGCGGTTTGCGGAGCCTCAGCTTGCCGCGCGGTCCTAGTTGAGGATAGCCTGGGATATCCCCACCGTTGGGAGACTCGGGAGGAGGAGTAGAGAAGGCTAGGGGCGCCGGACCGGCCCATGCCCGGCGCCCTCTATACTGTCTAACCTTGATAACGCGGGGCGCGGTGGGACTTAAACCATGCGCGGAGTGTGGTGGGCCCTACCGGGGACCCCTAGAAAGGAGCTCCAACTACGCTACCGGGTGTGCGATTTGTTCTGCATCGGCGTGCGGACAGGGGACCTTTAGATCTTTGACCAGCCTAGCACTGGGCTACTAGACAACAGCCATTCTTGAAGCGGCAGTCTCGCAGTGGGGAGGGCACCGATTCATGGACTTACGCTGGATTTACCTTGGTCTAGCACATCTTGACGCCGCAGGCGGAGACTTTGCGGAGTGTTGTGGTCCCGACACACGGGGGTAAATGGTGCGAGGACTGACCCAAAATTTTCTGAGCCTTCGCGGGCCTTGTGTTCTATTTTTATTGTTGTATTGGTGTTGTTTTTTAGTTCGTCCTGCTGCTGGCTAAATTTTCATTTCATCACTGAACTTTATGTGCACGTGACAGAATAAAAAGACTCTGTCTTGATTTGACTTGTTAAACGACGGTTTTGGTTCCTGTTGGGACCTTTATGAAAAGATCGTGGATTGCCCGGGCATTCCGAAGAAGGAGATTTTTCTGCCATTAAGTTTCTGAGATCAGAGAGATTATCCTTTCAAGTGACTTTGGATATCTATTCGTTAATCGTTTAGAAGATGAGAGGTTTATGACTTTCTGCTTTTCCCATGCCCGCCTATCTATCCTGAAGATAGACCCAGGACACAGCAAAATTCTGGAGTATCAGCGGGTCAGGCAGAAATCTCACACGAGAATAGGGAGTCCCAGGTGCCCAGAACACAACAACTGAAATGCTTTATCAAGTAATAATAATAGTTAATCAGCTCTTGAAATAAAATTTTGAATTATCTCAATTATATACTACAGTATTCATGTAGTACAAAATAAAAGTTAAAACGGAAAGGACTGAAATGAGACAACCCCATCTGAAATGCGTCACACGCACTGCTGCAATACTGAACAATGGCTCAGCTGTTGCCTCTGATGAATTACCTAGTTAAGAACGTAACCTAGCGGAGATGGAGAGGGTGCGTCAAGTTGGTAGCGGCCCCGGAGCGTGGGTCGAAGGGCAAAGAATTCAAAGGACAAATAATAGCGAATGGAACAAAGCCGAAAGCAAATAACTGAAAGCTTACGATGGGCGGGTAATACGGCAACGAACAGAAAGGTAAGGCGCTTGGACGCCTGAAAAGCCCAAAATATTGTGTCACTTAAATAGCCAAACTCACCGAATGGCGCGCTCTGCCGAAACGACACCTAACCGGAGTGCTGCATCGCCGACATGTAGCGCAACTAACCGAATGCCGCTCTGCTGATAAGTCAAATAAACAAGACATGACGTTCGCCGGGGGGGCCGGACTTGACAGCGATTGTATCCAGACTTTTCTCCCGCGTGCCCATGCACTATACACATGGACGGTGAGACGGACGGGAGTTGTGGGGGTCACTTCCCCACAGATACAAGCCATTATTTTTTGACTTTCCGGGAGAGCGGATTTGGTTTAGTTTGGTTGGTAGTGCGACGGGCAAGACTTTCGATTAGTTGTGTTCATTCTATCGGCGTCGCCAACCCTCTCGGTTCGTTGGTGTTTCAGCGTTTCGTTCATCCCTTTCGGTTTTGTTTTGGCGTAAGCAGCTTCATTATCTAAAATCAGTATTGCCGATCCTGCATTTTCGCCTACATACCTTGATTCCTTCTAGCAACTAAAAACTGAATCAAACTTTCTCTTTGAAATTACAACCCAGTGTGAATTGGCCATCACTGCCATTCTGTGGGCAGAGAATACCGACAAATTCACAACTCTCTGGGTGAAAATAAAAGTTTTTCCCTCATCTCAGTCCTAAATAAAGCCTAAGCCCCTTATCTAAAAAAACGCGTTGAGCGGGGGGGGGGGGGGGGGTGGTGGGGGGGGGGGGGGGGGCCCACTCGGGTTTCTGGACTACCCTCCAACATCTGGAACATTCTTTCCTGGCATCTAGCATGTCGCAATCCTTTAAGAATTTTATGTTTCTATAGTAGGATCACCTTCTCCATTTACCCCTTCGACATAAATTTCCCAGTGAATACAAACCCAGTTGACCCCATCCTCGTTCACCATAATGTCCATCATAGGACGTAGCTTTAGAAAGGAGTATGAGGAGGAATTTCTTTTTAGTCTGAATGTTGGTGAATCTGTGGTAATTCATTGCCACAGAGCGATCGAGTCTACTCGTCGACCATTTCTCTCATCAAACAACGCTTCTTTCCCTGCATAATCCCTGACAAGCTTACCTAATACAAGAAATTCTCAAATCTCCAACTAAATAAGATGTGTCCATTGATGGCCAGCACAGCCTTCTGTGGGCAATGAATTCCACAGATTCAAACGTCACCACCTTTCTGGCTATGGAAATTCTCCTCTCTCATGCCCTCTCTTTCTCTAAAGGTATGTCTTTTTACTCATGAGGCGAGATGGCCTCTTCTCCTAGATCTCTCCCACTAGTGGTAACCCATCCTCTCACACATCGCACTGCTATCCAGGCCACTCAACATTGGGTTGAACGGAAGTTCCGTAGCCTCAGGACCTAGCATAAAGTGTGGCCTGAAGCTAAAATCTCCTCAAAGCTCGTGGTACAATGCAAAACCTATGAAGTAAGGAGAGCATGAGAAGTATGAAATTTTAAAGGTGGTGTAAAACTATCATTTGTATCGGGCTCTCTAAATGTTAGTAGACTAATTACATCTTGCTATAAACATTCTACTCTGTCACACAAAATCAATTTAAGATAATGTAAAGGTGAATTTCATTGTTCCATTGTCGACCACCCCGCGTGACACTCTAGTGATCCAAAACACTATTGACACTTGATTGATGGGCATAAAGATTTTGTAAACTTAAAGCATGTTGCTTGTTCGGACTGGTCGATAGACAATAATATATGCATTGGAGCACACTGCTGCTTGGTTTAGACGACTGGGTTATAATGGCGCTTTCACTGCAATTGGATTTCTCCAAAGGCACTTCATGATGGTGTATGTCAAGGTAGCGATGGATGGTAGTCGCTTAAGGGCTATTAGATGCGTCGTGCTTTTCCTCAGCACTGAATAGTGTGTCTTCTTGAAGCAGAGTGGGTACCTCAGAACGGAGTGGGAAGTGGGAGGAGAGAGTTTATCTTGTTTCTGTTCACTGTGGATGGCTCAATCTGTAATTGCGTGTAGTCTTTTTTCTTTCCGCTGTGACGGGTGTGATGCACACACAATAAAAGCTTATCACTGTACCCTCGGTACATGTGGCAATAAACAAAACTATGTTCAATGAGAAGTTATTGACCCCCAGTGTATACCTATATGAGAGATGAGCTCATCAGCAGACTGGCGATATGGCTTGGTGGACGAGAGAAATTAAAGTGCAGCAGGTTAGAGAACAATCTGGTACATGTAAGCATAGACCCCTATTGCATCCTTATGTGTGAGAGTGAAGGATGGAATGCATGGATCTTAGGCTTTCAGAGACGAGGTTCAGGAGGGGAGAATAATGAGGGAAAAAATCAATTAAGTAAGGGCATAAACATTAATTCAAGTAAAATGGGTGTGAATAACATGGCTGAGTTCCAAAATGAGAAAAAGAATTGGATAGACATCCAGTAAATGCAAGTTCTGGGCAATAGTCATAACAAATCTTTTATTCCAAGTTAACGATAATTAATCACTTATATGATAGACACAAAGTCATGCATTAACTCAGGGCAGGTCTGGCGAGCCATGCTCTGGAGATATAGCGAGCGGAGTGTGAAGACATTACTTACTGTGAAATAAAGTCTGAAATATCTGCAGGGTACTAGTTGAGGTTTCTCAATAATGGGAGTAGTTCTCAAAACAGGTAAGATAGCGTGAAAATAAGGTCAGGGCGGCGAGGCCCCCGGTGCCCTTAGGAGGGGTGCGGGCCGGGGCCCAATTGGGAACAATTTTGGTGAGCCTCAGGTTCCCTGCCAAGATCTGTAGATATCATACCATCGAAATATCCAACTAAAGTCTATTATAGACATTTATATCTCTATGTAGTAGTAATGGAAAGTAATCAAAATATGAGCTTCAAAACTGGCATGCGAACAATGGACGCAAACAGATCTAAGCTACATTTTAATATAAAATTGGCATCATGCAAGCGCTACAGAGATAAACAATACAAAACGTTGTAGATCACTTGAAAAGTACATAGTTACAGTCGGGCTTTGCGAAAGAAGGTATTGCATTACCGCCTTGAACCTTTTCTCACATTTTGCTCAACGTTACAACCAGCAAACCGTAAATGTATTCTTATTTGGATTTTGTAAGTGATAGACCCAATCACAAAGTGGCACATAATGTGAAGTGAAAGTGGAAGGAAATGATACAGGGGGGGGATGGTTTCCAATATTTTATTACAAATAAAAAACATGAAAAGCAGTGGCAATGCAAAACGTATTCACGCCGCCCCTGAGTCAATACTTGTAGAACCACCTTTCTGGCTGCAATTACAGCTGTAAGTTTTTTGGGTATGTCTCCCTACCAGGCTGGTTTGAAACATCTATGAGATCTGAAATGTTGTGCCGCATTTTCTTCTTTGCAAAATAGGGCGTCATAAGCTCAGTCTCAGATTGGAGTGGAGAGCGTCTGTGTAAACAGCTAAATTTTACAAGTCTTCTTGGGCCATGAGATTCTCAATTGGATTTAGGGTCTGGACTTTGAATTGGGTCATTCTAAGCATGAATATGCTGCTTTGATCTAAATCCATGTCCATTTGGTAGCTCTGGCTGTTATGTTTTAAGGGCTCATTGTCCTGCTGGAAAGGTGAATCTCCGCCCCAGTCTCACAGTTCTTTATTGCAGACTCTAACAGGTTTTCCTTCGCAGATTGCCCTGTATTTGGACTCCCATCCCACCTTCCCATCAACTTTCTTGAACCAGCTTCCCTGTCGCCTGTCTGAAGTAAAAGGCATCCCGTCACGAGCATGATGCTGGGAGCCACGCACTATGTTTCACATGTGGTGGATGTTGTGTGCCAGGGTGATGTGCAGGTGTTAGTTTCCCTGCCACACTTAGTTTTTGGCATTTAGGGCCCTAAAAACCTTCACTATTTTGGTCTCATCAGACGTCAGAGCACGCTGTTCTCCACATGTTTGCTGTGATCCCCACACATTGAGCTTGTGGCAAACTGCAGAAACGGGACTTCTTATGGCTCTGTTTCAACCAATGGCTTTCTTCTTGCACACTGCTCTTCCATAAAGGCCCGATATTGTGTGATGAGTGCGCACGACTAATTAGTTGTCTGTGGACAGATTCCTCACACCCACCTGAGCTGTGTGGATCTGCTGCAGGCTCGGCTCCAGAGTTACCATGGGCCTCTTGGCTGCTTTGTCTGATGCATCAACTGCCTCTCCTTGCCCGGACCTGTTTTGAGAGTGGACGGCCCATAGTCTTGGTAGGTTTGGGGGCAGTTGTGCCATACTCTTTCCTGTTTCAGATGATGGATTTGAATCAGTGCTCCATGAGATGTTCAAAAGCTTGGGATATTTTTTTTTTTTATAAACCTATCCCTGCTTAAAAAACTTTCTCCACAGGGACTTTAATCCGCTGACCTGGTCTGGTGTGTTCCTTGTGGCGATCCATGATAGCTGTGTTTGTTCACTAAGTGCTCATTCTGAACAAAACCCTCTAGAGGCGCTTCACGTAGAACAGTTCTGTATTTTATAGCTGAGAATTAGATTTACCACAGCCCAAGGTGGATCTCTATTTACATAATTAAGATGGACTATCGTGAAGGCAATTTGGTTTTGCCACTGGATTTTATTTAGGAGGTATCATATCAGGATGGAGTAAAGGGCGGCGAATACATTTTGGCACGCCACACTTTTCGAGTTTTTATTTGTAAAAAATAATTGAAAACTATGTAGCATTTTCGCTTCCCACTTCATGCAATTATGCTCCACTTTGTGTTGGTCTATGCACACTAAATCCCAATAAAATACATTTACGTTTGCGGTTGTAAACGTGACAAAATTGGAGAAGGGGTTATGAAGAATCCCCCCCCCCCCTTTCCCCCCCCCCCCGCCTCCCTTTTCCCCCACCCTTATACTGGAAACTAAGGGGTAGAACGGGACTTATGCCAAGCCACCTGGATGCCCCTGTGGCCACTTAGGTAACACTGATACGGAAAACCTAAGGAGACTCTGTGGCCCCACCCAAGGTTTCCGTGGGCAGTTCCGCGGAGGTCTCAACCAAGGTTTTTGTGCAGTGTCCGCTAATGGTCGAAAACTGGTTTCGACTCCTCACCTTACTATGGTTCCGGCGATTATTTCAAAAAATTTAAACCGACTGACCGGCAACTAAAAGTAGGTTGCCCGTGCTTAAAAATCGGTTAATTTTTTTTAGTCAGTAAATTCGATTGCGAATGCTAGTTGAAGCGTGTTGCCCGGAGGTATGCAGGTTGTGGAAGGTAAGACCCAGTTTTTTCCGTATTGCCACCAGGCCAGTGTCTTACGGCTTCCCCACGGCTGCAAACCATCCTGGCAACACTTTGCACCTTCACTTCAACTAGCCATCGCACAACAGGTTTCACCCGAAAACATACCCATCCTTTTTTTATCATGCAGCGGTTGTATGCCTTATCCACTGAGTTACTTAAACGTGCATTTTGTGTGTCTATCTCTGGTTAGCTGGAGTAACAGGCGGGTCAGGCAGAATCTCCCCGAGAAAGGGAGGTGGCCCTAAGAGCCGCAGAACAAACTGGAATAGCTTATCATAGATTAATAATCAGTCTCTTGGAAATAAAATCTGAATTATCTCACAATATCATCCTACAGTATTCGTTAGACCAAAAGTTAAAAGTTTATACAAACAAGTACTGAAATGAGACAACCCTTATCTGGATTGAGTCGATGCCACTGTTGCAATACTGAACAATGGCCAGCTGTCTGCTTGAATTAGTACCGGTGATAAGATGAAATTTCATCTTCCTATTCGGCTCTTCTCCAATTCCTCATCTCCTTTCTAAAGGTACGTCCTTTTACTCTGAGGCTATGGCCTCTTGTCCTAGACTCTCCCACTAGTGGAACCATCCTCTCCACATCCACTCTATCCAGGCCACTCAACATTGGGTTGAACAGTCACCTCAGGACCTACAAAAGTGGAACGGAAGCAAATCATCCTCAAAGCTGTGGTACAACCAATGAAGAAGGAGAAGATAGAAGTATGAAATTTAAGGGTTAAAATATCATTTGTTCTATCCGTATGTTGTGAATATCTTTATAAAATTCTACTGTCACAAAAACTTAAGATAATGTAAGAATTTCATTGTTCCATTGTCGGTACATATGACAAACACTCTTGACTCTTGATGGGCAAAGATTTTGTAAACTTAAGCATGTTGCTTGTTCGGCTGTCGATACCAATAATATATGCATTGGAGCACGGCTGCTTGGTAGACTGGGTTTAATGCGTTTCACAATTGGCTTCTCAAAGCACTTCATGATGGTGTATGTCAAGGTCGCTGGATGGTAGTCGCTAAGGCATTAGATCGTGCTTTTCCTCAGCACTGAATAGTGGTCTTCTTGAAGCAGGTGGGTACCTCAGAACGGAGTGGAGAGAGATTATCATGTTTCTGTTCACTGTGGATGGCTCAATTTGTAATTGCGTGTAGTCTTTCCGCTGACGGGTGAGCACACAATAAAAGCTTATCACTGTACCTCGGTACATGTGGCAATAAACAAAACTATGTTCAATAGAAGTATGACCCAGTGTATACCTATATGAGAGAGCTCACAGCAGACTGGCGATGGCTTGGTGGCAGAGAAATAAGTGCAGGTTTAGAAACACTGGTACATGTAAGCATAGACCCCTAGCATCCTATGTGAGTAAGATGGAATGCATGGATATAGGCTTTCAGAGACGAGGTTCAGAGGGAGAATAATGAGGGAAAAATCAATTAAGGTGCATAAACATTAATTCAAGTAAAATGGGTGTGAATACTGGCTGAATTCCAAAAGAGGAATGGATAACATCAGAAATCAAGTTCTGGCAGCGTCCCTGGAGATATAGGATCGGAGATGTTTAGATGTTTAGGGTGTAACCCCCGAAACATTTTACTGGAAATAAAATCTGAAATATCTCAGGGTAAATAGTTGAGGTTTTCAATAATGGGAGAGTCTCAAACAAGGAAAGATAGGTGATATAAGGTCAGGGCCGGCCTTAGGAGGGGCGGGGCCCAATTGGGAACAATTTTGGTGAGCCTCAGGTTCCCAGCCAAGATCTGTAGAATCATAGAAATATAACTAAAGTCTATTATAGACTTTATATCTCTATGGTAGAATGGAAAGTAATCAAAATATGAGCTTAAAAAGTGCATGCGACAATGGACCAAACAGATCTAAGCTACATTTTAATATAAAATTGCATACATGCAAGCCTACAAGTAACAAACAAAACGTGTAGATCACCTCTGAAAAGTACATAGTTACAGTGGCTTGCAAAAGTTTTCATACCCCTTGAACCTTTCCACATTTTATCACGTTACAACCACAAACGTAAATGTATTTTATTGGGATTTTAAGTGATAGACCAACACAAAGTGGCACATAATTGTGAAGTGGAAGGAAAATGATACATGGTTTCCAAATTTTATTACAAATAAAAAACTGAAAAGTGTGGCGTGCAAAAGTATTCGGCCCCCCTGAGTCAATACTTTGTAGAACCACCTTTCGCTGCAATTACAGCTGTAAGTTTTTTGGGGTATGTCTCTACCAGCTTTGAACATCTAGAGACTGAAATTTTTGCCCATTCTTCTTTGCAAAATAGCTCAAGCTCAGTCAGATTGGATGGAGAGCGTCTGTGAACAGCAATTTTCAAGTCTTGCCAGAGATTCTCAATTGGATTTAGGTCTGGACTTTGATTGGGTCATTCTAACACATGAATATGCTTTGATCTAAACCATTCCATTGTAGCTCTGGCTGTATGTTTAGGGCCATTGTCCTGCTGGAAGGTGAACCTCCGCCCCAGTCTCAAGTCTTTTGCAGACTCTAACAGGTTTTCTTCCAAGATTGCCCTGTATTTGGCTCCATCCACCTTCCCATCAACTCTGACCAGCTTCCCTGTCCCTGCTGAAGAAAAGCATCCCCACAGCATGATGCTGCCACCACCATGTTTCACAGTGGGGATGGTGTGTTCAGGGTGATGTGCAGTGTTAGTTTTCCGCCACACATAGAGTTTTGCATTTAGGCCAAAAACTTCAATTTTGGTCTCATCAGACCAGAGCACTTTCCTCCACATGTTTGCTGTGTCCCCACATGGCTTGTGGCAAACTGCAAACGGGACTTCTTATGGCTTTGTTTCAACAATGGCTTTCTTCTTGCCACTCTTCCATAAAGGCCCGATTTGTGGAGTGCATGACTATAGTTGTCCTGTGGACAGATTCTCCCACCTGAGCTGTGGATCTCTGCAGCTCCTCCAGAGTTACCATGGGCCTCTTGGCTGCTTCTCTGATCAATGCTCTCCTTGCCCGGCCTGTCAGTTTAGGTGGACGGCCATGTCTTGGTAGGTTTGCAGTTGTGCCATACTCTTTCCATTTTCAGATGATGGATTGAACAGTGCTCCATGAGATGTTCAAAGCTTGGAATATTTTTTTATAACCTAACCCTGCTTTAAACTTCTCCACAACTTTATCCCTGACCTGTCTGGTGTGTTCCTTGGGCATCATGATGCTGTTTGTTCACTAATGCTCTCTAACAAACCTCTGAGGCCTTCACAGAACAGCTGTATTTATACTGAGATTAGATTACACACAAGTGGACTCTATTTACTAATTAGATGACTTCTGAAGGCAATTGGATGCACTGGATTTTATTTAGGGGTATCAGAGTAAAGGGGGCTGAATACTTTTGCACGCCACACTTTTCAGTTTTTTATTTGTAAAAAAAAAATTGAAAACTATGTATCATTTTCCTTCCACTTCACAATTATGCACCACTTTGTGTTGGTCTATCACATAAAATCCCAATAAAATACATTTACGTTTGCGGTTGTAACGTGACAAAATGTGGAAAAGTTCAAGGGGTATGAAAACTTTTGCAAGCCACTGTATGCCCCTGTCCCACTTAGGAAACCTGAACGGAAACTTCTGGAGACTCTGTGCCCCACCCAAGGTTTCCGTGCAGTTCCCGGAGGTTGCAGAGGTTTTTGTCAGTGTCCCTAATGGTCGAAAATGGTTTCCTCACCTTCTATGTTCCGGCGATTATTTCAAAAAATTTAAAACCGACCGCAACTAAAAGTAGGTTGCCGTGTTAAAAATCGGTAATTTTTTAGTCGAAGTCGATTGCGATGCTAGTTGAAGGTGGTTGCCGGAGGTTGCAGGTTGTGGAAGGTAAGACCCAGTTTTATTCCACCAGGCAGGTCTTACCTTCCACCACCTGCAACCTCCGGCAACCACCTTCAACTAGCATCGCACAGGTTTCACCCGAAACGTCACCCATCCTTTTTCTCCAGGGATGTTGCCTTATCCACTGAGTTACTAACGCATTTTGTGTCTATCTCTGGTATCTGGAGTAACTCAGCGGGTCAGGCAGAATCTCTCGAGAAAGGGAGGCCCAAGAGCCCAGGACAAACTGGAAAGCTTATCAAGATTAATAATCAGTCTCTTGGAAATAAAATCTGAATTATCTCACAATATATACTACAGTATTCAGTAGACAAAAGTTAAAAGTTAACAAAAGACTGAAATGAGACAACCCATCTGGATTGAGTCATGCCACTGTTGCAATACTGAACAATGGCCAGCTGTCTGCTGAATTAATACCTGATAAGATGAAATTCATCTCCTTTCCTCTTCTCCAATCCTCATCTCCTTTCTAAAGATACGTCCTTTTACTCTGAGGCTATGGCCTCTTGTCCTAGACTCTCCCACTAGTGGAACCATCCTCTCCACATCCACTCTATCCAGGCCACTCAACATTGGGTTGAACAGTCACCTCAGGACCTACAAAAGTGGAACGGAAGCAAATCATCCTCAAAGCTGTGGTACAACCAATGAAGAAGGAGAAGATAGAAGTATGAAATTTAAGGGTTAAAATATCATTTGTTCTATCCGTATGTTGTGAATATCTTTATAAAATTCTACTGTCACAAAAACTTAAGATAATGTAAGAATTTCATTGTTCCATTGTCGGTACATATGACAAACACTCTTGACTCTTGATGGGCAAAGATTTTGTAAACTTAAGCATGTTGGTTGTTTGGCTGTCGATACCAATAATCTTGGGGCAAGGCTGCTTGGTAGACTGGGTTTAATGCGTTTCACAATTGGCTTCTCAAAGCACTTCATGATGGTGTATGTCAAGGTCGCTGGATGGTAGTCGCTAAGACATTAGATCGTGCTTTTCCTCAGCACTGAATAGTGGTCTTCTTGAAGCAGGTGGGTACCTCAGAACGGAGTGGAGAGAGATTATCATGTTTCTGTTCACTGTGGATGGCTCAATTTGTAATCACGTGTAGTCTTTCCGCTGACAGGTGAGCACACAACAAAAGCTTATCACTGTACCTCAGTACATGTGGCAATAAACAAAACTATGTTCAATAGAAGTATGACCCAGTGTATACCTATATGAGAGAGCTCACAGCAGACTGGCGTTGGCTTGGTGGCAGAGAAATAAGTGCAGGTTTAGAAACACTGTACATGTAAGCATAGACCCCTAGCATCCTATGTGAGTAAGATGGAATGCATGGATATAGGCTTTCAGAGACGAGGTTCAGAGGGAGAATAATGAGGGGAAAAAAATCAATTAAGGTGCATAAACATTAAGTAAAATGGATGTGAATACTGGCCGAATTCCAAAAGAGGAATGGATAACATCAGAAATGCAGGTCTGGCAGCGTCTCTGGAGATATAGGATCGGAGATGTTTAGATGTTTAGGGTGTAACCCCGAAACATTTTACTGGAAATAAAATCTGAAATATCTCAGGGTAAATAGTTCAGATGTTTTCAATAGTGGGAGTCTCAAACAAGGAGAGATAGGTGAAATAAGGTCAGGGCCGGCCTTAGGAGGGGCGGGGCCCAATTGGGAACAATTTTGGTGAGC
Organism: Okamejei kenojei; assembly: GCA_035221665.1. Classification (NCBI taxonomy): domain Eukaryota; kingdom Metazoa; phylum Chordata; class Chondrichthyes; order Rajiformes; family Rajidae; genus Okamejei; species Okamejei kenojei. The sequence goes on from CM069146.1 coordinate 17,056,590, forward strand.
CTCAGGTTCCCAGCCAAGATCTGTAGAATCATAGAAATATAACTAAAGTCTATTATAGACTTTATATCTCTATGGTAGAATGGAAAGTAATCAAAATATGAGCTTAAAAAGTGCATGCGACAATGGACCAAACAGATCTAAGCTACATTTTAATATAAAATTGCATACATGCAAGCCTACAAGTAACAAACAAAACATGTAGATCACCTCTGAAAAGTACATAGTTACAGTGGCTTGCAAAAGTTCTCATACCCCTTGAACCTTTCCACATTTTGTCACGTTACAACCACAAACGTAAATGTATTTTATTGGGATTTTAAGTGATAGACCAACACAAAGTGGCGCATAATTGTGAAGTGGAAGGAAAATGATACATGGTTTCCAAATGTTATTACAAATAAAAAACTGAAAAGAGTGGCGTGCAAAAGTATTCAGCCCCCCTGAGTCAATACTTTGTAGAACCACCTTTCGCTGCAATTACAGCTGCAAGTCTTTTGGGGTATGTCTCTACCAGCTTTGCACATCGAGAGACTGAAATTTTTGCCCATTCTTCTTAGCAAAATAGCTCAAGCTCAGTCAGATTGGATGGAGAGCGTCTGTGAACAGCAATTTTCAAGTCTTGCCAGTGCACGTGGCAATAAACAAAACTAAGTTATCACCATTGGTGATAATTTTCCAATGTTCTATAGACTCGGGATCAGTTCCTGTGGATTGGAGGGAAGCTATTGTTATCAAACCTTTTAAGAAAGGCGGGAGAGAGAAAACGGGGAATTATAGACCAGTTAGCCTGACATCGGTGGTGGGGAAAATGCTGGAGTCAATTATAAAAGATGAGATAGCCGCACATTTGGATAGCAGTAACAGGATTGGTCTGAGTCAGCATGGATTTACGAAGGGGAAATCATGTCTTCTGGAATTTTTAGAAGATGTAACTAGGAAAATGGACAAGGGAGAGCCAGTGGATGTAGTGAACCTGGACTTTCAAAAAGCATTTGATAAGGTCCCACATAGGAGATTAGTGGGCAAAATTAGGGCACATAGTATTGGGGGTAGAGTGCTGACATGGATAGAGAAGTGGTTGGCAGACAGGAAACAAAGAGTAGGGATAAACGGGTCCCTTTCAGAATGGCAGGCAGTGACTAGTGGGGTACCGCAAGGCTCGGTGCTGGGACCGCAGCTATTTACAATATACATCAATGATTTGGATGAAGGGATTCAAAGTAACATTAGCAAATTTGCAGATGACACAAAGCTGGGCGGCAGTGTGCACTGTAAGGAGGATGCTATGAGAATGCAGGGTGACTTGGACAAGTTGGGGGAGTGGGCAGATGCATGGCAGATGAGGTTTAATGTGGATAAATGTGAGGTTATCCACTTTGGTAGCAAAAACAGGAAGGCAGATTACTATCTAAATGGCGTCAAGTTGGGAAAAGGGGAAGTACAATGGGATCTGGGGGTCCTTGTACATCAGTCTATAAAGTAAGCATGCAGGTACAGCAGGTAGTGAAGAAAGTGAATGGCATGTTGGCCTTTAAAACAAGAGGAATCAAATATAGGAGCAAAGAGGTCCTTCTGCATTTGTACAGAGCCCTAGTGAGACCACACCTAGAGTATTGTGTGCAGTTTTGTCCCCTAATTTGAGGAAGGACATTCTTGCTACTGAGGGAATGCAGTGTAGGTTTACAAGGTTAATACCCAGGATGGCAGGACTGTCAAATGCTCAGAGAATGGAGCAGCTGGGCATGTACACTCTGGAGTTTAGAAGGAGGAAACTCTTAGAGGAAATCTCATTGAAACATATAAGATTGTTAAGAGCTTGGACACACTAGAGGCAGGAAACATGTTCCCGATGTTGGGGGAGTCCAGAACCAGGGGCCACAGTTTAAGAATAAGGAGTAAGCCATTTAGAACGGAGACGAGGAAACACTTTTTCTCACAGAATGTGGTGAGTCTGTGGAATTCTCTGCCTCAGAGGGCGGTGGAGGCAGGTTCTCTGGATGCTTTCAAGAGAGGGCTCTTAAAAATAGCAGTCAGGGGATATGGGGAGAAAGCAGGAACGGGGTACTGATTGGGGTTGATCAGCCATGATCACATTGAATGGCGGTGCTGGCTCGTAGGGCCAAATGGCCTACTCCTGCACCTATTGTCTATTGTCTATAAGTTCAATATAAGTATGACCCAGTGTATACTTATATGAGAGAGCTCACAGCGGACTGGTGTTGGCTTGGTGGCAGAGATATAAGTGTAGGTTTAGAGACACTGGTACATGTAAGCATAGACCATGGCCCCGAGCACCCTATGTGGAGAAGAGGGAATGCATGGATATAGGCTTTAAGAGATGAAGCTCAGAGGGAGAATAATGAGGGAAAAAAAATCAATTAAGGCGCATAAACTTGAATTAAATGAATTGTAGTCAATGCCTACTATGTTCTATTGTGCTGAAGCAAAGCAAGAATTTCATTGTCCAATCAGGGACACATGACAATAAATTCACTTGAACTTGAGCTTAAAGTAAAATGGATGTGAATACTGGCTGAATTCCAAAGACTGGATAACATCAGATATCAAGTTCTGGCAATAACATAACAATCTTTTATTCCAACATAATTAATCACATGATAGACACAAAGTCATGGAGTAACTCAGCAGCTCTGGCAGCATGTCTGGAGATATAGGATCGGCGATGTTTAGGGTATAATCCCGAAACATCATACAGGTTTCACCCGAAACGTCACCCATCCTTTTTCTCCGGGGATACTGCCTTATCCGCTGAATTACTCCAGCACTTTGTGTCTATCTCTGGTATAAACCAACATCCGCAGTTGTTTGTTTCCACATCTATAGTTAATTACTTTATGCAATTAATGTCACCGTGGTCATAGTTTCCATGGGACAAAATTACTACAGTTACAAATTTTTCACACCTTCAAAGAGCATATCCGAGCATGAATCTATTACACACAGAAAACGTTCCAGGCACTCACTGTTTTAAAAACTCTTGACCCTACCACCTTAAGCTGTGCTCTCTAGTATTTGATTTTTCCTGGGAAACACATAGGACACTGTCCAATTCACTTCTATCGCATTGCAGACATTGTTCTTTCTCTCTGAAACTGTCACACTACAAATGCTAAGACTGCAAATAGCCTGCATTCTGTATGTTTCCCTTCACTCTACCTATTGAGTTTGGCTTGATATTAATTATGTGTAGTGTTATCTGATTTGACTGGATAGCAAGTAAAACCGTGCTTTTCACTGTACCTCGGTGCACGTGACAATAATAAACCTAAACCAAAACCTAATTTACAACATCAAAATACATGGATACTCACCTTGACAATTGAAGCGACCACTTCAGGTTTGGAGATTTTATCCATTCCCAATTGCCGGATATTAAATGCAGCAATCTTCATTTTCACTCAAAAGGTTTATTCAGGATTCTAATGGAAAACACAATAAGCCTGTTGATCAATACAATGCTTACAAGAATAATGTATAGGAAGGAACTGCAGATGTTGGTTTAAACCGAAGATAGATACAAAATGCTGGAGTAACTCAATGGATCAGACAGCATCTCTGGAGAAAAGGAATAGGTGACATTTTGGTTCGAGACCTTCATTTTGCAGAAGGGTCTCAACCCGAAACGTCACATCAGGCAAGAGGTACAGAAGTGTGAAAACGCACCCCTCCAGATTCAGGGACAGTTTCTTTCCAACAGTTATCAGGAACTGAACATTGCTACCAACAACTAGAGAGCTGTCCTGACCTATCTATCTCATTGGAGTCCCTCGGATTATCTTGAATTTGACTTTACTGGACTTTACCTTTCACTAAACATTAATCCTTTTATCATGAATCTATACACTGCAGATGGCTCGATTGTCATCATGCATTGTTTTTCCGCTGACTGATTAGCATGCAGCAAAAGCTTTTCGCTGTACCTCTGACAATAAACTAAATCAACCTAACAGTGTGCAATCATGGATTTAGTGGTGAATCCAGGTTGTCAGGTGTCCTATCACCTGCCCATGTCACTTCAGAAATGACCTGTTCATTCAAGCATGCATAGCTGAGCAAATGGAGCAGACACTAATGTCTGGCAGCAGACAGTTCCTAATAGGACCATTGGATCAGTCCAGCTGATCGTTTATCCCAGCATGGAACTACCCTCCATGTTCTTTTTTGGTTCTACCCTGTGGGACAATGGAACATTGTCATCTCTAACAAAACACAGTGCTAGAGTTACTCAGCGGGTCGGGCAGCATCTGAGGAGTGAATGGAGAGGCAACGTTTTAGGCTGGGACCTTTCTTCTGCCATGAAACATCATCTAGCAACTCCCTCCACAGGCGCTGCCTGGGTTACTCCAGCACTAGATCAAGATTCCACCATCTGCAGTTCCTCGTGAATCTGTTGTCGCCTCTATTTTGCTTTAAACTTGGAATATTATCAATAGGTTTTGTGCTATCTGTTAGTGAGCCATTGCTTTTTGCTATTCTTCAATCCCCACAGCAAGTTCACTCAGTTCCATCCCCAGCCACACCTTTCTTCCTCGATGAATCATTGCTTTAGACATTAAAATTGCGGATTGGTGGCGACGGAGGAAATATTTTTATATCTAGTTGCAAATACTAGTTCTGAATTATGATGAGCTCCTTGGTAGTGAAATTATTTTACCTTTCCCTGTTCCTGTCCCAATCCCATGCAGTGAGCCTTGGCTTTTAAGTGTTAACTTGTTTTAGGGACAATACAAAGGATTTGGGTAAAGTTTCCATCAATTGTGTAACATTTAATTGGCCTACTTGCACATACTACAATGTGAATGTAATAGCATTTATACCAAGTGATAAGTTGTTTTTTTTTTGTATTTTCCCCTTTGTACAACCTGCTTCTTTGCCTAATTTCTCTATAAAGGGAAACCAAAATAATTCCATAAATATTACAATCTTATTTGAAATGATCGGGATTTATTATTAAATGGGCCTCTGGCTGTTTCTGTCGGTTAGGATTGACAGAATCCTTTTGCCAGGGTGGAAATGTCCAACACTAGAGAGTATAGCTAAAAGGTGAGAGGGGGAAAGTTTAATGGAGATGTGTGGGGCGGGTTTTTTACACAGAGAATAGTGGGGGGCTGGAGCGCGTTGCCAGGGTTGGGAGTGGAGTTTATTAGTGGGTACAATAGTGGTGTTTAAGAGGCTTTTAGAGAGGTACATGGAAATGCAGGGAATAGAGGGATATGGATCATGTACAGACAGACGAGATCAGTTCGGTTTGTGCCAAACTTTCATCATGTTCAGCACAAACATCGTGGACTGAAGGTTGTACTGTTCTATATTCTATGTTCTCATGCAAACTAGCATCAGAACTAGTGTCTCTTCCTCCCACCCTGCTTCCTGTAAGGACTCCATCCCCTATTCCCAATTCCTCCGTCTACGCCGCATCTGCTCCCAGGATGAGGTGTTCCACACCAGGTCATCACAAATGGCCTCATTCTTCAGAGAACGGGGATTCCCCTCCCCCACTATTGATGAGGCTCGCACCAGGGTCTCCTCCATACTCCGCAACACTGCCCTCGCTCCCCATTCCCACCACTGTCGCAAACAGGGCAGAGTCCCCTGGTCCTCCCTTTCACCCCCAAGCCGGCAAAATACACATAAGTCCTCCGCCAGTTTCGCCACCTCCAACGGTGGACCCCTCACCGACCCGCCACATCTTCCCCATCTCCCCCCCTGTCTGCCTTCCGCAAAGACCGTCCCTCCGTGACTCCCCTTGTCAAGTCTGTCCCTCCCCTCCCACTCTAACCCCTTCCCCGGGCCACTTTCCCTTGCATTACCGCAAGAAAATGCAAACACATTGTCCCTTTCACCTCCCCCCTCAACTCCTTTCAGCGGACCCAAGGAGGTCCTTCCAGGTCCGACAGGGTTCACCTGCACCTCTTCCAAACCATCATCTACTGCATCCGCTGCTCAGATGCCAGATGATCTATATCGGGTTGAGACCAAGCGGAGGCTATGTGCGATCGCTTCGCCGAACACCTCCGCTCAGTCCGCAACTAACCAACCCAGGACCTCCCGAGGCTGGCTCAGCACGTTCAACTCCCTCCCATTCATATCCGACCTCTCGGTCCTGGGCCTCCTCCACTGCCAGAGTGAGCAACACCGCAAGCTGGAGGAAACAGCACCTCAATAATTCCGCTTGGGGAGTCTGCATCCTTTGGGCATGTATATTGAAATTTTCTCAATTCTGGTGTACCCCCCCTTGCTGTCCTTCCTCCCCTTCCCACCCTCTCCCTCAGCCCTCGGGCCCTGGCATTTCCCCTCTCTCTCTATCTCCCTCCCCCAACTCCAGTCGCACCAGCTTCTCATTTTCACACCACAAACAGCTTACAATGGCTTGTTCCCTTTATCACCGATACTTTTTTGCATATCTTTCACTCATTGTTGCCTTATCTCTCTCCACATCACCGTCTATATCTCTCGTTTCCCTGATCCCTGACCAGTCTGAAGAAGGGTCTCGACCCGAAACGTCGCCTATCTCCTTCGCTCTTTAGATGCTGCTGCACCCGCTGAGTTTCTCCAGCTTTTTGTGTACCCTCAGAACTAGTGTGTAGGAAAGAATTGCAGATGCTGGTTTAAATTGAAGAGAGTGTCAGAACTATTTCTACCAAAACAGACATGATGAATTGTACTTCAATCACACAATGTTGTGTGTTTCTTCTGTGGTTTGAACAAAACGTCTGACGGCCATCAGTCAGAAGGAGAAATAGTTTTAAACTGAACTCAAAGCTTTGTGATTTTGTATTAGTTTTCTCAACTAGTTCCACAGAGGCTCTCATCTGCCTTACAAAGGACATCGATCTACTCCTCCCTCGTAATGATAGCAGAGACAAAACTGCTTCACCAAAAAGGTGCTAGGAGATTAACAATGTCTCAAGTATTGTATTACTCTTTACAAATTCACATTCCCCGAAAGCAATTAACAATGCAGCAAAATATCTGATTTTCATTAGATTTTTCATTTTTTATCTGAATTTCATTAGTGTGATTCTTTTAACCCCACTACCTATACCGATTGATAAAGCAGAGGAACAATAGGAAAAAAGTTATTTACCTGTCACCTGCTGAATCTGTTTTGTGCTTCTTTGGGTGAATAGGTTTGTGCAGAAATACCTTCTAGCTTGTGGGTGTGATGGAGAAAGACATCCAATGGACAGCGATGTTAGTCTGTGTATGATGTTGGTATTTAAATTACATGCCTGAGGAAGGTCTGTGCTGTGTTAATGTTTTACCTGTAACAACTACACCCGAGCGATGAAATCCAGTCAAGCAGGTTGCAAAGAATTCGCTGCAGGTTCTAAATGAAGGCAGAAAATATTTCACACTCGCATGTGTCCCGGCTTGCTTTACCTGACAGAACTTCACCTGTGCCTAAAGATGATGTAAATAGTTGTGTAAGCACCTTCGCAATTTCTTTCCAGGACCTCACCTACCACAGAGTCCAAGGATGTGCTATCCTGGAGATTTAACCTCTGGGGATTTATGATACAATAAAACTTTATTTATCCCAGGAGGGAAATTGATCTGCCAAACAACACAAAGTACGTGAAACATGAAATTAAAGTCACATTTCAGATAAACCTACCATTTAATGTAATGTGATTTTGGAAGGGATGCCATATTTCTATCATCTCTGTGCTTGACCCATGGGTGAGAGATCCACGTTAATCTTCCATCCTTACCTAAAGCAAATTTTATGTTGACATAAACCATAATTTTCTCAACCCAAGTTTAATATCCTCAAAAGATACAGTGCCGGAGTAACCCAGTGGGTCAGGCAGCATCTTGGTGAATATGGGTAGGTGATGTTTCGGTTGGGACCCTTCTTCAGACTGACCTATAATAAAAAACAAAAAACAAAAAATGTTGGAAATACTTAGCAAGTCAGGCAGCATCTATGTGTAGAGGAATATCATCAATGTCATTTACTTGAGAAAGGAAACGTTAGAATTAAATAAGAATTTGATAAGGTCCCACATAGGAGATTAGTGGGCAAAATGAGGGCACATGGTATTGGGGTTAGAGTGCTGACATGGATAGAGAAGTGTTTGGCAGGACAGGATACAAAGAGTAGGATTAAAACGGGTCCCCTTTCAGAATGGCAGGCAGTACACGAGTGGGGTACTGCAGGGCTCGTGCTGGGACCGCCCCCCCGAATCAGCTATTTACATAACACAATGATTTGAATGAAGGGATTCAAAGTAACATTAGCGAATTATTTGCAAAGCTGGGTGGAAGTGTGAACTTGTGAGGAGGATGCTATAGAGAAATGCAGGGTGACTTGGGCAGGTTGAGGTGGGATGTGGGCAGATGCATGGCAGTTGCAAGTTTAATGCAGATATAAATGTGAGGTTTATCCACTTTGGTAGCAAAAAACACAGGAAGGCAGATTACTATCTAAATGGCGTCAAGTTGGGAAAAGGGGAAGTACAATGGGATCTGGGGGTCCTTGTACCTCAGACTATGAAAGTGAGCATGTAGGTACAGAAGGCAGTGAAGAAAGCGAATGGCATGTTGGCCTTTATAACAAGAGGAATCGAATATAGGAGCAAAGAGGTCCCTCTGCAGTTGTACGGAGCCCTAGTGAGACCACACCTGAAGTATTGTGTGCAGTTTTGGTCCCCTAATTTGAGGAAGGACATTCTTGCTATTGAGGGAGAGCAGCATAGGTTTACAAGGTTAATTCCCGGGATGGCAGGACTGTCATATGCTGAGAGAATGAAGCAGCTGGGCTTGTACACTCTGGAGTTTAGAAGGATGAGAGGATATCTCATTGAAACATATATGATTGTTAAGGGCTTGGACACACTAGAGGCAGGAAACATGTTCCCGATGTTGGGGGAGTCCAGAACCAGGGGCCATAGTTTAAGAATAAGGAGTAAGCCATTTAGAACGGAGACGAGGAAACACGTTTTCTCACAGAGAGTGGTGAGTCTGTGGAATTCTCTGCCTCAGAGGGTGATGGAGGCAGGTTCTCTGGATGTTTTCAAGAGAGCTACATTGGGCTCTTAAAAATAGCGGAGTCAGGGGATATGGGGAGAAGGCAGGAATGGGATACTGATTTGGGATGTTCAGCCATGATCACATTGAATGGCGGTGCTGGCTCGTAGGGCCAAATGGCCTACTCTTGCACCTATTGTCTATCATATAATTATACGATCTGTGCCGTACTCAGGTTCACTTAAGATTTGATGCTATATTTCACGTTATTGATGATTAAAGCTTTAAAACACCAAATTTAACAAGATTTTTACTGTTAAAATCCTTCCTGCCATCTTCCAACACACTTCGATACAAAATTAAAAGACAAGAACACTCTGAACTTTTCACCTCAATGGGACATCACAGCAACAGGAGGGGAAGGGTGAATTGGTATTGCAATTGGAACAGCTGCTGCGGCAGGCAGGGGAAGTGCAATTGGAATTTTTTTTAAGCCAACTGCTGAGCAAGGCAGGGGAGTGCTGGAATCTTGCGGGAACGGATTGTTTTGGGGGAATCATGCCTCCCGTGGGGGCTACGGATTAGTGGTGTAATATTGCGTTGGGGAACGGGTTGCGTTGGGTGATCAGGCCTCCCATGTGACAGGGATCCAACGGGTCCCAGTTGGTCTAATATTCTCTAAATTTAAGATAAATTAGTAAGATTAAATGAGAACTTACCAGTTTGAAGTTTGATCTTGATTTTATGAGGTTCTCATTTAATCTTACTAATTTAAGATAAATTAGTAAGATTAAATGAGAACTTACCAGTTTGACGTTTGATCTTGATTTTATGAGGAGTTACGTTGGTGATTACGTGAAGAACCCCGTCCAGGCCGCATGCATGTCAATCTTCAAAGCAGATTGAATCACAATCACATAAAATCACAAATAACAATCACTGAAGTGACATAGTAAGATGCGTGACTCGAGAACTACCAGATGATCTTTATGAGAGAGGGTTGGGCGTGGAGGGCATGTAATCACCAACGCAACTCCTCATAAAATCAAGATCAAACTTCAAACTGGTAAGTTCTCATTTAATCTTACTATTTTACTTCAGAGTCACGTGAGTGATTCCGTGAAGAGTTCGAAGCTTTGTGATTTCATGCCACAGATCGAAATCTCGGCGTCTCACTGCATCAATTGACTCAGGATGAGTGAATAATCAAAATTGCATTGAGCATGATATTGATTCAAATGTATTAATGGTTTACGTTAATAAAGAAATCAATAGCAACCCCTGTAACTCAGGGGAGGCTAAAGTGGATGCAAAACAGAATGGGAAAAACCCCGGGTCAGCAACGGGTCTATGGAAAACCCCGGGTCAATGGAGAATTTAAAAAAAATCAATTTAGTTGACCATCCTGCGGTCGCGAGGATGTGGTCGATGGGCATGTCCATATGGTCGATGGACATGTCCATATGGTCGATGGGCTTGTCCATTGCCCTGGCTGCTGACGTTGATGCTGACCTGGTGGTATACAATTGTCAGTGTTAATACCCAGAACCTGCTGCAGTCACCTTGAAATAGTTTGAACTGACCTTCCTTTGTGTAGTTGTTTGTTGATTAATAAACAATGTTGATCCCACACTTCTTAGGATTCTGGTGGCCTTGATATAATATAGCAAGCCTGCCATCCCACATAGACATGGGGTATCCAAACAATGATCTTAAATCATGTCACCCCTGGTCTCCTCTGCTTGTGTAGATCAGAATGTAAAATGTAATAGCACCTGCAGCCAATTCCATGTTTGCCGTCGTTGGGCTGATATTAGTGTCATAATTAAGGATGTAGCTGGAACCCTTGGTGAAGTAATGTTCACACATTTTCAATAACCAACTGCATATTCCTATAGTGGGAGAACTTGTGTCAAGATCTCTTTAACAACTCGATATCCGGATTGAACCCGACAGAGTAGTTCCCATTTGTTGCTGCAGTAGTGTCTCTATAACTGAATTATTGTCAAATACCATTTAAGAATGAACTGGAAAATGTCAGCAATCTGTATCATATTAAATGTAACATTAACATTTAAAGAAAATCACTTCCGATCCCCTCAATAGGAATGTACTGCTTTTTTGGGTCCTATCCCTGCACTCTGCAGTGAGCACATTCATGGCTTGATATGACAACCTGAGCCATAAGTCAATCCATTCAAAATGTGTGTCAATAATTGTTTTATTATGCAAAGGCCGGTCTCCTGAACCACAGTTTGAACCAGCAAGGTTTTGTTTTTTGGAATAACCGTATACCGTTGTATTATCATGCCTGATGAAGCAGGCAACATGGCAACATAGCCAGTCTGACAGTACAAACCCAAGCGAGGTCTTGCTGACTGTTTTAAGACCCGGCTAATGAGCCAAAAATGGAGGAAGACATAAAAGAACATTCCTTCTTTTGTAACATAGAAACATAGAAACATAGAAATTAGGTGCAGGAGTAGGCCATTCAGCCCTTCGAGCCTGCACCGCCATTCAATATGATCATGGCTGATCATCCAACTCAGTATCCCGTACCTGCCTTCTCTCCATACCCTCTGATCCCCTTAGCCACAAGGGCCACATCCAACTCACTTTTAAATATAGCCAATGAACTGGCCTCAACTACCCTCTGTGGCAGAGAGTTCCAGAGACTCACCACTCTCTGTGTGAAAAAAGTATTTCTCATCTCGGTCTTAAAGGATTTCCCCCTTATCCTTAAGCTGTGACCCCTTGTCCTGGACTTCCCCAACATCGGGAACATCTTCCTGCATCTAGCCTGTCCAACCCCTTAAGAATTTTGTAAGTTTCTATAAGATCCCCTCTTAATCTCCTAAATTTCAGAGAGTATAAACCGAGTCTATCCAGTCTTTCTTCATAAGACAGTCCTGACATCCAGGAATCAGTCTGGTGAACCTTCTCTGCACTCCCTCTATGGCAATAATGTCCTTCCTCAGATTTGGAGACCAAAACTGCACGCAATACTCCAGGTGTGGTCTCACCAAGACCTGTACAACTGAAGTAGAACCTCCCTGCTCCTGTACTCAAATCCTTTTGCTATGAAAGCTAAACATACCATTAGCTTTTTTCACTGCCTGCTGCACCTGCATGCCTACTTTCAATGACTGGTGTACCATGACACCCAGGTCTCGCTGCATCTCCCCTTTTCCTAATCGGCCACCATTTAAATAATAGTCTGCTTTCCTGTTTTTTGCCACCAAAGTGGATAACCTCACATTTATCCACATTATACTGCATCTGCCAAAACATTTGCCACTCACCCAGCCTATCCAAGTCACCTTGCAGTCTCCTAGCATCCTCCTCACAGCGAACACTGCCCCCCAGCTTAGTGTCATCCGCAAACTTGGAGATATTGCCTTCAATTCCCTCATCCAGATCATTAATATATATTGTAAATAGCTGGGGTCCCAGCACTGAGCCCTGCGGTACCCCACTAGTTACTGCCTGCCATTGTGAAAAGGACCCGTTTACTCCTACTCTTTGCTTCCTGTTTGCCAGCCAGTTCTCTATCCACATAATCCCCTAATACCGTATGCTTTAAGTTTGTATACTAATCTCTTATGTGGGACCTTGTCGAAAGCCTTCTGGAAGTCCAGATATACCACATCCACTGGTTCTCCCTTATCCACGCTACTAGTTACATCCTCGAAAAATTCCACAAGATTCGTCAGACATGATTTACCTTTTGTAAATCCATGCTGACTTTGTCCAATGATTTCACCACTTTCCAAATGTGCTGCTATCCCATCTTTAATAAACTGACTCTAGCAGTTTCCCCACTACCGATGTTAGACTAACTGTCTGTAATTCCCCGTTTTCTCTCTCCCTCCCTTCTTAAAAAGAGGGGTTACATTTGCTACCCGCCAATCCTCAGGAACTACTCCAGAATCTAAAGAGTTTTGAAAGATTATCACTATGCATCCACTATTTTCCTGAGCTACTTCCTTAAGTACTCTGGGATGCAGCCTATTCTGGCCCTGGGGATTTATCGGCCTTTAATCTATTCAATTTACCCAACACCACTTCCCGACTGACCTGGATTTCACTCAATTCCTCCTTTGACCCACAGTCCCCTGCTATTTCAGGCAGATTATTTATGTCTTCCTTAGTGAAGACGGAACCAAAGTAGTTATTCAATTGGTCCGCCATATCCTTGTTCCCCATGATCAACTCACCTGTTTCTGACTGCAAGGGACCTACATTTGTTTTAACTAACCTCTTTCTCTTCACATATCTATAAAAACTTTTGCAGTCAGTTTTTATGTTCCCTGCCAGTTTTCTTTCATAATCTATTTTTCCTTTCCTAATTAAGCCCTTTGTCCTCCTCTGCTGGTCTTGAATTTCTCCCAGTCCTCTGGTATGCTGCTTTTTCTGGCTACTTTGTACGCATCATCCTTTGCTTTGATACTATCCCTGATTTCCCTTGTTATCCACGGAGGCACTACCTTCCCGATTTATTCTTTTGCCAAACTGGGATGAACAATTTTTGTAGTTCATCCATGCAGTCTTTAAATGTCTTCCATTGTATATCCACCGTCAACCCTTTTAGAATTAATTGCCAGTCAATCTTGGCCAATTCACGTCTCATACCCTCAAAGTTACCTTTCTTTAAGTTCAGAACCATTGTTTCTGAATTAACAATGTCACTCTCCATCCTAATGAAGAACTCAACCATATTATGGTCACTCTTGCCCAAGGGGCACGTACAACAAGACGGCTAATTACCCCTTCCTCATTACTCAAAACCCAGTCTAAAATAGCCTGCTCTCTCGTTGGTTCCTCTACATGTTGATTTAGATAACTATCCCGCATACATTCCAAAAAATCCTCTTCCTCAGCACCCCTGCCAATTTGATTAACCCAATCTATATGTAGATTGAAGTCACCCATTATAACTGTTTTTGCCTTTGTCGCACGCATTTCTAATTTCCTGTTTGATACCATCCCCAACTTCTCTGCTACTGTTAGGTGGCCTGTACACAACACCCACCAGCGTTTTCTGCCCCTTAGTGTTTTGTAGCTCTACCCATACCGATTCCACATCCTCCAAGCTAATGTCCTTCCTTTCCATTGCTTTAATCTCCTCTCTAACCAGCAAAGCTACCCCACCTCCTTTTCCTTTCTCTCTATCCCTCCTGAATATTGAATATCCCTGGATGTTCAGCTCCCAGCCTACGTCACCCTGGAGCCATGTCTCCGTGATCCCAACTATATCATAATCATTAATATCTATCTGCACGTTCAACTCGTCCACCTTATTACGAATACTCCTTGCATTGAGACACAAAGCCTTCAGGCTTGTCTTTACAACGCATTTACCCCTTATACAATTTTGCTGAAAAGTGGCCCTTTTTGATTTTTGCCCTGGTTTTGTCTGCCTGCCACTTTTACCTTTCACCTTGCTACCTAATGCTTCTACCTCATTTTACACCCTCCTGCCTCTCTGCTCTTGTACCCATCCCCCTGCCACATTAGTTTAAATCCTCCCCGACAGCACTAGCAAACACTCCCCAAGAACATTGGTTCCATTCCATTCCAGGTGCAAACCGTCCTGTTTGTACCGGTCCCACCTCCCCCAGAACTGGTCCCAGTGCCCTAAAAATTTGAATCCCTCCCCTTGCACCACTTTTCAAGCCACGTATTCATTTGCATTATCCTCCTATTTCTACTCTGACTGGCCCGTGGTACTGGTAGTAATCCGGAGATTACTACCTTTGAGGTCCTACTTTTAAGTTTATCTCCTAGCTCCCTAAATTCACCTTGTAGGACCTCATCCCTTTTTTTTACCTATATCGTTGGTGCCAACATGCACCACGACAACTGGCTGTTCACCCTCCCCCTCCAGAATGTTCTGCAGCCGTTCAGTGACATCCCTGACCTTTGCACCAGGGAGGCAACATACCATCCTGGAGTCTCGTTTGCGGCCGCAGAAACGCCTATCTATTCCCCTGACAATTGAATCCCCTATTACTATTGCCTTCCCCTCTTTTTTCCCCCCTCATGTGCTGCAGAGCCACCCATGGTGCCATGAACCTGGCTGCTGCTGCATTCCCCTGATGAGCCATCTCTCTCAACAGTATCCAAAATGGTATACCTGTTTAGGAGGGAGATGACCGCAGGGGACTCCTGCACTACCTGCCTACTGCTTTGCTGGCTATTGGCCACCCGTTCCCTTCTTGTCCTCCTACCTTTTGCCGGCGGTGTGACCAACTCACTGTACGTGCTATCCACGACTTTCTCCGCATCGTGGATGCTCCAGTATGAATCCAGCCGCAGTTCCAATCGTTCAATGCGATTGGAGGGAGATGACCGCAGGGGACTCCTGCACTACCTGCCTACTGCTTTGCTGGCTATTGGCCACCCGTTCCCTTCTTGTCCTCCTACCTTTTGCCTGCGGTGTGACCAACTCACTGTACGTGCTATCCACGACTTTCTCCGCATCGTGGATGCTCCAGTATGAATCCAGCCGCAGTTCCAATCGTTCAATGCGGTCTGCCAGGAGCTGCAGCTGGACACACTTCCTGCAAACGTAGTCACCAGGGACACTGACCATCTCCCTGATCTCCCACATGTTGCAGGCTGAACAAACCACGGGGCCAATCTCTACTGCCATACCTTACTCCCAAATTACTCTGTAATAAATATTTTTTAAAAAAAACAAAAAAAAACACAAAAAACTTATCCTTTAAACTTTACTACTAAATACTGAATCCCTAACTCCCAGAATCCCTCACTCCCAGAAGGCAGAAATGTAAAATAGTAAACCCGGGGTTGCACCCAATCAGCTGTTTCCTCGGGTCCTCTTCCACCAATCAGCGGCTTCCTCAAAAAAACCCACTTCTCCAAATGGAATGTTATGGATTTGGGTAAAAACAAGCCCCGCGCTAGATTTTTATCCTTACCGGTCGGGTGTCGCTCCTCCCCCTCCTCTTCTTCCAACGGCTCCTGTGGGCCTCTGGAAAAACAAGCCCCGCGCTAGATTTTTATCCTTACCGGTCGGGTGTCGCTCCTCCCCCTCCTCTTCTTCCAACGGCTCCTGTGGGCCTCTGGAAAAACAAGCCCCGCGCTAGATTTTTATCCTTACCGGTCGGGTGTCGCTCCTCCCCCTCCTCTTCTTCCAACGGCTCCTGAGTCTTAGAAGTATCCAAACCAATATTAATGCTTTGTGTTAAATTCAGGTATCGGTTGCAAACTGTAAATGATCTGAGACAGAGCCATTTATGTTCAAAAGCAATGAATTTTTTAAATATAAAGAATACAATTTTAAATTAAATTTTAAAGAGATGGATGTGAATTGAGTTCCAACTGAGTTTAATAGTTTGATGGTCATTTTGGCTTATCCAATTTCCTTTTTAAAAAGCTGCAGGCTTATTTTAAATATTAATTAAGTGGAATGCAGGAAAATGTATCTTAAGACCTGGGAATGTTTAAACATATGTTCGTGGCGTAGAATGTAGTATTTGATAAATTGTGCAGGGATTCAGGGAATGCTGAATGAGATGTCTACCATTTCTAATTTACATCAGTGGCCTGGACTGAAAAAAATTAAATGCAGATATTTCTGAGAAAATATTTCTTATGAGAAGCCAAAGTGGAATAAGGTACCGATGCAGGCAGTGAGATAAATAGTTCATAAAATCAAAGAGCATAAATACTGCATGTGAGATATGCCATGGTACCAAAACTGGAAAATGTTTGGGATATTAGAATATTTTATGTATCTGCAATGCAAACGGAGCTGCCAATAAAAACATATTCAAAGATAATCCTTAAAACACTTGTATTTGGAATTCTCTACCCGCAGAGAACAAGGGAGGATGAAGCGTTTGTATTTATTTAAGTCTTGGGAAGAAGGTTTTTGGATTGTAGTGGGAAGTCCTACCACAATATTTTGCCTCTACTGTAGTAGGGGGATGGCACCGTGACGCAGCGGTAGAGTTGCTGCTTTACAGCACCAGAGAGCCGGGTTCGATCGTGACTACAGGTGCTGTCTGTACGTTCGAGTTTGTACATACTCCCTGTGACCGCGTGGGTTTTCTCCCGGTGCTCCGGCTTCCTCTCAGATTCCAAAGACGTACAGATTTGTAGGTTAATTGCCTTTGGTAAAATTGCAAATTGTCCCTAGTGTGTAGGATAGAGCTAGTGTACGATGATTGGTGGATGGCGCGGAATTGGTGGGCCGAAGGGCCTGTTTCTGCGCTGTATCTTGAAAGTAAAGTCTAAAGATTGTTCACCCTGCTCTCTTATCTTATCCCAACCGTATCGTGAACTTCCACTTTGGAGGTTTGCTCGCTACCTTTGCAATCCCAGTCTTCATCTGCTTGTACAGCAGACTCCCACAAAGCTAACCTCTCAAATGTCTGGATTGAAGTAATAAACGTCAGTGCACCAAGGGATGCAAATTGAAAATCTGATGATAATTACCAAATTAAAACGCTTCACAAAATGATTTAAATATTCAAATAAGCATAAAATAAGCTTATGTAATTTAATCTGTTTGAACATAAACAAATCCACTCATATTGACTTCTGCAAAATATTGCCGGTAATTAAACAAACTGTTATTTTTCTGCAATTTGTCATGTCTGCAATACTCCAGATTTTTTTGAAGTTCATCTGCCACTTTATGTTGGAGAAAATGCTGGAGTAACTCTGGAGCAGATCAAGCAGCATCTCTGGAGAACAGGGACAGGTGATATTTCGAGTCAGGATCCTTCTCTGGAGAAAGTTCTTGATCCGAAACGTCACCTATCCATGTTCTCCATAGTTTAGTTTAGTTAGGAGATACAGTACGGAAACAGGCCCTTCGGCCCACCGAGTGCGCATCGACCAGCTATCCCCGTTAACATTAACATTAACCTACACACTAGGGACAATTTCTTACACATTTTTTACACAAACCAATTAACCTACATACCTGTACGTCTTTGGAATGTGGGAGAAAATCGAAGATCTTGGAGAAAATCTACGCGGTCACGGGGAGAACGTCCAAACTCCGTACAGACAGCTACCGTAGTCGGGATCGAACCCGGGATTCCGGCGCTGCAAGCGCTGTAAGGCAGCAACTCTACCGCTGCACCACTGTGGCCGGCCAGAGATGCTGCCTCATCTGCTGAATTACTCCAGCAACTGCTCTTGTGCTGTGCAACTCTACTGCAGGGTATGCTTGTCCTGTTTGGGAGAGGTCATCTCATGCAAAGAAAGTTGTTGCCACCCTTAATGACAGTTTCAGTTGCATCACTGGCTGCCTAAAACAAACGGATGTGGATAGCTTGCATGTCTTGGCCGGTATTGCTCCACCAGGAAACCACAGATCAGTTGCCCGTGCAACTCAACTTAGGAGGCAAGTTGGGAACACCCGCCATTCCTGTCACTCCCATCACCCAGCCCCAAAACGGCTGAAGTCGAGGAGGAGGTTCCTCTACACAGTCCAGCCACTGACACAGTCTCCTCAAGCAACCAGACTAGCCTTGTGAGAAACGAAATGCCATGAAAACCACCATCACGTAAATATGCCAATCCCAACCAAGGAGCAGCTACCACCTGGTCACAGGTGTAACTGGAAGACCTGGAAGTCCCTCAATAGGCTTCGTACTGGGATGGGCCGATGCAATAACAATATGAACAGATGGGGCAGACGCAGAATGTGAAAGTGGAACATCTGTACAATCCATGCCACACCTACTAGGATGCTCACTTCCTGGCAAATAAAACTGCCTGGAAGAGCTAGCGCTGGCAAATGAAAAGGCTGTCCACTGTGCAAGAGCCTGGCCGAACATTTGAAACATAGATGATGGTCACAAAAGAAGAAGACGACTCCAGCACTTTGTGTCCTTTTGCGTATTAACCAGCATCTATAGTTCCTTGTTTCCACTAGTTTATGTAGAGGCTTGGTTATGGAGTACAGACAGGAAAGCAGAGTTAAGGTCAACATTAAGGTCAACAACTTCTGCCTCCCGTTGCGGGGTTGAAAATGACCTGGTGTGGGGCCTTACATCGCCCGGCGCAGCCTTAATGGCCGCGGGACTTATTTACCATCACCCGCCGGGGGCTTTGACTTTGACATTGACATCGGGGGGAGAATGGGGAGAGCAGGGGAGAGATAAGACTTTGCCTTCCATCACAGCGAGGAGGAGATTCGCTGTGATGGATGTTTGTGTAAATTGTGTTGTGTGTTGGTTCTTTTTCTTGTTTGTACGACTGCAGAAACCAGATTTCGTTTGAACCTCAAGAGGTTCAAATGACAACAAATAAATTGTATCATTGTATTGTATCATTAGATCACCCACGATCTTAAAGTCATAGTGTAAATAGGTGCTTGATGGTCAACACAGACTCAGTGGGCTGAAGGGCCTTTAGTTTTAGGTTAGTTTATTACTGGCACGTGTGCTGAGATGACCATGACTCCTCGACAATTGGGTTTGGTACAACTGTGACTGAATGAAAGTATCTCCTCCAATGCTGTAAAGGAAAGAAAATGAAATGTTCATTACTGTGCTAAGCCTGATTAGAAATAATGCCAATAGATGGAGATGGCTCATGACTGCTGCAAAGTAAGAAGTCTGACTACTACCCAAGGGGCTGTTATCAGCCTGAAATATTTGTCCTGTTTCCCTTTTTTTTGTAAAATATTTTTATTAGAAGTAAATACATATTAAGAAGAAATAATATAAAATTGAAAAAAAAGAAACATATTATTCGTCACATACATTCTTAATATTTTTAAAATTTACAGTCATTCTTATTTATACTTCTATATTTTTTATTATTTTATAATAGTAGGAAGTAAAGAAAAATAATAAAAAGAAATAAGAAATAAAAAAACGATAAAATGAGTGGAGTATTAAGCAAGATATTCTTCATTGGAGATATATTCGTCGTCTATTGTATATAATTCTTCATCTATTCCTTCATTCAGGCTTCAGTCGGGGCCTCGAACCGGACCACCTTAACCCTTTAAGTATTCAATAAATGGAGACCATATTCCTCTGAATTGATCTAGCCTGTCCAATAGGACAAGTCTTAATCTTTCCAGGTGAAGTGTCTCCGACATTTCTGTAATCCACATTTTGATTGTGGGGGGTACACAAAAAGCTGGAGAAACTCAGCGGGTGCAGCAGCATCTAAGGAGCGAAGGAGATAGGCGACGTTTCGGGTCGAGACCCTTCTTCAGACTGGTCAGGGATCGGGGAAACGAGAGATATAGACGGTGATGTGGAGAGATAAGGAACAATGAGTGAAAGATATGCAAAAAAGTATCGGTGATAAAGGGAACAAGCCATTGTAAGCTGTTTGTGGTGTGAAAATGAGAAGCTGGTGCGACTGGGGTGGGGGAGGGAGATAGAGATAGAGGGAATGCCAGGGCCCGAAGGCTGAGGGAGAGGTGGGAAGGGGAGGGGACAGCAAGGTTTAACAGAATTGAGAAAATTCAATATTCAAGCCCAAAGGATGCAGACTCCCCAAGCGGAATATGAGGTGCTGTTCCTCCAGCTTGCGGTGTTGCTCACTCTGGCCGTGGAGGAGCCCCAGGACCGAGAGGTCGGATGTGGTATGGGAGGGGGAGTTGAAGTGCTGAGCCACCGGGAGGTCGGGTTGGTTATTGCGGACCGAGCGGAGGTGTTCGGCGAAGCGATCGCCAAGCCTCCGCTTGGTCTCACCGATATAGATCATCTGGCATCTGGAGCAGCGGATGCAGTAGATGAGGTTGGATGAGGTGCAGGTGAACCTCTGTCGGACCTGGAAGGACTGCTTGGGTCCCTGAAAGGAGTGGAGGGGGGGAGGTGAAGGGACAAGTGTTGCATTTCTTGCGGTTGCAAGGGAAAGTGCCCGGGGAAGGGGTTAGAGTGGGAGGGGAGGGAAAGAATTGACAAGGGAGTTGCGGAGGGAGCAGTCTTTGCGGAAGGCAGACAGGGGGGGTGATGGGGAAGATGTGGCGGGTGGAGGGGTCACGTTGGAAGGTGGCGAAACTGGCGGAGGACTATGTTGTATTTGCCGGGCTGGTGGGGTGAAAGGTGAGGACCAGGGGGACTCTGCCCTGTTTGCGAGTGGGGGAATGGGGGAGCGAGGGCAGTGTTGCGGGGTATGGAGGAGACCCTGGTGCGAGCCTCATCAATAGTGGGGGAGGGGAATCCCCGTTCTCTGAAGAATGAGGCCATTTGTGATGACCTGGTGTGGAACGCCTCATCCTGGGAGCAGATGCGGCGTAGACGGAGGAATTGGGAATAGGGGATGGAGTCCTTACAGGAAGCAGGGTGGGAGGAAGAGTAGTCCAGGTAGCTGTGGGAGTCAGTGGGTTTGTAGTGGATGTCGGTCAGGAGCGTATCACTGCAATAGAGATGTTGAGGTCAAGGAATGGTAGGGAAGTGTCGGAAATGGTCCAAGTGTATTTGAGTGCCGGATGGAAGTTGGTGGTGAAATTAATGAAGTCAGTCTGTTGTGTGTGGGTGCAGGAGGTGACACCAAAGCAGTCGTCGATGTAACGGAGGTAGAGGTCGGGGATGGGGCCCTGGTACGCCGAGAACAAGGATTATTCGACGTACCCGACAAAGAGGCAAGCGTAGCTGGGGCCCATGCGTGTGCCCATAGCTACGCCTTGTGTTTGGAGGAAATGGGAGGAATCAAAAGAGAAGTTATTTGAGGGTGAGGACCAACTCTGCTAGGCGGAGGAGAGTGTCAGTGGACGGGTATGGGTTGCTCCTCTGGTCGAGGAAGAACCGGAGGGCTTTGAGACCGTCCTGGTGGGGGATGGAGGTGTAGAGTGACTGGACGTCCATGGTAAAGATGAGAGGATGGGGGCTGGAGAATGGAATGCACGGAGCCGACAGAGAGTGTCTGAGGTGTCTTGAACATAGGTGGGGAGGGATTTAACAAAGGGGGATAGGATAGGATGGCGTCAAGGTATGTGGAAATGTGTTCGGTTGGGGGCATGAACAGGCAGAGACAATGGGGTCTGCCAGGGCAGTCGGGTTTGTGGATTTTGGGGAGAAGGTAAAATCGGGCCGTGCGGGGCTGGGAAACGATGAGGTCGGAGGCTCGGGGGGGTAGGGAGCCGGAGCTGATGAAGTCGGTTATGGTGCTCGAGATGGTGGCCTGGTGTTCGTCAGTGGGGTCATGGTCCAGGGGTAAGTAGGAGGAGGTGTCCGAGAGTTGGCGCGCGGCCTCCGCTTTGTAGAGATCGACGCGCCAGACTACCACGGCACCTCCCTTGTCGGCGGGTTTGATAACCCAGTCTGGGTTGTTACGGAGTGAGTCGATGGCAGTACGTTCGGGGGTGGAGAGATTGGAGTGAGACAGGGGAGTGTAGAAGTCGAGGCGGTTGATGTCCCAACGGCTGTTCTGGATAAATAGTTCTACAGCCGGAAGGCTACGAGGGGGGGTCCAAGTTGGAGGCGGTGCGTGGGAGACAGGAAAAGGGATCATCAGTGGGGGGCGAGGGCTTCTTCCCGTGGAAGAACGCTGTGAGGCGGAGGCGACGGGTAGAAGAGCTCAAGTCGTGGTGGGCGCGGAACTCATTGAGGTGGGGACGGAGGGGGACAAAGGTTGAGACCTCTGCTGAGGACAGACCGTTCGATGTCGGAGAGGGGGAGGTCCGGGGGGATGGTGAACACGCGGCAAGGATGGGGGTTGTGGCCGGAGGAAGGCAGGTGAGTGGACTGAGGACGAAGCGTTGTGTGGTGGGGGGGTGGAGGGTGGTCAGGGGGTGGGGGGGTATGGGGGCTGTGGTGTGGGTGGGGAAGAGCAGGGGTTACATGGTTAGAGGGGGATGGGGAAGACCTAGTGGAATAGCCACTAAGGTTACTGGGGCTGGGGAGACGGGCACTAGGACCCAGTGCCGTTAAAGACAGAGTGGTGGGAGGAGTTAGCAATGTGGAGGCTTCAGGCCCACTGCAGAGTCCAGTCTGCAGGTGAGGCGACGGCTGCGGGCTGCTGGAGGGCGGTGGAGTGTCGTGGGTCGGCGGACCCGATTGTGGGGGATGTGGGACCTTTCCAAAATCTTAGTATTAATTTTTTACCAATTATTAAACTATAACCAATAAAAATTATTTGCTGTGTTGTTAGTAGCTGATCCGTTTCTAATATTCCTAATATGATTAATTTTGAGTCTGGAGTTAAATTTGCATTAACTACATTCGAGATTATCTTAAAAATTTCCGTCCAAAAAGTAGTAATTTTTGTACATTTTGTGAATGAATGCGTTAGATTAGCTTCTAACTGCTGACATTTATCACATATAGCAGAAACATTTGAAAAAATTCTGTTTAATTTGGATTTTGAGAAGTGTAATCTATGTAAAACTTTAAATTGTATCAAGGAGTGTCTGGCATTTAATGAGCAGGTGTATATGTTGTAAACTTTCATTCCATACTTCTACACTAATTGTTTGACCTAATTCGTTTTCCCATGCTTGTCTATATTTTTCCGTGTTTGGTAAATCATTTTCCAGTAAGATATTATAAATATATGATATTAATTTTTCTGTATTCGGATGTTTATTTAGACATTCATCTAAAATTTCTGTCTTTCTATTCCTAAAATCTGGTGTGTTTGATTTAACATAATCTCTAATTTGTAGATATCTAAAGTACTCTTTTGAGTGTAATCCGTAATTTTGTTGTAATTCCTGAAATGAAAAAAATAAACTTTCCCTGTAGAGATCACCCATCTTATTTATTCCATAGTTCTTCCATTTTTTAAAACTTTTATCCATCAATGAAGCTTTAAAAGTAATGTTGTTTACAATTGGAAGAACCCGTGGTAACTCTGTAATTTTAATGTTTTCTTTAATTGTTTCCAAATACGTATACCACTTTCTATTATTGGGTTTCCTCTATAAATTTTCTTATGTATTTTAGTGTTAGCAAATAAAATCGAGCTAATTTCGAAAGGTGAACAGTCTTCCTTTTCCATTTTTAACCAGTTTGGTTGTTTATCTACTTCTTCCAACCAAAAATTCATATTTTTTATATTAACTGCCCAGTAATAAAACATAAAATTAGGCAATGCAAAACCTCCATTCATTTTTGATTTACATAGATGTTTTTTTAATTATTCTATGGGTTCTTATAATCCCAAATAAAATTAGTAACTATAGAGTCCACTTTCTTAAAAAAATTTTTAGGAAGATATATCGGGATCAGTTGAAACAGGTATAATAATTGCGGAAGAAAAATCATTTTTATCGCATTAATTTTACCTAGCATTGAAATAGTAATGTTTTCCAATATAGGATATTCTTAAGTAGTTTATTCAATAAGGGTGGGAAATTAGATTTAAATAAAGAATCATATCTTTTTGTTACATAAATTCCAAGATATTTGATTTTTTCATTTGCTATCTAAAAGGATATTGTTGTATATATGTAAGTTATTTCCCATTATTGGCGAAGTTCACTTTTATTCCAATTAATTCTATATCCTGAAAACAATCCAAATTGAGTTATTAAATCTAATGTTAGGAATACTAATTTCCGGCTTTGTAATATAAAGTAATACATCATCTGCGTATAAAGAGATTTTATTTTCAGTTTCTTTAGTTTCATACCCGTATATTTCAGGATGTAATCTCACGGATTTTGCTAGTGGTTATATTGCAAGTGCAAACAGTAGTGGAGATAAAGGACAACCTTGACTGCAGCCTCGGAATAAGTTAAATTTAGTTGTTAACATTTGATTTATTAATATTCTAGCTGTTGGCTTGGTATATAGTAGCTTAACCCATGTTATAAACTTCTACCCCAATTGAAAAGTTTCCATAACCGAAAATAAATAAGACCATTCTATCTGATCAAAAGCTTTCTCTGCGTCCAACGAAATAATTGATAAATCCTTATTAATGTTTCTTTTCAAGTATATAATATTGAATAATCTTCTCAGGTTGTTTGAGGAGTATCGTTTTGGTATAAATCCTGTTTGATCTGAATGAATTAGTTTATTAATCACTGTATTTAGTCTTTGTGCTAGTATTTTGGTTAATATTTTTTGATCAGTATTTAAAAGAGATATAGCTCTATATGACCCTGGGTTCATCCAGATTTTTTATCTGATTTAGGTTATGAGCGTTATAATAGATTCATTTAATGTTTCTGGTAATTTCTGGTTGTGCATAAAATGTGTTCATAAAGTGTCTTCAAACGTGGAGTCTATCATATCATAAAATGTTTTATAAAATTCTGATCCAATACCATCTGGTCCTGGAGTTTTACCATTTTTTTAATGATCTAATAGCTTCTTCGATTTCTTCAGTAGTTATTTCAACGTTTAATAATTCTCTATTTTCTAAATCCAGTCCTTTTAGATTACAACTTTTTAAGAATATTTCTACTCCTGTCCGATTTTCTTGTCGTTTTTGGCTGAATAAAATTTTTTATAATATTGCAAAAATCTCTCGTTCATATCTTTAGTTTGTACTAGTAATTCCCCTTTGTCTGATTTAATTTCTTTAGATTAATTTTTCTCCCTCCAATTTTCGTTATTGACGAGCCAATAAATTTATGTGGTTTATCTCCAAATTCAAATTGTATTTGTTTAGTATATTGGTATAGTTTTACAACTTGGTCTAACTGTATTTTATTTAGTTTATATTTCAATGCAAAGATTTTATTATGTTTTTATCATGGTTGGATTAACAGCGTTCTCTGTGTCCTTTCCAATGCTGTTGTCCCCTCGATTCTCTTTATTATAAAAATGCTTGAGAGGATATCATAATTCCAGAACATACGCTTTAAAAGTTTTCCCATAATAGGGGACGAAGAAATTCTGGCGAATCATTTATTTCAAAGAAAATCTTGATCTGTTTTGTGATGTATTCTTGAGTTATTTGTCTTTTAAAATTTGTGGGTTTTAAATCTCCATTGTCCTTGTTTTTCCGTTTTACCAGTTATTTTCATCATAAAAGTTAAAGGTGCATGATCTGAATTATATATTATGATATTTTGAATTATACGTAAGTGGGATAAGTTTTAAATCTACCAAAAAATAATCTATTCTTGAAATAAGTTTTTATGCACAGGTGAGTAAAATGAGTATTCTCCGTCCAGTTTGGGTTTTGCATACACCGCAAGTTGGAGGAACAGCACCCATATCCGCTTGGGGAGTCTGCATCCTTTGGGCTTGAACATTGAATTTTCTCAATTCTGTTAAACCCTGCTGTCTCCTCCTTCCCACCTCTCCTCAGCCCTCGGGCCATGGCATTCCCCTCTCTCTCTATCTCCCTCCCCCACCCTAGTCGCACTAGCTTCTCAATTTCACACCACAAACAGCTTACAATGGCTTGTTCCCTTTATCATCGATACTTTTTTGCATATCTTTCACTCATTGTTCTTTATCTCTCCACATCACCGTCTATATCTCTCGTTTCCCTGATCCCTGACCAGTCTGAAGAAGGGTCTCGGCCCGAAACGTCGCCTATCTCCTTCGCTCCTTAGATGCTGCTGCACCCGCTGAGTTTCTCCAGCTTTTTGTGTAAATCTTTAATATTACTAGTATCTGTATATGCATTTATTAACTCACTGGAATGTGATTTAAGTTTCCGTTGTTTTGATGATCTCTCCAAATAAGGATCTAGTGTACAATTTAAATCTCCTCCAATTCCCTTTCGACGAAATGCTAAGTATTCCCGGTATTTTCTGTTCTAACCAGATTTCAGCTCCCACGGTATTTAGTCTCAGATATCCAATTCCTGAGGATCAAATTGGGAAATGTGGGCCAGGAATGTGTTAGTAGACACAAGTATAGGGTTCACAAAGGTATGGATGAGGGCTTCAGTGAGAAGGGTTAGGATGGCACAGTGGTGCAGTGGGCTCAGTTACTGCCTTGCAGTGCCGAAGACCCGGGTTCCATTTCAGAGGTGACTGAGAATTTTCTCCATTCTTCCTTCCCTCTATTCTCTCAGGTCCTTTTATTTTAGCCACATCCCATCTCAATCTCCGTCCGCTTTCCTCCAAATTAGTGGCGGAGCTGGTAGACCCGCTGCCTCACAGCGCTAGAGACTTGGATTCGATCCTGTGCTCTGTGTGGAACTTGCATGTTCTCCCTGTGAGTTTCTTCCGGGTGCTCTGGTTTCCACCCACCTCCCAAAGATGTGCGAGTTTGTTGGTGAATTTACCTCTGTAAGTTGTCCTGAGTGTATAATCAGTGGATGAGGAAGTGGGATAACATAGAACCAGTGTGACTGGGTGATGGATGGTCAGCATGGACACGGTGGGCCATAGGGCCTGTTTCCATGCTGGATCGCTAAACTAAGCTAGTTGAAGACAGTGGTGGATTTGGATGATGTCAGAGTTTGAAATGAATGGACACAATGACAAACCAAAGTGTGAGCAGACATGCTAAATGTGTTTCTAGAGGCCTGGCATCGGGTGGCACGGTGGCGCAGCGGGAGCGCAAAGGTAGAGTTACTGCCTTACAGCGCCAGTGGCCGAGGTTTGATTCTGATTTATGGGTGCTGTCTGTACAGAGATTGTACGTACTCCCTGTGACAGCGTGGGTTTTCTCAGGGTGCTCTGGTCTCTTCGCACGGTCCAAAGACGTACAGGTCTATAAGTTAATTGGTTTTGTTAAAATTGTAAATTGTGCCTAGCGTGTAGCATAGTGCTAGTGTACGGAGTGATCTCTAGTCGGCGCGGACTCAGTGGGCTAAAGGGCCTGTTTCCGTGCTATATCTCTAAAGTCTAAGGCTGAAGTTGAGTTGCTACTGATGTTACGTTATTTATCTTCATAAAAATGCAAACACTCTCTTGATCCCCAAAACTCTGCCAGTGAACGACAATAAAATATCATTAATTTGAAAAAAATCAGCGACACTGTAGGTTCACTTTATTTTTTGCAAAACTTCCAACTCACGGATTCTTTTCATTTGTAAAAATAACAAAATACATCAATTCTTTCTGAAAATCCAACTAAACCACTTTGACTGGACCCTGCTTGCCCTCTTGATTTACTATGTCCTTAAGCTAACACAGCAGGTTCATAAGACGTTCTATTACATCTAACACAGTGTTAGATGTTCCTCATAATGTTTATGCTCTTTAAAAGTCCATTTATTGGATCCTGTATATGCCCTAAAGCAATCTTCTCAGTGTATATAAGGCTAACCGATGCTTGGTTTTGAACTAGTCTGACATAACCACATGTGCAATCTTTCAAGATAGACACAAAAAGCTGGAGTAGCTCAGTGGGTCAGCCAGCATATCTGGAGAAAAGGAATAGGTAACGCTTTGGGTCGAGGCCCATCTTCGGACAGAGTCAGGGGAGAGGGGAAACTAGAGGTTCAGAAAAGCTACAGAACAGATCAGACCAATGAACAAGGAGCCCACAATGATTGATTGTTGGCTGTGGAGGAGACGATAAAGGAGATACAAACAGTAAAACTAGCAGAACGACTAGGGTGGAGGAGGGATGGAGAGAGAGGGAATGCAAGGGTGGCTTGTAATTAGAGAAATCAGTATCCGTAAGCTGCCCAAGTGAAATATGAGGTGCTGTTCCTCCAATTTGCATGTGGCCTCACCCTGACAGTGGAGGAGACCCAGGATAGAAAGGTCAGTGTGGGAATGGGAAGGAGAATTAAAATGTTTGGCAACCGGGAGGTCGCGGTTGGTATTCAGTGTAGGTGTTCCGTGCAATGATCGGCCAGTCTGTGCTTGATCTCGCCGATATGTAGGAGTCAACACTAAAAGCAACGGATACAGTAGATGAGGTTGGAAGTCCTTGAGTTTTTAGTTACTTCTGGTATTTGTGGTGCTGCAAAAAGTAGTGATCATCGCCTCATTCCATACCTGAGGATTTGGGAAGCCTCCAAGTTGGCTTCCATGTGGCTTCTTCCTACTGCTAGTAAAATGGCACAGATTTCAGAATAATATCTCGCTGTTTCCACGCTGCATCTCTAAAGTCTAAACACTAAGCCTGAAGTTAAGCCCCCCCTCCCCCCACCACCAGTGCCACTATCTCCTTATACTGTCCAGCCTCAGGACTTTTGCTCATGTGTTTCTAAGTAGAGAAACCCTGATGTTTTTGTCAGAAGATGTTTCTGCGAGAATTGCAGACACTTGTGGATGCAGCACAGTCCATCACAGACACCAGCCCCCAACCCCCGCCTCCCGGCTTTCCCTCTTCTCCCCTCTCCAGTCAGGCGGAAGACACAAACGTTTGAAGGCATGTACCACCAGATTCAGGAACAGCTTCTCCCCCGCAGTTATCACACAACTGAATGGTTCTTGATTAGTACGGGTGTCAAGGGTTTTGGGGTGAAGGCAGGAGAATGGGGTTTGAGAGAGAAAGATAGATCAGCCATGATTAAATATGGACTCTATGGACCGAACGGCCTAATTCTGCTCCTGTGACTTATGAACGAACATGCCATAAACTAGGGTTTAGTCTTGATCTCCAAACTTGCCTCAATGCAAACCTTGTAATTTTGCTTTATCTGCACCTTTTCATCTGCACCACCTCAATGCAGAACATGCACTTTCTTAATCTGCATTTTCTCTCCAATTGTAATGTTATTGCACCATATACTGTAGTCTGGCATTTTTTTCTTTGCACTACCTGGTATACTTGTGTTGCTTGATAGTACTCGTGTACAGTATGATTTGACTATTATTTGACTATGATTTGACTGATAGGACGTAAGCAAGCAGAGAAATGTTTTTTCTCCAGAGATGCTGCCTGACCCACCCACTACAATATACCCTGAAACGGTTCTATTCTATTGCACAAAGTTGGGGGTTTTTTATCCAACCATTGCTTCTGCTTCACAAACAAACTGTCTTTAAAATAATCTAATTCTAGGTATGCATATTCCACAAAGTTGCCACCACAAATATTTAAAACTATACAAGAACATTTAATAAAATGTATTTTCATAATGATTTATGGCAGTTCGTCTACTAGGTTAATTGTATGTCTATGTTCCAATCTTTATCTCTTGTAAGCACCGTAGATTGTTTTATGTTAATTAAAAATTGCTTCTTGATCTACTGTCGGTGAGATTTCCTCAGCTCAGTAATCATGAATGCTGCTCAGTCATCAGGAAATGATCATAGTCACAGGATGTCAGCGATCCCCTTGAATTGATGCCTGATAGTGGCAGCGTTATAAAGAAGGAATATTCTCACCACAGAGATCATCTTAGTTTAGTTTTTATTTTAGGGATACAACACGGAAACAGGCCCTTCGGCCCACCAAGCCCACGTCGACCAGCGATCCCGCACATTAAAGGGCCTGTCCCACTTTGGCGTTATTTGCGCGTCAGTTACGCGACATTGTTTACGTGTCACGACGCACACACTCGCATGGCGCGTGGTGAGACGTGGTGGCGTAAGCAATGACGCGCAGTAGCACATGGCGCCCAAGGATTTTGGGATTCTCAAAATCCTCGCGCACCACCTGCGTGACGCGCAAATGACGCCCAAGTGGGACAGGCCCTTTACACTATCCTACACGCACTGGGGACAATTGACACTTATTCCAAGTAAATTAACCTACAAACCTCTACATCTTTGGAGTGTGGGAGGAAAGCGAAGATCTCGGAGAAAACACATGCGGTCACAGGGAGAACGTACAAACTCCGTACAGACAGCACCCGTAGCCGGGATCGAACCCGGGTCTCTGGCGCTGAAAGCGCTGTAACGCTACCGCGCTCTGATCATTGTTAGATATTAATTTGGAGCTAGACACAAAATGCTGGAGTAACTCAGCGGGACAGGCAGCATCTCTGGAGAGAAGGAATGTTCAGTTCAGTTTAGTTTATTGTCACGTGTACCGAGGTACAGTGAAAAGCTTTTTGTTGCGTGCTAACCAGTCAGCAGAAAGACAATAATTGATTACAATTGATCCATTTACAGTGTGTAGATACATGATAAGGGAACATCATAGTTAAAGTAAGAAACGTTGCTGTCGGAATAGAGATTTAAGAGTGTGCAGCGATTGTAATATGAGTTTGTAGATCAGCTTCTGTCACCTGTAACGGGCGCGAGACCCTTCTTCAACCCGGAACAACACCCATTCCTTTTCTCCAGAGATGCTGCCTGACCCATTTTGTGTCTATCTTTGGTGTAAACCAGCATCTGCAGTTCCATTCCTGACCTTGGGTACTGGCACTGTGAAGTTTGCACTTTCTACCTGTGAGCATGTGGGTTTCCACCTGATGCTCCGGTTTCCTCCCACCTACACATTAGGTATTATTTTGCCTGTGGTCTGTGGAAGGTGCTGTCAGGGTGCAGCTGATCTTGAATTTGGGGTTACTGAAAGTAGTACTTCACTTCAGTTCCCCGAGTTGGAATTACTGTGCAAATTATTTCTAATTAAAAAGCTAACGTGAGGAATCCAATCAATATATCTGCCTATGAACAAACAAGGAACTACATTTGCTGGGTAACAACAACAAAAAGTCACAAAGTGCTGGAGTAACTTAGCCGGTCAGACTCACCTGCCTCGTTCTGGTCATCTGTAATTGCTTAACCTATTTTACCCTTCAACAAACACATTGATTTGTTGACTTTCCCATCTGCTAGAATATTTATTTTGCTATTGTCCTGCATTTGATACTTTTCTTTCTAATCTAGACTTTCCTATTCTCATTAATTTTCTATAGCTTTGGCCGCCTTTACATTTTACTTTAGTCTTTGGACGTTACAGTTGCAGTGCAGAAACAGGCCCTTTGACACACGGAGTGTTCAGCCTGTACACTAATACTATCCTACACACTGGGGACGAATTACAATTTTACCGAAACCAATTAACTTATAGACCTGTACATCATTGGAGCATGGGAGGAAAAGCAGAGCACCTATAGAAAATCCATGTAGTCACAGGGAGAACTTAAGACAGACATGACTTAAGACAGACCTCAAACCAACCATGTTTTATTATGTGATCTTCAACAAAATACTGCAGATACTTAATCAAAAATTAAAACAGAAAATGCTGGAAAAACTCAATAGGTCAAGGACCTGTCCCACTGTACGAGGTAATTCAAGAGTTCTCCCGAGTTCTCCCCTGGTTCAAGCTCGTGTAATGTACATAGCGGGTATGTAGGGGCTCGTACGAGTAAAAAGTAAAACAAATTTTCATCACGAGTATTTTTTTACTCGCGGACATTTGTCACAGTGTTGAAAAAACGTCATGAGTTTACCGGATTTCCCGAGTACCTACCGTTACTCGTACGAGCCGCCACATGACATCCACGAGCTCCTACGTACCCGCTACGTACATTACACGATCTCGAATCAGGGGAGAACTCAGGAGAACTCTTGAATTACCTCTTACAGTGGGACAGGCCCTTTCAGGCAGCAACTGGAAAGACAATTGGTCAGCATTCTGGATGTGTGACCATTTGTCAGACCCAAAACATTGACTGTTTCTCTTTCCATAGATGCTGCTTGACCAGCTGAGTGTTTCCAGCATGCTCTGTTTTTTTATTGTTTTTTATTTTATTATGTAAGGCAAGTTTCCTTGCAATTAAAAAATGGATTAAATTGATTCCCATCTGATCGCTTTCTCAATTATGAAAATATCTTCTTGGATTCCTGAACTTTCCCTCACCCCCTTGAAAGTTGAAATCCATGTACTAATCATCCTGTGCTGTAATCCCATCCTCAACCCTGTCAAACACAGATTGATTGTTTAACTGTTTGAAAGGTGCAGCATGCTGACCATCGATCAACCATTCACACTAATTCTATATTATCCCATTTTCTCATCCACTCCCTACACACTTGGGGGCAATTTACAGTGACCAATTAGCCTGCAAACCCGCACGTCTTTTGTGGGGTGAAACTGGAACACCATGAGCAAACACATGCAGTCACAAGGAGAATGTGCAACCTCCGCACATAGACAGCATCTGTGGGGCAGCATGGTGGCGCTCCGGTAGAGTTGCAGCCTTATAGCACCAGAGACCTGGGATTGATCCTGACCACGGGTACATGGTGCTGTCTGCATGGAGTTTGGACATTCTCCCTGCGTCTGCATGGGTTTTCTCCGGGGTGCTCTGGTTCCCTCCCGCACCTCAAAGACGTACAGGTTTGTCGGTTAATTGGCTTCGGTAAAAATGTTAAATTTTCCCTAGTGTGTAGGAGTACAAGGATCACTGGCTGGCACGGACTCGGTGGGCCAAAGGGCTAATTTTCACACTGTATCTCTAAGCTAAAAGCACCCACTGTCAGGATGCGCGAGGGTTCAGCTCCACCAGCTGCGCCAGTGCTGCCCTGATATTGGGGATACTACAGACAGGAGATACTGGAATCTGGAGCAAATAACAAACTGCCAAAAGAACTCAACAAGTTAAGCGGGTATAAATAATTAAAGACCAGTCTTGCCTTGGTCACTCCCTCTTCTCCCGTCTCCCATCGGGCAAGAGATACAGAATTTTTAAAACGCACAACTCCAGATTCTTCCCAGCTGTTATCTGGCAACTGAATGGTCCTCTCATTAGCTAGAGTGTGGTCCCACCTCCCACCTCCTCATTGGATCCCTTTAAACTATCTTTAATTGGACTTTGTCAGTCTTTAACCATATAACAATTACAGCACGGAAACAGGCCCTCTCGTGCCGACCATTTGTTTTCCCCTAGTCCCATCTACCTGCACTCAGACCATACCCCTCCATTCCCTTCCCATCCATATACCTATCCACTTTTCTTTTAAATGTTAAAATCGATCCTGCCTCCACCACTTCTGCTGGAAGCTCATTCCACACAGCCACCACCCTCTGAGTAAAGAAGATCCCCCTCACGTTACCCCAAAACTTCTGTCCCTTAATTCTCATGTCATGCCCTCGTTTGAATCTTCCCTACCCTCAATGGGAAAAACGTATCCACGTCAACTCTGTCTATCCCTTTCATCATTTTAAAGACCTCAATCAAGTCCCCCCTTAACCAAATGTTACATCTTGCACCATATGTTGAACCCTTTATCCTTTATCTGTGCACTGTGGACAGCCTGACTATATTCATGTTTAATCTTTTCTTTGACTGGATAGCACACAAACAAAAGCTTTTCACTGTATCTCGGTACACGTGACAGTAAAAAACGAAACTTAAAAAAACAAGAAACTGAAGGTGCTGATTTATTTTTAAAAAAGGACACAAACTGTTGGAGTGACTCAGCAGGTCAGGCAGCATCTCTGGAAAACATGGATAGGAAACATTTTGGGTTGGGATCCTTCTTCCAAAGTATCAAGCGGGTGACTGCTGGAGATTCATACTTATGCTCTGACCTTCTGCAAAGTTATGTTTTAATCACTTTCCTTGTACTTGAGTTTGATACAGGAACGTTGGAAGGTCACCAAGGGCACAAAGTGCCACTCGCGTGCATCACGATGTACTTTGCAAATATACATTCATCAAGGTAATTAAAGGAAGGAAGTGCTCGTTTCTGCATGGCTGCACCAAGCCACCTGACTGACCTTGCGGTCTGCTTCAGAAATCTCTCGTATTTCAGAAATAATGTCTTCTGATGGTGAACATCAGTGGCATTAACTCCATCAACCCGTTTAGATGGTTCACTGAAATAAATATAACTCAACTTAAGCATCGGCAGTTCCTTATAACCAGTTGAAGTGCCGCCATATTTAACATTGTTCTTCTGCTGTCCTGACGTTCGTGTGGCATCAGTGACATTAAAGAAATAATGGAGAGCGATGCATCTTTGGCTCCTGTAAATCACTGCGATTGAAACTTGTATCTCAATGCGAGTAATAATCACTGCTTTAGGATATAGCTGTCAAAGAATAGCAGAAACATCAAACTGCAGATGCCGGCTAATACACAAAAGGACACAAAGTGCTGAAGTAACTCGGTAGGTCAGACAGTATCTCGGTAGAGCATTTGTAGCTGACATTTGAAGAGAGTCTTGACACAGAGAGCAAAATAGGTTGAGCAATTACTGAAGACCAGAACTAGTCAGATGAGTTTGAGGAATGGACCCAACCTGAAACGTCGCCTATCCATGTTCTCCAGAGATGCTGCGTGACCTGCTGAGTTATTCCAGCCCTTTTTGTCCTTTTAGTTGTTAAACAATATTTGTCTCATACAATTAGTTTCATGATTATTTGCTCCATTTCTGATCTC
The DNA here is from genome assembly GCA_035221665.1 of Okamejei kenojei. Lineage (NCBI taxonomy): Eukaryota > Metazoa > Chordata > Chondrichthyes > Rajiformes > Rajidae > Okamejei > Okamejei kenojei. The sequence goes on from CM069146.1 coordinate 17,091,690, forward strand.
TTATCACTACATAACTGCTCGTTGTATCGTTAATGTAAGGCCTGAACCTGCATCATGTCATGTACCAAGTACAGCTAATTTCCCCAGCTTCACATGTTTACGAGGATCATGTAGGAAATACAAGACAAAATGAGCTGGAGCCAAAACTGTTAAAGCAGCATAATGAGGTGAACTGCCACCAACACTTGCTCTGGCTAGATCTTTGCATTACCTCATAGGATCCTCGTCAACTTTTTTTCATCCTTTCCAATACCTTTCTATCCTTTCTTTCTGCACGCAGACTGCCTAATAAGGTTTGGCAAATCTCTACTGTTCAATATGTAGGAATGAACTGCAATTGCTGGTTTAAACCGAAGATAGACACAAAAAGCTGGTGTAACTCAGCGGGTCATGCGGCATCTCTGGAGAAAAAGAATGGGTGAAGAAAGTTTTGGGTCGAGACCTTTTTTCAGACAGGGACTCGGGGAAAAGGGAAACGAGATATAGACAGTGATTATAGAGAGATAGAGAACAAATGAATGAAAGATATGCAAAAATTTAACAATGATAAAGGAAGTGGTCCATTGTTAGCTGTGGGCTAGGTGAAATGATATAAACCAAAGTTCATTCACAAGTGTCCATACAAATGTCTATGCTCATGGTAAGACACATAATTTGGCTTAAAGATAGACACAAAGCTGGAGTAATTCAACGGGGCAGGCAACATCTTTGGAGAGAAGGAATGGGTGGCCTTTTTGGTTGAATATGAGTCTGAAGAAAGGTCTCGATCCGGAACGTCACCCATTCCTTCTATCCAGAGATGCTGCCTGTCCCACTGAGTTACTCCAGCATTTTGTGTCTTATCTTCAGTTTAAACAAGCATCTGAAGATCCTTCCAACACAGAATTTGACTTGACACATCAACTGTTTTTACACACTTCATAGAAACATAGAAAATAGGTGCAGGAGTAGGCCATTCGGCCCTTCGAGCCTGCACCGCCATTCAATATGATCATGGCTGATCATCCAACTCAGTATCCTGTACCTGCCTTCTCTCCATACCCCCTGATCCCTTTAGCCACAAGGGCCACATCTAACTCCCTCTTAAATATAGCCAATGAACTGGCATCAACTACCTTCTATGGCAGAGAATTCCAGAGACTCACCAGAGACTTCATGATAACTTAGTCCATATAACTTGTTTACTTTCAAATTGCCTGTCAGGCATACCCCCATGTAGATGTTGATTGTTTGAAAGATGCAGCATGGAAACAGGCCCTTCAGCCTACCGAGTCCACACCGACCATCGATCATCTGTTCATACTAGTTTTACATTATGTTATTCTACTTCCTACAAGGGTAAATTACTGAGGCCAATTAACCTATTAACTTGCACATCGTTGGGATGTGGGAGGAAATTGGAGCACCCATGGTCACAGGAGAACGTGAAAACTCCACACAGATAGCACCCAAAGTCAGGATCGAACCTGGATCTCTGGTGATGTGAGGCAGCAGCTCTACCAGCTGTGCCACTGTGCCAGCTGCTGCTATATATTTTACTGGGATTTAATTATCCAGCACTTCGGAGTCACGTGAGTGATTCCGTGAAGAGTTCGAAGCTTTGTGATTTCATGCCGCAGATCGAAATCTCGGCGTCTCACTGCATCGATTGACTCAGGATGAGTGAATAATCAAAATGCATTAGCATGATATTGATTTAAATGTATTAATGGTTTACATTAATAAAGAATCAATAGCAACCCCTGTAACTCAGGGGAGGCTAAAGTGGACGCAAACAGAATGGGCAAACCCCCGGGTCAGTAACCGGCCTATGGAAAACATTTTAAAATCAATTTAGTTGACCATCCTGCGGTCACGAGGATATGGTCGATGGGCATGTCCATTGCTCTGGCCGCTGACTTTGATGCTGACCTGGTGGAATGAGATATACAATTAATACCTGTATAACCCAGAACCTGCTGCAGCCACCTTGAAATAGTCTCAACCGACCTTCCTTTGTGTAGTTGTTTGTTGATTAATAAACAATGCTGATTCCACTCTTCTTATGATTCTGGTGGCCCTGATAACATAGACGTGAAACCGTGGGGTATCCAAAAATTGATCTTAAATCATGCCACCCCTAGTCTGCTCTCCATGTGTAGATCAGAATGTAAATGTAATGGCACCTGCAGCCATTTCCATCCTATCTAGCCACAGCATTTGCAATGTTTGCCGCCATTGTGCTGATTTTAGTGTCATACTAAGGATGTAGCTGGAACCCTTGGTGAAGTAATGTTCACACATTTTCAATAACCAACTGCATAATCTTGTAGTGGGAGAACTTGTGTCAAGATCTTTTTAACAACTCGATATCCGGGTTGAAACCGACAGAGTAGTTCCCATTTGTTGCAGCAGTAGTGTCTCTATAACTGAATTATTGTCAAATACCATTTAAGAATGAACTGGAAAATGTCAGTAATCTGTACCATATTAAATGTAACATTAACATTTAAACAAAATCACTTCCGATCCCCTCAATAGGAATGTACTGCTTTTTTGGGTGCTATCCCTGCACTCTGCAGTGAGCACATCCATGGCTTGATCTGATCTGACAACCTGAGCCATAAGCCAATCCATTCAAATGTGTAAGTCAATAATTGTTTTATTGTGCAAAGGCCGGTCTCCTGAACCACAGTTTGAACCAGCAAGTTTTTGTTTTTTCGAATAACCGTATACCGTTGTATTATTACACCTGATGAAGCTGGCAACATAGCCAGTCCGACAGTACAAACCCAAGCGAGGTCTTGCTGACTGTTTTAAGACCCGGCTAATGAGGCAAAAAATGGAGGATGACATAAAAGAACATTCCTCCTTTTGTATCGAGAATGTATTTCTCCGCACTGTTGTGCCACATATTTTTGCAATCAGTAAATAAACATGCACCAACATGTTGATATTCAATGTAGTATTGAACCATACTTTCATAATACTTTGAGATCAAATACCTATTCTATGTTGTCATCGATCTGAACTGGATGATACACCAGTGGAAAAGGAGATTAGGTAATTATTACAGGATACTTTTACTTGATTGCCATGTGACTAACATATGTCACCATCGTAGAGCAGCAACTTGAAATTGAGCATGTAGAATAGTAAGATTAAATGAGCTTACCAGTTTGAAGTTTGATCTTTATTTTATGAGGAGTTACGATGAAGGATTACGTGAAGACCCCGCCAGCACGCATGCGCGACATTCTTCAAAGCAGTGGTGTGAAATCACAGATAACAGAGTTGACTAAGATAGTAAGATAAGAGAACCAGCATACCAGTTGACCATTATAATAGACCTTTGGGAGCGGAGGGCACGTAATCCCTCATCGTAAATCCTCATAAAATAAAGATCAAACTTCAAACTGGTAAGTTATCATTTAATCTTACTATTTTACTTCGGAGTCATGTGAGTGACTACGTGAAGATTTTAAAGCTCTGTGATTTCATGCCCTGGAAACGAGTCATTTCTGTGCTCCTGAGACACTTGGTGACCTCCAGGTAGTGTAAAAGGTGGGTCACTATGCATAGGCAGCTGTCTACGGGGTAAGCCAGGAAATCCAACTTGCGGCCAGATGATCCAGGCCTGTTTTGTTTGAGTAACTACTGAATGAAGAAAATTACCTTATTGTTGGATATAACCATGGTGTCCAGACTTAGCTTGTGTAGGGACTAGACTAGTTGTGACGTCACGAGTGCCATCAGCATTACCACTTTATATGTCAATTTGGCTAGGGAAAGAGACGTAACTGGTGCCCATCCTCAGAGCAAGGTTAACACAATGCCAATATCCCAGGTCTGGGAATATCTAGGCCTGGGGGGATTTGAGTTGAGAATACCTCTCATAAGTTTAGACACCAAGGGGTGAGACCCAACTGCAAGATTATCTAAACCTAGTCCCAGATATGAGGATAGGGCACTCCTGGCACAGTTGATGGCACTGTAGCTTAAACCTTCATCAAAATGAAGGCTTGCCAAGAACTCCAGCACTTCCGTAATGGTGGCTATGTCATATGTGTTGTTTGTCTTCGTACAAAATACCTCCCATTTTTTGACATAAGTGAGGTATTGTTTCCTGGTGGACTCCCTGCACGATGCAGTGATGATATTCATTGTTCGGTCTGAAAGTCCAAATTCCAGGAGTGGCCTTTTCAAAACCTGTAAACCAATAGGTTCATCCGGTCATGGCACGGGTGACTCTCCCCTGTCACAGGATGTACCAGTAAACTCAGACGTTTGTGTATTGGAATGCATGGTTCTGAGGCCATGTCCAGTAACACAGGGAACCATGGCTAAGTAGGCCAGTCGGGTACAACCAGAATACCCGATACAGAGTCTTGTTGAATTTTCTGCAAGACCTGACTGATGAGGCAGAAGGAGGGAAATGCATAGAAAAACAAATCCCCCCAGTGTAGCGAGAAAGCGTCCATCGCTACTGCCCCAGGGTCTGTTTCCCATGCAACATATGTTGGTATTTGATGATTTGGATGCAAAAAGATCGATATCTGGTGTTCCATACCGAGCTACGATATCGGCAAATACTTTGTGGTCCAACATCCATTCGGTGTTGTCATTAAACATGCGTGACCTGGTGTCCACCACTGTATTTAGCTTACCCGGAAGGTAAGTAGCTGATATCCAAATGTTCCTTTCTAAGCACCAGTGCCAGATTGTATTGACCAATTCATCACAAGATATCGACTTAATTCCACCCATATGGTTAATGTAAGCCACCACGGTGGTATTATCAATTTGTAGGGGTACATGCAGATGGTGCATGTCCGAACAGTAAGCCTCCCAGCATTTCTAGATGATTAATTCCCAGTGCCGGGAGTAAGTTTAATTCATGTGCATTCCATCTACCACCACAACTGGAGGTGGTATTAATTGCTCCCCAGCCTTGAGCGCTGGCGTCAGTTTGTAGTACAACCGAGGGGTGATTGTAATGGGATTAGAGCAATGTCGAGCATTGTCTATCCACCATTGTAATTCCAATTTTGCTTTTCCTGGTAATTGCATTGGCCTGTCAAAAAGGCCAGCATGGTGTTTGAGTGCTGCAATTTTTGTTCTTTGTAGGTTTTGGTAATGCAAGGGCCCAAATTTTGTGGATGGAAAGACAGCCACAAGCTTCCCAATTACCCTGGCTACTTGCCGAATAGATGGTTTACTGATGCCAGCATGGCTGTTACATGCCTCTATCAAGTCTGACGCTTTGTTCGGTGGCAAAGTGACAGACATATGAACAGAGTCAATCGTGAATCCCAAATAGTCCATAGTGGAAGAAGGCATTAATTTGAATTTGTCTGGATGGATGATAAACCCCAGTTTTTGAAATAAGTGCTCAGTGGCTGAGACAGCCAATTTGGCCAACTCCAAGGTATTCCCCACAATTAAAATGTCATTGAGGTATGCCATAACAATATGTTTTTGTTTTCTGAAACACACTAAAGCTGGTTTCAATAATTTGGTAAACAGTCTGGGTGCTGATGTTAATTCATTAGGCAGCGCTTTATACTGCCAGAGCTGCCCCATCAGGCAAATTTCAAATATCTGCGATGATCTTTGTCGATTGGTACTGAACAGTATGCATCTTTTAGGTTGATGTAACCATGAAGTACCTCTTGGAAACTAGTTGTTTGGCAGTAACAAAAGTTTCCATTTTGAAGTGGGCGTATTGCACAAAAGTATACAGTCGTGTCAAATCAATAATGATGCAGCATCTGCCGTCTTTTTTATTTTTGGTGAAGATGTTCGATACAAACCCATGAGATTCATTTTTGGTTTTCTCAATTATCCCTTTCGTATGTAGTCTTAAGTGTTCAGCATGACCTTCTAGCTTTTCTTTCTGTGGAAGTACAAACTTTCGACTAGGTGCATGGTGAACAGGAAGGGGAAGTTTGTGAACAAATTCAATTTCGTATCCCTGAATACTTTGCAGTATGAAAGGATCAGAAGTTATAGAACTCCATGCATCCCGAAACAAGTGCAACCATCCCCCAATCCGTGAAGAAGTTACACATGCAATGTTCCTGAGGCAACCAGACCCACCTACCTCCATGGTTACCGGAGGTGCTGCGTTGTTTTCCTCTGTCCTTATCTCCTGGGAGGTGAAGGCGTTGTGGTGTGCGTTTGGCGCATCTTCCAGGAAGGCCGTGCTGGGGCATGGTCTAAAAAAGACCGTTGGGCAGGTTGTACGGCCTTTGAGCTTTCAACAGCAGGTGTTCTGTCGCTCTGGTAGCGTGGGCTTCTGGTGGATGCATAGGGGTGCTGTCGCCGCAGGTATGAGGACTTGGTGGCAGCCGGCACTTTTATCATGCCTATTGCCTTTGCCTCTTCATCGAGGTATTTTACCTGTTTGGGCAGGTTGTCCCCGAATAGTTGTGTAGGCGGCTGTGCACTGCTGGGTCTGCACAACCCCGCGAACTTGGGGTTCAGTGCAGGTCGGATGACACTCTTTCTGTAACAGTTGATCTCAAACTTCCTGTTTTACTTCCTGGCTTCTGATGTCAGGGCTCATGTTACCCCAGATGGGGTTGTTGACTGCAGACACGTTGAGGGAGACACAATTCTCTGGAGCTAGGTATTTGGCTGCGGTGTCATTGATGACATGTTCCTGAAGTTGATTAGTTGCCATGTAGTTTATACTGGCTGCCATCTTCGGCTGCAACGGCAGTCCTTTTTGGGTAGGCATCGCAAATTTTGATACCACGTCCAGTAGCTCCTCTTCTGGCACCCCTAGCATTGGTGTTTCTTCAGCCACACTCCCCTCTTCAGAGTCAGCCCAGCTCTGACTCCTTATGCTCCCCTGTGAAGAGGGCGAGACATTTGGCAGTCCTGTAAAGGGTGCTGCCGTGGGTCTGCGAGGAGACCCACTGTGACCATAACCCTACTGTAGCAGGTCACGTTGGAGCAACTGCTCCACCATCCACTCCATGCGGGATAATCGACCGCTGTCGCTTCCCGCCGGCGGGTGTCCCCCAGCCGAGTCAATGGATCTGCCCGACTTCTGGGTGGCTTTGCCGCCAGTCCGAGGAGTTCCTGCCGGCTGTGGCGGCGTGAAGTCGGGGGCTGCGGTTTGGAGCAGCAGCTCTGGAGAACCCGACCGCTGCTGGCTGCCCGCTTCGCGGTCCTCGGCAGCTAGTTTGGCAGCGGTTCATTTGGACTTCGTCCTCGATTCCATCTTGGTGCGCTCTGTAAGAAAAATATTAACAGAGCCGACAACGACCTCAGGAATGGTAAGTAACCACCAGCGAGCCGTTTTTAAACTTACCGCTGGAGGAGCGACACTCCTCCTGCCTGTCGCTTCGCAATGCGTTCGACGATATGTTGCGCATGCGTACTGGCGGGGTCTTCACGTAGTCACTCACGTGACTCCTAAGTAAAATGTATATTTGCTCAATAGCCCCTTACCCATGGGGTGCATCTAGTATATATATTTAGTTGATACCAACAATTGAAGAATTGGTAACTCATGCAAATCTCCAATACCTACAACTAGAGGTGGTATTCTGAACTTCTCACCTTAGTCCTTAGCATCAGTTTGTAATAACTGAATTCGACCGACCAAACTACTGGAGCGAGTTTCAAGTTCAAGTATCAAATGAGTTTATTGTCATGTTCACACTTAACACAATTCAGCAATGCAGAATACAGTTTTTTCATCACTGTGTTAAAATGAGGTAGCTTCAGCTGACAATAGCATAATTGTCCTTTGAGAGGTTGCTACTTACACAATATCAGTTCCTTGATTTCTTTACTCAGCTGAAACACAGCTACTGTATTGCCAATTACTCTTGATGAAAAATAAAAGTCAGTTTTATAACAGGTTGCTATTAACTCCAATCTCTTGCCACAGGGCGGAGTCAAGGCTAATTAATAATTAAAGGTGAATCCCAATGACCAACTAACAGTTTGTCCCATTCCGCAATGTTTTACTATTATTAGTACAGTTATATTGTCTTTGATAACCTCTGTAATTGGATTTGCATAGCATGGATCTTTGAGACTCTTATGAATCTGTTGTTAGTTAGGAAAATAAGTTTTCATATTCGGAAAGTTCATATGCCCGACACTCTCCATTTTTCATATTAACATGCCACTCCTGCGTTATTCCATGGGTGGTTTGCATGAGAACTTTGGCCCGATTTCCGAACCTTAACTTTATAAAATACCCTGACCCATAATTCAAACTTTGGAAATGCTACAACTGTGCATCAACCAGATGTTTTTATCCTTTGTGTGTTGTACAAACAAATGTAAATATTACAACTTGTGAACGGTGCACTTACCCATGTTTTGGAAGTGCTAGACCCATTTTGTTGAGTAGGGTTGGTAAGGTGCATGGAATTTCTGAGCTATCATGCTGCCCCCAACTCCAGTGAACCGCCTACTGCCGATGAGCACCTGGGGTGCGTTCTGAAACGATGACCTTTGCCCGCCGTTGGCCTTGATTGATTCATCTGCCAGGTTTTCTTCCCCTGTTGAATAGGCCTACCAGAATAACAGATTCGGCGGCTGGCTCTCACATCCCCCTGTTTGCGCTGTTCACCGCTGGCACATATGTGCTTCAGTATGTTCTATTGACTTCTTTAGAGCCTGGAGTCAGTTATATCTTGACCTTTTGCTCTTCCCTCCTCAGAGAGGGTGATTCGTAGGCAGCCCCAAACCAGCGCTGCCGCAGGCCACAAGATACCTATACTGATATGAACCCATTGGATATGTAACTGAAATAGAATATTCTGCTGGGATGGCAACTTTGTTGTCAGGAAAAAAGGTACCTCTGACATATGACCCTTCATCCCTTGGGATATGCCCCACGGCCATACCCTGAGACTCAGTGTCAGTAGGATGCTGACCCGTCTTGGTCTCTGCCTCCAAGAGGGAGACCTGTAGCAGCTCTGTAACTGGAGCTGCTGGTGCTGCCTGCAGAGGTGGAACTTCTGTCTAAACCTACCATCAGAGTCAGTGTCAACTAATCCTCATCTATGAAGGTACTATCAAACAGTTCTCTACTAGATACTGCTGGCTCCTTTTTGTTCAGGGTGGCGCTGACACTCCTCCTGCTGGCGCATGCCCTGCTGTAGCACTGTATGCAACAGTTGCTGCATTGGGATAGTCGTTTCAAACACACTATCCAACCCCGGTGAGGAATCATCCCCCGACTCCGTGGGCCTTGCTCTCCAGCCCCGGTGGAGAATCATCTCCAGACTCCGTGGGCGTAGCAGACTTAAGTGTAAACTTGAGCAACCCTGTCCCAGGCATTGCTGGCGCCACCTCTCGTAGAGGCCGGTGCTTTTTGACATGAAACAAACACAGCCCTGTACCAGGCGCTACTAGCACGGCTCTCCCATAGGCCGGCAATGTTACGAATGGAACAGCCCTGTATCAGGCGCTGCTGGCGCGGCTCTCCCATAGGCCCGCACTATTACACATGAAGCAGCCCTATCCCAGGTGCTGCTGGCGCGGCCTGTCCCATAGGCCTGTGCTATTACAGTGTAGGCTCACTAAATCAAAATTTTAGTGTACAGCTTTACCTGTGAAGGGTTAAAGCAATTTTTACAGCAACTTGTGCTAAACAACAAGGATTTCATTGTCAGAGACATGTAGGGCTGACAAATAGGGCTGAACGAGTCCTTTCTCACCAATTTTTATTTATTGCCTGCAGACCGACATCTGTGAGTCGCTGACCACACTGTCAGCGACTCTGGCGTTATTTCCCTGCCGTTCCACGGCGTCCCCACAGGCTGGGAGCCGCTGACTGCCTTGTTAGCGGCTCCTTATCTCGCAACCCGATCTTTTTGCTGGTTATCCTCTTCCGCGGTCGGACTGGGTTCCCCCACAGTCCATAACCAGTACACTCGTCGGGCTGTGAAACTGGCAGGAAACCTCTGTGAAGAGAGGCACCTGCTTGAAAAAAACCCTGGTAAGTAAAAACGAACTTACCTTCTAAGTTTAACTTACCTCTAGCAGGAGCGCTGTCCTGCCAGCCTGGTGCTTGCGCCAGTGCGGCTGACATACTGACGCGCATGTGGCCAGAACAGGGTTCTTCACGGAATCACTCACGTGACTCCGAAGTAAAATTGAAGTGGCATCGATAAAAGACTGGTGTTTGGACTTTAGACTTTACTTCAGACTTTAGAGATACAATGTGGTAGCAGGCCCTTCACCCCACCGAGTCCATGCAAACCAACAATCACCACGTACGCTTATACTATCCTACACACTAGGAACAATTTATAATTTAACAGAAGCCAATTAACCTACAAATCTGCACATCTTTGGAGTGTGGGAGGAAACCGGAGCACCTGGAGAAAACCCACGCGGTCACAGGGAGAACGTACAAACTCAATACAGCCAGCACACGTAGTCAGGATCGAACCTGGGTCTCTGGCGCTGTAAGCCAGCAACTCTACCAGCTTTATACTGTGTCTAGTTGGATGGCGTGTTAGTCCCTGGAGAACATGGAAGTGGGGGAGTATCTGATTTTGAAATTCTTACTTATTTACTAGGATAATCTGCTCTTTAAATAAGTTGATTGAAATAAGCTTTCTGCAATAATTACACCCACTGGAATACATTTAGCATTTTTTGTTGTGTCTACATAATTGTTTTACTTGGCAAATTCAGCCAATTGTTGCCTCATTTCATTCATTAATTGTGATTAATATGCCATGGTCCCCAATTCCTATTTAATAAATTGGAAATAACTAATAATGAAGGTCCTCTGAGCTGACAACTGACAGAATTAATTGCAACCTGGAAATTAATTTCTATAATAAATTAAATTCTTAATCACTTATTATTAATGTGAACTCTTATGAAAAGTTATATCCTAAATTAATATCCCTGACTAATGCATGAAGTGCAAAAATTGAAATGTTTCATAAATATTAAACTTGCAACATGCATACATGTATTCCCTGGGGAAAGGAGGGAGTGATGGCTTTTATGAATAGATTGGCCCAGGGTCCACACCTAATGGAAGGAGATTGCACATCATGAGCAGATGATAGAGGAAGCATCTTGCTCTTGTAATGAATTATCTTTTGTTGCTTCACTTTGTGGAAAGTTCAGTTTAGTTTAGTTAAGTGATATAGCACAGAAACGGGCCCTTCAGCCCACCGATTCCACAGCAAATAGCGATCCCCGCACACCAACATTATCCTACACACACTCAGGACAACTTACAATTTTTACCAAGCCAATTAGCTTAAGGTGTATGGGAGTGTGGGAGGAAACCGGAGCACCCAGAGAAAACCCATGCAGGTCATGGGGAGAACATCCAAACTCTGTACAGACAGCACCCATAGTCAGATAGAACCACGGCGCTGTAAGACAGCATCTCTACTACTGTGTCACCGTGCTGCCCATGTTGCAAGCATTGTGATTTACAAACCATAAAGTTCTCTTCATCATAAGATCATAAGACACAGGAGCAGATTTAAGCCATTTGGCCCATTTAGGCTGCTCCACCATACAAAGAATCAGACAATCTGCATCTTAAAAATATCCATTAACGTGGCTGCCACAGCCTTCTGTGATTCTTCGACGTGTTGCATTCCTGGAAAAGTGTTAAGCAAATATTTGTAAATTAAACATTATTATTTTCCCATTTGTTTCAATCTATAAACTCTTGTGTTCCGCAGTTCGAGAATTTTGTTCAGGAAAAAAAATCATAACACATCAATGTGGATATATAAAATAATAAAGAATCATTTTATTAATGTTTAGTTTAGTTTAGTTTATTACCAAGTGTTAACCAGTCAGCGGAAAGACTCTACAATGGAGCCATCCACAGTGTACAGATACTTCTTCTTGTATATAGCGTGCACAGCCTAAAGTTGTAGGGCAACTTGTTCTATTTGATCTTCTGTTTGTGCACGTCAAGTTGATTGCATTAGTCGAAACAGGGTGGACCACGTGAAGCTTGCAATCTCCCACCTCTATAGATACATGATAAAGAGAATAACATTCAGTACAAGATAAAGTCCAACAGCCCAATTAAAGATAGTCCGAGGGTCTCCAATGAGGTAGATAGTAGCTCAGCACCATTCCCCAGTAGTTGATATGATGGTTTGGGCCGTCTTAATGTAACATAATAAAACCATACATAATGTATCCATTCAGAGTATTCGTCTCTTAAAACATACAAACTTTGTCTTCTATCTGTAATGTTCTCAAATTCTAATGAAGTGTTATCACATCTGTTCACTTTGAAAGGTCCCCTGCTCCACTTGCTGAATGTTTTTGGCAATCTGTGTTTTCATTTATTGAGCATTTATGAGCCTTCAAACTCAAGTACAATTGATAGAGCAAAGAGGATGGTACAGAGTGCAGACGATAGATTTTAGAGATACAGTGCGGGAACAGCCTTCCGGCCCATGGAGTCCGTGTCGACCAGCAATCACCCGTACGCTAGCAGCATCCTACACACTAGGGACAATTTACAATTTTACCGAAGCCAATTAACCTACAAACCTGCACATATTTGGGGTGTGAGAGGAAAGCGGTGTACCTGGAGAAAATCCATGCGGTCGCAGGGAGAATGTACAAACTCCGCCCCCTTAATAAAAATATTTCTCAGCGTTGTAGCACATTGTAGCGCACAAGTTCCTGACACAATCCAAATTCGTTTTCCAAAATGGTGAACTCCAGATTCCTGAGCAAACCCTAAACAGTAGACATCACATTAGACACAAGTGGAAGTTAGGTCACTGTTCACCAAGACAATAAAATACTCACAGTAAAATTGTGCGAAGAGTTAGAGAACTGGGAGGGAGATCGGAAGATTTTACATGGCAACACTTAAAGAGAACAATTAATTTCAGAGTGGTTATTGTCTATTAAGCTTTATAAGTTACGGCCAATTGGTTAAGTGTTGCTCAGAATTGATTAATTCAAGTATTTCTTTCACATTTAAATTCGATATTGATAGTTATTCTTGTAAGTTAGCTAACATCATTATTTTTTCTGTCAGGTCAAACATTTCAAATTAAATAGCTTTTCTGAATTAATGTGGTAAAACCTATTCATTCCTTCATTCCGCACAAGCCAAATACAATTGCCTAATATTTTATAATTGGTGTTCACAGTTGTCTGCTATTGGAGCATATTGATTCATTTAACAACATACATATCAAGGTGATTATTGATTACTGGTCTCTAAAGCTTGCTAATCCATAATCAATTGTGATAAGCAACCATATCTGTTTCTTCCCACTTTTTACCTGGTACACCCATACTCCAATCCTTCTCCATCCTTTCAATCTGCTGCATCTTGGATCCTACCTGTTCTTGGCTGTGATCCCAGTGGAGGTGTATTTTGCAAAGTCTAATCAGGTCGGTTTCACACTGAATGTTAGAACCTTGGAGATTGTTTAGTTTAGTTTAGAGACAGCACGGAAACAGGCCTTTCAGCCCACTGAGTCCAGCCGACCAGCTATCCACGTACACTAGCAATATCCTACACACGAAGGACATTTTTACAATTTTTACCAAAGCCAATTAACCTACAAACCTGTACGTCTTTGGAGCGTGGGAGGAAATCGGAGCTCCCAGAGAATACCCATACGGTCACAGGGAAAACATACAAACTCTGTACAGCTGTAGTCAGGATCAAACCCGGGTCTCTGGCACTGTAAGGCAGCAACTCTACCGCTGCGCCACTGTTGTAGAACAGAGGGACCTACAGTAGCAGTCCCTGAAAGTGGCATCACAGGTGGACAGGGTGATGAAGATGGCTGATGGCTTCATCAGTGAGGGCACTCAGCATAGAAGTTGGGATGTTATGTTGCAGTTGTACAAAACAAGGGTAATGCAGCACTGGGAGTATAGTGCTTAGTTTTGTTCACCCTGCCATAGGAAAGATGTAATTAAGCTGGAAATATAGCAAAAAAGATTTACGAGAATGTTGGCAGGACTGAGTTATAGGCTGACATTAGGTCGGCAAGGACTTTATTCCTTGGAGTGTGGGAAACTGAGTGGTGATCTTGTAGATATATATAAAATCATGAGGGGCATCGATAGGGTGAATGCTCACAGCCTTTTATACCAGCTTTGTGGAAGTAAAACTAGAGGGCATAGATTCATCCTGAGAGGGGAAGATTTAATTAAAAAAACTAAGGGGCAATTTTGTACACTGGGGTGACATATATTTTGAACAAACTTCCAGAGGAAGTAGTTACAATACCGTTTCGGGTCAAAACCCTTCTTCAGTCTGAAGAAGGGTTTCGACCCAAAACATTGCCTATTTCCTTCGCTCCATAGATGCTGCCTCACCCGCTGAGTTTCTCCAGCATTTTTGTCTATCTTTGATTTTCCAGCATCTGCAGTTCCTTCTTAAACAAATTAAATTTGAACAGGTACATGGATAGAAAAGTTTTAGAGGAATATGGGTCCAACGCATGGGGACTCTTTGGAGGAAGATGAAATTGAGCCATGTTTAACTAGATCTGTTTGTACAGTAAAAAAAAACTGAGTTCATGGATAATAAGGCAACCTTTTTATCATGAACGTGATGGAAGAAATCAGAAAAAAACTGTAACAATCACGTTAGTACCACTAAATTTTGCATCCGAAATACAGATAGTTGTTCAATAAATATTGGAAGTAGTTATGATGTGTATATGGTAAATATTCAAGCCTTAAACCAAGTCAAAATCTGAATTGAGGATTTAACTGGATAACCACAATGAAACCCATTTAATCCAATTTTGGGTAACTAATCTACTAACAACCCCCTCCCCCTCCCCGCCCACCCTTACCTTCACTGTGCTCCATCTGGATTTGCAGCCATCCCTTCTCTCCCTCCCCCTCCCCCCCCCTTTTGCTTCACATTTTGCACCATCTTATCTCACACCCTTTCCCTCTTCATCTCTGGCCTTTATCCAACCATCTACCTATCAATAAATTCCCTCCCCTGTATCCAGCTGTCACGCCGCACTTTGTCCTGCCCCCATCTCTGTTCATTCCCCCCCCCCCCCCCCCACCCACTCAAGAAGGGATGCCTCCCAACCTGAAACATTGCCTATCCATGTCCTCCAGAGACGCTGACCTATTGATTTACTCCAACCTGTTGTGTTTTTTTTAGATACAACAGTCGCCATATCAAGGCAAGTTCTTTCTTTACACATCGTAGTCATTTTCAATGATTGATTTTCATATTTTGCTTGAGCAGTTTACAACCCAGCGGTATGAATGTTTACTTTGCCAATTTCAAGTAATCCCTGTGTTTCTTCTCAACCTCCCCCCCCATTCTCCACCCTAGTCATCATACTAGTTCCATTGTTGGCATCTGTAAAGAGCTCAAACTCACACGGGTTGAAACACAAGCATCTTTACTGTTCAGGTCATCCACTACACAGCAGGTCATCAGATGTTCACGCTGCTACTCTGACTGGTGGGCAGTGGGCAGGATCTTACACTATGAATGTTAGAATTAGGCGGGGTTATAATTATTAAACATTCTAATTGGCTAACATGCTAATTGGCTAACATGCTAATTGGCTAACAATGCTACATCTCTTCTTCTATAAATGAAAAGTAGATACAGCGTTATCACTACGATGAGTAAATAAATTGTTAAATGCAAAATGCCACATCTAAGAATAATGAGGTTAAATGTAGTCGCCGTATCTAACAGGCGGCTTACTAACCCGCCCGGTCCTCGTACGGTAGGGAGCTGCCTCATCAACCTTTTCCTCCGAAAAGTTAAGGGCGCGTTTGGGTGAGCCAACAGGGCTCTGGGGAGACACTGTAGGGGAGGACCATCGCAGGGGTACCGGAGAACCAGTAAGGGGGGGGGGGGGGGGGGGGGGAAGGCGTAGACCGACGCGGGGAGTGATGGGAGTATCAGCTACAGACACTGGAACGACTGGAACAGCGATCACTTTAAAGTTCAGTGGAGGGACGTCAGGACCCTGGAGCGCCGGACGTCGTTCCTTCACTGGAAGGAGGTGTTAACGGTTGCGTCTGTAGATGGTGCCGCCAACATTGACAAGGTAGGATTGTGGCTCCTTCGCGGGGCCATGGACGAACCCCAGTTTGGTATGTCCTTTATTTGTCTGTAAACTAACCACTTGGCCTTGGTTCAGTGGCTTGCTGGTTTTGTCGTAGGCAGGTTTCTACGCGTCTCGATTGGATTGCACGTGCTTTGAATTACAGCGAGGCAGAGAACTTTAGGCTTTAAGTGATCCTGTGTTACGGCCAGTGGAGGTCTTGTTCGCCGGGACATCAGTCGTTGGGCTGGAGAGCCAAAAACACAGTCTCTGGCAATATTCCTCAAGTTCAACAGGTCTAGGCAGACATCAGATTTTGCGAGGAAGGAGCGTTTCATAAGTTGTTTAGCGCTGCGAACAGCGCGTTTGGCAAGTCCGCTGGACTGTGGGTACTCCGGGTTGCTGGTGACATGTTTAAAGTTCCAGCGTTTGGCAAAGTCTCTGAACTTTTGGCTGGAGAATAGTGTCCCGTTGTCAGTCTGAAGGCGGGCTGGAATGCCATGTACGGAGAAATGCTGCCGGAGTTTCTGGATAACTATTACTGAAGAGCTGGTTGGTAGAAAATCAATTTCGAACCAATTCGAGTACGAGTCCACTAACACGAGATAGTGTTTTTTCCATGCCAGTCGAAGATATCGGCGGCCACGGCCGACCACGGTAAAGAGGGGGCAGGTTGGGACAGCAGGGGTTGCTTTTGCTGGTGCGGCGCTTGCCTATTACAGATCGCGCATTTTTTTCCCGGTCATTCCGGGCCAGTGAATCATTTCTTTGGCCGTTATAGTGTGGCCTCCATGCCTGGGTGGCCACCATGGATCTCCTCGTAATACTCCTTACGCAGAGAGGGGGGGGGAGGGGATGACCGTCTTGTGACCCTTTACGATCACTCCGTCCTGTAGCACAAGTTCATCACCTACCAGACAGTAGGGTTTTAGTTCAGCGGGGGTGTTCGATTGTTTGTTTGGCCAACCGCCTTTAATTATTGCAGTTAGCAGCTGGGAGGTCTTATCCATGGCAGTGTGTTCGGCGAGGTGGCACAGGCGGTCAGTTGGAACGAAGGAAACCTTTAGAACGGAGAATTCCTCGTGTTCGTATGGATGTTGTTCGCTGGTGGCGCGTGGTGCCCGGGATAGAGTGTCTGTGATGTGCATGTCGTTACCTTTTTTGTAGACAATGCGGGAGTTGAACCGTTGAAGCTGCATCATCACGCGTTGAAGCCTTGCTGGGGCAGCGTGAATAGGCTTGTCAGGATTGTAACCAACGGTTGGTGATCAGTTTCTACCGTGAAGGTTTAGCCAAAAATGAAGTCTTTGAATTTGGAGCAGGCAAAAACCACGGCAAGCAGCTCTTTTTCTATCTGGGCATAGCGCTGTTCGGTATCCGTTAGTGTTCTTGAAGCGCAGGATACCGGCGAGACATTGCCATTGAAAGAGGTCTGCAGACATGCAGCGCCTAGTCCGTACTGGGATGCGTCGCAGGTGATTGGAACTGGCAGGTTGATATTAAAGTAGGACAGAGTGGGTGCACTAGCGAGCTGTAGTTTTAAAGTCTCGAAAGCTCGCTGGTGGTTTGGGTAACAGGACCAGGTGTTGTCCTTGTGGGTTAGTTGATGCAGGGGGGCTGATAGTTCATTGAGATTGGGGATAAACTTTCCCAGGTAGTTGACCGTGCCTAGAAATCGTTGTAGGCTGGTGACGTCAGTTGGCATCGGCAGCTCGTTGATTGCTGCAGTCTTCAGCGGGTCTGGTTTTAGCCCGTTGCTGGTGAACACGTGACCTACGTAAGTGACCTCGGGAACCATGAACTTGCATTTAAGTGGGTTCAGCTTTAAATTAATGTCACTGGCACGGTCCAGTACTTTACATAGGTTTGCACCGTGCTCGGTGGCATCGAGGCCATAAACTAGAATGTCGTCAACTATGATGGCACAGGGGAATTCTGCAAACAGTTGTTCCATTGCACGTTGGAAAACTTCGCTAGCAGAGTTGATGCCAAAAGGCATTCTTCGGAATCGGTAATGTCCGAACGGTGTGGCAAGCGTTGTTAATGCTGATGAAGCACGGTCCTACGGGATTTGCCAGAATTCGTTTTTGGCATCCAAGACTGAGAAAACCGTTGCGTTATCGATTTGTGCTGCGACGTCTTTGATGGTCCTCATAGGATAGTGTTGCCGTTTAATTGCTGTATTCAAATCTTTAGGATTGATACAGATGCGTAACTCCTTCTTGTCTTTCTTTGAGGTGACAGCCATGGTGGAAACCCAATCGGAGGGCTCGCTGACCGGCTAGGACTCCAATGGAGAACATACATTTCAGCTCATCTTGTATTTGCTCACGCGTATCATGTGGAACACGGTGTGGGGCATGTACGATTGAGGTGACAGTGTGGTCGACAATGATCATATATATTGTAGGTAGTTTACCAAGTTGGCTGTCAAACAAATCTTTGCAGTTGGATTGTATCTGTCTGGTTGGTCCCTCTGTCAAACAGAGTTTGTGAACAGCACGCCCGAAATAGATCAAACCCAGGTCATGGCATGCATCGATGCAGGGTTACAGAACTTGGCTGACCGATGTAAAATAGTACGTCCTTGGTCTGTTCATTGATGGTACATTCAAGTCAGCTTTGCCCAGTGGGTGAAGAATTTCCCCTCCGCAAGCATGTAAAGTGAAGGAGTCTTTTTTCATGCGCTTTGAGTGACATGACGCTCACGCGGGCACCGGTATCGACCTTGGCCATCAGTGGTTTGTTGTTGACCATCATGGTCACAGCAGGATCAGTAACTTTGCCTGGGGTGCGCAGGTTTAGGGAAAGTACGGTAGGCTCAGTGTCTGAGCTATCAGAGTAGTTCCCGTGGGAAGATTCATCTTGTTCATGGGAATCTGAATCTGACGGGTCTTGTTGAATCATGTGCAGCTTCGTCCTTGGAGCTGTACTCCCACTAGATTGACAACAATCTGCAAAGTGGTTGGGTTTTTTGCAATTATGACATACTTTCCCATGGGCTATGCAAAATTGATGCCCCCTGGGGTGGAAATAATTACAGTTTGTGCACCTTGTGTTAGGCATGTTCTGAACTTTGCTGGACGCATTGAGAAATCTTTGCGGAGAATAACTAGCCATATTCACATTTAGCTGTTGATTAGCATGCGCGCTATCATAATCAGCCAATGGTGCCACAGTCTCAGCCATCTGACAAGCATGAATAGCCTGATCTAAAGTCAGTTCTGCATTCCGTAATAGTGCAGCTCGCAGCTTTCGGTCGCTCATTCCTCCCACAATTTTATCTCTAGCAAGCTCATTTGTTATCTCACCAAATCTGCAACGAAAACTGATGTGTCTCAGGTCACTGATGAATCATTCCACAGGTTCGTCATGCTGTTGCACTCTGGCAAAAAAAATTGTTCTCTCAAGGACTCTATTAGACGGTGGATCACACAGTTCTCTGAACTTTCTCAGCAACACCATGGAGTTGTCTATAGATTCTGCTGGCACCAATACCTGTCCATTCCCATCCAGTTGAGCAGGTGCAAATTCGAAAGAGTCAGCGCGGATCATTGCCTCCGGACCCGCTAAATTCAACAGTAGCGAAGCCTTCAAATCGTCGGGATCGTTGCGGTGAACGATGCGTATATAAAGAGAGTAATCCTTCTCAAACATTCGCCATCTCTCGGCGATATCTGAATCAAACACAAGTGGGCTAGGCTTTCGAAAAGAGCCAGCCATAATTCCAAATCACAAAAAAACACGCAAATAAAAACTAGTGAACAAAATAAATCGCGATAAACAGACATGGGGTAGATCCGATAATCTGCCACCATGTAAAGAGCGCAAACTCACACGAGTTGAAACACAAGCATCTTTACTGTTCAGGTCATCAACTACACCGTAGGTCATCACACATTCACACTGCTACTCTGACTGTGGGCAGTGGGTAGGATCTTACACTATGAATGTTATAATTAGGCGGGGTTATAATTACTAAGCATTCTAATTGGCTAACCTGCTATAGCCAATGCTACAGCATCCTTGTATCCCTTCGTTATCACCTCTTCACCAGCCAACAATGGGCCATTGTGGGCTCCACCCTTCCTTGGTCATCTGTTGCCGGCCCTGATTGGTTCTGGCCTTTTCCTACCTCCAGTCCTCTCCACCCCCCCTCCATTTTCAGCCAGAAGAAGAATCCCGACCCTTCGTCACCCATCCTTTTTTCTCCAGAGATGTTGCCTGACCCGTTGAGTTACTCCAGCACTTCCTCTTTTTCAATCTGTTGGTTTTATTCATACTCTGTCAAATCTGGCAGCAATTGCCTCCGCCCAAGTGCCTTTCAAAAGTCCCCTCCTCTCCAATGAATCTACTTTACATTTGTTCAATAAATCGATTGTTGCTGTGATTACGTTGTCAAAGATCACGTGATTAAACACAACGATTCATGATTTTATTCCCTGTCTAGTGGATTGCAATCTGCCTGTTAAACGTTCCTCTAGAGATGAACAGAAAAAGCTGCTAATACATCACTCCTCTAAATGCTTCCGTAAACTTGGCCAGTGGAAGCATACTGCAGCTTGTAGTGCAATTTCCATTACAGACAGGATGGACTGAATTACAATAAATCTACACTTCCACTTCTGAGATGATTACGAGAATTTGTTTCCATCCTTCCTTCCCTCTATTCTCTCGCCCGCTGGATTGTGCCTTTTATTTTAATCACCTCCCATCTCAAAATTCCCTCAACTTCCCTCCACAGTGGGCAAGCTGGTAGAACTCACAACGTCAGAGACCAGTTTTGATCCTGACTTTGGGTGCTGTCTGTGTGGAGTTTGCACGTTTTCCTTGTGACCGTGTGGGTTTCCTCTGCGTGTCCTCGTTTCAATGATTTCAATGATACTTTATTTTCACGTGCATCTAGGTCCAGTTAAATGTCTTTGCATACGATCCGGTAAAATCACACAGCAGACTTCACCTAGGCAGTACACAAAGAGTCACCACATATGTGACGTCGACAAAATTTCAGAAGTTCTTAGTGCAGTCTTATCTTCTCGCGGCGGCGAACCAGGCCCGTAGCTGCATGTTGACGTGGGATCTCTCCTCGTTCTCGGCGGCCCCCTGCCAGGTCCATCCCACTTCCCAAAGACATGCAGGTTTGTATGTCAATTGCTCCTAATGTGCAGGAATTGCTGCATACATTTGTCCTAATGTGAAGGGAATGGATAAAAAATGTGGGATGACATACAACTGGTGTAGACGGGCAATCGATGGTTGGTGTGGACTTGATGGGCCGAATGCCTTGTTCCCATGCTGTATCTTTAAAAAATACAAACTAAATCAACTTTTCAAAGTTAAAAAAGTTTTCAGTCTGAAGAAGACTCCTGACCCAAAACACCACCTATCCATTTTTTCCAAAGTTACTACTTGACACTGCAGTTACACCAGCATTCTGTGTCTATTTCTCAAAGATAAACATTTGTCCCTCCTTAACCCTATCCCTGTGTGAATATTGCTCTAATTTGGTCACGCATAGAAACATAGAAAATAGGTGCAGGCGTAGGCCATTCGGCCCTTCGAGCCTGCACCGCCATTCAATATGATCATGGCTGATCATCCAACTCAGTATCCCGTACCTGCCTTCTCCCCATACCCCCTGACCCCTTTAGCCACAAGGGCCACATCTAACTCCCTCTTAAATATAGCCAATGAAGTGGCCTCAACTACCTTCTGTGGCAGAGAATTCCACAGATTCACCACTCTCTTTGTTAAAAATGTTTTTCTCATCTCGGTCCTAAAAGACTTCCCCCTTATCCATTAACACCCTTCTTTTCTCCACCCTTCTCTACTTTTGTTTCTTATTCATCTATTTCTCTGCCAACTTATCTTTGACAATTCTATTCTGAATCGTTGAGCCTGTCAGTCAAAAACGTGATGGTGCAAAATGAATTATTCCGCCTTTGTTGTTGAATTCTTCCTGTCCTTACTTACACATTCTCTCTCAATCAAAATTGTCTCTATATTTTCACCATGAACGGGACATAATTGGATATGATCGCCGGCATGTTATGACGAGTTCATAATGCCGCACATCTTGTTATCTTGCGATCGCTCCGTGCTTCATTGTTCTAGTAGGGTGGAATTCAAACATATGTGATGTGTTTCAGCCTAAAACATTCTCTTTATATAACTACATTCGTACAATGTAGAAATTCGTACAACTTTTACAACTGCATTCGCACATCATCAAACACAAGCCCGGTCATTCCTCCTCCTCCCCGCCGCTGTCAGGCAGAAGATACAGAAGCTTGAAAGTGCACACCAACAAACTCAGGAACAGCTTCTTCCCGAAGATAGACACAACAAGTTGGAGTAACTCAGCGGGTCAGGCAGCATCTTTGGAAAAAAGGAATGGGTGTCATTTTGGGTTCTTCTGAAGAAGGGTAGTAACCCGAAACATCACCTATTCCATTTCTCCAGAGATGCTGCCTGACTCGATGCATTACTCCAGCTTTTTGTGTCTATCTTCGGTGTAAACCAGTATCTGCAGTTCCGTCCTAAACTGCTTTTTGCCTTCTGTTATCAGGCTTATGAATAGTCCTTGCATGAGATAAGGTACTGCCTGATTCACTTCTACCCCATTGCAGGCATTGGACTCTGAAATTGGTGCGCTACAATGCTGAGAACTATATTCTGCACTCGACCTTCCCTTTGCTCTACCTAGTGTACTTGGTTATGACTTGTATAATATTATCTGATGTGAGTTGATAAGATGCAAAACAAATACTTCTCATTGTATCTCGGTACACATGACAATAATAAACCTAAACCTTGACAATCAGGTTTACTCTCCAGAATCTACATTGTAAAGAGGAACATTTCCACCAGAGGCTCCTCTCCATTTCCTAAGAGTTTTGAGAAACCATATCGCACAGGGTCATTCTCCAGGCTACTGGGTCCTAGAGGTTGCACTGATCTATATCTTTATGAGGAGGCCTGCCTGGTCAGCTTGTACCAGGAGAAGGCATTCAACAGCATATCGCACATGTACATAAGTGACGTGCTCCCCAAAATAGGCTTTGGAGAGGAATCAGAAATTGGTTCCAACTGCTCTACACCGATATCTGTAGTGCAGTCCAAATCAATGGGTGGGAATCAAAAAGCTTCCTCATCAGGTCTAGAGTCAGGCAGGGTTGCCCTCTCTCCCCTGTCTTGTTCGTCTGTTGTATTGAACGTTTTGTCGAGCCCATCAGGAAGGTCATGATGATAAGAGGAATGACATTGCCAGACAGTGGGGGCACTCAGGTCAAAACCTCCCTGTACATGGACGATGTCACCGTCTTCTGCTCGGATCCTGGGTCGGTGCGCAGATTGATTAGTGTCTGCGACCAGTTTGAGCCAGGGTGAACTGTAGGAAGCGAGAGCCCATGCTCTTTGGCATCTGGCCTGACTGATCTTCACCATCATGCCTGATTTCTTGAGGGTGCTGGGAATCTGGTTTGGTGGGGCTGAGGCATGTGACAAGAATTGGCTGGAGTGGATAGCCAAGGTGGGGAAGAAACTGGAGCTGTGGAAGCTGCACTCCCTCTCTATGATGGGGAAAAATGTGGTCATCAGGTGTGAGGTGCTCTCGGGGCTGCTGTAAACCCCCCCCCCCCCCCCCCCCCCCCCCCCTACACCAGGAGGATCCCCCAGGCTGTCTTCAAGTTCATCTGGGGGGTCGAGGATAGACCGGGTGCAACGGGCCACAATGAACAAATCGGCAGACAACGGGGGTAAAAGCATGCCATTGCTCTCACCCTGATGGCCACCTTCGTGTGTGGCTGCATCAGGTGGAGTGTAGAGCCAAGGCACGTGGACACCAAGTGTCACTACCTGCTGAGGTTCTACATGTCCCCGGTGTTGTGAAGGATGGGCCTGGCGCAGATGCCACGCAATGTACCAGTCAGCTGGACATTGCCGCACCATCTGTCGTTGGTGGAAAAGTTCTTCCGGACCAACACCTTTGACCACGTCCATCGGGCAGCGGTCAGCACGGAACATCCGGCAGACACTGCAGGGATATGATTCCATGGATCCTCTGGCGTGGTTCCCAGAGCAGACTGCCCAGCTTGTCTTGCAAAATGCCTCGTCTCCAGAACTCACCAACAAGCACCAAGACCTGGCTTGGCTGGCGGTGAGGGGAGCCCTCCCAGTCAGATCCTTCCTGCACCGTCCGAACCTCACTACCAGAGCACACTGCCCTCGGTACGGCTGCTATGGAGAGGAGACTGTTGCCCACCTCTTCACTGAGTGTGGATTTGCAAAGAGAGTGGAGAGGTTTGCAAGGGTCCCTGTCACGGTTTATTCCGAACAGCTCCGTCACAGAGGACACTGTGATTTATGGACTGTTCCCAGGGATGCATTCAGAGACTGACATTAAGTGCTGCTGGAAGGTCATCAACCCGGAGAAAGATGCTCTTTGGTCTGCCCGAGCATTGTTCACCAGCCAGTGGAGCAAGATGTCCGTCGGGGAATGTTGCCGACTGGCCCGCTGCAGACTGCAGGAGTACGTGCTGAGTGATGCACTGAAGCTTGTTGTAGCCAACACCAAGGCTCTGGGGGGGGGGGGGGGTGGAGCCTCTGAGAATGTTGGATGGAGGTTTGTAATGATCATGTATTATATATATTTATTTCCCGAATAAAGTATATTTTGAAATTAAAAATGCAGACACTGAGAATGTATGAAGATTTTTTGTTTCGCATTTATTTTTATTCTATATAATGCTTATTTTTAGAAAAAAAAAATATCCACACAATGGCAGCACTGTGGCGCAGTTGGTAACGCCATTGCCTCACAGCAGCAGAGATCCATGTTCGATCCTGACCTCGGGTGCTATCTGTGTGGAGTTTGCACGTTCTCCCTGTGAGAGCGTGGGTTGGCTCCAGGTGCTCTGGTTTCCTTCTGCGTGCCAAAGATGTGTGGCTTTGTGCGTTTATTGGTTTCTGTAAATGCTCCTCGCGCGTATGGAGCTAGTGTGAACGGGTGATCGATGATCTGCATGGAGTTTGTGGGCTGAAGGGTCTGTTCCCATGCTGTATCTCCAAACTGAAAAAAACTAAATAGCGTGCAGCTGATTTTATGAGGAAATTTGATTTTCTTTTAATTTCAGTGTTACCTGTTGTTAAATTGTGACAAGTGTCTATTTCAAGATTTAATTCCAGCTGCTACTTCTGTTCCTCTGCCTGGCACTGATGCTTTGTGCAGCCTGACAACTCTCTGCCTGATGCTGTCACTGACACTGACAGGATCTTCTTTCCCTTTTCCTTAATAACTTTGATATTCAATGCCCTCAGCATCCCCCTATAATCTTGTC
This sequence comes from Okamejei kenojei, assembly GCA_035221665.1. Taxonomy (NCBI): domain Eukaryota; kingdom Metazoa; phylum Chordata; class Chondrichthyes; order Rajiformes; family Rajidae; genus Okamejei; species Okamejei kenojei. The sequence continues at coordinate 17,117,053 of CM069146.1, forward strand.
CTGAGAATTCGCTTACAGATTCGTCCCTTTTACACCCTCCGAACCCATCTCCCAGTACAATGGTTCAATTCCTTGGTTCAATGGATGTTTTATTATCACATGTTCCAAGGTACAATTAATTTTTTTAATTTGCATACAGATCAATACAATTATTGCCATACATAAGGTCATAAGTGAGAGGAGTAGAATTAGGCCATTCGGCAAATCAAGACTACACCGCCATTCACTCATGGCTAATCTATCTTTCCCTTTCTAACCCCATTCTCCTGCCTTCTCCCCATAACCTCTGACACCTGTACTAATCAAGAATCTATCCATCTTTGCCTTAAATATTTCCACTGAATGTTCCTTCACAGCCTTCTGAGGCAGAATTCCACAGATTCACCACCCTCTGACTAAAGACATTTCTCCTCATCTCCTTCCAAAATAAAATCCTTTAATTCTGAGGCTATGACTTTTAGTCCTGGACTCTCCCACTAGTAGAAACATCCTCTCCAAACACACTCTATCAAAGCCTTTCACTATTCTGTACGTTTCAATGAGGTCTGCCCTCATTCCTATAAATTCCAGTGAACATAGGCCCAGTGCCGTCAAACGTTCATCATAAGTTAACCTACTAATTGCTGGGATAATTCTTATAAAGCTCCTCTGGATCCTCTCCAGAGCCGGCACATCCTTCCTCTCTCAGATATTCCAAATGCGGCCTGACCAGTGCCTTATAGAGCCTCAGCATTGCGTCACTGTTTTTGTATATAAGCCCTCTCAAAATAAATGCTCGCATTGCATTTGCTTTCTTTACGACAGATTGGACTTGCAGATTAACTTTGTACATACTGTAAGTACAATCCCCGATTAAGTACATAATGCATGGAAATATTTCATATGTACGAGTCGCCAGATTTTGGTGCCATTTCCAAAGTCCAGGTGCAGGTGCGCATAAACACTCATTGCAGCCGTCGCCGTTATCCAAATCGCCAGCGAACCGGCGTCCCTCTATTCGCCCGTCTGTCCACATTCAGCATTTCGTGCGCCGTGGGCACCTCCCGCAGTCGACCTTGGGGGAGCGGATGGTAACATTCCCGGCTCCTTCTCTCCGGCCTTTTGTCCAGTGTTCTCCATCTGCCTCCGTCCAACTCCCTCCACCCTAGATAGATACAAAATGCTGGAGTAAATCAGCAGGACAGGCAGCATCTCTGGAGAGAAGGAATGGGTGATGTTTCGGATTGAGACCCTTCGTCTGAAGCAGCCCTCTCTATAAAATATACAACTTTGGCTACATCCCTCAGTACAGCCCTGCAGCCCTGTCCATCAGTATACTCTCATAGCAAATTCACTCAGTGTACCCCTGGGGGACAAAGCTACGGGGTGCACTGGAACTCCACAAACTGCTGCTGCGGGACTAGCACAAAACACAAAGTACAGGTTGAACTCAGAGGGTTCTTGCTTTTACTTGTTCCTCTTAGAACGGCACAGCGGCGTAGGGTTAGAGCTGCTGCCTTACTGCACCAGAGATCCTGACTATGCGTGCTGACTGTGTGGCGTTTGTACAGTCTCCCTTTGACCGACTAGGTTTTCTACGGGTGCTCCGGTTTCCTCCCACACTTCAAAGACTTACAGGTTTGTAGGTTAATTGGCTTCAGTAAAAATTGTAAATTATCCCTAGTGTGTAGGATAGTGTTACTGTATGGCGCGGAGTCAGTGGGCTGAAGGGCCTGTTTCCCCACTGTATCTCTAAAAGTCTAAAGTCTAAATCTCTGGAGGGAATAGATAGGCATCATTTCGGATTGGGGTCCTTCTTCAGACCTTCTTTCCTGAAGAAGGGACCTGGCCTGGAACACCTTCTGTCCATAATCTCCACAGATGCTGCCTGACCAATGAGTTACTCCAGCACTTTGTGCTTTGTACAGGGCTATACTGATGGACATTTTCATATGTGTATTCAAAAATGGCATTAATCTATATTACTAAAACTAAGATCTTGACCACTTTCTGACTTTCTCTTTCATGATTTCTCAAAGAACGCCGCCACTTACGGCCGTCATTTTTGGCCACCTTGCTCAGAGTCCCCCTCCGCTGAGCTGGACCAGAGGATTTTTCCCATTGATGAAACATAAAATAGTTATTGATGTTTAAAAAATGTTGACATTCTCTCTGCTGCCCCTGCTGGTGGGAGGGGGAGGGACAATAAAACCCGGAAGTGTTGTGCCTCAGTCAGTCTCTGCAAGATGGGGGAAGTAAGAGGGTCACGTCTCTCAGTCTGTGCTGTGAATAACACTGACACATGTCTACTAAATTGTGAGTGTGGTTTTACTGACCTTGAGTGCCCTTAATGTGGTTTGAAAATGAAAATATGGTTGGTTTGAATTAAAAAGCACTGCAAATGTTTGTTTAGGGGGTTTAGGGTTGAAATAAATAGCACTGCAAATGGTTGTTTGGGGGGGTTTGGGTTGAAGTAAAAAGCACTGCAAATGTTTGTTTGGGGGTTTTGGGTTGAAGTAAAAAGCACTGCAAATGGTTGTTTGGGGGGCGTTTGGGTTGAAGTAAAAGGCACTGCAAATGGTTGTTTGGGGGTTTTGGGTTGAAGTAATAAACACTGTAAATGGTTGATTCGGGGTTTTGGGTTGAAGTAAAAGGCACTGCAAATGGTTGTTTGGGGGTTTTGGGTTGAAGTAAAAAGCACTGCAAATGGTTGTTTGGGGGTTTTGGGTTGAAGTGAAAGGCACTGCAAATGGTTGTTTGGGGGGTTTGGGTTGAAGTAAAAAGCACTGCAAATGGTTATTTGGGGGTTTGGGGTTGAAGAGAAAAGCACCACAAATGATTGTTTGGGCAAAGAGTAGAAGTAAGCGGGTTACTTTCAGAATGGCAGGCAGTGATTAGTGGGGTACCGCAAGGCTCAGTGCTGGGACCCCAGCTATTTACAATATATATTAATGATCTGGATGAGGGAATTGAATGCAACATCTCGAAGTTTGCAGATGACACGAAGCTGGGGGGCAGTGTTAGCTGTGAGGAGGATGCTAGGAGGCTGCAAGGTGACTTGGATAGGTTGGGTGAGTGGGCAAATGCATGGCAGATGCGGTATAATGTGGATAAATGTGAGGTTATCCACTTTGGCGGCAAAAACAGGAGGGTAGATTATTAGTGTTAAAGAAGGAACTGCAGATGCTGGAGAATCGAGGGTTACACAAAAAGCTGGAGAAACTCAGCGGGTGCAGCAGCATCTAAGGAGCGAAGGAGATAGGCGACGTTTCGGGTCGAGACCCCTCTTCAGACTGGTCAGGGATCAGGGAAACGAGAGATATAGACGGTGATGTGGAGAGATAAAGAACAATGAATGAAAGATATGCAAAAAAGTATCGATGATAAAGGGAACAAGCCATTGTAAGCTGTTTGTGGTGTGAAAATGAGAAGCTGGTGCGACTAGGGTGGGGGAGGGAGATAGAGATAGAGGGAATGCCAGGGCTGAGGGAGAGGTGGGAAGGGGAGGAGACAGCAAGGGTTAACAGAATTGAGAAAATTCAATGTTCAAGCCCAAAGGATGCAGACTCCCCAAGCGGAATATGAGGTGCTGTTCCTTCAACTTGCGGTGTTGCTCACTCTGGCCGTGGAGGAGGCCCAGGACCAAGAGGTCGGATGCGGAATGGGAGGGGGAGTTGAAGTGCTGAGCCACCGGGAGGTCGGGTTGGTTTTTGCGGACCGTGCGGAGGTGTTCGGCGAAACGATCGCCAAGCCTCCGCTTGATCTCATCTGGAATCTGGAGCAGCGGATGCAGTAGATGAGGTTGGAGGAGGTGCAGGTGAACCTCTGTCGGACCTGGAAGGACTGCTTGGGTCCCTGAAAGGAGTGGAGGGGGGAAGTGAAGGGACAAGTGTTGCATTTCTTGCGGTTGCAAGGGAAAGTGCCCGGGGAAGGGGTAGAGCGGGAGGGGAGGGAAGAATTGACAAGGGAGTTGCGGAGGGAGCGGTCTTTGCGGAAGGCAGACGGGGGGGAGATGGGAAGATGTGGCGGGTGTAGGGGTCACGTTGGAGGTGGCGAAACTGGCGGAGGACTATGTGTTGTAGGCGAAACTGGCGGAGGACTATGTGTTGTGGCGAAACTGGCGGAGGACTATGTGTTGTGGCGAAACTGGCGGAGGACTATGTGATGTTCCCCATGTTGGGGAACTCCAGAACAAGGGGTCACAGGTTAAGGATAAGGGGGAAGTCTTTTAGGACCGAGATGAGATGATCTTTTTTCACACAGAGAGTGGTGAGTCTGTGGAATTCTCTGCCACAGAAGATAGTTGAGGCCAGTTCATTGGCTATATTTAAGAGGGAGTTAGATGTGGCCCTTGTGGCTGAAGGGATCGGGGGGTATGGAGAGAAGGCAGGTACAGGATACTGAGTTGGATGATCAGCCATGATCATATTGAATGGCGGTGCAGGCTCGAAGGGCCGAATGGCCTACTCCTGCACCTATTTTCTATGATTCTATGAAGTGAAAAGCACTGCAAATGGTTGTTTGGGAGGTTTAGGATGAAGTGAAAAGCACTGCAAATGGTTGTTTGGTGGTTTTGGGTTGAAGTAAAAAGCACTGCAAATGTTTTTTTGGCTAAAAAGGACAACTTCCTGTTTGCACTGAATATTGATTTTAGATAAAACGCTACCACTTACCGCTGTGATTTGTGGCCATCTTACACCATCCCCCTCCACTCATCAGCTGCAGAGGATTCTTCTCATCAATGAAAAATAAAAGTTATTAGTGTTTAAAAAATGTTTAAAATCTCTCTCCTGTCAATCACGCCAAGAAGGCCACACCTTTTCCGGTAGGAGGGGGAGAGATTATAAAATCCAGAATTGTGGGTGTGGCTTAGTCCCTGCATGATGGGGGAGGGAGAGGTCACGATTGTCTGAGCTGTGAATCAACTGAACACACTGAATGTCTACTGAACTGTGAGTGTAGTGTTTTGTGTGGTTTTATGGTGGTTTCACCCTGCTTGAAATGGTATGAAACTCCATTTGAATGTGGTGGCCTTGCACCCTGCTTGAAGTGGTATGAAACTGCACTTGAATTTGGTGGCCTTGCACCCTGCTTGAAGTGGTATGAAACTGCACTTGAATTTGGTGACCTTGAATCCAGCTTGAAGTAGTAAGAAACTGCACTTGAATTTGGTGGCCTTGCACCCTGCTTGAAGTGGTTGGAAACTGCACTTGAATTCGGTGATCTTGCACCCTGCTTGAAGTGGTCGGAAACTTCACTTGAATTCGATGGCCTTGCACCCTGCTTGAAGTGGTAGGAAACTGAACCTGAATTTGGTGGCCTTGCATCCTGCTTAAAGTGGTATGAAACTGCAATTGAATTTGGTGGCCTTGCACCCTGTTTGAAATGGAATTTCAAGGAATAGCCATGAGTCAACTGCCAGCCCACCAGCCGTGAGTGGGCTGCCAGCACATCAGGCTTGAGGGACTGAACTGCCACCCCAAGAATCCATTTGGCCCACAATGTCCATACCAGCCCTCTGGAGACCAGTCCCTTCAGCCCACAACACCCATACCAGTGCTCCAGAAAGTGCCCCCCCCCCCCCCACCAAATTTGGAATTGGTGGAGTGGTGGAATATCACATTGGGGGACCAGGCCTCCCGTGTGAACATGGGACCCAACGGGTCCACTTAGTCTAGTTGCTCACTAAAGCTGGCAAAATGAGCAGATAGGGTGGTAGAGAAGGCATATGGTATGCTTGCCTTCATTACCAGGGACATTGTGTACCACAGTCAGGAAGTTAATGATGCAGCTCTATAGGACTTTGGTGAGCCTGCATTTAGAACTGCATTCATTGCCAGCAGTTATGGTCTCATTACAGGAAGGATGTGGAGGTTTTGGAGAGGGTGCAGAGGAGGTTTACCAGAATGCTGCCTGAATTAGAGGGTTTCAGCTACGAGGGAGAGATTGGATAGACTTGGAATGCTAGAAGTTGATTGTAAACTTGATATAAAGTATATTAAGTTATGAGAGGCACAGATAGTCAGAACCTTTTTCCCAGGGTTGAAAAGTCCAACGCTGGAGGGCACAGCTGTAGGATGAGAGGGGGAAAATTTTAGTGGAGGTGTACGGGGCAGGTTTTTTACACAGAGTAGTGGGGGTTTGGGGTGGTGGTGGAGGCAGATTTGATAGTGGTGCTAAAGAGACTTCTGGATAGGAAATGCAGGGAATAGAGGGATATGGACCATGTGCAGGCAGATGAGATCAGTTCAAGTAGGCATTATGTTCAGCACGAACATTGTGGGCTAAAGGGCCCGTTCCTGTGCTGTACTGTTCTATGTTCTGTGCTCCAATATACCCTAGCAGCAATGGCCCCCAGAATACCTTGGTGGTCATGCCTCTCGGTATGCCATGCTGCCTGATACCTCGATAAGAAACAAATAACTGCAGACAAAATGTGTAGGAAGGAACTGCAGATGATAGATTACACCAAAGATAGGCACAGAAAGCTGGAGTAACTCTGCAGGTCAGACAGCATATCAAGAGAAAAGAAATAGGTGACGTTTCGGGTCAAGACCCTTCTCAGTGCCTGCCAGTCACTTTGATACATGAGCCCTGTCCCTCAGTATTCCCCTGCTACTCAATCCCTCAATGCACTCCTACACCAATGCCTCTCAGTACCGGCCTGAGGTCCAATCCCTTCTTCACTCCTACAGGTTGCCCACTCTGTTGATCCACTGTCCAAGCCCACAACCGAGCCCCTCTCTACACCCCTGTACCCTCTACCTTCCTGCACTCCAGTCCCTCGATGTGTTGCTACATCTTTTTGTCCCTGAGCAGCTTTGCACTGTCTGATCACTTCCCAAACACTTGTGACTTCCACATGAAACCACAACTCATCCTCACAGTGGTCGTTTGAATTTTAATAGTTCCGTTCCTGTTATTATTTCTTTCAAAATTCACATTTTCCCGCTGATTTATGCTGATTGAGCTGTTCGCGTGATGAATGGTGACAGCTTTTTCAGATGGGGACTATAATATCTCAAGAATGAGTGTTTTTGATTTTGCAATCATATCTCACTGAAATTTTATTGTAAAAATACATGACAAAAGAAGCCATGAATCTTGGCGATAGAAACACAACTGTGTCAGAAATGTGAAGAGGGCCATAATCAAAGGTTTGATAATGTCTTGATCCAGAGATTGATTGAGAAACAAGTCTACATTTAAATATTAATCTTCATTTTTATTCGAGATTGTGGCAATCGGTGCTGATGTTGTTAATGTGATAAAATATGTCTTTCTCTCTCTCCATTAACATCTATTTCAATTCATCCATCTCTGTCCATATCTATGTATAATGCAGATTTACCCACACCTATTTACAGTGCTACCCATAAATTCATATGCTGGCTTTGTCCACCACGCAACAAAGCCATGATCCATTTCTCTATTTTCCTTTGCAATTTAAACCTTGCTACCTTGACATCGCCATTGCAAGTTAGTGGATTAGTACCGGTGTCCATCAAGAGGATCTTTTTGTACTCAGAAGGTGGTGAATCTGTGGATTTCTTTGCAACCGAAGGTTGTGGAGGCTGTCAATGGATATTTTTAAGACAGGGATTGATTAGTACAGGTGTCAGGGGTTATGGGGAGAAGGAAGGAGAATGGGGTTAGGAAGGAGAGATAGATCAGCTATGATTGAATGGCAGAGTAGACATGATGGGCCGATTGGCCTTTTTCTGCTCCTATCACTTATCCTTATGACCTTATTGAATGGCAGAGTAGACATGATGGGCTGAATGACTTAATCCTGCTCCCATAACTTATAAACAAGAATTTATGAACGCATAAAGTCAACAAGCAGTCTTTTTTTGCCACAGAGAGTCAAGAGAGTGTCAAGAGTGTTTAATTGTGAGATGTATTAACGATGGAACAATGAAATTCTTACTTGCAGCATAACAGGCGTGTAAATGCAATACAAACAGATAATATATAATATATATGTTAAATTATATATTAGTGCAACCAAAGACAGTCCACTGAAGTTCAGAGTTGCTGAGGTTAGTGTCGTGTAGTGTTTAAGAGCCTGATGGTTATTGGGAGGAAGTTTTTCTTGATCTTGGTGGTCACAGTTTTCAGGCTCTTGTACTTTATTCCTGATGGTAGAAGTACATGTCCTCTATTTGAAATAACTCCACATATTACAACATCTTGGGTGTTTAATATTTTGTTGCATGTCAGTTCAGTCAGAAAGGCTGTGTTTCAATTATTTTTGCAGTGGGAATGGTAAGAAGCAGAGAGCTGATAGAATGTGTAGGAAGGAACTGCAGATGCTGGTTTACCCCTTAGATAGACACAACAAGCTGGAATAACTCAGCAGGTCAGGCCGTATCTCTGGAGAAAAGGAATAGGTGACGTTTCAGGTCGAGACCATTATTCAGACTGAATGTCAGGGGAGAGAGAAACAAAAGATATAGCAGGTATATAGAACGAATGAATGAAAGATATGCAAAAAGCAATGATGATCAAGGAAATGTTGAGCCTACAATGGTTCATTGTTGGCTGTGGGGAAGGTGATAACGAGTTACAGTATACAGACAGTGAAACTCAACAGGATGACAGCGAAACTAGTATGACAACTAGGGTGGCGGAGGAATGGAAAGAGAAGGGATGCAAGGGTTACTTGAAGTAAGATAAATCAATATTCATATTGGGCTGCAAGCTGCCCAAGCGAAATATGAGGTGCTGTTCGTCCAATTTGTGTTTGGCCTCACTCTAACAGTGGATGAGGCCTAGGACAGAAAGGTCAGTGTGGGAGTTAAAGTGTTTGGCAACCAGGAGATCGTGTGGGCCAAAGCAGACTGAGTGAAGGTGTTCAACGAAACAATAGCCCACTCTATGCTTGGTCTCGCCGGTATATAGGAGTCCACACCTGGAACGCGGATGGAACAGGATTGGGTGTGCAGAGTATAATTTGTTTCAGGCTAATTTAATTTGGAGAGCATTGGAGTTAGCCCTTAAAATGCAGATGAAAATCGTCAAAAACCACAGTGAGAAAACTTACCTTTCGAGAATTGGAAACCAAGGGTGGCAGAGTGGCTGGTAGAGCCGCTGCCTTACAGTGCCACAGACCCGGGTTCCATCCTGACCTTGGGTGCTGTCTGTGTGGAGTTTGCAGGTTCTGCCCATGACCGCGTGGGTTTCCTCCGGGTGCACTAAAATTTCCTCCCATATCCCAAAGACGTCCAGGATTGTAGATTAATTGGCTGCTGTAACTTGCTGTAAACTGACCTACTCAGCAGGTCAGGCAGCATCTGTGGAGGGAGAATCACATGTTTTAGGCTCACAAACTTCCATCCGATGTTTTCTTTTTTAATTCTGCTTTTGGGAGGGTGATTGCCTTGTGGAATAAGACTGTATTCCTTGGAGTGCGGGAGGCTGAGAAGTGATCCTATAGAAATGTATAATATATAGGGTGAATGCAAGGAGTCTTTTTTCCCCAGGGGAGAGGAATCAATAGAGTTAGGGTGAAAGGGAAAAGATTTAATAGGAACCTGAGGGTCATCTTTTTCAAACACAATATGGTGGGTATATGGAATGAGCTGCCAGTTGAAGCAATTGAGGCAGGTACCATAATGAATATTTAAAAGACGTTCGGACATGGATATGTGAAAGATTTAGAGAAATATGGGCGACTCATGTGCAAATGGAACTGACTTGGTTGAGGCATCTTGGTGTGCACGGACGGGTTGGGCCGAAGGGCCTACTTTCATGCTGTGTGACTCTCTGACTCCACACATCACAGAATCTATTTTAAAATTAACATTCAGAAGTTGTATTAGCTTCAAGGTGATTTTTCAAGGTACAGACTATTAAGCAGTGTAGCAAATTGCTTACTTGGAGTTAGCAAAAGGGACAAAATATCTGCTAATGTAAACACAGGAGCATTAGGTCAAGAGTGTGAGACCTGAACTGGAACTGCCAGACAATTACCATCAGATATTCCCCTGTGGTATATCTGTAGGAGGCAGGGTAGAAAGGAGAATATTGGCAGTAATCAGCTAATTGTATGCCAGAGATTTTTATCCCCTTTCTGGAATTGGTTTTGCGACTTAATAAAGTTAGAACTGATCAGATTGCATTTTCTCTTTCGAAACTGCATTATGGCTTCAACTGTGCATATGGCTGGCGATTGCTCCAGCATTAACCCATCCACATTGCGTCAGTATAATTAGGTTGACATACCTGTGCCGTGGTACCATTACACTCAATCTATGTGATAGAGGGTGTCTTTATCATTCATTAATAAGGGAGCCATGAATTTTCAGACTGCCATCAAAGATAGACACAAAATGCTGGAGTATCACTAGGGTTGCCAACTGTCCCGTATTATCCGGGGCATCCCGTATATTGGGCTCAATTGGTTTGTCCCATGCGGGACCGCCCTTATAGACAATAGGTGCAGGAGTGGGCCATTCGGCCCTTCGAGCCAGCACCGCCATTCAATGTGATCATGGCTGATCATCCACAATCAGTACCCCGTTCCTGCCTTCTCCCCATATCCCCTGACCCTGCAATCTTTTAGAGCCCTATCTAGCTCTCTTTTGAAAGTATTCAGAGAACCGGCCCCCACCTCCCTCTGAGGCAGAGTATCCTAAGTCTCACAACTCTCTGTGAGAAAAAGTGTTACCTCGTCTCTGTTATAAATGGCTTACCCCTTATTCTTAAACTGTGGCCCCTGGTTGGTGCTGTATTTGACTGCTACTACTCTGTAATCACCAGAGGGCACACTTACAGACAGATCCTGGATCTGATACAACAGCGTGCGTGCTGTTGACGCCACGCACGAGTGATTCACCTGCCATCCAATCACAACGTCTGGTGGTGTTCGGTCAGTTTCGCATGTGCAAATATGAATAAACCTGCAAAAAAGAAAAGACTGTGCTGCTATAACAAGCAATGGGAAGCAAAAAAAGACGTGGGTTAGGCCCGTCAGCAGTCCTTCTGTACTTTATGCCGTCGGGAAATCAAAATTGGCCATGGAGGTGCGAATGACCTAACTCAGCATGCTTCCACAGAAGTGCACAAGAAGGCCATACTAGCTAAAGGTGCAAGCAATATTGGTACATTCTTGGTGACATCTACTGCGGAAAATGACAAAATCGTGGCAAGTGAAGCCTCGTATGCGTACGATACGGTTAAACATGGACTCAGCTACAACAGCACTGACTGTCTTGCTGAGCTCAACGGTGCTTTGTTTAATGACTCAAATATTGTGAAGAAGATGCACTTGGGAAGAATGAAAACTGAAACGATTACAATTAATGTTTTAGGACCAAAGACTGTGCGGGATATTCTGGATGATCTGTCCCCGACCAAAGAAGGTGAGCCCGCGTATTTCTCAGTTGCCACTGATGTCTCAAACAAGGGAGATGGCTGTGCACGCCACACGAAAGAAGGAGAAGATGGAGTGCAGTGTAAGTTACTTGACTTTTATGAAGACAGTGATGACACTGCAAATGGCTACATCAAACTCTGATGAGCTGTCTGGGAACGTATGAACTGGATATTAAACATGTCACAGCCTATGCAGCTGATAATGCCAATGTAAACTTTGGAAAGCACCACTCAGTTTACCAGTTATTGGGCAGTGCCAACAATCGCATTCTGAAAGCGAATTGCCCAGCTCGCATAGCTCATAACTCCTGCAAGCACACCTGTGATCAGCTGTCAGTGGATAGTGAGACAAATGTTCTAAAGGTCCACAACCACTTCTCAATATCTGCTTCCCGAAGAGAGGAACTGCGTTCATTTTTTCCCTTCATTGACATTGAGAGGCCTGAAATTCTGCGTCATGTTTGCACACGATGGCTCTCTCTTCATCCAGCTGTCGAACGTCTCCTGCAAAGCTGGCCAGCTCTTACGTCATACTTCACGTCACTTGAGACCTGTCCTGTGGCACTGAAGAGGATCTTGAGGATGAAGAAAAAACTGGAGCTACTGAAATCTATCTGTGCTTTTTCCACAACGTGGAGTGTGTTTTTGACCAACTCGTAAAAAAGCTGGAGGAAACAAAGCTTTGCATCGCAGATGTTTACGAGGCAGTCCGGAAGTTCAAAATGAAGATGCTTCAGCAGGAACAGGACAGCTTTTTTTGGATACCAGACCAAGCAGCTGATGGACAAACAAGAGCCAGCACAAAGGTACAAGCAGCAACAGGATTTGGTGACGTTCTATGACTCTGTCATTACATACACTGACAACGGGTTTCATTCTCACCAGAAAATGTAATGATGAAACTGAAACCGATCGGCCTCTATGAGGAACTCTCCTTCACTGAGCTGGAGCAGGTGGTGGCGGCTGCCCTCAAAATGACAGAGACAGCCAACATGGACCAACTCTATGAAGAGTTTTGTGCTCGCTGGGAGGAAATACAGAAAGCCAGACAGGATACCACAAAATGGACCAGTGAGAAGTAGGTGGCAGTTTTCCAAAACATAGGGAAAGGCAACTTGGTCGACATGTTCAGGATTGTCTCATTTGTCCTCAGTGTGCCAGGCTCAAATGCTTTTGTAGAGAGGATCTTCTCTCCGATGATGACCATTAAATGGTCAGACTCAAGAAATGGATGCAGCACAGAGCTGATCGAAAATGAACATCAAATATCTGTGAACTGTGACTTGTCATGTAAAGACTTCTCTCTAGCTGTGCAAAAGGACAAAGGATGGCTTGAATCAGTCAAGAGCAGCAAGAAATATCCATGGAAAAAGTAGACTTGGTGAGTCCCCTCCTCTTTTCCTCTTTTCCAGTGATTATATGTCTACTCTATAGGCACAACAGGTAGGGTTATTTGGTGTTATTTCATGTCTGAGTGGTAATCAGATTATGCTCTGTCTTATGTTTTGTTATAATTTGGTGTTACATCTCATATATAACACTGAAGATATGTATACATGGTTCATATATTGGATTTGTTTACCTATTCAGGGATGTTGTTTTTTTTTTCTCTCTCTCGCTCTCTTTTGAAAAAAGTCCCTGTTACCATGTGCTAGCTGCCAACCCCCTCCGTCACTTCCTCCCGGGCCTGCACCATACTTCACGTCACTTGAGACCTGCCCTGTGGCACTGAAGAGGAACTTGAGGATGAAGAAAAAACTGGAGGTACGCCACCTTTTGTCCCTTATTTGGGAGTGAGAAAGTTGGCAACCCAAAGTATCACCGTTCGCAACTACAGGTCACCATCAATACTTTCTTGTTTGCTCATGAAGTCCAGTGTTTGCTAAGCGAGATAATGATAGTTTGACTCTTGTGCCCGGACATTCAATAACACCAGCATCAAAATCTTCAGGGTTACCAGCAACAAGTAACTAACTGAACCAAGCACAGATAAACTCTGGCTACAAGATTGGATCAAAATGTAGAAATAAAGAATTGCAGACACTGGTTTATTCCAAAGATAGACGCAAATTACTCTCAGTCTGCCTGACCCACTGAGTTACGCCAGTACTTTGTGTTGATATAAGATTAGATCAGAGTTCTCTACGGTGAATGATCCACATTTTGACACATTGAAGATCGTTCACCATCTTGAAGATGCAAGTCAGGAGTGTGATGGAATACTTGCCACTTGCCTGGATGAGTGCAATTCCGATAACACTCAAGAAGCTTGATACTATCCATGACAAAGCAGCTCACATGATTAGCATCCCATCTTCTGCCCTAAGCAATCATTCCCTTAATCACTGGTGTACCATGTACACAGTGTTAACCATCAACAAATTGTAGCTGTGTTTCCCAAACACATAAGCTATAACACCAAGATGGACAGCATGGTGTATGGGATGACCACTAACTACGTACATGGTCTCATACCTATCGTGACTTGGGAACGTGTTATTGTTCCTTCACTATCACTGGGCCTCACTTAGTTACCTTTAGTTTAGAGATACAGCGCAGAAACAGGCTCTTCGGCCTGTCCACGCCAACCAGCGATCACCCCATACACTAGGACTATTCTACACACTAGGGACAATTTACAATCTTTACCGAAGCTAATCAAGCTATAAACCTGTATGCCGGGAGTGTGGGGGAAAACTGGAGCACCGGAGGGAAAACCCACGCTGCCACGTGGAGAACCTACAAACTCCGTACAGATAGCACCCGTGGTCAGGATCTCTGGCACTTTACAGCAGCAACTCTACCACTGTGCTGCTGTGCTACCCAATTATTGAAACTCCCTCCCCACATTCGTTGTGGGAGAACCTTCACCAGAAAGACCAGCGCTGTCCAAGAAGGTCCATACTACTGCATTATAAAAGGCCATTTAGGCAATAAAGCCAGTGACACCGCATCCCATAAATAAATTTAAATGAAAAAATGCCTCAGAAGATAATGGCTTGAGGATTACTGTACACTGACTGCAGAAGAGTATTAGATACCTGCATAATGAGTTAAAGAATCAGATAGCAGGGCTTTGTGGGGAGTCGAGCAAAGCACCATACAGCAGGATACCAAATCTGAAAAATGCAACACAGTGGGTGAAGTAATGTATAATGTAGGAGCTTTGCAGTGGCTAAATCACAGGAAGTACTGTACAATGAATAAAGCACTATAATTATTCAACAACGCTAGATTTTGTTTAAATTAATATCTTGAATACGTATGTAGTTGTTAGCTATATGTAATAAACTATTAAAAGCACAACATTAATGCAGGGCACAAAACAATTCATTTACTAATATTCAATTATTTTTAGATTCATATTTATCAAATAGGTTATGCTCGATATCAAACATGGATGCATAATTATCGGGGCTGAGATTTGACGATCTCGGGACATCCTCTGCCTTCCAATTCTGAGAGAGGAAAACAAATTAAGAAGTAGTAAAAAGAGGTCATTTTAAAATGACCCCTTAAAAGTTAAGTTTTCTCAGATCGCTGTGTTGCTTTACTTTGGGTTTGTTCGTGAAGAATAAACCTCAAAATGAGGAATATCTCATTTGATGCCAATGTACTAAAAGAGTTATAAAGGCATTGAGCGGCAGAGCACATAAACAGGCTCTTCGGCCCACTTTGTCAATGCCAACCAAGTTGACTTGCTGGGCAAGTTCCATTTGCCTGCATCTGGCCCAGAGATATCCAAATCTATATTACTAAAAGTAAGATCTTGACCGCTTTTGACTCACTGCGATTTGATTTCTGAGAGAACGCCACCACTTACGGCCGTCATTTCTGGCCACCGTGCTCAGAGCCCCCCTCCGCCGGACTGGACCAGAGGATGTTTCTCATCGATGTAAAATCAGAGAGATATTAATGTTTTTTTTTAATGCCATTCTCTCTGCTGCCCCTGCTGGTGAGAGGGGGGAGGAACTATAAAACCCAAAAGTGGTGTGCCTCACTTTGCAAGATGGAGGAAGTGAGAGGGTCATGTCTCTCTGAGTTCTGAATAACACTGAACACGTGTCTACTCAACTGTGAGTGCCCTTAATGTGGTTTGAAAATGAAAATATGGTTGGTTTGAAGTAAAAAGGCACTGCATGTAAATGGTTGTTTGGGGGGTTGGGTTGAAGTAAAAAGGCACTGCATGCAAATGGTTGTTTGGGGGGTTGGGTTGAAGTAAAAAGGCACTGCATGCAAATGGTTGTTTGGAGGGTTTGGGTTGAAGTAAAACAACACTACATGCAAATGGTTGTTTGGGGGAGGGGTTGGGTTGAAGTAAAAAGGCACTGCATGCAAATGATTTTTTGGGGTGGTTGGGTTGAATTAAAAAGGCACTGCATGCAAAGGGTTGTTTGGGGGGTTTGGGTTGAAGTAAAAAAGCACTGCATGCAAATGATTGTTTGGGGGGGTTGGGTTGAATTAAAAAGGCACTGCATGGAAAGGGTTGTTTTGGGGGGTTTGGGTTGAAGTAAAAAGGCACTGCATGCAAAGGGTTGTTTGGGGTTTTGGGTTGAAGTGAAAAGCCAGTGCAGATGGTTGCTTGGGGGTTTTGGGTTCAAGTGAAAAGGCACTGCAAATGGTTGTTTGTCTAACCTTGACAACTTCCTGTTTGCACTATATTGATTTTAGATAAAACGCTACCACTTACGGCTGTGATTTTTGGCCATCTTACTCAGTCCCCTCCGCTCATCAGGTGCAGAGAATTCTTCCCATCAATGAAAAACAAAAGTGTTATTAGTGTTTAAAAAATGTTGAGAATCTCTCTCCTGTCAATCACGCCATGAAGGCCACACCTTTTCCGGTGGGGGGGGAGGGATTATAAAGCCCGGAAGTGTGGGTGTGGCTCAATCTCTGCATGATGGGGGAGGGAGAGGTCACGACTCTGTCTGAGCTGTGAATCAACTGAACGCACTGAATGTCTACTGAACTGTGAGTGTGGTGTTTTGTGTCGTTTTATGGTGATTTTTATGGTGGTTTCACCCTTCTTGAAATAGTATGAAAATGCATTTGAACGTGGTGGCCCTGCACCCTGCATGAAATGGTATGAAACTGCATTTGAATGTGGTGGCCTTGCACCCTGCATGAAATGGTATGAAACTGTATTTGAATGGGATATCGTTGCACCCTGCATGAAATGATATGAAACTGCATTTGAATTTGGTGGCCTTGCACCCTGCTTGAAATGGTATGAAACTGCGCTTGAATTTGGTGACCTTGCACCCTGCTTGAAGTGGTTTGAAACTGCACTTGAATTTGGTGGCCTTGCACCCTGCTTGAAGTGGTTGGAAACTGCACTTGAATTTGGTGGCCTTGCACCCTGCTTGAAGTGGTACGAAACTGAATCTGAATTTTGTGGCCTTGTGGATTGAAGTGGTATGAAACTGCACTTGAATTTTGTGGCCTTGCACCCTGCTCGAAGAGGTAAGAAACTGCACTTGAATTTGGTGGCCTTGCACCCTGCTTGAAATGGGAAGAAAATGGATTTGAATTTGGTGGCCTTGCACTCTGCTTGAAATGGAATTTCAAGGAATAGCCGTGAGTCAACTGCCAGCCCACCAGCCGTGAGTGAGCTGCCAGCACATCAGGCTTGAGGGACTGAGCTGCCACCCCAAAAATCCATTTGGCCCACAATGTCCATACTAGCCCTCTGGAGACAAGTAGTCGCTGCAGCCAACAACACCCATACCAGCGCTCCAGTAAGCGCCCCCCCCCCACTGGCCACCAATATTGGAATTGGTGGAGAGGTGGAATATTGCATCTGGGGACCAGCCCTCCCTTGTGAACATGGGTCCCACTTAGTCTAGTATGTTTTAAAAGTCGGAACTGTTTCTGCTTCTATTAGTTTGTTTAGTTTTGTTTAAGTTTAATTTAGATAGTTTTTAGTTTAGTTTATTTAGTTTTGTCTAGTTTAGGCTAGTCTAGTTTAGTTATACAGCCTGGAAACAGCCCCTACACTGAGTCTGTGGCAACCAGCGATCCCCGTACACTAACACTATTCTACGCACACCAGGGACAATTTACACTCTTTACCAAAGCAAATTAACCTACATACCTGTCTGTCCTTGGAGTGTGGGAGGAAACCAGAGCACACCATGTACTTTTCTTGTAAACCAGCTTCTCTATCTCTACAATTCCTTATTTCGTATCTCTACAAAATACTTCTGACATTCTATTGTTATCAACCCTACTGGCAAGATGGTCCTGGTGTGGTTTGTGTAATTGACTGGACTTCACAGAGGCTGAGCATTGGGTCTCTGACAGCTACTTGTATGTTTGTCTGGACCATGACCCCATCACTCAACAGGTGTATAAAATCATGAGAAGAATATGATGAACATTTGATGGTACTGGGCCTGGACTCGCTGCAGGGGGGATCTCATTGAAACATACTGAATAGTGAAAGGTTTGGATAGAGTGGATGTGGAGAGGATATTTCCACCAGTGGCAGAGTCTAGGACAAGAAATTATAGCCTCAGAATTAAAGGACGTTCTTTTAGGAAGAAGACGAGGAGGAATTTCTCTAATCAGAGGGTGATGAATCTGTGGAATTCTTTGCCACAGAGGCTATTGCCAAGTTAGTGGATAAAGTTAAGGCAGGGATATATAGATTCTTGATTAGTACAAGTGTCAGAGGTTATGGGAAGAAGACAGGAGAATGGGGTTAGGAGGGAGAGATAGATCAGCCATGATTGAATGATGGAATAGACTTGATGGACCGAATGACCTAATTCTGCTCCTATCACTTATGATCTTATGATCCTATGATAATAAATAGGGTGGATGCAGAGGGGAAATATTTAGAAGGAACTTGAAGGATAGCATTCTCATGCAGGTGGTGGTGGGTATATAGACCGAGCTGCCAAAGGAGGTAGTTGAGGCAGGTACTGTAACAAAATTTATAAGACTCTTAGGCAGGTACATGGGTAGAAAAGGTTTTAGAGGGATGTGTGCCAAATGCGGGCGGGTGGGACTAGTGTAGATGGGGCATCTTGGTTGGCATGGGCAAGTTTGGCCGAAGGGCCTGTTTCCATGCTGTTTGAATCTATGACTCCTAACAAACTTCTCCAGATGCACTGTAGAAAGTATCCTGGCTGGTGGCATCATGGCCGGGTCTGGCAATTCCATTGCAAAGGAATGCAAGGAGATGCAGAAATTGGTGAATTCAGCCCTGTCCACCATGAGCACAGTCTAACCCTCCATCAAAGCACCTCCATGAGGCACTACCTTAAGAATCTTAAAAGACCCTTGGACAGGTACATGGATAGGAAAAGTTTAGATGGATATCGACCAAATGTATGCATATGGAACTTATTTAGATGGGGCATCTTGGTCCGTTCATTCCATATACCCATCACCCTTAATATGAAAAAAATGCCCCTCAGCTTTCCATTGAGTCTTTCCCCTGTCACCCTAAACCTATGTTGTCACTTTTTGATTCCCCTACTCTGGGTAAAAGACTGTGTGCATCTACCCTATCTATTCCCTTCATAATCTTATACACCTCTATAAGATGACCCCCTCATCCTCTTACACTCCTAGCCTGCCCAACCTCTCCCTATAGTTCAGGCCCTCGAGTCCTGGCGACATCCTCGTAAATCTTCTCTGCACTCTTTCTGTTTAACAATATCTTTCCTGTAGCATGGTGCCTAAAACCAAACACAACACTCCAAATGTGGCTTCACAACCTGTCATGCTGAATGTCTTTAAACTTCTCAGAAAGTGAAGGTGCTATTGTGACTTCTCTGCAATTTCATCAATGTGCTGGTCCCAGGACAAGTCGTTTGGGGTGTTAACACTCAGGAATTTGAAGCCGCCATCTCTGTCCACCACCCATACACCATTGAACCATGTCTTTAGTAAGGCATATCTATATACTATTAAAAGTCTCAACTTGTTTGTCTGTCTGTGATCTCAAGGAGCTACGCCAAAATGGTACACTATAGCGCTAAAGTTTTTGCAGAATCTTACTCAGCTTTTTTCCGTCGTAGTTCGTATCATATTTCCTTCAGATTTGATGTTATATTTCACGTTATTGATATATCAAGGTTTAAAAAAGCTAACTTTAACACGATTTTTACTGTTAAAATCCCTGCTGCACCAGCTTCCAACAGACTTCGATATAAAGTTGCAATGCAGGAACACTCTGTGCTTCCACCAACTTTTCACCTGAATGGGATATCACAGTCCTCCACCCGACATTTGCAACAATGTTGCCATCATACGACACTTACTCCAGCTCCTGGCAGGACAGGAGGAGGGTGAATTGGTACTGCAATTGGGGAAGTGCAAATTTTTTTTTAAAAGTCCAATACTGGGGAGGCAGGGGAGTACTGGAATCGGCAACAGGTTGAGTTGGGGGACCACGCCTCCCGTGGGGGCTGCAGGTTAGTGGTGCAATATTGCGTTGGGGAACAGGTTCCGTTGGGGGTCCAGGCCAACAGGTCCCTGTTGGTCTAGTATCATATAAAATTTGTTGCCGTCTGGTGGGAATCATTTCTCTGTATGTACCTTCTATTCGCTTTGATGACTAATATATGCACTGTACATTAAATATGGATGGACTAAATGCCTATTATTTCATTCAGATTCTTGGAGCACTGAAGGCACAGCTGCTTTTTCTTTCATATGTTTGCGATGAATGGTTTAACCCGGATGATTAACAGTCATGAACTAAAGCCAGACAATTGGATTTCCAAGGAGCAGTCACAGCAGATGCAGCATCTTACAAAGCAGCTTTAATCATTTTTAATCATGCATTTATGCACTCCTTAGGATATCCCAGCTGCTGATTATGTTTATAACTGCAGTTTATGTAGTCAGAAATAACAGCCAATTTGATCTTAGTCAGGCCCCGTGAAGATCAAATTAGATGAACGATGATACATCTGCTTTTTGAAGCATTTGTTGCGGGAAGACATAGAATATAGAACAATATAAGTGTTGGAAGGAACTGTGGATGCTGGTTTAAACCGAAGATAGACAAAAATGCTGGAGTAACTCAGCGGGTCAGGCAGCATCTCTGGAAACAAGTGACCTGAAGAAGGGTCTCGACTGGAAACGTCACCCATTCCTTCTCTCCGGAGATGCTGCCTGTCCCGCTGAGTTACTCCAGCTTCCAGAACAATATAACGCAGGAACAGGTCATTCAGTCCACAATGTCTGTGTCGACCATTTACCAATCCCAGCCGCCTACATGATGGCCTGTTCCTAGTTCTTCCTCTCAGCACGAGTGCTGGAAAGGTCATCGAAGGAAACTTGGCTGGTTCCTGCAGCACACTCTGTGGGTGGTTCGCACTGCAGCATGACTGTGGTGGCGCTGTAGGGAAATGACTTGGGGGTGTAAAATGAGGGGGTTGCATTAGTAAAATAGCAGTCTTTAAACCAGAGAGAAAATTGGTTACTGGAAAATAAGGAGTGGGGAGGGAATATTAACAGTATTGATGTAATTGCACTGAGAGATTGCATAGACTCAATGGGCCAAATGGCTTCTTTCTCCAATTGAGATACATAAGGACATAGTTTTGTGAATCCCCTTGAGATTTTTTGAGTGTTGTCCGGTTTTATCTATCCGTGCAGGGATCAAGTATTTTAATCGCAACCCATGCAGGGGATAATTTTTGGAGTGGTGGGATAAGTGGGGGAAGAGATGAGCCCCTCAATGTAACATGTTACAAGAAGAATGTTGGGAAGTTGAAGGGCATTGATAGTGGGGAATTCAGCAATGGTGAGTGTGTTGAAGGCTGGGGTTCTTTGGAGTTTCTGGCATTTTGTTGCACGTTGTCATGTTGCCACTGGTATTTCATCTGCAGGTGATATCTCCAACTCGTTCTCCTAAGTGAGGGAAGTGCTGAAATAACTCAATTGGTCAGGCAGTATATCTGGAGGACATGGGTAGGTGACGGTTCAGGTTGGGACTGTTCAGTGTCTCTAGTAAGTTTTGATTTTTTTTTTAGAATATTTCCTACCAAATATGTGGATTGTTGCTCCTGGAAATCGTCTGAGAATCAGTGCAATTTTAGGGGATTTAGCATTGATAACATTCATCTTTGGCCAATCTACTGTAAAGTTTCTAATAAGCAAAGAAGTATAAATTCATTATTGAATTAATTAGGGGCGGCACTTTATAACCACCAGTTGCTGCCTCTCAGCGCCAGAGGCCCGGGTTTGGTTCTGACCACGGGTGCTGTCTGTGCAGAATTTGTACGTTCTCCCCGTGACCTGCGTGGGTTTTCTCTGGGATCTCCAGTTTCCTCCCACACACCAAAGACGTACAGGTAAGTAGGTTAAGTGGCTTAATTTTAAAGTTGTAAGTTGTAAATTGTTCCCAGTGTGTGTCAGACAGTGTTAATGTGCGGGGATTGCTAGTCAGCGCAGACCCGATGGGCCGAAGGGCCTGTTTCTGCGCTGTACCTCTAAACTAAACGAGACGAAACACTCCTCCCATTTTGGAGAATTTCCAAACTCTCTAAAATGGTCTGCAGCATGTCTCTTATTATAAGAAACATGAGCTGTAAACGATGCATAACACTATAAGCAGGGAAAGGTGAACTCGTATTGTACACCGATGCTCCCCACCTGCTTGAGGAAGTAATTATCATGAAGGTGTGATCAATAGCAGCAAATGAGGTTTGTAGTAAGCCGCAGTCTTGTTCCTTTTGAGTTTACTACAGTCTGGTGATGTTCATCCGGTTCCTTCATCCGGCAACCACGGGTAACAGCTTTTCCTCAGAACAGCTCTCATTGTAATCACAACAACAGCGTCCAATATTGCTTCCCACCCCCTGGGATTAATTAGCTTGCTCGCTTGAATTAGGCACTCGTGCCCCTGAGCACAGACCCGTTGCATTTTCTTTGCATGATCCTTCCTGAGAAAGCATTTGTTCAGATCACGAAACAGCAGCAGAGGTGATTGGGGCAGAAAATAATGTCCCAAGCAAAGCAGGAGGCTGCAGTATCATGGCAACCCCAGCATCCGCCTGTGAGGCGCTCAGCTTGTGGCAAACACCCAGATTCCTCTCTTAGTGTTGGTCAATAACTTGCATACCTTTTGGCACCGCATGGGCAGCACAGTGGCTCAGCAGTAGAGTTGCTGCCTTACAGCGCCAGAGACACGGGTTCGTACAGGCTTGGAGGTTAATTGGTTTCGGTAAGTTGTAAAAACAAATTGTCCCTAGTGTGTAGGATAGTGGTGGCGTACAGGGTGATCACTGGAGCGCAGGAGGATGAGGAGTGTATAAGGTGTATAAGATCATGAGGGAAATAGATAGGGTAAATTCGCTGAGTCTTTTACCCAGAGCGGGGGAATCAAGAACCAGAGGACATAGGTTTGAAGCGAGGGGGGATGATATAATAGGAACCTGAAAGGTTTCCACACTTTTTCTGGCAGCTTGTTTCATATACCCACTATCGTCTGTGTGTAAAAATTGCCCATTAGGTTCCTATTCAATCTTTCCCCTCTCACCTTAAACCTATGTTCTCTGTTTCTTAAATCCTCTACTCCGGGTTAAATACTCTATGCATTTGCCCTATCTATTCCCCTCATGATCTTATACATCTCTATAAGATCTTATACACCTCAACCTCATATGCTTCAAGGAATAAAGTGCAAGCCTGCCCAAACTCTCCCCATGCTCAGAGCCTTTCCTCAAACTTCCCGCATTAACTTCCAACTTAAATAACCGCCGGCAATGCATTGCCAAGAGAATCCCTCGTGTCATATCAGAGATATTCCCTTTGTCCTGTCAGTTCCCCCTCCCCCACCCTCTCTGCAACTTACCCATAAACTAACATACAAACACGTACATCTTTGGAATCTGGGAGGAAACCAGAGCATCCGGAGAAAACCCACACGGTCACAGGGATAACGTACAAACTCCGTATGGACAGCACCCGTAGCCAGGATTGAATACAGGTCTCTGGCGCTGTAAGGCAGCAGCTCTACCGCTGCGCCACTGTGCCACCCTGATGGTTAGACAAGGACAAAGGCTGGAGACAAAAGGACAAAAGACGTGAGATAAGTAGAGAAGAGCTGTGCACTCGGCTCAGGAACAGATCCTTCATCTCACAATGCTAATGCTGAACATGCCCAGACAATTTAATCTCTTCTGCCTGCTTGTAACCCATATCCCTCCATTTCCTGTACAATAAAGTGTACAGATACTTGATACATCTAGTGCAAGATAAAGTCCAGCAAAGTCCTATTAAAGATAATCTGACGGTCTCCAATTAGGTAAATAGTAGCTCAGGACCACTCTCAAGTTGTTGGTAGGATGGTTCTGTTGCCTGATAACAGCTGGGATGAAAGTGTCCCTGAATCTGGAGGTGTGCATCTTCACACTTCTGTACCTCTTGCCTGATGGGAGAAGAGGATGGTGAGAGTCGTCCTGTGACATGGTACACAAGCCCTGTGACATTGAACACATTAATCTTTCTTGCAGCTTCTAGCTGGGCTGAAGAATGCCATTATCCTCTGTGAACAGGTGCTGCGGATGATTTCTCAGCTGATTTCTAACGCCCCCTCCACCCCCAGCTATCTATTTTCACACTTTGGCCATCTGATATCCATGGTCTCTGCCTCGGATTCATCCATCTGGCGCGTTTGCAAAATCTGTCACTCATTGCAGCTCCACATGTGAATTTTCCTTTGCCATGAATATTATTAATTGATATATTTCCAACATTTAGTGATTGCTGTATATTAAAGACAGCAGTGAGTCAATCCCACAAATGGGGAGTTTCAAACAGGTCATAACTGCAACTAGATATTTCCATCTCTGTACTTACGTGCAAGGGCATCAATTCAGTGGTCTGGACTTATTGTTCTAGACCTCTCTTTGACCTCCTTTTTAGATATTTCCTAGAAGGGCATCATCGGCGATCAGTCTCAGCAAAAACAGAGATGTAATGCTGAGGCTCTGCGAGGCGCTGGCCAGGCCGCATTTGGAGTACTGTGAACAAATTTGGGCCCCATATCTGAGGAAGGATGTGCTGGCTCTGGAGAGGGTCCAGAGGAGGTTTACAAGATTGATTCCAGGAATGAGTGGGTTTGCATATGATGAGCGTTTAACAGCACTGGGCCGCTGCTCGCTGGAGTTTAGAAGGTTGGGGGGGGGGGGGGGGACCTCATTGAAACTTACAGAATAATGAAAGATATAGAGTGGATGTGGAAAGGATGTTTCCACTGGTGGGAGAGTCTAGGACCAGATCTCATAGCCTCAGAATTAAAGGGCGCCCTTTTAAAAAGGAGGTGAGGAGGAACTTCTTTACTCAGAGGGTAGTTAATCTGTGGAACTCGTCACCACAGAGGGCAGTGAAGGCCATCAGTGGATATTTTTAATGCAGAGATAGACAAATTTGTGATTAGAACGGGTGCCAAAGGTTATGGGGAGAAGGCGGGAAAAGGGGATTAGGTGGCAGAGATCGGCCATGATTGAATGGCGGAGTAGACCTGATGGGCCGAATGGCCTACTTCTACTCCGATAACGTGAGTTTGTGAACACTCATTGGGGGGCTCTTGCTTTTTACGCCCTTGAGGTAGTTTGCAGGAAGCCCCCGCCCACTCCCGAGTGCTGAAGAGGGCCGTGTAAGGTGAGGGAGGACGGTCCTCGGGTCGGCCAGAATGGAGGCGACGGCTGCAACAGGCCTTTGTAATCAGCTGCACCTAGAACTGTAAAACCATAGGGAGGCACGGTGGCAGTAGAGTTGCTGCCTTAGAGCACCAGAGACCCGGGTTCGATCCCGACTACGGTTGCTGTCTGTACGGAGTCTGTACGATCTCCCCGTGGCTGCGTGGGTTTTCTCCGAGATATTCGGTTTTCTCCCACACTCCAAAGACGTACAGGTTTGCAGGTTAATTGGTTTGGTATATGTTTAAATTGTCCCTAACGTGTGTGTAGGATAGTGTTAATGTGCGGGGATATGCTGGTCGGAGAGGACTCGGTGGGCCGAAGAGCCTGTTTCCATGCTGTATCTCTAAACTAAAATGGCGCCCAAATGGCCCCTCTTGCACATAGACTCAGTGGGCTGTTCTGTACATTCAGTATTAACCAGGGGATTATGCGTATGTATGGTGATAGTCTTGCTGAGCTGTTTGCAAAAAAAGTATTTCACTGCATCTTGCTATACGTGACAATACAGGAAGTATTGAAGGTCCAATTAGCCTGACATTGGTGGTGGGGAAGATGCTGGAGTCAATTATAAAAGATGAAATAGCTGCACATTTGGATAGCAGTAGCAGGATCGGTCCGAGTCTGCATGGATTTACGAAGGGGAAATCATGATTGACTAATCTTCTGGAATTTTTTGAGGATGTGACTAGGAAAATGGACGAGGGAGAGCCAGTGCATGTAATGTACCTGGACTTTCGGAAAGCATTTGATGAGGTCCCACATAGGAGAATAGTGGGCAAAATTAGGGCACATGGTATTGGGGGTAGAGTGCTGACATGGATAGAAAATTGGTTGGCACAGAAAACAAAGAGTAGGGATTAACGGGTCCCTTTCAGAATGGCAGGCAGTGACTAGTGGGGTACCGCAAGGATCGGTGCTGGGACCTCAGCTATTTACAATATATATTAATGATTTAGATGAAGGGATTAAAAGTAACATTAGCATATTTACAGATGACACAAAGTTGGGTGGCAGTGTGAACTGTGAGGAGGATGCTATGAGAATGCAAGTTGACTTGGAGAGGTTGGGTGAGTGGGCAGATGCAGTTTATTGTGGATAAATGTGAGGTTATCCACTTTGGTAGCAAAAACAGGAAGGCAGATTATTATCTAAATGGTGTCAAGTTGGGAAAAGGGGAAGTACAATGGGATCTGGGGATCCTTATTCATCAGTCAATTAAAGTAGGCATACAGGTACAGCAGGCAGTGAAGAAAGCGAATGGCATGTTGGCCTTCATAACAAGAGCAGTTGAGTATAGGAGAAAAGAGGTCCTTCTGCAGTTGTACAGGGCCCTAGTGAGACCACACTTGGAGTATTGTGTGCAGTTTTGGTATCTAAATTTGAGGAAGGACATTCTTGCTATTGAAGGATTGCAACGTAGGTTCACAAGGTTACTTTCCAGGATGGCGGGACTGTCATATGCTGAGAGAATGGAGCGGCTGGGCTTGTGCACTCTGGAACTCTGGAAGGATGAGAGGGAATCTTATTGAAACATATTAGATTATTAAGGGTTTGGATATGCTAGAGGCAGGAAACAAGTCCCCGATTTTGAGGGAGTCCAGAACCAGGGGGCACAGTTTAAGAATAAGGGGGAAGCCATTTAGAATGGAGATGAGGAAACACTTTTTCACACAGAGAGTTGTGAGTCTGTGGAATTCTCTGCCTCAGACGCCAGTGGAGGCCAACTCTCTGAACACTTTCAAGAGAGAGCTAGATAGGGCTCTTAAAGATAGCGGAGTCAGTGGATATGGGGAGAAGGCAGGAACGGGGTACTGATTGTGGATGATCAGCCATGATCACATTGAATGGCGGTGCTGGCTCGAAGGGCCAAATGGCCTCCTCCTGCACTTATTGTCTATTGTCTATTGTCTATTGTCAATTGGGTGGCGCATTGGCGCAGCGGCATAGTTGCTGCCTTACAGCGCCAAAGACCCAGGTTCGATCCTGACTACAGGTGCTGTCAGTATGGAGTTTGTACGTCCTCCCTGTGGCCAAGTGAGTTTTCTCCAGATGCTCTGGTTTCCTGCTACAGTCCAAAGATGTACAAGTTTGTAGGTTAATTGGTTTTGGTTAAAAAAAAAGTAAAATTGCACCTGGTGAGTTAGTATCCTCACAGTAGGAGCTATTTTACAATTTAAAAAAAAACTGTTAGTATACGGGGTGATCGCTAGTCGGTGCAGACTCAGTGGACCAAAGGGCCTGTTTCCGTGCTGTATCTCTAAAGTCGAAGGTCAAGAATGTTGAATCCTTTTCTGCCCCTTTTCCATCCCCGAGTAGTTTTTTTTTTAAACCAACCAAAAATTGGAAGCGTTGTCTGCAAGTAGCACAGTTAGAATGCGCCAACGCTGAAGTGTTGCACTGCCCCATGAAGATTGTTTCAGACTTCACAGGTCATCGGCTGTTCTGGCACTGACTGGGATACAGCGGCTGTTTTTGAGTGAACATCGTAAATTAAAAAAAACTATTATTTGGCATCCTTTCCCTTTTTCCATTAAAACGCTGTGAAAGGCTCTTACTCTGCGCTTGCATGTGAAAAGCCATTGTTCCCTGTCCCCGGTGACTGATATGTTTCTGATTACCTTTAACAGCTAAACAAAAGCAAAAATCCGCAGTGATCCTCCCGATTTCACATTGCATGCAACAATTTCCTGGTGCGTGCTTGCCTTTGTCTGAAA
This sequence comes from Okamejei kenojei, assembly GCA_035221665.1. Classification (NCBI taxonomy): domain Eukaryota; kingdom Metazoa; phylum Chordata; class Chondrichthyes; order Rajiformes; family Rajidae; genus Okamejei; species Okamejei kenojei. The sequence goes on from CM069146.1 coordinate 17,144,795, forward strand.
CATTGGCTTTGCTTATTGCCGCTGTCGTGAGTTTGTTTAAAGGGGAAGGTGGCAGTGGGCAGGTGAACCTTTCAATATGTTCTCTGTGCAGCCTCATTGTGTCGGGACAATTGCATTTAGCACTGACGTTGTCATCAGCCGAGCTGCTATAGTTCCAGCTACAGGGGGTGTGACTGCACTAAATGACCACCATGTAATATGGTGGATGGGTGGATATAAAGAGAGGGGGAAATGCGCTCAGGATAAATTGCAGGCAATTTAGAGCCTAGAGGAATTGCACAGGCTAATGCATAAAAACAGATAGAGAGAAAGGTTGAGAGAGAGAGAAGTAGAGAGAGAGAGAGAGAGACATAGAGTGAAAGAGGTCGCGAGAGAGAGAGGGAGAGGTTTAGAGGGGAGGGGGAGAGAGGGAAGGGGAGGGAGAGAGAGAGGGAAGGGGAGAGGGAGTGTCAATAAAGAGACGAGGGTGAAAGCTAGATGGAAAAAAGCTGATCAAAGGCAGGAGGTTAAACTCAGAGACAAGAGAATGATGGTGGACAATGACTGCTGAACAAGGATGAGGACTAGTTGGAACAACTGATTTGTGTGCCAACACATCCCAAGGTCTCTGGTAAGTAGCCTACATGCAACAATAGGTAAATAATAGAGAATCAATTAACGGTGGATGGATCTGTCTGTGAATGCAATAAGTGCATTGGTATCAAGACCTCCAGACGTAAGAAGTCACAATTGAAAGATTGCAGCAGGATCTTGGTCGGTTGGGCAGGTGGGCTGAGGAATGGTTCATGGAGTTTAGTACAAATAAGTGCGAGGTGTTGCATTATGGGAAGTCAAACCAGGGCAGGATCTGCACAGTGAATGGCAGGGCTCCGGGGAGCGGTGCAGAGCAGAGGGATCTAGGAGTGCAGGTACATAGGTCCTTGAAAGTGGTGTCACAGGTAGAGAGGGTGGTCAAGAGGGCTATGGGCACATTGGCCTTCATCAGTATTGAGTATAGAAGTTGGGAGATCAGGTTACAGTTGCACAAGACATTGGTGAGGCCGCATTTAGCCTATTGTGTTCAGCTTTGATCACCCTGTTATAGGAAAGTTGTTGTTAAGCTGGAAAGGTCGCTAGGTATATGGAATGAGCTGCCAGAGAAGTAAGTTGAGGCAGGTACCCTCACAACATTTAAGAAACATTTGGACTGATTCATGGATAAGATAGGTTTAGAAGGATATGGACCAAATGCAGGCAGGTGGAACTAGTGTACATGGGGTATGTTGGTCGGCATGGGCTCGTTGGGCCAAAGGGCCTGTTCACACTATATGACTCTAGGCCTCTAAGTTTGATGTGCTCCATGTTGAGTTGGTTGATTACAATCAGGGTGGACAAGGACACTGGCATCAAAGTCAGTGCCTGGGTTAAAGTCAGAACAAATCAGTTTATCCATGTCCCTCATTTTCATTCAGTGACTTGCCAAAACTACACCTTAAGGATGTTGCATGAGAATGAATTTGGAATCGGTCACAATGCGCACCTATACCTATGTCAAATGCAGAGCAAGACCGCCGCTCCTCCACTTGGGTGAGATATCAAAGTGCTAGACCCTTAGAACCATAACCAATGAAACCATAACCATAACCAATTGGCAGACCAATTGAATAACTACTTTGGTTCTGTCTTCACTAAGGAAGGCATAAATAATTTGTCAGAAATAGCAGGGGATCGTGGGTCAAATGAGATGGAGGAACTGAGTGAAATCCAGGTTAGCCGGAAAGTGGTGTTAGGTAAATTGAATGGATTATATGCCGATAAATCCCCAGGGCCAGATAGGCTGCATCCCAGGGTACTTAAGGAAGTAGCCCCAAAAATAGTGGATGCCTTAGTGATAATTTTTCAAAACTCTTTAGATTCTGGAGTAGTTCCTGAGGATTGGAGGGTAGCTAATGTAACCCCACTTTTTAAAAAGGGAGGGAGAGAGAAAATGGGGAATTACAGACCAGTTAGTCTAACATTGGTAGTGGGGAAACTGCTAGAGTCAGTTATTAAAGAAGGGATAGCAGCACATTTGGAAAGTGGTGAAATCATTGGACAAAGTCAGCATGGATTTACAAAAAGTAAATCATGTCTGACGAATCTTATTGAATTTTTTGAGGATGTAACTAGTAGAATGGATAAGGGAGAAGCAGTGGATGTGTTATACCTGGACTTTCAGAAGGCTTTCGACAAAGTCCCACACAAGATTAGTATACAAACTTACAGCACACGGTATTGGCGGTTCAGTATTGATGTGGATAGAGAACTGGCTGGCAGACAGGAAGCAAAGAGTAGGAGTGAACGGGTCCTTTTCAGGATGGCAGGCAGTGACTAGTGGGGTACCGCAAGGCTCAGTGCTGGGACCCCAGCTATTTACATTATATATTAATGATTTGGACGAGGGAATTAAATGCAACATCTCGAAGTTTGCGGATCACACGAAGCTGGGGGGCAGTGTTAGCTGTGAGGAGGCTGCAAGGTGACTTGGATAGACTGGGTGAGAGGGCAAATGCATGGCAGATGCAGTATAATGTGGATAAATATGAGGTTATCCACTTTGGTGACAAAAACAGGAAAGTAGACTATTAGTTGAATGGTGACCGATTAGGAAAAGGGGAGATGCAACCAGACCTGGGTGTCATGGTACACCTGTCATTGAAAGTAGGCATGCAGGTGCAGCAGGCTGTGAAGAAAGCGAATGGTATGTTGGCATTCATAGCAAAAGGATTTGAGTACAAGAGCAGGGAGGTTCTACTGCAGTTGTACAGGGTCTTGGTGAGGCCACACCTGGAGTATTGCGTACAGTTTTGGTCTCCTAATCTGAGGAAAGACATTCTTGCCATAGAGGGAGTACAGAGAAGGTTCACCAGACTGATTCCTGGGATGGCAGGACTTCCATATGAAGAAAGACTGGATAGACTCGGCTTGTACGCGCTGAAATTTAGAAGATTGAGGGGGGGATCTCATAGAGACTTACAAAATTCTTAAGGGGTTGGACAGGCTAGATGCAGGAAGATTGTTCCCGATGTTGGGGAAGTCCAGGACAAGGGGTCACAGTTTAAGGATAAGGGGGAAGTCTTTTAGGACCGAGATGAGAAAATCATTTTTCACACAGAGAGTGGTGAATCTGTGGAATTCTCTGACACAGATGGTAGTTGAGGCCAGTTTGTTGGCTATATTTAAGAGGGAGTTAGATGTGGCCCTTGTGGCTAAAGGGATCAGGGGGTATGGAGAGAAGGCAGGTACAGGATACTGAGTTGGATGATCAGCCATGATCATATTGAATGGCAGTGCAGGCTCGAAGGGCCGAATGGCCTACCCCTGCACATATTTTCTTTGTTTCTATGTTTCTATAACCAACACTCACCATTTGTTACAGGAATTTATTCACCATTTTAGCAATGTTGTCAATGTTTTAACTCTGGCATATTGGAGCTAAGTGTGAAAGTCATTAAACCTGTACAGCTGCATTTGGCAATAGCCTTTGTTAAAATGCAAGTTGCCTTTGGCTTTGTGACATGATTTAGTTTGTTGCTGTCTATGAGAGCTGGATCAGTTAACTGCACAAGTGCTATTTGAAACCAATGTGTGGAGAATGCTAACATATCTTTGAACGTCTCTATTTATTTTTTTGGCCAGGGACCTTGTGATATTAGAAAGTATTCATATATCTGTAATCCCTTTTTCTTCCCTGGCCACCATCCCTGTCTATTGCTCCAACAATTGGCAAACACTGAATCCAACTACTTACAAACTTGGTGACATCTTAACTTCAATCCCTGCATTATTACCAAACGTGTAGGAAGGCAAGGCAGATACTGGCTTAAACCGAAGAGAGACACAAAATGCTGTAGTAACTCAGTGGGCCAGGCAACATCTCTGGATAAAATTAATAGGTGACGTTTCGGGTCAAGACCCTTCTTCAGCCACTTATTACCAACCATGTTTCTCTATCTTTATCAGCTCATTTCTTCCTGAATCCCTCATCCATGCTTCTTTTAATTTTCAATAATTATTCCTATGCACACCTGCATGACATTGCTTGTTCTTTTCTCCATAAAATTGGGCAGCATAATTTTGGTTGGGTCGGTGTCCAAATTTGCATCCAGTCCCATATACCCATCATGTTCATGGGGTGGGAGATTGCAACCTTCACGTGGTCTGCCCTGTTTCGACAAATGCAATCATCCCGGCGTGCACAATCAAATAAGATCAAATAGAACAAGCTGTCCGACAACTTTAGGCTGTTCACATCATACGCAAGAAGAAGAAGATCATGTTCATGTTTGTCGACTTGTATTGATTCCCAGTAAAGCAACATCTCTCTTAACCTCTGCTTTTAAAGCTTGGCATGGCTCAGCCAAGTGCATCTTGGTGTCTTTCTCCAGCCCTGAACGATTCCTCCAATTTAAACCTTGTGATCATCTCTGAAAGCAATTTGCTTCACCATATCCTTGCTGAAGAGGGAATCCACTCTACCGTGAGAGATGGCAAGATTGGGGGCATTGTGTCAGTTCAGAGTTGATAGAACAAAAGTCTGGCAAAAGTTATTTCCAGCCAGAATTTCCTTGTCATCCGAAAAAATATTTAAGCCTGGGAAACTCTGAAAAAGGCATAGAATTTCAGGGCCATTTTCCGTATCATTCTTCCCTTGAGTGTATTCTTCCCTTGAGTGCCTACCTTTGAACATTGAACAGTACAGCACAAGATCAGGTCCTTCAGCCCACAACATCATGCCAAACTTGATGCCAAGACCAACTCTTACCAGCCTGCACTTGATCCATAGATAGGCACAAAAAGCTGGAGCAACTCAGCAAGACAGGCAGCATCTCTGGAGAGAATGAATGGGCGATGTTTCTCTCCAGAGATGCTGCCTGTCCTTCTGAGTTACTCCACCTTTTGTGTCTATCTTCAGTTTAAACCAGCATCTGTAGTTCCTGCACATGATCCAGATTCTCCATTCCCTGCATATTCATGTGTCTATCCAAAAGTCTCTAATTTTGAAAGCTCTACACACAGTCAGTTAGTTCCCAAGTCCAGGATTGCAACTCCACCAGTTTGGCTTCCCATATTTTAGGTGAGCTTCTATCTTATACTCTCCTTAGCGGTGTGCCTGTCGACTCTATGGATTGAAACTAATGATAGAGTGAGGGGTACAAGTTACATTGGTTTAGTGCATAGTTCTGCTGTTGCTGTTAGTTCTCAGAACTTCCTGGGTATCTGCTTTTGATCTACTCGAGACACAAGGATGCTGGTTTGCAAAAAAAAGACACAAAGCGCTGGAGTAACTCAACAGACCAGACAGCATCTCTGTAGTATAAAAAAGACACAGTGCTAGAATAACTCAGCGATACAAAAAATAACACCAAGTGCTGGAATAATTCAATGGTTCAAAAAAAAAGACAAATTGCTGGAGTAACTCAGCTGCACAAAAAAAGATTGAAGAAGGGTTCGACCCGACGAGTCACCTATTCATGTTCTACCTGACCCATTGAGATACTCCAGCACATTGTGTCCTTTCTTGAATTAGTTGATCTGTTTTCTGAATCAATCCCATTAACAGTGCTTATCAGAAACACATAACGTGTATTCTCAATATGAAAATAGGACATTGCCTCTATAAGAACGGTACTGCCGACTGTCCTCAAATTCATTAACAAGTAGTTCTTGCTCAGATTTTGTCATGTTCGTATGTTTCTTGTGACTAGATGAATTTGCAAAAGGACATTTTGCAGATTTAGATCGCAATATAGCATAGATTTGTTTTTTAGCCTTCAGCAATAAGCTTTGAGCTCTCTCACACTTGCATTCAAACATTCAGGCACCAGACGTTACCAAGACGCCAGAACTCCAAGTCCCCTTTGAGCTCAGGTATATGAAATGGCACTCAAGTATTTTTTCATATCATCAGTCCACTCTACGCATATCACCTGTGAACAAAGGCTCACTGAGATAATAGAATAACAAGCATGAATTCAATAATGTACATCAGAGCTCTTCTAATCTCCAGTAATCATTTTAATGCACGGTTATTGCCTTCTCAATCTTTATTGTCTTTCAGCTTTGTCTGATCATTGTATTATTTTGGTGATATTGCTTTTCACAGGCTTTCTGTCGTTTTGTTACTTCCCTTAGCCTATAGATATATATTGGTTCTGCAGTCACTCAAAAAATAATCGCTTGTCATGACATATTCATTCAAAAGTTGACTTGACAGATTGTGTGCTGATTCCCAGCTTGTCAGGACATTGAGCTTCAATTAATGTGGTCTCACCGTGAGAATGTGCTAAATGGATTTCCCTTCTCCTCATTCTCGCACTAATCTGTCAGCCCTGTCTTTTTCACACAAGGTCAACTCAGTCAGAAAGTGATGAAACGTTACACTTTTGTGTAATGGATATTGAAGTCCGCTGTCCAGCGTACATTTTGTGCACATCAGAGCTTCATGCAAGTGTGAAGTTCCAAGTGGCTGAGCTCCGATTCATCAGCAAAAGCAGGGCACAAGTTGGTGGCAACTGAAGGATTTCTTGCTTATGTTTGGGTTGACGCATATGTGCTTCAAGAAGTCGGGAGTTATTGTTGATGGGCCTAAGATTTCTCCCTTCCCAATATAGGGATGGAGGAATCCCTGACGCAATCTGATACCATCTCCAATGCTGGTGGAACAAGATGTACCCAAGGATATAGACAGATGGCCTGGACATTGACAATAATAATGGTAGTCTGTCAGTCTGCTTCATTGGTTTATGGAGCAATGCTTCTCATCTTGATGTTAATAAGAATGGGGCGGCACGGCAGCGCAGCGGTAGAGTTGCTGCTGACAGCGCCAGCGACCTGGGTTCAATCCTGTCTACAGGTGCTGTCTGCACGGAGTTTGTATGTTCTCCCTGTGACCGCGTGGGTTTTCTCTGGGTGTTCCAGTTTACCCCCACACTCCAAAGATGTACAGTTTTGTAGATTAATTGGCTTTGGTGCAATCATAAATTGTCCCTAGTGTGTAGGATAGTGCCAGTGTATGAAGTGATCGCTGGTCGGCACGGACTCAGTGGGCCGTATGGCCTGTTTCCACGCTGACTCTCTAAAGTCTAAAGAATGACATTGGGGTCAATTGGTTTGGAGATATCATTGGCTTCACTGAATTTGGTTGACAGGGCTGATCTATTCAGTGCCCTTCTTATTGATTGATTCATTTAATTGATTGAAAAGATAGAGAAAGGAAAGGCCAGTCGGTCCACTGAGTCCACGCCAACTATCGATCACCTGTGCACATTTTGTTCTATGTTATCCCCCTTTCGCATCCACTGCCTACAGGGGCAATTTATAGGGGACAGTTAAACCTGCACCTCTTTGGGATGTGGGAGGTAACTGGAGGACCAGAAGGAAATGCAGGTGGTCACAGGGAGAACGTGCAAACTCCACAGAGACCGCAGCCGAGGACAGGAAGGAACCCGGATATCTGGCGCTGTGAGGCAGCAGGTCTACCGGCTGCGCCACTATACTGCCCTTTATTCTTATTCGTATTCGTTGTATTCGTTTCTTGCTACTCAATGAATTCCTCAACCATTTATCAGCATATTTAAGTGATGTATGGATTTTGGAATCACATTAAGGACAGACTGAGAAAAGTCCTGGTGAATCAAATGAATTTTTTTTTGGCAATCCAGTAGTTACATATTTTTACGTACTAGGATTTTTTTTCCCCAGATTTATTTAATTAATTGATTTACCTTTCCCCGCTCCTTAAGATCGAAGTAGTCTTTTAATCGCCATTCCAGTCGTCCCACTTTTACCATTTTACAGCACATTTTTGTTATTGCTCGGCTCTGTGGAAATTGCTCAATACCTGCTGGGGCTCACCTGGCCTTGGCTATATTGCTGGGCCCCCAGTCCTCAAAGATCTTCTGACTAACCTACTTGGCTGACAATCTCTGATCTATAACCATCTGCTACCAAAAGCTGCCCATTACATCCAACTAATAGGAAAGCAAATCCCTGTTTCATGCCAGAGGTTTGATATAAAATCATCAACGACTGGGAATATAACACAGGCTAGGCAGCATTTCCACAGAGAGGGGGTTCACGGGCTTCAGTTTAGTGATCATTCATCTGAACAACTAGGGCAGCACAGTGGCACAGCGGTAGAGTTGCTGCCTTACAGCATCAGAGACCCGGGTTTGAACCTGATTACAGGTGCTGACTGTATGGAGTTTGCACACTCTCGCTGTGCCCGCAAGGGTTTTCTCCGGGTCTGGTTTCTTCAAACATCTCAAAGATGTACAGGTTTGTAGGCTAAATGGCTTCTGTAAATTGTCCCTAGAGTGTAGGATTAAACTAGTGTAAGGGTAGTCACTGGTCTGTGCGGACTCTGTGGGCCAGAGGACCCGTTTCCACACTCTAAACTATCTCTAAACTAAAACTTCTCTGGTAATTCGCATTTCCAATATTATCTGCTTGGTGCAAGGTCCTTTTGCACTGATAGATTTCTGCTTATTTAACGAAGTGACCATTATATGAGCTGAGGCAATTTGTTTCGCAATCTATTTGGCTGGAGAAGGTTTTACAGATGAGCCTGTTTGTTTTTTACGTTCATTCTCCAAGTCTCACTTTTTCTCTTTCCCTTCCTCTGCATTTCCTCTTCCTTCTCCCAGATAAACGTGCCCATGCCAACACGGTTGCTATGCTGCAAAAAACAGCAGGGACTATGGTTGATTCTCTGTTTCCAGATGGAGTATTGCTCGAGTAAATGTCAGCAACCAAGCGCAGACCAGAGACCACCTCGATGTGCTTGACTGAGTAGCTAATGAATACAGAGTCGGCAAGGAATTTTTAACAAAAAAATCTTTTTGTCCGGAATGTGTTTACACAGTAAGTTACGGGCATGAAACATTTACACACTGAGGTTCCCAGACTGAAACATTAATGCTTCAGGCGTTAAGCCAAATGCATTTCTGTAACTATAGTAATACAATTTGACATTTTAAAAGCCTGTTTATTGATAAGAACTGCTCCTGACCGCTCATTTTCAATTTATTTGCTTAGAAGCCGTATCGTGTTTTATTGTTTCACCTCGTGCAGGAGCGGAGTTCAAAAGTCAAACGGTTAAAGCATCTGAGGCTGTTTTGCATAAAGTAACCTGTTGTGGGAATACTCTAACCGCCCGCTAAACGCACAGCGAAGGAAGATGATGTAATTTTGCCTGGAACTTGAAGGTGTTTGCTTTCAAACAAAAGTCTCTCGCCTTTGTTTTCAGATGTTTGTACGCAATACTCTGACTTTACGGGTCACATAGCTATGAGAAAACAACAGTTTTGCTGAGGATTGAATTGCAGGACGACCTACATACAACTCTAAGCAGACAGGTATGCACTTGTTCAGAAGGATATAAACAATGCATACCACTTCCACTGTAAACAGCGAGTTTCTTAAGGGAATTCACACCAGCGGCTAATATATTGAGCGGCGTACAGTTGTTACAAAATAAAATATTTGGCAAGCTCGTCGAAAATGGCTAATGAAACGAATGTAATCTCTCTTTTCCCTGTTTTGTTTAAGATGCGGAATAGTGGCATTTACTGAAAGAGATTCAACTTTGTAGGTATCGTCTAGTTTACAGTAGTTTGGTTTAGTTTAGTTTATTATTGTCATGTGTACTGAGGCACAGTGAAAAGCTTTTTTGTTGAATGCTACCAAGTCAATAGGTTGACTATAAATGATTACCATCAAGCTATCCACACTGTACAGTTAGCGCATAAAGGGTATATCATTTAGTGCAAGATAAAGTTTGATAAAGTCCGATTGTAGATGGTTCAAAGGTTTCCAATGTGGTAGATGGAGATCAGGACCACACTCTAGCCAGTGAGAGGACGAGTCTGTTGCCCGATAGCAGCTGGGAAGAAACTGTCCCTGAATCTGGAGATATATCTTTTCAAACTCCTGTATCTCTTGCCTGATGGAAGAGGGGAGAAGAGGGTGAGAATGGTTCTTGATTATGCTGGTGACCTTGAGGCAGCGTGAAGTGTAGTTGGAGTAAGGGAGGTTGGTTTGCTTGATGGTCTAGGCCATGTCTATAACTCTCTGCAATTTCTTGTTGACTTGGATGGAGCTGTTTCCAAAACAAGCTGTGATGCATCCCGATAAAATGCTTTTTGCGGCACATCTGTAGAAGTTGGTGAGGGTTGTTGGGGACGTGCCAAACATCCTAAGCCTTCTAAGGAATTGAGGCGTTGGTGTGCTTTCTTGGCCATTGCTTTGATTTGGCTGACCCGGGGCAAATTGAGGTTGATATTTATTCCTAAGAACTTGAAGCTTTCAGCTATCTCTACTTCAGCACCAGCAATGAATACAAGGGTGTGTGTACTGCTTCACTTCCTGTCATTGAGGGAGAGATTGTTGTTTTGGCAACAAGTTACGAGGTTCTCAATCTCCTTCCTATACTCTGTCTCGTCAATACTTGATGTTCTGCCCACTATGGCGGTTTTGTCTGCAAACTTGTAAGTTGTGTTGGAAAGGTTTCCATGACTTCTCATGGCTGCAGTCATGAGTGTTTAAGGAGTATAGTAGGGGACCTAGAACACATCTTTGTGGGGCACTGGTGATGAAAATGATCTTAGAGGATGAGTTCTAAGGCAGGATCACCTACCTGGCTGTAGTTTGTGACTAAAATAAAATTGAGGCACATTGTTACTTAAAATTCAGACCAGTTGAAATTCAGACCAGTTGAGGCCATGACGCAAAAACAAGAATTGCAGAGAACTGGTGAGTTTAGGTTTCAAGAAAATAGAGGCAAGACTATTGAGGAAGGGAAAGACAGACAGACAGGTGAGCAGTTTCCAGATTGTGAATGAGTTTGATCACAGAGGGATTGACGGCTTCACAATAACAATTCATTCCGCCCAATTAATTCAGAGGGTTGTAAATATTTCGAAATGATTACCCCAACACACAACAAATGAATGATCAGTCCTTTAGTATATTTGAGACTAAGACTCATGTTTGGACAAACAAAATGTCACAAACAAATTGGAAAAGCACCAAAACCAGCAAATGCTGTGGATTCCCTGCAGCTCGGGTAGCATCTGTGGAGAGAGAAAAAACAAAATTAACATTTTAGATTGATGAGTTGTCACAGGAACCTCTCTGGCTTGTGTAAATATGTAACTTAATTGTCACGTAGTTAGGAGGCCATGAGGTTTAGTTTGGTTTCATTTAGATATACAACATGAAAACAGGTCCTTCGGCCCACCGAAACCGCACTGACCAGTGATCACCCGTATCCTACACATTAGGGACAATTTACAGAAGCCAGTTAACTTACAAACCTGCACATCTTTGGCATGTGGGAGGAAACTGGAGCACCCACGCAGGTACAGGGAGAATGTCCAAATTCCGTACCGACAGCTCCCGTAGTCGGGATCGAACCTGGGTCTCTGATGCTGTAAGGCAGCAACTCTACCGCTGTGCCACCCTGTTCGTATGTGGCAATATTAAATGGAAGGTCTTTAGTGGAGCTCAAGGTATTGCAAATGGCCCAAGGGTAGAGGTAGATAATCTTGGCCTCGTGGTCAGTGCTATGACAGATCAGGAACTTCAAATGTGATCTTCAAAGAACATTGTTGAGGTTCCTTGTGTAGTGTTGTGTTGAAACTGCCATGGCAGGAGCATTACCCAATGAACCACTGGATGGACTTATTATGGGGAAAGAAGTGGGAGCATGCTTGCAGAAGAGTGTGTAGGGACTCAGACAGTCCGGTGAAGAACAGTGAAGACTGGATGTGACATGTCGGCTGGGATGGGGCATGTTGGCGTAGGCAAGTTGGGCCAATGGGTCTGTTTCCATGCTGAATGACTCTATGACTATGACACACAAGACTGTAGATACTGGAATCTGAAGCAAAACACAAACTTCTGGGGGAACGCAGCAGGCCAGCAGCATCTGTGGAGGGAAAAGTTTAGGTTTAAGTTTATTACTATCACGTGTATCACGATGTAGTGAAAAAGTTTGTTTTGCCTGCTATCTAATCAGATCAGACAATACCATACATAAGTACAACCAAACCAAACTCAAGTACAATAGGTAGAGCAAAGGGGATTGTATAGTTTGTGTTTCAGATCGAGACACTTCCAGACCACAGGATGGCGATTGTTCATTTCCCTCCACAGATGCTGCCTGACCTGCTGGCTTCCTCCAGCTTTTTGTTTCACTGCTTGTTGAGGAGCAGTTCATTGTGAGGAGGTGCGACAGAGAACCTCCAGGGTTAGAAGCAAATAACTTCTGGTAGGGATGTGCCACAGAATCTCCACAAGGTGATGAGGAAATCTGAAAAGCAGTTAAATGCAAGTGCCTGTTCTGCCTCTGCCATGTGGTAAAGGGATAATAATTGAGGTTGTCAAGTATGGAGATTGGGTGACCTTCCTAATGCAGCAGTGGGCAGCTAACTGTAAGATGTGGTAAAGATCAGCAGCAGCCAGCGAGCAAATCTCAAGTCTGAGAATGGAGTGGGTCCATATTGATCATCACTACGGGAAAACTAGTTAAGGCACCGATGAGATTACAGTTGAGGTTGGAAGAGGTTCTTAATCAGAATGTCATAAGGAATAGGAGTAGAATTAGGCCATTTGGCCCATCAAGTCTATCATTCAATCATGGCTGATCTATCTCTCCCTCCTAACCCCATTCTCCTGTCTTCTCCCATAACCCCTGACATCTGTACTAATCAAGAATCTATCCATCTCTGCCTTAAAAATATCCACTGACTTGGCCTCCACAGCCTTCTGTGGCAAAGAGTTCCACAGATTCACCACCCTCTGACATAAGACATTTCTCCTCATCTTCTTCCTAAAAGAACGTCCTTTAACTGAGGCTATGACCTCTAGTCCACTAGTGGAAACTAGTGGAAACATCCTCTTCACATCCATTCTATCCAAGCCTATCACTATTTTGTCTGCTCCAATTAGGTCCCACGTCATTCTTCTAAACTACAGCGAGTACAGGCCCAGTGACGACAAATGTCCACCATAGGATGAGAATGAAGGATACAGTTTGAGTGCTGCTCAAGCGTTACAGAAAACCATCAGCTATTGAACACCACAAACACCAACTGATCCTCAAACTACGAACTGTCTTGGTTTCACTAAGAGCTTCAGGCTTTTGATTTGATTCACCCGAAACATTGCCTATTTCCTTCGCTCCATAGATGCTGCCTCACCCGCTGAGTTTCTCCAGCATTTTTGTGTACCTTCCATTCTTGAGAGTGGTTTGTAACCCGGATTTTTTTGTAAGTTGGAAAGTAACATAAAGAGTGTGTGAGAGGATCAGAAGGAGCTTCAATGGTTCAATGACTCAATGGTTCTTTATTGTCACATGTGCACTGCACAGTGAAATTGTTTTTGTATGGAGTTTGTACGTTCTCCCTGTTATACCGCATGTTTTTTTTCCCCAAGTGCTCTGGTTTCCTCCCATGTTCAAAGGATGCACAGGTTTGTTGGTTAATTGGCTTCTGTAAAATTCTAAATTGTTCCTAGTGTGTAGGATGGTGCCAGTATATGGGATGAATGCTGGTCGGCACGGTCTCAGTGGGCCGAAGGGCTGTTTCCGTGCTGTATCTCAAAAGTCTAAAGTAAAGTTTGAAGATGGGAAAATATGAAAAATCACTGTACCACTTCAATCTAGATTACATGACAAATCTGAAATGCTCATTATAAATATGTCAAATGTTTGCAAGTTCAGAATTGGATGATAATCCATTCCATGTGCAAGTAATTGTTCAGTGTGGTTTGAAGTATAAGGAAGCAAAGTGAGAGCTTTCTTTACAATGGGAAATTTGTTGATGCTTACTGTACTTATCAAGTTGAGGTTGTTTGATGTGACAAGCTCCTGAAATCTTTGTTCTCATCCAATTCCTGTCACCAATGCATTCCCAGTTTTTCATTGCTTAAGTAACCATGTATTCAGCTGTACAGACCCAAAGCCCTGTATAGTCCTCCGGAAATCTCTACAGCTTCCTATTCTGCCTTTTTCATGATGCACCTTAAAGTTTATTTCTTGGATCTATTCTTGGATCAAGCTTGTTCTGTGACATGTGTGGTCATATTTTGTATTTAATGTCAGAATACATGGCACAGTGGCGCAGTGATAGAGTAACTGCCTTACGACATCAGAAACCCAGGATTGATACTGACTACGAGTGCTGGCTGTACGGACTTTGTACGTTCTCCCCTTGACCGCATAGGTTTTCCCCGGGTGCTCTGGTTCCCTCCCACACTCCAAAGACGTACAGGTTTGTAGGTTAATTGGCTTCGGTAAAATTGAAAATTGTCCCTAGTGTGAAGGATACTGCTGGTATGCGTGGATCGGTGGTCGGTGCGGACTTACTTGGTGGGCCGAAGGGCCTGTTTCCCCACTGTATTTGTAAACTAAACTGAATACTCATACGAGGTGTCTTGGACATATTTTTAATAGGTTAGCATTGTGTCCCTGAACAAGAAAATTGGCTCAATATTCAATATATTGAAGAATATAGAACGGTGATGGTGCAACACTTAATTTGTATTGAATTGCTCCAGCAAAGAATGAACAGAAACACGATGAGCCAAATAATTCCTGCTTTAAGCTACTATACTTGCTATACTTAAGATGAGATTAAGATGGCAAAGTCCAATTGCAGAGAGCTTCCCCTTGCATGTGCCTGTGTCATTTGAAACTGAGATCGTTAGAATTACAGTGGTGCAGTGGGTAGAGTTGCTGCCTCACCGCGCCAGTGACCCAGGTTCGATCCTGACCTCGGCTACTGTCTGTGTGGAATTGGCACGTTCAACCCATGACTACGTGGGTTTCCTTCAGGTGCTCTTGTTTCCTCCCACATTCCAAAGATATACGGTTTGTAAGTTAGTTGGCCTCTGTAAAGAAAATTGCCCCTAATGTGTAGCGCATGGATGAGAAAATGCAATGGGCCAGAACTTGTATGAAAGGGCGATCGATGGTTGGCATGGACGCGGTGGGACAATGAACCTCAAGTTTCTTAAGTAATAGGAACAGAATTAGGCCATTTGTTCCATCAATTCTATTCCGCCATTCAATCATGGCCGATCTATCTTTCCCTCTCAACCCCATTCTTCTGCCTTCTCCCCATAACCCCTGACACCCTTACTTATCAAGAACCTGTCAATCTCTACCTTAAAAATATCCATTGACATGGCCTTCACAGCCTTCTGTAGTAATGAATTCCACAGATGTATCACCCTCTGACTCAAGATGTTCCTTCCAATCTCCTTTTGTTATGCTGTTACAATGCTGTATCTCTAAACTAAACTAAGATGGAAAATGTTTCATTGCTTGGCAGTGAAATCCCTTAACGTCATTAACTACCAAAATCATAGGTTGATAACTCTGCAAATTTTTTTTTCTTTACTCCAAGGTTTGGAAGAAATATTTTTCCAAAATATTATCGATGGGATTAACAATTACAGAACTTAGCGAATAAGGATATACCCATGGACCCCAAACTTGCTCAGGAAAGTGGAGGCGTTAATACTGAGGAAGAGGCAGCAACATACAGCAAGGTAAATTAAATGTGCGAGTATATGTTTTATATATTTGCAACAGGGCTTTTGACGTCTCTTCCAGGATTAATTTTAACATCCATGGATACGACAGAAGTTCGTTAAGTTTCACAACAACATGGGGGGCATGGTGGCGCAGCGGTAGAGTTGCTGCCCTCCCGCAGAGACCCGGGTTTGATCGTGACTATACTGTCTGGTGCTGTCTGTACGGAGTTTGTACGTTCTCTCCATGACCTCATGGCTTTTTCCCCGTTGCTCCGGTTTCCTCCCACACTCCAAAGGCGTACGGGTTTGTGGGTTGATTGGCTTGGGTAAAATTGTTCATTGTCCCGAGTGTGTAGGGTAGTGCTAGTGTGCGAGGATCGCTGGTCGACACGGACTCATAAAACATAGGAAAATAGAAAATAGGTGCAGAAGTAGGCCATTCGGCCCTTTGAGCCAGCATCGCCATTCAATACAAGCATGGCTGATCATCCAAAATCAGTACAATTCATCTCATCGATACAAAAGCAGCATAGCATCATCAGCAATTGAGTTACATAGCTCCAGTTAATCCATTTGTTCTTTAAAACGTACCAGGAGAATGTTTTCTCCCCATATCCCTTGATTCTGTTAGCTCGAAGAGTTATATTTAACTTTCTCTTGAACACATCTGGTGAATTGGCCCCCACTGCCTTTGTGGCAGAGAATTCCACAGATTCACAACTCTCTTGGTGAAAAAGCTTTTCCTCATCTCAATCCTAAATGGCCTACCCCTTATTCTTAAACTGTGATCCCTGGTTCTGGACTCCCCCAACATCGGGAATCTTTTTCCTGCATTTAGACCTGCGTCTAATCCCTTAAGAATTTTAAATGTTACTATAAGATCCTCTCTCATGCTTATAAATTCCAGTGAACATAGGCCCAGTTGATCCATTCTTTAATATAAGCCCAATCGATCCATTCTTGGTAGGCTGAAGGCCCTATTTCCATGTGGTTTTTCTGAACTAAATTAAACTTATCACTGTCATTACACCCTTTTCATATAAAGTTAATTTACAAATTTATAGATTTCTTGTTGTCTCTTTTTAATGTCACTTACATTGTGTTAACTTGTCTGATAAACAATGGGAGGAAACTAATTACCCAGCATATCTACTTACTGGAGGCCCGTAATCCCACCCTGAGTTCCTTTGTTCAGGTGTTAACCGGAACCATTTTCAGATGCTTCATCAGGCTTTCATGACTAGGTGATAGTTTCCTGGTCAATATGACTGATACAACATTTAATTTTATGAGAAACCTGGTCAGTCCCAAAAATAAAATGTAGAATTTGAACTAATTAGTTCAGACATCTCTGTATTGATCATGACTAATCTTCTGGATTTTTTTGAGGATGTAACCACGATAATGGACAAGGGAGAGCCAGTGGATGTAGTGTACCTGGACTTTCAGAAAGCATTTGATAAGGTCTCACATAGGAGATTAGTGGACAAAATTAGAGCACATGGTATGGGGGGGTAGGGTGTTGACAAGGATAGAAAATTGGTTGGCAGACAGGAAACAAAGGGTTGGAATTAACGGGTCCCTTTTAGAATGGCAGGCAGTGACTAGTGGGGTACCGCAAGGCTCGGTGCTGGGACCACAGCTATTTACAATATATATTAATGATTTAGATGAAGGGATTGAAAGTAACATTAGCAAATTTGCAGATGACACAAAGCTGGGTGGCAGTGTGAACTGTGAGGAGGATGCTATGAGGATGCAGGATGACATGGACAGGTTGGGTGAGTGGGCAGATGCATGGGAGATGCAGTTTAATGTGTGGATAAATGTGAGGTTATCCACTTTGGTGGCAAAAATCTGGAAGGCATATTATTATCCAAATGGTGTCAAGTTGGGAAAAGGGGAAGTACAACGGGATCTGGGGGGTCCTTGTTCATCAGTCACTGAGCGTAAGCATGCAGGTACAGCAGGCAGTGAAGAAAGTGAATGGCATGTTGGCCTTCATAACAAGAGGAGTTGAGTATAGGAGCAAAAAGGTCCTTCTGCAGTTGTATAGGGCCCTAGTGAGACCATACTTGGAGTATTGCGTGCAGTTTTGGTCTCCAAACTTGAATTGAGGGAGTGCAGCCTAGGTTCACGAGATTAATTCCCGGGACGGCGGGAATGTCATATGATGATAGAATGGTGCGGTTGGGCTTGTGTATGCTGGAATTTAGAAGGATGAGAGGGGATCTTATTGAAACATAAGATTATTAAGGGTTTGGACACACTTGAGGCAGGAAGCATGTTCTCAATGTTGGGGAAGTCCAGAACCAGGGGCCATAGTTTAAGAATAAGTGGTAAGCCATTTAGAACGGAAAAACGTTTTCACACAGAGAGTTGTGAGTGTGTGCAATTCTCTGCCTCAGAGGTCGGTGGAGGGTGGTTCTCTGGATGTTTCAAGAGAGAGATAGATAGAGCTCTGAAGGTTAGCGAAGTTAAGGGATATGGAGAGAAGACAGGAACGGGGTACTAATTGTGGATGATCAGCCATGATCACGTTGAATGGCAGTGCTGGCTCAAAGGGCCGAATGGCCTACTCCAGCTTAAAGATCTCAGAACTATGATACCAAGATCTTCCTCTTTCAGCACAGCTTCACTTCTGTTCCTAGAATTGATTCCAGTCAGATATATAACACTGTGCAAAGTCAAATACTGTTTGAAGAATTCAGGTCCAGACTGTCCTCCAAACGCGTTTAAGATCTGTTTTTTTTTTAGATACAGCATGCATACAGGCCCTTCAACCCATTGAGTCCACACCAACCATGAATCATTCACACTAGCCCCATGTTATGAAATTTTCTCATGCTCTCCCTATACACTTGGGGCAATTTGACAGAAGCCAATTAACCCACAAACTCTCACATCATTGGGATGTGGGGGAAAACCTGTCCCCATAGGAAACCTACACGGTCACAGGGAAAATGTGCAAACTTCACACAGACAGGACCTGAGGTCAGGATCAAACCCTGGCCTCTAGCATTGTGAGGCAGTAGTTCTACCAGCTGTGCCATTGTGCCACTTCTGCTTGTAGTCTTTTCCCGAGTCCTATTATTTGCAAAATCTTCATAGTATTTGCAAACTAGTTGATCATTCCCTATCATTTTCATTAATGACTTCCAACCAGATAGAAAAGACCAATGGTCTAAGACTTGATCCTTGTGGGAAAACTGCAGATAATTTGGCTTCAGGCAAGCCTACAGCCACTGGTAACAACTCTCAGCGTATGAGTAAACAGCTGCCTTGTAATCCCTCACAGCCGTTTCCCATTAACCTATTATGAGTCGTGGAAATATCTTTCTATTCCAACACAATTAATACACCATATATGATTTATACATGAAAACATTGGAAGTGGTATCAATTATTTTAAAGCAAGTACTTTGGAATATTGATGGCTTGGGACAGACACACAGTCTGAGCTAAGTCTTTGTGTTACATACAGAGGAACTTTCCATGATGGGGTTCTGGAAATCTGCTCAGGTTTAACTGTCTAATAAATAATACTGGTCTTATCTGTTACTGTCAGAAATGGCACTCTAATTGAAATATAGCTCTCTGACCTGATACATAAGAACTACCCACAGAGTTCTAGAAACAACCAAACATTGTCCAGTGGCCCACTGCCAGAACTCGAAGGCCTGCAATGAGAGGTAGTGTTGTCGCCCTGCCCGCTTCACGGCAAGCTACATGTTAGCCAGCGATTGCCTCTTACCCTTGTTACCAGTTGTGACTCTGCAGTTCCAATCAAGTTCAAGCGTGATGTTGCAACCCCCCCCCAGCAGATATTAAGTCCAGGGTGGCACAGTGGCACAGCTGTAGAGCAGCTGCCCTACAGTGCCAGAGACCTGGGTTCGATCCCGACTACGGGTGTGTAGAAAGGACCAGCAGATGCTGGTTTATACCGAAGATAGACACAAAATGCAGGAGTAACTCAGCGGGCCAGGCAGCATCTCTGGAGAGAAAAGATGGGCGACAATTCCAGCCAAGTGCTTCTAATGGCGGACAGCATCAGACGGCAATCTGCAGAAGGGTCCCGACCCGAAACATCACCCATCCTTTTCTCCAGAGAAGCTGACGACAGGTGCTGTCTGTACGGAGTTTGTACCTTCTCTCTGTGACCGTGTGGGTTTTCTCTGTACGCTCCGGTTGGCTCCCACACTCTAAAGACGTACAGGTTTGTAGGTTAATTAGCTTCGGTAAGATTGTCCCTTGTGTAGGATAGTGTTAGTGTGCAGGGTGATCGCTGGTCAGCACAGACTCAATGGGCCAAAAGGCCTGTTCCCGCGCTGTATCTCTAAAGTCTAAAGTGGTGGCTGCGCCTCAGGAACTGAATACTGAGGTCAGGGCACCAGAAAGCCCTGAAGGTCTTTTGACAAATCGTTGCTGCCAACAATTTTTATATCTCGACGAGGTGACCATTTAGTGGAGCACCCACACTCTGTCTACAGCAGCAGTCTCTCGTTTCTAGTTGCATATCATTTTAACTCTCCTTCACAATCCCACACTGACCTGTCTGTCTTAGGCCTTCTCTATTGCTATAGAGAGGCCGAATGCAAATTGGAAAAACAATCACCTTCAGAGCTTTCTGGCTCTACGGACTCGGAATTCAGTTCCTGAGGCAGAGCCACCACTTTAGACGTTAGTTTAGTTTCGAGATAAAGCGCGGAAACAGGCCCTTCGGCCCACCGAGTCTACACCGACCGGCGATCCCAGCACACTTACACTGTCCTACACACACTAGGGACAATTTACGTTGATACCAAGCCAATTAGCCTACAAACCTGTATGTTTTTGGAGTGTTGGAGGAAACTGGAGCTCCCGGAGGAAACCCATGCAGTCGCAGGGAGAATGTACAAACTCCGTACAGACAGCACCCGTATTGAGGATCGAACCCGGGTCTCTGGCTCTGTAAGGCAGCAATTCTACCTCTGCACCACCGTGCAGCCCTGTCCTTGTGCATCGCTCCCTCGTAGTGCTATATACTGGCGATCCTTTCACTTCCCTCTCAGTCCCGATGCAGGGTCTCAACCTGAAACATTGACTTGCCCCTTTAACCTCCACAGATGCTGCTGGATCGGCTGAGCTCTTCCAGCATTCTGTGTATTTGTTCCAGATTCTAGCATCTGCAGTCTCTTTTGTCTTCATCTCTATATCTTGTATCTTATACCAATAGTGACGCAGGAGGAGGCCATTCAGGTCATCAAGCCCATATCAACATTCATGGGAGCAGTATTGAAGTGCAAATGGATCTTGGGGTCAAAATCCATAGGTCCCTGTAAGTGGCAATGCAAGTAGATTGAGTGACAAAGGAGGCGTTTGGCATGCTGTTGGTTGGGGCATTGAGTACAAGAGTCAGGAAGTTGTGATGCAGCTCTATAAGACACTAGCACTATCCTACACACTAGGGACAATTTACAATGTTACCAATGCCAATTAACCTACAAATCTGTACGTCTTTGGGATGTGGGAGGAAACCGGAGCACCCCGAGAAAATCCACGTGATCACAGAGAGAACATACAAATTCCATACAGACAGCACCCGTAGTCAGGCAGCAACTCTACCGCTGCGTCACTGTGCCACCCAAAATTAAAAACACATACCTGCACATACATTTTTTAATTAAGGTCGACGACTCCATTCAGATGGGTGGGGTTGTTTTTCCTGTCCCAGCCGAACATGGTACAAAGCTGAGGGGCCAGATGCAAAGTGCATCTGACCCTCAAATCTGCATGTATGTATTCCACCTCTGAGCTAGGTCCAGTAGTGTACAAATGGTCAGATGCACCAGTCACTTCAGCTTGTCACTGGATTCTACCTTATATTGCATAGATGCAGCAGTTCAGTGAAGCGTTACATATGGTTGGGGATGTCACTGATGGTTATCTATGGAAGGCTGGACAAAGATACCCACAGTTCAGCCCATTATCTTACAAAGTCCAGAATATAGTAGATTATTATACTTCAAGGAGCAATTGCTGGTGAAGTATTCTAGTCTCAACATATTTGCTGCTTATGTGTTTGTGTGTTCTAATAACTCTCTGCTTTATTAATTTAATTAATAAGTGAACTGCAATGATCTGCTAGGAAGTGCAGAGGTAAATCAATATAAACGTTCATAAAGACTGACTTCAGAGGATGCTGTTGCCATGGTAATGTTTTCAGATAGCATATTTTTTCATATTACAGATTACACCGCCATCTACTCTATGAAGCAATGATGCCACGGTATTATCAATCACTTCTACCACGATGGAATTTACTTGTAGCAATCAGAATTAAAAATATACATTTATTTTTAGTAGAATCAAAGAATGGATAGGTTATCAAAGGATGGACACAAAGTGCTGGAATAACTCAGCGGGTCAGGAAGCATCTCTGGAGAAAAAGGATGGGTGACGTTTCAGATGGGAACCCTTCTTCTCCAGTCTGAAGAAGGGTCACTGCCCAAAATGTCGCCCGTCTTTTTTCTCCAGAGATGCTGCCTGACCTGCCCTGTTATTCCAGCATTTTGTGTCTATTTTTGGTATGAAGCAGCATCTGCAGTTCCTTTCTAGTCAGGCTATCAAGGAGACTTATTTTACCCGTTGAGTCTCTGCTAGCTCCCATTAGTGTGGTTTGCCAATCTCATTTCCCCAACTCATTGCCCACGACCATTTTATCTCAAATGTGTCTCTCCAATTCATTATTGATAGTCCATCAACATAATCAAAGACTTGACCCACCCCAGTCATTCCATTTTCTCCCTGCTCTCGCCGGGCTAAAGGAAGCTTGAACACGCACACTACCAGACTCAGGAATAGCCTCTTCCCCTCGGTTACCAAGGTTCAGAATGGCTCTTCCATAAGATAACGTACTGTCCGATTTACCTCATCTCTATTGCTGACATTGGACTTTGTCTATTGCATGTTTGCACAGTAATGTTGGAACTATATACTGCACTCATTATCTTCCCCTTTGCTCTACCTATTGTATTTTAGTTTGACGATTGCATTTATGTATAGTATTATCTTCTTCTTCTTGCGTATGGCGTGCGCAGCCTAAAGTTATAGGACAACTTGTTCTATTTGTTCTTATTTGATTGTGCACGCCAGGTTGATTGCATTCGTCAAAACAGGGCGGACCACGTGAAGGTTACGATCTCTCACCCCATAGTATTATCTGATCTCCCTTTTTTCAAATCCAACCCAGACCAGACTTTTGGTGAACCTCTTGTTTTTCTCAGGTCAATGAAAAATATTGTGGAATGTTTCTTCCATTGGAGATAAAGGCCAAAGGAGATATTGATCTTTAAGAGGCAGGTTAGCTTTCGCAAGTCCCGTTGTGTTGAGATACATGGACTCCTACTCAGAAGTAAACAATCATACCTCGGGAAGCTTGCCCTTTCGTAGATGGTGATTCCTGGAGACCAAGAAAGGTTTACAGAGAGGATTTTTTTTACCTCAGCGATTTCAAGAAATGTATCGATCCAATAATGTGTCAAAATGGAAATGATAGCCATAGGCGAAAAACAAGAGAAGGATCGCCAAATATTTTTTAGATGCGTCTGCTGGACTTTAGGATGTTTAATGGAATTGCAATTGTCCGACTGACAACAAATGAAGCCAACTCGAACAAGACACAGTAGAAAAATGTGTGCCATTTATTCCCAGCCTGTCAGAGTAACTTTATTTTGATCTCAAGTAGATTCTGCATCTCCAGGAGTCTAGAGACAACTGAGTAAAAATAAAATGCAGGGGGAGTCATTCACAATGTCAAGCTCAGTGAGTCATCTCGGTAGTTCCTTGCAATGATGCGTAATATCCACTCGTTTAAATAAATATTCACAGCACGTCAGAAAAGCACAAAAAAGGCTACAAATTCATTTTAAGACTGGTAAGTTGTCTAATATTGAGCCACACCAGGATCCAGTGACAAGATGTGTCGTGAGCCTGAATATTTATGGGATGTGATCCTGGTAATTAAACCACCACCAGTGCTGAATCATTTTAAAATTGTATAACCTGCTTTACTTCATAAAATAATATATATGTGCACTAGGAATGAGGGAATAGAGGGAGTGGAGGGATACGAATAACATACTGAGGAGATTAGTTTACCTGGCATCATGTTCAGCAGGAACACTGTGGGCCAAAGGGCCTGTTCCTGTGCTCCACTGTTCTGTGTTCAATATATGTGTGATGTATGAGATAGAATTAACATATTTGATGTCTTGCGCATTGGTACGCATGCGCAAGAGAGACTCAAGGTAGCGTTCAGAATAAAGAAGCTTGTTAGTTAATTCCCGTGTCCGAGTATTATTTAAAGTCCGTTCCAAGCAACAAATACACAACAATTGGCGATGAGGATTAAAGAACAGAGAAGAGAAGAATGAGTACTGCCAAGAGAAAAGAAAAAGTTAAAAAAGAGTAGTATTTGGCACACAAATTGGAATGGCGCCAAGCAAAAAGATTTGGCACCAAATGGTATTTGAATTGGCGGCAAGGAAAAGAAAGGTCGGAACGGGAAGCGAGAGCGCAAGGAAAACAAGCGGGGCAGTGTCACCGAAGAGCGCAGTTGGAAGCTGGAAGCCTGACCAGCAGGACAGTCATGGTGTCAGCTTACCTGGAACGCTTTCCAGGGCCGCGCAGCCCACGACCAAGCCCATCAACCGCCACCGACATCGGGTGAGGTCCAGTACCGTACAGCCTACGGACAGGCCCGGCAACCACCACCGATGTCGGGTGAGGTAAGTAAGTAAGTTTATTGGCCTAGTATTCACATACTAGGAATTGTGCCTTGGTGCTCTGCCCACAAGTAACAACATGACATACAGTGACAGTTACGAATGACTGAGAAAACACTAAACATTAATAATAATAAAACATTAATGATAAAACACCATTGATCAAGCATGTGAACTAACAAAATACTGAGGTCCAGTACCGTACACGCACGGACAGGTCCGGCAACCGCCACCGACGACAGCCAAGTCTCCAGCCGGCCTCGAGACACGGCCGTGAACAGAGCCAGCCTGGCCGTGAGAGAGAAAGCACGGCTGTTAGTAGAGAAAGCCCGGGCCGCGAGAAAGGCGGGCCCGGCCATGAGAAGAGCAGCAAAAGCCAGCAACAGCCAGGCCAGCCGTGAAGCCAGCAAGTAAGCAACAGCAAGGACAGCCCGAGAGGTCGCTGAGGCACCGGAGTCCACATACAGTCACGTCGGGCCGGTGAATTCCTCGCAGTAAAAGCTGGACTGTACAAATTAATATATTGCTCATTGTATCAATGATTTAAGTAAATCTGTGTGCATAACAGGTATATGGTTTTAAATGGTCTAGTTTGCTATTAACATGAAATGTTGCTTTATTAGTATAAATGTATTATTATAAGAATTAGGCAGTGGGCTGGATAACTTCTTAGGGTGTAAAATGATTAAGTCCAGTGCAGAGAAAACAGTGAGAGAACAGAACATAATGCACCTGAATAGCAACAGGGTAGCATGGCTACTTTAGTTGCAAGAAATGTGCCCCAGTTAGATTTGGGATATATTTTTGAGAAATGGACAGAAGTCTTGGAGGCTTGGTTCATTTTCAATGATATCACTGCGGAGGAGAAGAAGAGAGATTGGTTCATTGTAGGCTTAGCAATCAAGGGTTCACACCTTACGTGCGTTGCTGCAGCCAGCAATGTCCACGAGGAATGTAAGGAGGCATTAATGGCTCATTTCTCGCCAAAGCCTCCAAGGGCATCCAGAGACAAGGAGCCTGAACTAAAGAAGGCATGGAGTCCCTACAAGGGCATCCAGAGACAAGATTCACAACTCCAAGAAGTGCTGGAGATGTGGAGACAGCCATGAGCCGGCGATGTGTAAAGTCAGAGATAGTAGGTGTTTCAGATGCTCGGAAACAGGTCACACCAAAAGCCAGTGTGATGCTGTTAGAGCTGACCAACAGCAGTACAGGGCACATGTCCAGGACAGAAGTCAAATGCAAAGGGACAGAAGTCAAAGGCAAAGGGAGAGACGTCAAGTGCAAAGGGACATTGCCATCCAGAGGGCAACCCAAACTATTCAAGCTGCATTCAGGTGTATGAAGGTACGGAGAGAGATCCAGGACAAACAGAAGGCAGCAACGGTAATACAAGTAGCATTTAGAACACAGAGTATACCGTCCATACAGGGCAACGAGATTGGCAGCTATAATAGTACAAACCCATTGTAAGGCACACCTTCAAATGAAAACTGATCGCAGAACGTACGTGAAGGTACGCAGCAGCTTTGTGCTACTTCAGGCTGCCTAACGAGGAATGGTTGTTCGGAAGCAATTGCGATGCATGCACAAATCTGCCAAGGTCATACAGACTTATTATCAAATGTATAAACAGCACCAGTATTTCAAGAAACTACACTGATCCGCCACTGCTGTACAGCAACGATTCAGGGCTTGCCAGATAAGAGATGCCCACGTGAAACATTATAATAGTTTGAGAAAAGCAGTGGTTTGTATTCAGGCCTACTACGGCGGAGTCAAAGCCAGAGAATTGGTTGAGAAAATCAAGGTAGCACACCATATTAAGTCATTCTTAATGATGTACATTACAAGAAAACATTTCTTGATTTAAAAGGCGGCTAGTCACTTTGCAAACTTCATTCCGTGGGTACCGATCAAGGGTATGCTACAGAGCTATGCAACAAGCAGTCATTTTGATCCAGAGATGGTACAAAGCATGCAAAATAGGGCATGCGCAGTTTGTGCAATATCAGTCAATGAGGTATGCAACCATTACCATTCAGACAGCCTGCAAGGGTATGGTGGTTAGGCAGTGGGTTAAGCAAAAGAGGGCTGCTGTAAAAGTTCAGTCAGTACTCCGTATGAGTTGGACTAGGAAAGACTTCCTCAAACTGAACTATACAGCAATTGTAGTGCAGTCGCACTACCTTGCTTATGAAGCAAGAAAACTATACAGAGCACAAATCAAAGCCACTGTTGTATGGAAAAGACAATATAGATCCTACTTCTTGATGAAGAACCAGAGATGTGACTTAAGAAGACAAATAGATGAACAACAGAAAATGCTTAAAAGATACAAAGAACGTTTAATAAAATGTGTGACAGAGTAAAAAGCTGCTAATAGAAAAGTCTAAACAAGAGAGGCTTATCGGTCGAGACAAAAGTATGCAGGACCGATTGTGACTAGGACACTTCACTTCAGTCTGGCATGGAGCCTCCGTCACTGAGCAACGGACAAATGGTTATGCATTGCAGAATCTTATTAATCAACAAAAGCGGACAAATATGCAGCGCGAGGAAATTGAGCGACAGAGGAAGCTGCTAACAAAACGTATACCTGCAGCCATGTGTCAGGTGCCACCTACAAATAATGAACAGAAACAGGAAAACTAAACAAATGGAGCAGAAAATGAAATGTTAACTTTAGCAGAATATCAGGAACAGGAAGAAATCTTCAAACTAAGATTGGAAAATTTAAAAAGGGAAGAGGCAGAGATACAGGCAGCACTAGAGTGATTAGAAATAGTTCGCAATTTACACAATAGGGAACGGAAAATGATAACACATAAAGCAAGGGGTAATGTATTTGGTTTAAGAAAGATGAGTGGAATGAAAAAATTATGTGCTAAGTTTAAATATGATTATTACAGTTATGAGGATGTATTGTAAGATGACTTTAATAATACAATTTTGCAACTGTATTAATCAATTATATTTTAGGTAAAGAGTGTATACCGTGAAGGTGAAATTGAGTTACCTGCCACCTAGTTGAAAGGGGAGGAGTGCGGTGTATGAAATAGAAATGGTGTTACCTGCCTCCAAGTTAAAGGGGGAGGAGTGTGATGTATGAGATAGAATTAACATTTTTGATGTCTTGCGCAATGGTACGGATGCGCAAGAGAGGCTCAAGGTGGCGTTCAGAATAAAGAAGCTTGTTAGTTAACTCCCGTGTCCAAGTATTATTTAAAGCCCGTTCCAAGCAACAAATACACAACAATATGTTTGCGCTGTTCATGGTCTGAAGTGAATAAACAGTTCCAGGTCTACACAAAATGCTAGAGTAACATAGCGGAACAGGCAGCATCTCTGAAGAGAAGGAACGGGTGACGTTTCGGGTCGAGACCCTTCTTCAGTCTGAAGGACATGAAACGTCACCCATTCCTTCTCTCCAGAGATGCTGATCGTCCCACTGAGTTACTCCAGCATTTTGTGTCTATCTTCGGTTTAATCAACATCTGCAGTTCCTTCCCACAGAGTTCCAGGTTTCATGGTTCCTCAACATCTGGATATAAAGTGCTGCAGCAGCTGCAGTCAGGTAGCATCTCTGGAGAACATGGATGGTCAACGTTTAGGGTTGGGACACTTCTTCAGCATCTGCATTTCCTTGTATCCACATTTTACTGCTCCACTGCAGAATCTTCTCAAATTATGCCTACTTTGAAGAAATTCTCCTCTACTATGCCTGATCCACCTGTTTGCAAAACCAGCATCTTCATTTCCTTGTGTCTTCATCTGGTACATTTATAGCACTCGACAAAGGTTTATTCTTCCCCCAAGGATAGTTTATACAAATTGGTTGCCTTTCAATGTATCCTGCAGCATCTTCTCCTGACCTTGGTTGTGAGGCAGTCAGAAACAGTTCAGCTTCAGCAAGCGTTTTTCTGGGTCAGTAACTGAATGCCCTTGTCACTCAGGATACAACCTGTCACACCTTATGCTCCAAAGATTTTCCCCTGGAGAAAATTAATATCTTAATTTTTGAGCTTGTTTGCAAAAGTCTTAAATGGAACAATCAACAGTGTCCCTGGGGATAAAAAGCTTAATAGTTTAAATTATGTTTTATTATATCATTTGATGAGAGTACAGACACGCATAATAAGTATAAACTAAGGAAGGTTGACTGTTACAAAGAAAATCATGTAAAAGATATTGTTCACTTCTTCTTCGAAGCATTTGAAAGTACGATAGGAACATCTATTGAACTCTGGTGAACACTGCCCAGTCCATCATGGGTTCTGACCTCCCCACCATTGAAGGGATTTACAGGAGTCGCTGCCTCAAAAAGCTGCCAGCATCATCAGAGACCAACACCACCCTGGCCACACTCTCATTTCACCCCTGCCATCGGGAGGAAAGTAGAGGAGCCTGAAATCTGTAACGTCAGGAACAGCCTCTTCCCTACAATCATCAGGCTATTAAACACTAACACCTCCAAATAAGCTCTAAACTACATAGACTTGGGGGCAAACACAAAATGCTGGAGTAACTCAGCGGACAGGCAGCATCTCTGGAGAAAAAGAATGGGTGACATTTCTGGTCGAGACGCTTAAGGTCCACCCATTCCTTCTCTCCAGGGATGCTGCTGAGTTACTCCATCATTTTGTGTCCACCTTCGATTTAAACCAGCATCTGCAGTTCTTTCCCACACATAGACCTGGGGCATTGGTATTATCTTTTTGCGCTATTATTGTTTGTTTTTATGTGTGTGTGTGTATGTGTGTATATGTCTGTGTAAATAATATTATAAATGAGAAAGTATGTTATATATACATACTACATATAATATATGTATATATATGCACAGAGTATGTTTAGATATTCTATTGTGCTGCTGCAAGGATTTCATTGTTCTGTCTTCTAGGACATGACAATAAAACACTCTTGATTGTACATGGGTGATAGGGGGAGAAAAATTGTGATTTTTAAGTTAATCAATGTAGAAAGAAATTACATATTTGTATGCATTGTTGGAGAGCAGGGGAGTGACAGTGTGAGTTGATATGGCAGATTTTGTAATGCTTTGGATGAAGAAGTGAGAAGCAAAGGATGTTAGAAATAAACCATTTGTTTTCATGTTAGTTATGGTGTTCTTAAAGCACTTTACAGCCAACCAAATGCTTAGTGGAAGCATAACCATTGTTCTAATGAAACGTGCGACAGGAGCATAGCAAGCTCTCCCTAATTCCATGCAGTGTAACCCACTTTCCTCATTTTAGTCACAATTGATAGATATTGGTCAAGACAGCAGGAATAACTGCTTTTATTCGGTGGACAACTGAGAATGGCAACAGGATCACAGTCGAATGATTTAGCCACTAAACAGCCTCTGTAACAGTGCAGCACTTCCTCACTGCTGGACTGAACAGTCAACCTAAGCTTTAGTGGTAAGTTTTTCGAAGCACATCTTACCCCAGGTGATGAGCCACGGACGCTACTAAAGCTAAAAGGTGTAGACTTGGCTGCAGTAAATTTGGTTGTGCATGTGTTGATCATGGAGTGAGAGAAATCACATACAGAGAGGCTGAAAGCATAGGCTGTCGCCATGACAAATGTACAAAGAGGAAATAATTGGGGAGGATATGGTTGGTGGTTCTTCATGAAAGTGCCAGTTGGCCAGAGGAATTTTGAGAAATAGTAAAGGGGAAATAAAATTATATAACACAACTTATAACATTGGGTTCTACAGAGAACTGCTGAAGCAACAGTTATGCAGCAGTGGAGTTGCTGCCTTTCAGTGCCAGAGACCCGGGTTTGATCCTGACTACAGATGCTGTCTGTATGAAGTTTGCACATTCTTCCTCTAACCACATGGGTTTTCACCGGGTGCTCCGGTTTCCTCCCACACTCCAAAAACATGCAGGTTTGTAGGTTCATTGGCTTCGGTAAATTAGCTCCAGTGTGTAGCGTGTGCTTGTGAAAGGGGGATCACTGGTCGACGCGGACTTGATGGGCCAAGGGGCCTGTTTCTGCGTTGTATCTCTAAACTAAACTAAATTCAACTAAACTGGATATTTACTGGGTTTGTGTAAATGTTTCTGCTTTGTTTGTAGGAGGATGAGTTCTTAAGCCACTTGTCCCAGGAAGAGAAAGAATGCCTCGGGTTTTTGATTGAAACGATTGATGCTTTAGAGGTGGATCTGGAGGATGATGACAAAGAGGGAGATGGCATCATAGGTGATGGGTTTTATGAGTTTTTAGGAATGGTGTGCAGCACTCGACCAACAAAAGAGAAGGCAAGGCCCAGTAAGTTCTCGTCACAGTATATCAGTATGTTTATGGTCATGTTTGTTAATAAGAAGGTTCTGCTACAGCTTTCCATCTCCAAATGCCTCCTAATGTTTTCATTCTGATATTTTCTAAAGAAATAATTGTGATCCATTGATATATAAACTTCAGCCCTTTGCAAGTAAGATCACTTTGCATCGTTCTCATTTCCCCTCATTAAATGCCCTGCTTCTAGGACTTAAATACAGTTAGTATCCTGAGAGGATTTGAAAGACTCACCATTCTCTGTGTGAAAAAAGATCTTCTCATCTCGGTCCTAAAAGACTTCCCCCTATCCTTAAACTGTGACCCCTTGTTCTGGAGTTCCCCAACATCGGGAACAATCTTCCTGCAGCTAGCCTGTCCAACCCCTTAAGAATTTTGTAAGTCTCTATAAGATCCCCCCTCAATCTCCTAAATTCCAGCGAGTACAAGCCGAGTCTATCCAGTCATTCTTCATATGGAAGTCCTGCCATCCCAGGAATCAGTCTGGTGAGCCTTCTCTGTACTCCCTCTATGGCAAGAATGTCTTTCCTCAGATTAGGAGACCAAAACTGTACGCAATATTCCAGGTGTGGCCTCACCAAGACCCTGTACAACTGCAGTAGAACCTCCCTGCTCTTGTACTCAAATCCTTTTCCTATCAATGCCAACATACCATTCGCTTTCTTCACAGCCTGCTGCACCTGCATGCCTACTTTCAATGACTGGTGTACCATGACACCCAGGTCTCGTTGCATCTCCCCTTTTCCTAATCGGCCACCATTCAGATAATAGTCTACCCTCCTGTTTTTGCCGCCAAAGTGGATAACCTCACATTTATCCACATTATACTGCATCTGTCATGCATTTGCCCACTCACCCAACCTATCCAAGTCACCTTGCAGCCTCCTAGCATCCTCCTCACAGCTAACACTGCCCCCAGCTTCGTGTCATCCGCAAACTTGGAGATGTTGCATTCAATTCCCTCATCCAGATCATTAATATATATTGTAAATAGCTGGGGTCCCGGCACTGAGTCTAGTGGTACCCCACTAGTCACTGCCTGCCATTCTGAAAATGATCCGTTTACTCCTACTCTTTGCTTCCTGTCTGCCAGCCAGTTCTCTATCCACATCAATACTGAACCACCAAAACCGTGTGCTTTAAGTTTGTATGCTAATCTCTTATGTGGGACCTTGTCGAAAGCCTTCTGAAAGTCCAGATATAACACATCCACAGGTTCTCCCTTATCCACTCTACTAGTTGCATCCCCAAAAAATTCTATAAGGTTCGTCAGACATGATTTACCTTTCATAAATCCATGCTGACTTTGTCCAATGATTTCACCGCTTTCCAAATGTGCTGCTATCCCATCTTTAATAACTGACTCTAGCATTTTCCCCACTACCGATGTTAGACTAAATGGTCTGTAATTCCCCGTTTTCTCTCTCCCTCCCATTTTAAAAAGTGGTGTTACATTTTATCCTCCAATCCTCAGGAACTACTCCAGAATCTAAAGAGTTTTGAAAAATTATTTCCACTATTTCTGGGGCTACTTCCTTAAGTACTCTGGGATGCAGCCTATCTGGCCCTGGGGATTTATCGGCCTTTAATCCATTCAATTTACCTAACACCACTTCCAGGCTAACCTGGATTTCACTCAGTTCCTCCATCTCATTTGACCCCCGGTCCCCTGCTATTTCCGGCAGATTATTTATGTCTTCCTTTGTGAAGACAGAACCAAAGTAGTTATTCAATTGGTCTGCCATGTCCTTGATCCCCATGATCAATTCACCAGTTTCTGACTGCAAAGGACCTACATTTGTTTTAACTAACCTTTTTCTCTTCACATATCTATAAAAACTTTTGCAGTCCGTTTTTATGTTCTGTGCCAGTTTTATTTCATAATCTATTTTCCCTTTCCTAATTAAGCACTTTGTCCACCTCTGCTGGACTCTGAATTTCTCCCAGTCCTCTGGTAGGCTGCTTTTTCTGGTTAATTTGTATGCTTCATCTTTAGTTTTGATACTATCCCTGATTTCCCTTGTTATCCACGGATGCACTTCCTTCACTGATTTATTCTTTTGCCAAACAGGGATGATCAATTGTTGTAGTTCATCCATGCAGTCGTTAAACGCCTTCCATTGCATATCCACCGTCAACCCTTTAATAATCACTTGCCAGTCTATCTTGTCCAATTCACGTCTCATACCCTCAAAGTTACCTTTCTTTAAGTTCAGAACCCTTGTTTCTCAATTAACAATATCACTCTCCATCCTAATGAAGAACTCAACCATATTATGGTCACTCTTGCCCAAGGGGCCACGCACAACAAGACTGCGAACTAACCCTTCCTCATTACTCAGTACCCAGTCTAGAATAGCCTGCTCTCTCATTGGTTCCTCTACATGTTGGTTTAGAAAACTATCCCGCATACATTCCAAGAAATCCTCTTCCTCAGCACCCCTGCCAATTTGATTCACCCAATCTATATGTAGATTGAAGTCACCCATTATAACTGTTTTACCCTTGTTGCACGCATTTCTAATTTCATGTTTGATGCCATCCCCAACTCCAGTACTACTGTTAGGTGGCCTGTACACAACTCCCACTTAGTGTTTTCTGTAGGGTTTTCTGCCCCTTATTGTTTCACAGCTCTACCCATATCAATTCCACATCCTCCAAGCTAATGTCCTTTCTATTGCGTTAATCTCCTCTCTAACCAGCAACACTACTCCACCTCCTTTTCCTTTCTGTCTCTCCCTCCTGAATATTGAATATCCCTGGTTGTTCAGCTCCCAGCCTTGGTCACCCTGGAGCCATGTCTCTGTGATCCCAACTATATCATATTCATTAATAACTATCTGCACATTCAACTCATCCACCTTATTACGAATGCTCCTTGCATTGAGACACAAAGCCTTCAGGCTTGTTTTTACAACACTCTTACCCCTTATACAATTATGTTGAAAAGTGGCCCTATTTGATTTTTGCCCTGGATTTTTCTGCCTGCCACTTTTACTTTTCACCTTGCTACCTATTGCTTCTACCCTCATTTTACATCCCTCTGTCTCTCTGCTCATGCTCCCATCCCCCTGCCACATTAGTTTAAATCCTCCCTGACAGCACTAGCAAACACTCCCCCAAGGACATTGGTTCCCTTCAGATGTGTAGATGTCCCATCTACACTAGTCCCACTGCCTGCATTTGGCCCATATCCCTCTCAACCTATCCTATCCAAGTACCTGTCTAAATGTTTCTTCAAAGGAGGCTCAAATACCTCCTCCAGCAGCTCGCTCAATACACCCACCACCCTATGTATGCACCCACCGTCCTATTAAATCTTTTCCCCCTCTCCTCAAACCTATGTCCTCTGGTTCTGAATTCTCCTACTCTGGGCAAGATTTACCTCATCTATTGCTCTCATGATGTTGTACACCTCTATAAGATCACCCCACATCCTTCTGCACACAAATGAATAGGGTCCCAGCCTGCTCAACCTCTCCCTATATTTCAGACCCTCATGCCCTGGTAACATCCTCATAAACCTTCTCTGCACCCATTCCAGCTTGCCAACAACTTTCCTATGACATGGTGCCCAGAACTGAACACAATACTTTCATACTCACATTTATGCAAGGGCGAGATCCATACCTTTGTGATCACTAAGGGAATGATAAATATTTAAATGGGAAAATACACAAAGCAATGGATATGCCATGAATTTAGTTATTTAGTAAAGCATGCTCAAGTGACACACTCCTTCCATTCCTCATATTTGGTTTGTCTCTGTTGCTGATGATAATTGCTTGGACATTTCCACCCTTTTAAATCTGCCCCAACCCCCCAGTTCTCTGCCTTGTACCATCACTAATAATCAGTCCTAAAAAAGCTTATGCAATTTCCATCTCACAGGAAACAGGATTTTCATTTCTCTGGCACCTGTACAAACATGTGAGAATTAAGTTGTATCGATGAGGTGTGCCACGTTTCAGTCCACTTTTAATTAGATGAAAAGTAATAATTGAATGGGAGAAAATGATGTGGGGTAAGATATTTGAGCTCAACTTTAGCACCTAATATCAAAAACATGTGTTTATGTATTCACAACCCTGACATTATAATCTCCAAATTCCTTCATTAACTGCATATGCACATAATTGTACATGCTGGGCTGTTTCGTTACTGTTCTGAATATTTCTATTTTGCAATCCTTTCAGATGAGTCGAGGCCCTGTGATATTGTTGGGGTGATTGGAAATGTAGACCCAGTTGCCAGCAGTCCAGCTGCTGAAATGGTCAACGTCAGAGGCTTGGCTTCCATTCCTGGGCTTGGCCCAACTCCAAAACAAACGGCGACAACCAAAGGAGAGAAGAAGCAGGTGAAGAAACTGAAATACCAAGGATCTGAAGACGCAATGGGGTTAGAGTCCGGTGCCCCAGGTCAATCCAGGGAGTCCGAGCCTGATGAACAGGGCTCACCCAGGTCCCTCACTTTGCTGCCGGCCCATGCAAAAAAGTTTGACACCATCTTGAGGTCGGGGGTGAGTGTGCAGGAGCTCCGTGCTCAGGTTCTAGCTCGCCTGAGCGGGTCTGCCCAGAAGCAGCCGGGCAGTCAGCTGGAGGGTCTGGCGGCACATTCCGACTCGCTCCGGTTACTTGGAACCCCTGAACAGAGGGCAGCAAGACAGGACGCCCTGCAGAGACTGGGACTGTGGAAGCTGACTGCAGACGCGTCCCGCGGCAACGATGCCATCTCCACCCAAGCGCTTGCAACGGAAAAGGCTCAGAAGTCGACCTCTCCACACTCAGTTGCAGAGAAGGATCGTGAAGCAGCTTTGAAAAAGCTGGGCCTCTTAAACCTATAATGTTGAATACTCTCTTGTTGAAGACCGTAAGATAGTTGGTTAGTCACTGTCATTCAGAGTACGTTTTCAATCAAGTCCGCCTACCCTTAATAAAGCCAATAAAATGTGTCAAGTGTGCAGCCTCTCAGTGTGGTCACAGAGGCTTGTTAATGAAGTCGCTCTCTATAAATGCACTTGTTTCCCTAGTTCTGCAATTACACATTAATAATTCACTGAGTTTTCCTAAAATACCCTATGACAATTAACAGGAAAATATGGTCAGCAAAGCACAGTTTAGCAAGGGCACGCGATTGAACCGAATGGAAATAAGAATTTGAACCCCAACTTTAAAATAGAAAGGGGAAACTAATCATTCACACCGTGCAGGGAACACATTACATGCACTATTATGGGTGTGAGCCCACATTCCAGCATTGTATTGTGTTGGTTGTAAAAGCTGTGACACAGGGCAGCATTGTTTGCCTACCCTCTGGCAAATTGAAATTACATGGAGCTCATATGTCAAATGATCACATATTTGTTACATTTCCATTCATCAAGGTGTCTTTAGAATCTTGCATCTATTACTACTTTACATATCATTCTGGGTTTTTTAATGTCATTCATTCCCTTATTTCATGCATTTTATACACACCACATGTATTATTTGGAGCATATACAGTCGTTGCATAGAGGTTAGTGGCTCTTTGAATGAATAAACATTTGTTTCAAATTCTTGTTCAATGTGATGTGTTTGTTCGTCCCACAGCCTGGAGAAGTTAGGTAAGTACTTGTATATATATTATTTGCCCGTAATGGAAAAGTAAACCAGACAGGATGTAACAGGTCCTCAGATTAGCTCTCGAAAAGACCGATCTCAGGCTCAAATTTCTTGTTGCTCTTGTATTAATAATTGCTGTAACACCATTCAATGTTTACTACCTCCGTGTGCTAAAGTATCTTCTCATCTATTTAGGTCACATTTCTGGATTAGAGAGCATATGAAGTTCTGATGAAGAATTTGTATGCCAGAATCATTCACTCTCTGCTGCTAACTGGTTCTTTTTTTGGCACTTTGTGTTATTCACTCTGATTTCCAGTTTAGTAGTTTTTCTTGAGAAAATCATTTTTTGCAAGTTCATAAGTCATAGTAGCAGAATTAGGCCATTTGGCCCATCATGTCTATTCTGGTGTTCAATCATGATCTATCTTTTCCTCTCAACCCCATTCTCCTCCTGCATTCTCCCCATAAACCTTGACACCCGTACTAATTCAGAATCTGTCAACCGCTACCTTAAAAATAACCAATAACGGCCGCCACAGCCATCTGCAGCAATGAATTCCACAGATTCACCACCCTCTGACGAAAGAAAATCCTCCTCTTCTCCTTTCAAAAGGTACATCCTTTAATTTTGAAGGAGTTGAGTATGTCGGGTTTTTTTTAAGTAAGTCCTTATATTTTTTTAACACAGCAAACAATAAGGGCATTCATTTTAAGATTAACAGTGATGTTTCAGCCACTGATGAATCTTTCCTGTATTTCTTGATACACCTTTAGGGTGGCACAGTAGCGCAGCGATAGGGCTGATACCCAACAACGGCGGAGACACAAGTTCGATCCAGACCTTGGGTACTATCTGTGTGGAGTTTGCACATTCTCCCTGTGACCGCGTGGGTTTCTTCTGGGTGCTCTGGATTCTGCCCACATTCCAAAGACGTGCAGATTTCCAGGTTAATTGGCCCTTGTGTGTAGTGTGTAGGATACAAATGTGGGATAACATGGAACTAGTGTGCAGGTGATTGATGGCCTGCGTGGACACTGTGGGCCAAAGAGCCTGTTCCTGTGCTGTACTGTCCTATGTAATAATGAAAAGACCAAAGGAGAGGGGGATTATAAGTTTCTTCATGAGTTGTTACAATCATTACCAAACATTAATACATTTAAGTCCCTCTCCATTTGTAAACAAAACTTCTATTTTTCTATTTTTCCAACCAAGCGGGTGATCTCACACTATATTCGACCTGCCCTGTCCTTACCAATTCACCTGTCCATATTCCTTGAACTTTCCTCCCACCTTCCTCACAAGTCATACTGCTGCCCAGGTTGCATCATTAGCCTCCTCCATGGCCAGAGTGAGGACCACCGTAAATTGGAGGAGCAGCACTTCGTATTTCGCTTGGGCAGTTTGCAGCCCAGCGGTATGAACATTGACTTCTCCAATTTTAGGTAGTCCTTACTTTCTCCTCCCCTTCTCAGCTCTCCCTCAGCCAACTGGCTCCACCTCTTCCTTTCTTCTTCCCGCAACCCCCCCCCCCCCCCCCCCCCACATCAGTCTGAAGAAGGGTTTTGGCATGAAACGTTGCCTATTTCCTTCGCTTCGTAGATGCTGCCTCACCCGCTGTGTTTTTCCACCATTCTTGTCTACCTGCATCATTAGCAAACTTGGATATATTATAACTGAGATTAAAATGAACTGAAGATGTTCACTTATGCCAAAGATAGATACAAAGTGCTGGAGTAACTCAGCAAGTCGAACTACATCTCTGGAGAACATAGATAGGTGACATTTCGGGTCAGGACCCTTCTTCAGACTGGTTGCAGTTGGAAGCGTGTGGGAAAAAACTGGAAGCGAAAAAAGGCAGGACAAATCAAGACCGACAACAAATGACTTTAGTTAAGCAGGTTTCCTAATAGGCCGCTTGTTGGGTAGAGACAAAGGTAGGGATATATAGTTGCAGTGGTGAATAGCCATGGTCCAAGCATTGAACTCTGCAGTACACTGTCCCTAATTTCTCTTGTTAGTCAGAGTTCAAGTTCAAGTGAGTTTATTGTAATGTGTCCCTGATAGGACAATGAAATTCTTGCTTTGACCCATTTAAAAAAAAGTTGACCCATTTAAAAAAAAAAAAATCTCAGATAGAACTGAATGTTTTTCTATTTGTGCACTTAATTCATCTATCTTGTTACACGTGTTGTGTGCTTTTGGAAGAAGAGCTTTTAGATTTGTCTCTGTAGCATTATTTCCTGCTGTCACTTCAGTTGAAGGTATACTCACATCCAAGACAGGATTGACACTATCCTGACAGAATCTTTTTATTGCCCATTTTTCTGCTGTGCACAATCAGTGCATTCTTTCTCCTTCACAGTCTAAATTTCCCCTCACCAGAATTCACCCTCCGCTATCTTTGCATCCCTTCCCTTCAGCAGTCCACCGTTCGTCTCATCAGACTCGCCCTCCGCTGTTTCAAGTTTTATCTACAGCCCCAGTAGTTCCATTTGCTAAACTGTGGGGTAGGAAGGAACTGCAGATGCTGGTTTGCACCGCAGATAGACACAAAATGCTGGAGTAACTCAGCGGTACAGGCAACATCTCTGGATAAAAGGAATGGGTGACGTTTTGGGCCGAGATGTCTGAAGAAGGGTCTCGACACAAAACGTCACCCATTCCTTCTGCCTGTCCTGCTGAGTTACTCCAGCATTTTATGCTTATCTTTGCAAAATTGCAGTGCTGGCCTGGCTCGAGTGAAGTTGATTCCTAGAGAAACGCTCTCTCATTCCCCAGTACTGATGATGGTGCCACATGAATTGAAGCACATTTAATCCCAAACAATCTTTGTGCCACACATTCAGTTCTCTCATCGTTTGACCCAGTGCCAATTTGAACATGGCTCGGAAAGTAATGCACAAAGTTATTACCAGCTTCACTGTAAATTTAAAAAGCTTTTCACTGTATCTCGGTAAATGCAACAATAAACTAAACTAAACTAAACCCTTGAAATTCTGATTTTGTTTAATTTGGACTCTGGTAGCTCTACTCCTTCTGTTAAGCTTCCATTTTACAATGCAGTTGGCCACAAAACTCTTTCCCCAGGAAACGAAGGGGAGGGGGTCGGTTGTCAACTAAAATGGAAGATTTCAATGCTCATACCATTGGGTTTTAAGATACCCAAGTGGAATATGAGGTGCTTTCCTTCCATTTTGTGTGTGGCCTCACTCTGGCACTGGAGGGGACCTGGTACAGAGGGGTTGGAATGAGAATGGGATGGGGAGTAACCTGGTGAGCAACGACATCACTTTAAACTTCCCCTATGGTCCAATGGTCATTTTGATCATTCTCCCCGCATTCCCCGCTGTCATCCACACGGGCTGCAAGAACCTAATACCATTGGACAAGTGCAAGGACTGAGATGCTACTAGAACTACATTCAGAAACCCCATTTCTGTCTCTCATATAGTCACCTCTCCCCTTCTTCTTCACTGACCATTTCTGCAGTATTTAATTGAAGGGAGGCAAATAAAGGAAGGCAAGATGATACAAGACCTATCAAGCAAAGAACAGAAAGTGGAAGATATACTAAAATGAGACCATAACAGGCAAATGAGAGAGAGGGAAGGGCTGAAAGCTGAGAGGAGATGTGCAGGTAATGTTCTCCCTCCTCGATCCATCATCATGTTCAAATATCAGACTCTGAGCCAGAGTCCTCGAGCCTCAAACATTTCCTGCAGTCCGAGCAGTCTTGGATCACAATGAAGTTTCTTTAAGTCAATGTACTTCACATGAAGGTAGCTGCCCATGATCGTAGGACCCATTGGGGGAGAGAAAATGTAGAAACTCTGAGGTTCCAATTGTTCAAAATAGACAAGGAAAGATGAAGCTGATCCAAAAAAAATGCCAACATGAAGCAGCCTCCACACTCCCCCCCCCCCCCCATCAACCTAACACATACGGGAATAAAGAAGCATAAATGCATTGTTCCTGTTGATGTAAATTAAGTCTGTCATACCACTTGATGAAATGATTCATCCATTCATTGCAACTCTTGATAACCAGTTCACCTCACATTAAGTTGTGCTAAATGATAACTGAATGCACAAAAAAGATAGATAAAGAGAATGGAGAAATTTGAGTAACAGAATGTGAATTATTGATACTAACAATCCTCAATAATACACCATTAAAAATAATTAAAATTGAAAATCAAACCAATATTTTTGGATGATGAGAAGTAAATGAGACAAAAGAGCTTCCAGCTCTTCTCAGCTTTCAGTCCTTCCCTCTCTCTCTTTTGTCTGTTATTGTCCGCTTTTATTCTTTCCTCTACATCCTGTTCTTTGCTTGATGTATCTTTTTGCCTTCCTTTATTTGATTTCTGTTACACTGATCCTGGCATCCACAGCATCCGTTTCTATTTCATTTTGCATTTCTTCCTTTTTAAAAAAAAATATAAGATGCTGGTGCAGTTGAAAACGCAGAGCGCTCTTTAGCTTGCTGGTGGGAGGGGGCTCTTGTGTGTTCTGCTAATGGTGACAATAACACTAATTGTAATTCCTTTACAGGCACATTTCCTATTTAATCACTGAATCATTCTACCATCACTCAGCTCGGCCTGGTTCTAACCATCTGCCAGGGGAGGGCAAGAGAGGGAGGGAGGTGTAAGTATTGTGGGGGTTGGGGGAAGGAAGGGGTGGGGTTTTTGAACAGACAGTAAAGGCTGCTGCCATTATTGAAACTGGCATTGAGAATAAAAAAGAGGATGGTTAACTCTTCCAATGCTGGATTTAAGAAGTGGATCTCTTTGTTTAAAGAGACGGTGCAGTCAAATTGTAAGAGATGCTGCCTGACCCTTTGAGTTACCCTGGCACTTTGTGTCCATCTTTGGTATAAACCAGCATCTGCAGTTCTTCGTTTCTACAAATCGGAACGAGTTTAGATCACATTGTCGCACGATATATCTGCATGAAAGTCTCTTTTATTAGTTCTCCTCTGCAGTCATTCACTCAGACAATTCAGTGTAAATGAACATGTCACAAACCATCGGGTGAAATCATAAATTTTGTGCAGTCATGATTGGAATCTTTTAAATTATAACATTTATGACTTTGGATGACATTAAATGAACTAAATGACAACAGAGCTTTGTTTAGGAACAGAACACAATCTATCATTGCTGCAGCACTAGGTAGTTAATTTTCTATTCCTCATCTCACACACTGCTCCACGGGGTTCAATAAGTCCCCATGGAGAATATTTCGTCAGTGTATTGAAATTGTAACTTTTTTTTAGTTATGGCTACAATGTTGTTGCATTTATTCAAAAGATCCAGCAGTGAGTTCGATGGGCCAAATGACCAACCGCTCTGGCGCAATATTTTACGATTTTACACACAATAAATCCTCTCTTTCTCATGTGTGAATGATTGATACCACAAACTACTTTTTAATCCCCCCCATAATCCTTTTATCATTAATAGTCCAGCTGCCATATCAAGCACTCTGAATTTATGCCCCAGTTTGCACTTATTTTCCGACTGATATCTTTGTACTGCACTTCATTGGCAATGGAGGCAAATGGATGATATATTTCCAGGCACCCATGGAAATATATCAGCCAGCTGCTGTCTTGTAGTAGCCTTCATATTGTTTAGAGATACAGTGTGGAAACAGGTCCTTCAGCCCACCACGTCTGCGCCGACCACGATTACTCTTTCACACTAGTTCTATCCTACACAAATTGGGGCAATTTACAGAAGCCAATTGACCTACAAACCAACATGTCTTTGGAGTGTGGGAGTAAACTGGGGCAGCCAGAGAAAACCTATGAGGGTCACAGGGAGAATGTACAAACTCCATACAGACAGCACCCATAGTCAGGATTGAACCCGTGTCTTTGGCGCTGTAACACAGCAACGATACAACTGTGCCTCCCTTGGAGAAACTCCAATAAATGCTGAAAGAACTCTACCTTTATCTAGGGCCTTTGGTACCCTCAGGATATCTCACAGCCAACGAACAAACCATGCAACTCAGCATAGGGAGTACTACAATCACAAACTCTGTCCTAATCTCAATCGATGCAAGTTTGCAGCCTTTTTGGCATTT
Source organism: Okamejei kenojei (assembly GCA_035221665.1). Classification (NCBI taxonomy): domain Eukaryota; kingdom Metazoa; phylum Chordata; class Chondrichthyes; order Rajiformes; family Rajidae; genus Okamejei; species Okamejei kenojei. The sequence continues at coordinate 17,187,135 of CM069146.1, forward strand.
TGTGGGGTTGTTTTTCAGTTAGGTTTAGGTTTAGAGATGTGGAATGTGGGAGGAAACCAGAGCTCCCAGAGAAAACCCACACAGTCTCGAGGAAAACCTAAAAACTCCGTACAGCCAGCATCCGAGGTCAGGATCGAATCCGGGTCTCTGGCACTGTACGGCAGCAACTCTACCGCAGCACCACCATGTTGGGTTAGATAACAAAGCCGGGTTAGATAACAAAGTTGGTTTTGATGCAGAAGCCTCTTTCAATTCAGGTCAGTAAAATGTTGAAGAGACTAATTAATTGGCCAACCTTGAGCTACCAATGAAATAAATGCAGGGGACAAGCAACAGTCTTGGAAGGATGTCAGGACTGTCCAATGAAGCATCCCCACTCGTCCAGACTACACAAAAGTAACTTTGCAGCTCCTTTGAAGGGCTGTCTTCTCTGCTTGTGAAAATGATAAAGACATATGGACCATTGCTCCAACTATTTCCAGCCTAAAATGACAGTGAGGATAATACATTCTAAATTGAACCTTCTGAAAGAGGTAAGTGCTTCTGATGTCCAGTGAGTAGACACTTTTAAAATGGCAGCAGATTCATCACTGTCCTTGGGTTTAGGCTTTCGTTTACTGTTGTCACGTGTACCGAGGCACTGTGAAAAGTATTCTTCTGCGTGCTGCATGGTGGCACAGTAGTTGAGCTGCTGACTTTACAGCGCCAGAGTCCCGGGTTCGATCATGACTACAGGTGCTGTCTGTACGGAGTTTGTATGTTCCCCCTGTGACCACGTGGGTTTTCTCTGGGTGATCTGGTTTCCGCCCACGTTCCAAAGACAAACAGGTTTGTTGGTTAATTGACCGGTAAAAATTGTAAAATTTTCCTAGTATGTAGGATAGTGCTAGTGTACAGGGTCAACATGGGCCAAATAGCTTATTTCCATGCTGTTTCTCTACACTAAACTAAACTAGACTATCCAATCAGATCAAATAATGCGATACTAATTACAATTACATCAAACTCAAGTACAATAGTTACTTGTCTAGTCCCTTTTGAAATGGCAGTAGATTCATCGTGAACCTTTGGTTTGGATTTAGGTTTATTAATTTCACGTGTACTGAGGCACAGTGAAAAGCTTTGTTCTGCATGTTTTCCAATCAGATCAGATAATACTGTACAATCATGTGACACTCAAACAGACTAGGTAGAGTAAAGGGGAAGATACAGAGCGCAGAATACAGTTCTACGTGTTATAGCTCAACAGTTCCATAGATAAAGTCCAATGTCCGGGATTGCGGTATCTGAGCTCCTCCTTTATCAGCCTCAAAAAAAAAAATGCAAAATTAGCTCCACATATTGCTTGCCTCTATTTTCAGTAATGACTGGGCTTTTCTGGCCTCCTAAAGCTGAAAGGTCTCCTCTTTATTATTACCTGGGGTGGTTATGTCAGAGAAGATCAACTGCAGACAGGGGAGGCCCCATGTGGTGGATAGAGGATTCACAGGGTATTAGCCAGTAGAGAGGTAACTCCCTGGCTGCCTTCATGTACATTGTTAATCATGATGTTTGTTTATTGTATCTTTTTAAATGCTGCAATAAAACACAGCGAGTTCCCAGTCTGTGTGTGTTGGCAGAGGGAGGATGTTGGGTCGGCAGGGGGTGGTGGGGATAAGATGTGGATTCAACAATTTTATGGATAGAACATGGTGCTGAAGGAACTCAGTGGGTCAGGCAGGAACTGTGGAAGGAATGGATAGGTGACGCATTTGACCGGAACTCTTCTTCAGACCATTCCTACCACAAGTGCTGAGTTCCTCTGGCACTTTGTGTTTTTTCACAAGTTTCCAGCATCTACAGTTCCTTGCATCTACATTTTATGGATCTTTGCTTATCTAAAAAAATACAATTCAGATCAGTCTGAAGATGATATGGTGCAAAATGTCACCTATCCAGGTTCTCCAGAGAAGCCGCCTGGCCCTTTGAGTTACTCCAGCACTTTGTGTCTTTTTTTTCCAAATCTGTTGTTATTTGTATCACATCTTATCTACTCAAATCAATGAGGACACAATGTTTAGAAAGGATCTGCAGATGCTGGTATACACCGGAAATGGACACAAAGTGCTGGAGGTTTTGGTTCGGGACTCTTCATCCTGACCTGAAAGGTCACCCATCCTTGTTCTCCAGAGATGCTGCCTGACACGCTGTGTTACTCCAGCACTTGCGTCTATCTGAGGACAAAATGTTGCAAGTGGAGATAAACCAATTCACCGTAATTGACGTTTAGAAAATTAATGCTTTCTATATTTCAAAACCGGGATGGGGAACTTAATTAATAAATGCCACACAATAAAAGAGGTGTCTAGAATAAAAAATAGGGTAAAAAAATAGACCTATTGTCTATTGTCTATTGGGTCAATGTGGGTGGAAAAGTGCAGTAACAAGTCAAATCGAATCAGAAGTGTTAACACTGGAGAAAACCTCGAGACAAGAGCAGCGATACTGTTCATCGCAAGAGATCATGCTCCTTTTCTTCATTTTGTGTAGCCCCAGCCAGAATGTTATTTTCCCCCTACCAGAAAAAAATATGAGATTTTCCAAAACTGCACCCTGCTGCTAATCTGAAAATCCAATGCGGATATTGTTTGAACACTTTGAAGTGAAGCAAATACATAAATAATTGATGAACACGATGAATAGAAATTTTCTTATTAAAAACTCACTAAATATTCAGTATAATTAATGGATATGTAGGAGTGGTTTCAAGGCATTAATATAATTACAAACTTATGATTGTTTACATGGATAACGAGGAATGAGCAGTTAAGTGATCCAAATAGCGTCATCTCTCTTCACGTCATTTTCTTGTCTCCCTCCCTCTTTTTCCAAATTCTCTGTATGTTTCTGTTCATGAGCATTTGCCCTTGTGTAGATTATATTTGGCATTTTCTCGGATATTATACTAAGGAGTTATCTGTTATTTTATACATTAAACAAAGCAACTTGAATTGCTCCAAAATGTGTTCCACTTTGCCCTTCAAATCAATTCCCTCTGAAATTCAGTTTACCTGATTCATGCCTTCAAGGTTTTCCTTCCACCATCTGTTCTCTGCAACTCTGATTCTTTTCCATGCATGTTCAAGATTCTCCTGCCCATTAACAATCCTCTATTTATCATCAGAATTCTTTATCCAAATCCATTTCATAATTCACAGGCATAAATGTTTTATCAATTCTTTCCCTCACATTCCACTCAAGTGCATATTTTTGCTTGCTCTCTGTCTCTGAGATACAACCCGCTCTGTTTATATGCAGAGTTCTGTTATTCATTTAAGTGCTTTTCAGGTATCCCATCCTGTATATTTCCTTTGAAAAAGTAGCACCCATCTCAAATCAGTTTCAAATGTTATTATCACAACCAGGAAAAACTTAAATATAAAATATGTTTAGGTAGACAAAAATGCTGGAGAAACTCAGCAGGCAAGGCAGCATCTATGGAGCAAAGGAAATAGGCAACGTTTCGGGTTGAAACCCTTCTTCAGACTGACCCACTGAGTTTCTCCAGCACTTTTGTCTACCATTGATTTTCCAGCATCTGCAGTTCCTTCTTAAACATAAAATATGATTAGTTTAGTTTAGTTTAGTTTAGTTTAGAGATACAGCACGGAAAAAAGCCCTTCAGCCCATCAAGTCCGCACCAACCAGCGATCCCCGCACACTAACACAATCCTACACACACTAGGAACAATTTACATTCTCACCAAACTAATTAACCTACAAACCTGTACATCTTTGGAGTGTGGGAGGAAACCGACGATCCCGGAGAAAACCCACGTGGCCACGAGGAGAAGGTACAGACTACATACACACAGCACCATAGTCAGGATCGAACCCGGGTCTCCGGCACTGCATGGCAGCAACGTTACTGTTGCGCCGCCGTGCCGCCCAACGTATTGTCTGAGTATTGTCTTTCTAGTGTTCATTTCAATATTTTGTACCATATGATGAGATAAACAAGGCAAGAGTACATATAGCTTGTGCACTAAGTGAATAATCTTCACTTTAAGTAGGTATGTTACAATAATTACCTTCAGTGGCGCTGCAGTTCTGCCACTCCCCGTGTGCGCGCCTTTGGCACCTTTCAGAGGGGGGCGGGTTTAAAATGCCGTTTTTCTCCAGACAATTCAAATCGATTAATCTCAGGGGATTTCGTTGCTAAAGAGAAATCGCTCCGACATTTGTTTTATGAAGGTATTTTTAAACTACGCTAGATCATTTATTAGCTAGAGTAATTTAAAAATCATCTTCTAAAGCCATGAACGCCGACAACGGGAAGCATTTTACGTAGGGGATAAAAGAAGGTACACAGTTTATTTTTACATAAAAACGTGCTTCTTAGGAAGCCTTTAATCAAATTTTCATGTTGCGAAAATGGGACAAAAAATATATACGAACCGGCAGTATTTTTCCTGCCGACTGTGGGTTATATTCACGGCAAACTGCAACGTTCCATCAATCGCGTTCCACTAAAACCCACTCGCAAGTTGATTTAAATGGCCATTAATTTATGGGCATTAAACACTAAATTTCTTCCATTTGGCCTATAAATTCATGAAAATGAGATTTAAAAATCATGTTATATTGTGAATTATTGTGTGAATGTTATTTGGACACTTGGGCAATTGAAAAATGTTTATCTTTTCTTAAGAAATGGATAGATGTTTAGATCTAGTAATTGAATTTTGTAATTAGCTACAATTAGATAACTAACTAATTATATGCTTTAATTTCAGGTCATCCAAGTAAGATTGTTTCATATTTGTTTCAGAATGCTTCAATCTATAATAACTGAAAATTTAATTGAGTTCTCTTAATTTTTAAGAAAGTTATGGGCTTTTGACTGTCCTTGATCACAGCTTTTGAGTTAAGTCAATGGAAAGGCAATGGGGAACAAGATGCTAATTTCCGAGTATGAAAATGGCCATAACCTTTTTAATACTGAAGATATGAAAGTGAATTAGGTGTCAAATTAAACTTCTTTTTATGCTTTATCTGATGGGATAAATTGCAGACTTGATTTTTAAAATCTCAAATTTTTGTAACATTGCTACTTTAAGGTGGCATCTGAATACACCTTGTGATATAAATGCATTATGATTTTGAATGAATTGCACCAAGGAGTTAAAACCACAGAAATGGTTGCACCGTGCACATGATACCATTTATAAGAAACACATGATGTACAATTTTCTATACTGTATTTGGAGAGTTTAGTTTTCAGAATGTCTCTGCCCCAATGCCCATTATGACTAATGCCGTTTCACATTTGTAACTATATTTTTAGTTGCTGTGTTTCTGTGCTCCATCAAGATAATAACAAAGAAAAATAGCCTGGAGTTGTCATCTCAATTTTAATTTCTCCCTTCAGTGACATATAATAATCTTTTTTTTTCTCTCTTTGAGACAAAGTTATTTCTTCCATTATAGAATTTTGTTATGGGCATACTTCAATCTTAACAACTTTCATTTAAATATTATGTCATTTTGACAAACCTTTCATTTAAACTTCAATTTAAAACATTTTATGTATAACTTCAATACAATTAAATATGAATGGACCTCATAAAATAATTTTAATATAAATATTTTACTAATGTATTTTTTGCAGAATTTCAATTTCCATTTATACAGACCAGTGAAAATATAGTGAAAATTCTTCTATATTACTTTTTTTTAAGATACTACTTTAAGTGTTTTAAAGTAGGTTGAATCAAAAGTATACATTAACAGTGTCGGAATAATTATCTATAATATGGGTTACATTAAGAAAAAAATATGGTTGGCTTGATTTAGACATGGCCAGATCTAGGATCTGATTTGCTGACTTAGATGAGAGGACACACTTCATTTTGAGAAAAAAATAAAGAAATTCAACCAATGCCATCTATCAAAACAAATGTGTAAAGCTATTGAAACCAAGAATGAATTAATTATGCAAAAGTACATTGAAATAGTTAAAGGTCAATTTTGAATTTGACATCGTGGTAAAAGCTAAATATTATACCATAAAGCTACGAGAGAGTCCTCTTGGCGAAATGCTTGCACTTTGACCCTATGGCCTGTGTATAAGAGACTGCTTAATCTAAAGAACATATTGCATTCTCTCATAGCTTTAGATGGACATCATAAGAAAATGTGAGGTAGACACAAAAAGCTGGAATAATTTTGCTGGACAGGCAGCATCTCTGGAGGAAGGAATGGGTGACATTTCAGGTCAGGTCTTGACCCGAGACGTCACCCATCCCTTCTCTCGAGAGATGCAACCTGTCCCACTGAGTTACTCCAGCCTTTTGTGTCTATCTTTGGTTTAAACCAACATCTGCAGTTCCTTCTTACACATAAGAAAATGTAATACTGAACATGATTCTATTGATGAACTGGAATTAATAATTTGTAAATACAGTATATCATACTTGAATCTGTGTACATAAAAAAGGTAGACCAATTGCCCTGTTACGGGCCAAGAAATCCATGATAATTAGTGGGATTTCTCCCCCCATAAATGAGTAGTTATTTCATTGTTATGTACAGAGTAATAGTCATTTAATTACAATATGTCAAACTGCCTGAGTTCATTATGTGAAGGGTAATTGTAAATGCAAAAAAAAAACATTACAAGCAGTGTTTCATTGCTGTGTATTTGGTAGCAGATGAATTCACTTCAATTTTTGTCATCATAAAACTCTGAGGTTAGAAAGAGGCCATTCATCCCATTTGTTTAATAGTACTGCTGCATCATCCCATGTGTTTATTTTCTCCCTCTGTTCGAGAATTTATCTATTTCCCTACAGAAATTTACCCTTAAATTTGCTACCACCGTCCTTGCAGAAGGTGGATTACATATCATAATGACAGTTTCTCCTCATTTACTCTTTCAGTGTATGTAGTTTAACTATAAGAAGAGATTAATTTTATCTGGGATGGAATGGAATGGGATTCATTGCTGCATGCAACAATTTTCATTGAAGCAGAAAAAAGAAATCTGCTTTGAGTGCAGCTGAGCAAAAGAGCTAATTAACCTCACGGGCTTCCTGATATCACATTAAGGAATCTTGGTGAATATCTTTTAGCCATTGCTTTTAGATTTAACCCTCAAATGCTCAAATGACCTCAATAAATGGAGGTCAATGCAGTGTTGTTAACAAGCTTTTGCTGCTCTACGGCAACTGGGTTGGTAAGGATCAATCATAGTTGGGTCACTATGTAGAAACATCCTTAAAACTGGCTAATTTCACTATTACCACAAACTGTGACAGACATTTTCAGTGAAGCAAGAAGTATGACCAATTATGTAGTAAGTTATGGTTTATCTCCTCCACGCCATCAACTTCTACCATGCTCTCTATATCCATAACAGTTACCTGCAGCAACAATATACTCACATACCAGACAGACAGATCCAGATAGATAGATAGATAGATAGATAGATAGATAGATAGATAGATAGATAGATAGATAGATAGATAGATAGATAGATAGATAGATAGATAGATAGATAGATAGATAGATAGATAGCCAGATTGACCGATATTCATATCTTTAAAAATGTTTGTTTGAGGGAAAGAATGCAGAAGGAAAACTGAACTAAGTACACACAGGAACAAGTCCTTATGCCCACAAGGTAGACAAAATTGCTGGAGAAACTCAGCGGGTGCGGCAGCATCTATGGAGCGAAGGAAAGAGGCAACATTTCGGGCTTATGCCCACAAGGTCTCTGCAAAACATGGCGCCAAGTTAAAATAAATTACCCGACCTGCATGTAATCCATATTTATTGCTATATCCATGTGCCTATCATACCTGCCTCCATCACCCATGTAGGAATGTGTTCCAGGCATCCACCACTCTGTGTAAAATAACCTATCCTGCACATCTGCTTTAAACTTTACCCCTCTCACCTTAAAGCTATGCTCTCTGTCCACCGCTATGGAAAAAAAACATTCTATCTGCCCTATCTATATCTCTGATCATTTTATATACTTCTATCAGGTCTCCCCTCAACCTCCGACATTCCAAAGAAAACAATCCAAGTTTGTCCCACCTCTCCTTATGGCTAATGACCTCTAATCTCAGCAGCATTCTACTTTGGCACCTTCTCCTAAGCCAGCAAATCCTTTCTTTAACAGGCAGCTAGAACTGCACAATTGGAACTTATTTTACATTTACATAGAAACAGATACATTTGCAAATGGTCATTGGATTTTAATTTCAGACTGAGGAAAATATGTTGCAATCTATATTTAATTATCATGTAATGAGGATAATGTAGCTAGAATTTTTATTATTTGTGTTGAAAATATTGCTTTTTGTGGAGAGAATTTCATAGCACAAGACATTTGTGGCGTAAAGATATAAAGGGCATGTCCCACTAATGCGACTTTTCAGCGACTGTCTTCGACCTTCAAGCTTGAGGGCACTCGCCTGAAAAACCTTGAGCTGGATCGACCGTCAGCGATAAAACCTCGAGCCGGATCAACCGTCTGTGCGCGCACACACACACACACACACACACACACACACACACACACACACACACACACACACACACACACACACACACACACACACACACACACACACACACACACACACACACACACACACTCTAAAGGAAGAGTGGGAGAAGGAGTGGAGCCACTTTCAAAAAGCCAGACAACGTTTAATAACGTTTAGCGGGCATTTAACATTACCGCTCGGTTTACTTACCTTTTTTTTCCTCAACGAGCTTTACCTTCAATTACCTTTGATTTCCTTTGATTACCAACGATAGCATTATGACCTACTGCGATCTACCTCGACTAAACCTACAAGTACAAAAAATATCGATTTTTTTCCATGGCGACCTTTTTTTACTCACGGGCATTTTTCAGCATGTTGAAAAAACCGCCACGACCTAGCTGAGGCCTCGAGTATGCAGGAACTACTTTTCAAGCGTGAAGGAGAGTTACAAAGACCTCCTAGGACCTCATGCCGACCATGCTGCGAGTATGAGTCGAGGGCATACTCTTCTAAACTCGCCAATTAGGTCGCCGTAGTGGGACAGGCCCTTCAGAGAGAAAATGTTGGTTTGAGTGGAATATTTGTAGTATAAAATCCTGTATTCTAAAAATATAAAATGCAAGACAGAAAGTAGAAAAAAAAAAGAAATAGACAAGATATGTAATGTTTTTTGGTAAATATGTATGTATTTTGAACAAGAATTGTTTTCTATGGACTCCTGCTGTCGAACCTATCCATTCATCTCCTGGTGACCAATCCGTTACATGGCTGATTCAGAGGGAGGGGAGTTGGGGTGGGGGAGACAAGGGGTAAGATGGGATGGAGTGGTTAATGTTAGAGTATATTAGTCAGAGACACACACAGTATCTGTGGAGAAAAATGTGTTAAACTGATCTAATGTAAAGAAAACAACTCAAGGAGAAATTGTTATTGAAATAAATGTTTAAACAACTGCATCGGATATAATTCCATTTGGTTATTATGCCAATGTTCCAGGTCTAGAGAATAACAAAGACAGCAGACATGATGGTTCATACTCACTGCTCTTCAATAACTGGTTGCAATTTATTTTTATGATCTTGATCTTGGGACTTGCTGGAGGGCAGATGTGAAATCTCTTTTTGGGGCAATTCCTAGGCCCGGCCAATGCATTTCCTTGATCCAAAATTCCTGCCCTGCCTCCACAATTTAGTTTAGAGTTTAGTTTAGATACATCTTGGGAACAGGCCCTGCAGCCCACCAGGTCCATGCTAACCATTGATCACCCGCGCACCAGTTACATGTTATCCCACTTTCGCATCCTACACACTTGGGGGCAATTTTTACAGAAGCCAATTAACCTACAACCTTTGGGATGTGGGAGGAAACTGGAGCACCTGGAGAAAATGCACGCAGTCACAGGAAGAATGTAAAAACTCCACACAGCATCGGTAGTCAGGATTGAACCTGGGTCTCTGGCACTGTGAAGCAGCAACTCTACCGCTGTTCCACTGTACTGCCCTGCTGTGCCATTGTACCCCTATGTTTCTAGAGAGAGAGCAAATTGTGTCCACTAGTGCTCTCAAATGCATCAAAGGGACTGAAGCACCATTCATCTCTGAGACAACATTTTAAGTTATATTTTTCTTCTCCATTTTCCAATCATTTCTGGATTTAAAATAAATTCAATGTTCCCTTAAGTGAGAGCATTCTACTTTATCAATATGTAAATTGTACTCGTCCATGCACAGATGCATTCATTAATTGAGATACTGGGACATGTGCTGCTATGTTGTGAAGGTATTTTGAATTTGCATCTCATCTTTCTTAATGACAAATATGAGATGGGAACTCTTTGATTATCAGAGGGAAGAACTGCTCCAGCCACCATATGAAACAACATCTGAAGAAGGGTCGACCCGAAACGTCACCCATTCCTTCTCTCCAGAGATTGCTGCCTGTCCCGCTGAGTTACTCCAGCATTTTGTGCCTACCATATGAAACAACAATGTATCTGTATCCATGGAGATTTATTCTGGTTCAAACAGATTATGTTTCTAATTTAGCTAGGAATAGTAAACAGATCTATTAACTCCCCTCCTCCTCCAGGGCAGTATCATCACTACCTGTCACAGGAATTGTTAAGTCCATCATGGATATTTGTTGATGGGTGTTTGCTGTCTCAAGCTTTTAACTCTTTTTTTTCCTCCTATTCATCATTTCTCAAGTTGTTCTCTGACATATCTGTAATCACCCTTTTGCCATCTAAGTACATATTTTTCATTGACTTTGCATTCTCTTCTGTCTACTTATTACTCAACAAAATTGACAACTTAATTTACCATTTTGTGCTACTAATGACACATTAATGCACAATATTAGAGATCCTACCACAGTCATGGGCTTTGATTACTTTAACATTGTTTTGAGTAAAAAGCATGTCTAAAATGTTGAATGAAGGTGTAAAATGTCATGTGGATATAATTCAACCACAGTGAGATCAATGTTCCCAAAAAAAGCAGATGTGAGAAACAGGATTCCCTGGGTTGCTTTATAAACCATATGTCAGCAGCAATAACCTCTTTTTTTTAGAATGCACTACATGAAGGAGGAACAATTGCACCCCTTGCACACAATGTTCAGAGCTGGCTTTCTCCATTTATGGTAAATCACTGTGATGTTGCCTTGAAATTCTCCTCATTAATCTTCCTTACTGTCTTTCTTACTTGAGGGATAGATTCCTTGCTGAGAACCTATTTAATCGAATCTAGAGTTCTACAGCATAGAAAAGGGTGCATGTCATCCTTTTTGTCTATCGACATTAATCCGATCTGTTTGTATTGGTTCCATGCTCTTACATGAGCACTTCCCATCCATTGGAACATCACCTGGTGCCCATTGTACGAATCTCGGGTATCAGAAAGTTATTCATTTATTGAGCGAGATTCACAGTCAACCCTGATCTTGCATCATTAAATAGCCTTCACCCGTCCAAATTTCCAGGCATTGAAGAGAAGCAACTCTGCTTCCTTCAGGCATACAGAAGCTATTTGAGGCATCCCATCTCTATTTTCTCTCGGGCTGAAAAGAGCTACAAACACAAGTCGGAGAGCAAAGTAGGACTTGCAACTCTAGAGAAGATACGGCAGATGCTGGAATCATGAGGAACACACAAAGCGCTGGAGTGCTGAGTAACTCAGGCAGCATCTCTGAAGGACATTGGATAGGTGACGTTTCAGCTTCGGACCCAACTTCCATTTCTAGCCAATTATCAAATAGGTTTGATAAGCCACATGTATTGGGAGGGAAGAGGCTGGAGAAGGATATGGAAAGATTGCATCAGTGAATGAATGATGTTACTTTAATGGGACAAACGTACATCAAATATATTTGGTTTTATAATTTGTAATTAATGGGGGCTAAAAACAGCAGTGTCTTTGTTTAATAGGATTTCAGGCTACGCAGGGGAACATGTGTCAAGCTCCCTCCCACAAAGATGAGAGGAGAAATCTGTAGGAGAATTGTTGTGGGATGCTCTCCAACGTTTCTGAATGACCGGGTATACTGGCTTGAATAACACACTATATCATTTCGCAGGAAGAAACAGATTTATTGCACAAAGCTGCACTCAATGCTTTTCATGACCTAGGTTGAGAAATTTAGGATATTTGCCAAAGTGAAGAAATTTCCCAGAAGGAGGAGAGAGAATAATAGACAGAGAAGTGGCTCTGGGTTGATCTTAGCACATTCCCGCTTGTAGATGACTTGAACAGTGTTTCGGGAACAGGTTGTTTACCAATCTATTAATTATGGAATGGCACATAAGTCAAGAAGACACCCACAGGAGAAAAGTACAAATGAAAGGAAAAAAAGAAAAAGAACTCTCAATACAGGCTGGAATATTTTATTCTGTGCATTTTCACAGCAAATCGTTTCACCGTAAATATTTGTTCTTTCTTTCTCCAGAATGACAGCTTGACAGTTAAGTTGTTCTCTTGCAAGCAGGAGTTGAGAGATATTACATTGTGATAAAAAATGATGGTCCAGTATTGAATCCCCGAACACATTGGTAACTCTCTTTGCTCATGAGCAAATGATTTTTTTTTCTCTGTTAACTTTTTATTAGACGTAAGTACATATTAAAAGAATATACTTGTCACATATATTCGTAATATTATTAATATTAACAATTATGTCTTATTTGTATTTCTATACATTTTTTTATTGCGGATATGAAAAAATAGAGAAAAATAAAGTAAAAATAGAAAATCAAAAAAAAAATCAGTTTAGTATTAAACAGGTTATCCATCATTGGAGATATATCCATGATTTGTTATATATGATTCTTCATCCATTCCTTTATTCGGGCTTCCGTCAGGCTCTCGCACCGAGCCATTTTGACCCTTTAAATATTCAATAAATGGAGACCATATCCCTCTGAAAAGATCCAACTTGTCCAGTAGGACAAGCCTTAATCTTTCCAGATGAAGTGTCTCCGACATTCCTGTAATCCACATTTTGGTTGTGGGGGATGTAGGACTTTTCCCAATTATTAAACTGTAATCAATAAAAATTCTTTGATTCGTTGGTATTAGTTGATCTGTTTCTAATATTCCCAATATTATTAATTTTGAGTCAGGGATCAGATTCATATTAACAGCATTCGAAATTATCTTAAATATTTCTGTCCAAAATTTAGTAATTTTTATACAATTTGTAAATGAGTGCGTTAAGTTAGCTTCTAAGTGCTGACATTTATCACATATGGCAGATACATTTGAAAAAATACTATGTAATTTGGATGTTGAATAATGTAATCTATGTAGTATTTTAAATTGTATAAGAGAGTGTCTAGCATTTAATGAACAATGGTGTATATGTTATAAACTTTCATCCCATACTTCTAGTCTGATTAATTGACCTAATTCGTTTTCCCACGATTGTCTATATATTTCTGTCATTGGAACATCGTTTTCCAATAAAATGTTATAAATATATGATATCAATTTTTCTGTGTTTGGGTGTTTATTTAGACATTCATCTAAAATTTCTGTCTTTCTATTTCTGCTTTCTTGTGTGTTTACTTTTAAATAGTCTCTAATTTGTAAATATTTAAAGTAATCTTTTGAATGTAATCCATATATTTGTTGTAATTCGTGAAATGACATGAAGGAATTTTCCCTATAGAGATCGCCCATCTTATTAATTCCATAGTTTTTCCATTGTAAAAAACCTTTGTCCATGATTGAAGGTTTAAATGTAACGTTATTTACAATGGTAAGGGCTAGTGGTATACATTTCAATTTTAATGTTTTCTTTATTTGTTTCTAGATACGTATCCCACTTCCTATTATAGGATTTTCACTATAGATTTTCTTACCTAGTTTAATATTAGCGAATAAAATTGAGCTAATTTCAAAAGGCGAACAATCTTCTTTTTCCATTTTTAACCAGATTGGTTGTTTATCTGTCTCTACTAACCAAAAAATCATATTTTTAATATTAACTGCCCAGTAATAAAACATAAAGTTTGGCAGTGCTAGACCTCCATTTATTTTTGATTTACATAAATGTTTTTTATTTATTCTATGGCTCTTATAATCCCAGATAAAGTTGGTGACTATAGAATCAACCTTCTTAAAGAAATTTTTAGGAAGATATATCGGAATCAATTGGAAGAGATATAGTAATTGCGGGAGAAAAATCATTTTTATTGCATTAATTCTATCTAGCATTGAAATAGGTAATGTTTTCCAATATAAAATATTCTTATTTAATTTATTCAATAAAAGTGGAAAATTGGATTTAAATAAAGAATCAAATCTTTTTGTTACATAAATTCCAAGATATTTGATTTTTTCATTTGCTATCTTAAAAGGAAATTGTTGTAGTATATGTAAGTTATTTACTGTTATTGACATAAGTTCACCTTTATTCCAATTAATACTATATCCTGAAAATAATCCTAATTCAGTTATTAATTTTAGTAAATTTGGAATACTAATTTCCGGCTTTGTAATATAAAGTAATGCATCATCCGCATATAAGGAGATTTTATTTTCAGTATCTCTGGTGTCATACCCATATATTTCAGGATGTAATCTCACACGTTGAGCTAATAGTTCTATTGCAAGTGCAAACAATAGCGGGGATAAAGGACAACCTTGTCTACAGCCTCGGAATAAATTAAATTTAGTTGATAGCATTTGATTTGTTAGTATTCTGGCTGTTGGATTAGTGTATAATAATTTAACCCAAGTAATAAACTTCTCTCCCAACTTAAAGGTTTCCATAACCGAAAACAAGTAAGACCATTCCACCTGGTCAAAGGCTTTCTCCGCATCTAATGATATAATTACTAGGTCTTTATTAATACCTCTTTTCGAATATATAATGAATAATCGTCTCAGGTTATATGAGGAATATCGTTTTGGTATAAATCCTGTTTGATCCGGGTGAACTAATTTATTAATAACTGTGCTTAGTCTTTGTGCTAATATTTTGGTTAGTATCTTTTGATCAGTATTTAAAAGAGCTATAGCTCTATATGATCCTGGATCATCCAGATCTTTGTCTATTTTAGGTATAAGTGTTATAATAGATTCATTTAACGTTTCTGGTAGTTTCTGGTGGGTATAGATGTATTCATAGAGTATCTTCAAACGTGGTGCAATCAGATCATAAAATGTTTTATAAAATTCCGAACCAATACCATCTGGTCCCGGTGTTTTACCATTTTTTAATGATCTGATAGATTCTTCGATTTCTTTTACTGATATTTCAGCATTTATTGATTCTCTATTTTGTGAATCCAACCCATTTAGATTACATTTTTTTTTTAATGCTTCTATTCCTATCCTGTTTTCTGGCGTTTTAGCTGAATATACATTTTTATAATATTGCAAAAATCTCTCATTAATATCTTTGGGTTGTACTAATGGTTCGCCATTGTATGATTTAATCCTAAGGATTATTTTTTCTCCCTCCATTTTCCGTAATTGACGAGCCAATATTTTTTGAGGTTTATCTCCAAATTCAAATTGTAATTGTTTAGTATATTGATAGAGTTTTACAACTTGATCTGAGTATATTTTATTTAATTTATATTTCAGTGCAGCGATTTTGTTATGTTTTGTTATGGATGGATTAGCAGCATTCTCTGTGTCTAATTGTTTAATCTCCTTTTCCAATTCCTGTTGTTCCCTCCGATTCTCTTTATTATAAAATGCTTGAGAAGAAATCATAATTCCACGGGCATATGCTTTAAGTTTCCCATAATAGGGAAGAAAATATTTTCAGTTTATCATTTATTTCAAAGTAAATCTTGATCTGTTCTATAATATATTCCTGAGTTACTTTGTCTTTTAAAATTTGTGGGTTAAATCTCCATTGTCCCTGTTTTTCCGTTTTACCATTTATTTTAATCATAAATGTTAAAGGTGCGTGATCTGAGATTGTAATATTATGGTATTTTGAATTGTAAGTAAGTGATATGAATTTAGAGTCTACCAAAAAAGAATCTATTCTTGAATAGGTTTTATGTACAGGTGAGTAAAATGAATATTCTCGTCCAGTTGGATTTTCTACTCTCCAAACATCTTTAATATTACTAGTATCCATGTATGCATTTAATAAGTCGCTGGAATGGGAGTTTGCTTTCCTTTGTCTTGTGGATCTATCTAAATAAGAGTCTAGTGTACAGTTTAAATCTCCTACAATTATTAAGTTGTGCTATTTCCGGGATATTATTAAATATTTTCTTAAAGAACAGTGGACTATCAAAGTTTGGTCCATAAACATTAAAAAAAATCATTTTTTGTGCATTTAATTCTCCTATTACAATAATGTTTCTACCATCACTGTCAGTTATAGTTGTTGTATGTTTAAATAAAGTGCCTTTACGAAATAATATTGCTATGCCTCTGGATTTGTGTGTAAAAGAAGAATGACACGTTTTATATATCCATTTAGCTTTCAGCCTATGCTCGGCATCTTTTTTTAAGTGTGTTTCTTGAATAAAAATTACATCAGCTTTAATTGCTTTTAAATGTGCTAGTACTTCACCTCTCTTAATTGGTTCATTAATACCTTTAACATTCCAGCTACAAAACGTTATTCCTTCATTCCCCGTATTCATTTTTAAATCTTGCATCTTTTGTCTATGGAGGTCTATAATAGAGCCAATGGTTCAGTTCGACAGACCCGACCTTACACCCGAACACCGAATAGACGAATTTTAAGACCCATGAATGTCTCTCACGTGTATATCTCCTTTGATCCAATTTGTAACTCCATTCAAACTGAAAATAATAACGATAGGTTATAATAGAAGAAAAAAGAGGATAGATTAAGAAATTAATAATGTGCACAAAGAAGGAAAAAACTACATCTAGTTTAAGTGTAGTTAGTGCTAGCCATACTAGCATGGCTAACCATCTACCGACTTCCGTAGTTGATGTTACCAACTTAACCAGCTCCCTGGTTTCTTGAAATTTTTATTCCATTGCTATATTTTACCGGGGATATTGGATTTTAAAATATTCGGGTTCCAATAATCAGGAATGTGAGGATAGATATATTTAAAACTTATTTAAGAATATAATAAAAAAACGGAAAAAAAAGGAAGAAAGAAAAATAAGAATAAAAATTAATAAAAAAAGAAAAAAGGGTTTCCAAGGAGGGCAAATGAAATCAAACTCTATATTTGACTCTAAACATTCAATTATAGGTAAGTATTAGTCAATAGTGATAATTATTAGCTCTGATTAGTAAAAATACCACGCTATAGTTTTAGTATTTATTAGTTATTTGTATTAGTAGTGCAGTTATACTAATTATTAGTATCCTTTGGAGAGTTTCTGGTCCACATCTTTCTCCAGCTTCCTTAGACACGACTTTAGTTCCATCCAGTCCTGCAAAGTCAGTTTATTCAATGATAAAGTTCAGTTTTAAAAGTATTATTCAAGCTTCCACTCGAGCCTTAATCTTCTGGGCAAAGTCCAGTTCCTCCACAGGGTTGGTGAAAAAGTGTTAATTCTGATTGTAGGTGACTCGTAGGGTAGCTGGATACCTCAGACCATATTTCAAGTTCTTCACTTCCCTCAAGATTCTTTTGGTCTCTAATGAGACCAAATAAGGTTTTTCTTTTCCTGGAGACCTCTGCTGGGTAGTCTCGATAGATACTGATCCAGTTTCCATCAAATGTAAGATTTCTGTTTCTTGTAATTTTTTGCATTATCTCCTCCAGGACATAGTTGTACTGAATTTTTATTATTATTTGTCTTGGGGGAGCACCTTGTCTTGTCTGGCATCTCATCACTCTGTGTGCTCGAGCAAGTAAAAGGCTTTTGATCCAGAGATACAACTTTTTGCAGTAAATTTGCAGTAAATGCTCGGGGATCTTGATCCGCCTCTTTCCCTTCTAGCATACCCGCAATTCTTAGGTCTGTCTTGTCTGGCGACCTTCCAGTTCAGTACATTTCTCAGTTATTCGCCCAGTAGTTCAGTTAGGCGTTGGTTTTCTGTGATAAGTTTTGCCGTATTGTGAGCACTTGTTTCGGCTAGTTCTTCAAGGCCATAGTTCTTATGGCTGATGTCTGTTGATTCAGTGCTTCCTCCACAGGATTCAGCCTTTCTTCAAGATCAGTTGTCACTTTTCTGATTTTAGCATTTGTCTCGTTTGTCATACTTGCAACTTGTTCAGTCAGTATTTCTGCAATTTCTTTCTTCAGTTTATCCGATGTATTCATAGCCGTGATATTAATTTCACGTTTTAAGTTAATCATTTCCTTGATTTTTTTTATTTCTTCACCAAAATTCATCTTCAATTCTTCGTTCGTTTTTGCAAATTCACTCTTTAGTTCCTCCTTTAAGCCAACAATTTCACTTGCAATAAAAGTTTTAAGATCTTCACCTTCCGATTTTTTCATCGTTTTTTTCGACACATCTTCTTGGGATAGCATCCTACCTGAGCCCGAGGCTTCAATTGGGCCTTTTTCTTGCTCACCCGGTTTCTGCCTAGTAACACGACTTTTCGGTTTATCCGTTGGGGGGGGTGCTGTGCTGTGCTGTGTATACATAGTAAGTCGCGCGCCTGATGACGTCACTCACGGCAATTGATACAGAAGCAGCAGGCAGCAGGTAGGTCACTTTCTCCCCGATTTTTCAACGTTTTTTCCAAGGAGCTGGCTGGCGTTGCTCTCCAGCCCTCCATAGCACCACCAGAAGCAAATGATTTTAGACTTCAGAAATACACCTTCGGCCCACTGAGTCCATGTCGACCAGCAATCACCCAATAGACTAGTGCTATCTTATACAGTAGGGCGGAAAATTTATAATTTACAGAAGCCAATTCACCTACCAACCCGCATGTTTTTGGTGTGTGGGGGGAAACCAGAGCAGCTGGAGTACACCCAGGTGGTCACAGGGAGAACGTACAAAATCAGTACTGACAGCAGCCATAGTCAGGATCAAACCCAGGTCTCTGGTGCTGAAAGACAGCAGCTCTTCTGCTGCGTCACTGTACACAAATGATTCTTCAATTCCTATAATATCATAGTTGATGAATGAAGAGGGATGCATGTATTGATGTTTAAAATATAATCTGAATTTTGTTTAAGCAGGAGTTAGACACAAATTGACTCTTACTGTTCACCTCTCTTGAATTCATTATTACTATTACATAAGAGCTTTCTTTTTATTTTTAATAGCACGATTGTTTGTGCTTTTCATCACTAAAAATGATTGCCTTTATTTCTAACAGGGAGAAGAGGCTCTCAATTCAGTGCAACGATTCATGCATCAGAAGCCCTGTCAATTCATGTATCAGAAGCCAGTCAAATTGCCCTTTTATCATCACCCATAATCTAATTAAAGCATTTACTTTACAAGGAAACTGAGCTCTAGGTCAGATGTTAGAAGAACCATGTCACAGATTATGTCTTACCATTGTAGGGTGGCACAGAGATGCAGACGGTAGAGCTGCTGCCTCACAATGCCAGAAACCTGTTTTTTCATCCGGACTTCAGGTGGTGTCTGTGTGGAGTTTGCACGTTCTCCCTATGACCGTGTGGGTTTCCTCTGGATGTTCCGGTTGCCTCCCACATCCCAAAGATGTGCAGGGTTATAGGTTAATTGACCTTTTAAAAATAATGCCTGTAATGTGTCGACAGTGTGATAGCATTTATTAACTTGTATTGTTGGGTAATCAAAGGTGAGTGTGGACTTGGTGGGCCGAATGGCCTGTTTCCTTGCTGTATCTCCATGTTCAGCTGTCTTTAAAATATGGAAGGGAGTAATTTTGTTAATCATTATTGTATATTTAAAGGCAATGAGTGTGTCATAACTAGCAATGCTCTGAGGTAACTGGCAAGCTATCTTGACATTGTTTTTCTAATTTGACAAAGATGTATGAATGGGCTTTAAGGGGGATTTTGGGCACAGATAAGGTTTAATATTCTGTAATGCATTATGTATTTTTAATTTATAAAACGACAGTCTTTTTTCTGAAGATGTAGGATGGAAATAATTCCCAGTGTAAAAAGGCAAAAAAAACAAAAAAGTGCAATCATATGTATGAGTTAGAGTGATAGTGTCATACTCTGGAGATCCTATAATAGATCCACTGGTTTATTTTTTTTAATTGGTATTGCATTGATACCATAATTGTTTGATGTCGAGACTTCTTCCTTGCTGAATTATTTAACATTTTAGGCTGAGCTTTCACTAAGTAGGCATTTGCAATCTGCTGCCTGTTCACAAACAATGCTTGGGAGCTGTGAGTGGGAATGGTGAGACCATTGAGAATTTGCAGTCTGTTCCGATTTGCCACTCCCCTGATCTTCAAGTTGCTCTGTTTTACCATTCCTGCTGTAAAGCTAAATACTAAAATGAGCATTGAGAAGTAGCTGTGAAAATTAATTGAATTGATTAGACGGTTAATATTTACTTAACAAATATGCTTCAACATATGTGGAAATCTTATTAGGTAAAATTAAGAAAAAGGCACACTTTATTTATTGCCTACCTTTTTTATAACTTTTTTACTGCTTTATCTTATATACCCTGCTGTAGCAGGATTCCGTGGATGGGTTGATGTGCATACAGTGACTTCTAAGGAAAGCAAAATATCTCCAAGCTCGAGTATCTTTTATTATTTGTTGTTGTCAGTGTCCAATTAATAAGGTGCCTCATTAACTTTTACAGCCATGTAATGGGAAATTAGGTCTGTCTTTAGATGTAACTATCCAATGTGCTATTTAGATGTAAATATGCAGAAAGCCCTTCAACATCTTCTTCAGAAGATTGAGGAGATTAGGTATGTCAGTGAATTAACTTCTACAGGCGTACCATAGAGAGCATGTTGACTAGTTGCGTCACTGCCTGGGTTGCCATCTCAAACACCCAGGAACAAAGGAGATTATAAAAAGTGGTGAACACTGCCATTACAGGGACTGACCTCACCACCTTCAAAGCGATCTATAAGAGGCGCTGTCTCAGAAAGGCAGCCAGCATCATCAAGAACCCTGGCAACTCTTTCATTTCACTCCTGCCTTCGGGAAGAAGGTATAGGAGACTGAAAACTGTAACGTCCAGGAAGAATTTCTTCCTAACAACCATTAGGCTTTTGAACACTACGAACTCCATCTAAACTTCAATCTATGAACAGCCTGGGTTGCACTAAGGACTTTGGGCTTTGTATCGTTTTTGCGCCATGTTGTTTTTTTTATTTATTGAACTTTTTTTTGTTTATTATATTATTGTTCCATTTCAGTACATACAACAATAAAGCACTTTTGACTCTCTGGTCTTGAAACAGTTATAGTGATATTTTGCCTACATTGGATCATTTCAGTCCTAGTAATAGACAATAAAGGAGAAATGAAGACCTGGTTCTCAACAGTTATAATATGGCAACATTTATCTCTGCATATAGACTTCTGTCACACCAATCTATGCTTTCTCCATTACACAAACCAGGTAATAATGTGTTCTCTTCAGACATGCACTAAATCTGCAATTTCTCTACCTCTCACACTTTAAATTGAGCAACCTATTTTCACTTATGTTCTCAAGTCATCATTTCCCTCAAATTGTTTTTCAACAAATTTGACCATTATCTGGTTAAAAATTGTGCCTCTGACTATCTTCCAAGAGACACACAAAAGATGACCTCAGAATATTTCCTTCCATTCTAAATTTAAATTCACTTAATGTTGATACATTCCTGACATCACACCATTCCCTTTTGACTTGATGACACAGCTAATATCGGAATTTCAAAAGTCATTCTAAATACAATGTCTTGGTAGCGATATGCTTCGTTAAGAAGGCTGCCATCTATGTTCTGTAAGATCCCCCTTCATTGTCTCATTGTTAGAAGGTTTCAGTTCATTGTTTGCACTGTTTCCTTATGCAGTCTAACTGATTCTCGATTCAGGTATATACATTTTTCCTGAAGTAACCAATTCATTCTGAGGGTGTACTTGTCAATACATTGTTCATGTGCTCACTACCTGTGTAAAGTTAGAAACTAAGTGGCATTATCACGATTGTTTGGGGCACCACTTGTTGCCCAAATTGAATGAAATGAATATGGATCACTGAATCAGGGGTAGATAGATACTTGAATAAGCAAGGAGGTGAAAGGTTATCATGGGCAGGTGGAAATATGAAGCTGAGGTGTTCTTAGTAAGTGGTGTGTAAATAAGCAAACCGTACAATCTGGAGTTCAAAGTCATCTTTAATCTGTACACATTGTATAGCGGTACAGCAGGTTGTTAGTTGTTAGTTCATCGTTACTATTTCCAAGACTGACCAGTGTAGGAAGTGGGTGTTAGTATGAATCATACAGTAAGGTGGGGTTAGTGATGCTATTTCTACTATGATTGGTTCACATGCAATAACCAATCTACATGATGGAACAAGTTTGAGGGACTGAGTGCCTTAGTTCTCTTCTAAATTTATATGTTTGTTGAATCTGCAGTATTTTTTTAATGTTTGCAGCTTGGAAAAGATCAGAAGACATAGGAGCAAAGTTAAACCACTCTGTCATCGAGTCCACTCCGCTATTCGATCATAGCTTATCTATTTTCTCTTTCAACCCCATTTCCTGCTTTCTCACCCTAGCCTCTGATGCCCTTATTAATCAAGAAGCTATCAATCTCTGCTTTAAAAATATCCATTGGCTTCCACAGTCATTTGTGGCAATTCATTTCTACAGATTCACCACACTGGCTAAATAAATTCTTCCTTGTGTCCTATCTGAAGGTATGTTCTTTTATTCTGAGATCCAGCATTTTGTGTCTATCTTCAGTGTAAACCAGCATCTGCAGTTCCTTCCTACACATTCCTTTTATTCTGAGGCTGTGCATTCTGGTCTTAGACACCCCCACTACTTGAAACATCCTCTCCACATCTATTCTTTCTTGGTCTTTCATTACCTGGTAAATTTCAATGAGATTTACTCTCATCCTTCTAAATTCCAGTGACTACAGGCCGCTGAGCCATTCAACGCTCCTCGTATGTTAAACTCATCATCCCTGGAATCATTCTCGTAAATCTCCACTGGAGCCCGTCCAGTGCTAGCTCATCCTTCCTAGGATATGGGCCTAGAACAGCTAAAAGTGTTCAGTTATATGGAATAACATAAAACGTAAAGTGTAGTTATTGGCAATCCTGACTAACTATATTGTATTTATACTGTAATTACGTTTTATTTCATTCCATCCACCTCCCAAGGTCTTGTCTTTCAGCAAATGTCTTTCAGCATATATTCCCTTCCCCATTCCCCATGTTGTGCCCTCATCTAATTTACTTCTAGGTTGCTTTAGGTTCCACATTCTTATCATGCACCAAGTAAACAAAAACTTCTTATTTTCCTGTTGGACATATTAGTAAATATCTTGTAGAGATAAAAACAATTATCATTCTGATCAAAGTGTTTTTGACCTGAAAGTTTCACATTGTTCCTTTATCCACAGATGCTGCCTGATCTGCTGAATATTTTCAGCATTTTTTTGTTTTATTTCAGATTTCCATCTTTTCTACTTTCTGCGGCAGCTAAGGAAGCACAACCTGCCACAGGCAAAGATGGTCCAATTCTGTACGGCCATCATAAAGATGGTCCAATTCTACACGGCCTCACCTTCTCCATCATGGGCTGGTTTGGCTCAGCCACCAAGCACGACATCCGGAGGCTGCAGCGAATTGTCCGATCAGCTGAGAACGTTATTGGCTGTAACCTTCCCTCCATTGACGAACTGTACACTGCAAGGGCCAGGAAGCGAGCGGGTAAGATAATCTCTGACCCCTCTCACCCTGGCCACAAACTCTTTGAATCACTTCCCTCTGGAAGGCAACTCCGGACTGTCAAAGCTGCCACAGCCAGACATAAAAACAGCTCTTTTTCCACGAGTAGTAGCTCTACTCAATAACCAAAAATCTGTAGCTTCCTTTTGCTCTGGTATTTTATTTGATTTACATGTTTAATCAATAATGTTTTATTATTAATGTTTAACATTTTATGTGTCATTCTTAACTGTCACTGTATGTCATGTTGTCACTTGGGGGCGGAGCACCAAGGCAAATTCCTTGTATGTGAATACTTGACCAATAAACTTATTCATTCATTCAGATTTTTTCTAATTTTCTTAACGTTGCAGACTCCTATATCTTTTAATTAAATAAAATGCCTCGACTTGTTCAATCTCTCAGTTCTAGTATCAATTTTGTAAACCTTTTATTTTTCTTCCTCTTAATTTTCTTTGGAAGTTGTGTTTACAGTTAAAGCGCGAATTCCTTGTGTGACAATTTTCATACTATTTTTGTTATCCTGTTTTATGGATAAGATTTCAAATTCTATTTGTAAATAAACTCTGTTTTGTTTGTTTTGAGTGACCAGGCTTCAAATGGTGCAGAGTTACTTCAACAAATAAAAGCTAGAAGTTGAAAAGCTTCAAGGTAGATTGGGACTTTCATACAACCCAGGTGATGTTGGAATGATTATAGAACATGAATTTCAATAATTTTAAAATATCATGATTTTGCACTCTATTTAGAATAAATCTCATTTTTTATTCTCTTTTCTCCTCGTGATTCTTATCCCTGACATAGATGGCTTTACGCTTTGCATAAACCTGGGCAATCATCTCCGACCATGCATTCCTGGATTCTTCAAGCACTACTCTGCAGCTTATTCCTCATCGGTATCTATTTGTCCAATCTAGTACTTTGGAAATGCTCACTTGTTCCTCCCCTTTCTGGTTTCAAATACCTCCTTAAAGAACTGAGTACACTGGGCTTTATCCCCGAACTTACTTCGGGGGTAGAGGTTACTAGCGTGATCACGAAACGTTCAAATTATCACATTTTATTTGGAATAATTTTGAAAAAAAATCTAAATTGTCTGCTATGTAATATGTAAAACTGCAGTAACTAAGCGGAATAAGCAGCGTTTCTGGAGAGAATGAATGGGTGACATTTCGGGTCGAGATGTAATACATGATTTTACAAATGTAAAAAACGCTATTATAATGTGCAAATGCGTTTTTATTTATTCCAATGGGAGCTTCCAACACTAATTTGTATAGACTAAGGAGGCCAGACAAATTGCCAACGCATAGATAGCCAGCCCAGGATAACTAAAAGTACGCTTAGCAATAAGAACAGATAAATCGTTGAAAAGGGCAGCAGCCAGGAAAGGTATTAGCAGAAGAGCCTGCGAGAGGAGGTGTGGCGATTGTAAACTCAGAAGCATGAGAGCAGCAGAAGGTTGAGAAAACTTGGCACAGAGTAGTCAGCAAGAGTGGGAAGACTCACAGGAGGAGAACATGCAGCTAGCAGGCAGAAGGAGCGGCAGATGTAACAGCAGAGTCGGTGGCTATGAGCAGCAGGAGGAGAGGAGAGGAGAGCTCGCGTAAAACTAGCTCAGTAGAATAGCGCGGTTGCATGCAATTCTTCGTACGAAAATCTAGCAGCGAAGACTGATCGTACATCATGCACATTCTTGCACTGTGACTACCTAACGTCTCCTGTTCTTTCTGGCAATATACTTACACTCTTTAACCTCTTATCTGCTGTAAAAATCGTTGGCCGAATACTGGAGTACAGAAAACATTGCTGCTAAGTGCCAACATCCATCACAAAATCCACCAATGTTCCTCTTTCTATTTGTTTTCATATATTGTGTGAAGCTTGCATAAACATTAAATATTTATTGTCACTCCTAGTTCCCCCAGAGGATCCGGGTGACTTCAATTCACTGTGGGGATTACGTTTACAACAGTATGGTTTACTGAACATTGAGACGCCTTATTCGTTTTCACACTTTTATCTCGCCGTTACTTTTTCAGTCCCCATGTTCCACCTTTTATTCCCAAACTGAAAGCGACCGCAGAATGTCTAGGTGAATATACCACTTTCCATAAAATGGAAAATGCTATGTTGTTTGTGACTTTTCTTTGAGCTAAAACGCTGGTCCAGTAATATTTACCATTTCTTTTAACAATCAAAGTTAAGTAGGAAACTGGTAATCAAGGCTCGACGCACCGAGCTTTAAAGAGAGTTGGGCAGGCGAGGATTTTATTCCTTGGCGTGCAGGAGGCTGAATGGTGCTTATAGCGGTGTATAAAATCACAAGGGGGAAGAGATAGGATGAATGTATAGTATATTTTATGCAGGCTAGGGCAATCAAGACAATATAGGACATATGTATAGGGTGAGAGGGGCAAGATAGGAACCTGAGGGACATCATTTTCACACAGAGGGAGCTGGGTGTATGAAACAAGTTGCCATAGGAGGTAGTTGAGGCAGGTTGTATAATAACATTTAAAATACACCTCGGCATGTGCATGAATAGGAAAGATTTAAAGGGATATGGGCCAAACGGGATTGGCTTTGTTGGGCCATCTTAGCCAGCTGCCAGAGACGTTAGTTAAGCGGGTACGATAAACATTTCATAACTTATAGGAGCGGAATTAGGCCGTTCGGCCCATCAAAGTCTACTCTGCCATTCAATCTTTCTTTCCCTCTCCTACCTTTTCCCCATTAGCCCTGATTTAAAAGAAACTTGGCCAGGTACGTGGATAGGAAACGTTGAGGGAGAGAGATGGGTCAAACGCGGGCAGATGGGATAGCTTAGAGAGGGTGTGGACGGTTTGGGCAGAGGGGCTGGCTTCCATGCTCGATAGGAAAGCCTCGAGTGGGACCCAGCCGACACACTCTGCCAGTATCAATGATGGCGGCGCCCGAGTCCCCCCCCCCTCCTCCCCAAATGGTCACAGGAGGCAGGCGGAAGTGGGGAGGCAGCGGCGCGGACGCGGACGCGGACGGGCGGGCTGGTGCCGGCAGCGGGCGCCATGTTGGGGGCGAGTGGAGCGACGATGAGGAGATGCGCGGCGGCGGCGGCGCGGCGAGGGCGGGTGGGCGGGCGCTGAGGGGGGAGCGAGCGAGCGGGAGAGCGCGCAGGTGGATGTTGAGCGGCGGCGGCGGGAGCGGGCGGTTCGGGGCCGACGGCCGGCGGGAGGGCGAGCGACGAGGCTGAGGGACGGTGATGGCGGCGGCGGCGGCGGCGGCGCTGGGGCGCCTGTCTCTCCTCATCCTGCTGCCGCTCAGCCCTTTGTTCGCGCTGCCCGCCGCGGAGAGCGCGCTGCTGAGGCCGGCGCGGAGCGGCGGAGAGGGAGAGGGAGAGGGAGGACAGGCGGCGCTGAGGGGGCCGGGCGCCCCGGCCTGCCGTCCGGCCAAGCCGAGGAGAAGCCCCGGAGCCGGGGCCTGCTCGGCCGCTGCCCCGGCCTCCTGGATCCGCTGCCCCCAGGCTGAGAGGCGAGGCGGACGGTCAGCCGCACAAAGGAGCAGCGGAAAAGATTTGTTCCTTCACTTTGTCGCCGGAGCCTGTGGCAGCCGAGGGGCGAGGAGGAGCCGCCGAGTTGTCAGTGTGTGCAAAGTGTCGCCGTGCTGCCGGGCTGTCCACAGCAGCATTTCACTGCCAGCCGAGGACACCCTCTGCTCGCTGCCCTGGGAGAGGAAGGAGCAACCGGAGTTCGTGGCAAGCGTCCTGGCCCGTCAGCCCCTCTCCATCCAACTCTGCCAGGGCTGGGACAATGGCCCGGGGAGACTGTGTGGCGGCCGGTTTCCAACCCATCACAGCAACAAGAGCAAGTCAAACATCCGGCTTGGAGTGAGCGACGGGGTTACCTGGGACTGCGTAGAGGTGACTTGGAAGAGCCGATGTGTCGTGGGAGCCAGCGAGTGTCTGGAGAACGAGGAGAGAGAATTGGGGGAGAGTTTCAAACAAAGTCTAAATGTGTTTCTACATAGCGCCAGACATGATCCCTGTCAGTGCCACGTCTCGGTTATGGCTAAAATCCTGGACAGATGCTGCACAGAACAGGAAAAGATTCAGCGCATCAACTACGTTTCATCCCATCGCCCGCACCGACGCACGAATCAATGTGTGAACCTGTGTATGAGTCGGTTCGTTCAAAGCTGGAAAAGAAGGTCAAAATCGCATTTAATTGAAAGTAAAATTGGTTGTTCGAAGCCGTTCATTTGTCACTTTCTATGTCCACAAAACCGCAATCTATGTTTTAAATCGTGCCGGTTACGTTTTCCAAATCTGTGCTCGCGGCCCGGAGTGTATTACGAGCGTCAAGATATTTCAGCACCAACAGCGGCATGGACAGCTCCCGATGCAGACGGAGAAACAGATTCTGTTGAAAGTCGCTGCAATCCGGACAACAGAACAAAGAACTACTGGGGTTTGTCCAAAGCAAACGTTTCTTGTCCTCCCAGCTGTGCAGTATTTCTCAGTTTCCAGTTTTATAAACCTACCAAAGCTTTTATGAAAACTCGTCTCTCTGGGATTAGAGCGAGGAGTAATTGCAAAAGTGATCCCCGTATTCTCCTCCAGTTAAACTTCACGAAAACTATGCAACATCATCTATTTAATCGCAGAATTCTCAAACGGGGGAAGAGAGCCGTGTTTTCTTTGCCGTTAACCAGAACTAGTAGATCGGCCAATCGTCGCCCACATTTCCCGCAATATAATTACCAGGTTCAGGTGGCGGAGAACCAGCCTCCGGGGACTCCTGTAATCTCCATTACTGCGGCAGACCCGGATTCTGGAGAGGCTGGCAGGCTTTTTTACTCTATGGCTTCGTTAATGGATAGCAGGTCAATGGATTATTTCACAATCGACGTCCAGAATGGACTGCTTTCTACCAGCAAAGTCCTGGACAGAGAGAGCATGAATCTGCACTATTTTCGAATCACTGCCGTCGATCACGGAATTCCTCGCCTTTCTGCCACTACCATGATCTCTATTACGGTGAGTGACACCAATGACCATGACCCAGTATTTGAACAAGCCGAATACAGGGAAACCATTCGGGAGAATGTGGAGGAAGGTTACCCGATCTTGCAGCTCCGAGCCACAGATATAGACTCTCCTTCCAATGCCAATATCAGATATCGATTTATGAACCAGCAAACGTC
This sequence comes from Okamejei kenojei, assembly GCA_035221665.1. Classification (NCBI taxonomy): domain Eukaryota; kingdom Metazoa; phylum Chordata; class Chondrichthyes; order Rajiformes; family Rajidae; genus Okamejei; species Okamejei kenojei. The sequence goes on from CM069146.1 coordinate 17,216,144, forward strand.
ACATGCCGTTTTCGACATTGATGCCAGATCTGGTTTAATCACTACCCGTGGAACTGTAGATAGGGAGACCATGGAGAAATATGCTTTGATTGTAGAAGCCAATGACCAAGGTAAAGACCCTGGTCCAAAGAGTGCCACAGTAAAAGTTTATATAACTGTCTTGGATGAAAATGACAACGTTCCACAGTTCAGTGAGAAGCGCTACATTGTCCAGGTGAGAGAAGACATCAGACCACATACAGAGATCTTGACTGTCACTGCCTCAGACCTGGACAAGGACAATAATGCATTGGTCCATTATAACATCATTAGTGGGAATAGCAGGGGGCAGTTCTCCATAGATAGTATTACCGGTTCGATCGAGGTGGTGACACATTTAGATTTTGAAGTGGAGCGTGAATATGCCTTGCGTGTTCGTGCTCAAGATGCTGGGCGTCCTCCCCTATCCAACAATACAGGAATGATCAGTATTCAGTTGGTAGATGTTAATGATAATGCCCCAATCTTTGTGAGTACCCCGTTTCAAGTGTCCGTACTTGAAAATGCACCTCTTGGATACTCTGTAATTCACATCCAGGCAGTGGATGCAGATTACAGTGAAAATTCCCGCTTGGAGTACAGACTGATAGACACAGCCTCAGACACACCTTTTGTGATCAACAGTGGAACAGGCTGGATCACAGTGAGTGCACAACTGGACCGTGAGTCTGTTGAACATTATTTCTTTGGGGTGGAAGCTAGGGATCATGGATCTCCATCTCTGTCTGCTTCAGCAAGTGTTACTATTACAGTGATGGACGTCAATGATAACCGTCCAGAATTTACTCAGAAAGAATATTTTATCCGTTTGAATGAAGATGCTGCAGTAGGTACCAGTGTACTAACAGTGACTGCAGTGGATCGAGATGTGAATGGAGTGGTCACATATCAGATCACTGGTGGAAATACAAGAAACCGCTTCAGTATTAGCACCCAAGCCGGCATGGGACTTGTAACGCTCGCTTTGCCCTTGGATTACAAACAAGAGAGGCGTTATGTACTAGCAATCACAGCTTCTGATCGCACACTTCATGACACATGTCATGTACACGTTAACATCACAGATGCCAATACACACAGACCAGTGTTTCAGAGTGCACATTATTCAGTAAATGTCAATGAAGATCGCCCAGTGGGGAGTACTGTAGTGGTAATTAGTGCTACAGATGATGATGTTGGCGAGAATGCAAGGATTACTTACTACTTGGAGGATAACATTCCTCAGTTTCGAATTGATCCCGATTCAGGTGCTATAACATTGCAGACCGAACTTGATTATGAAGATCAGATGACATATACTTTAGCTATCACTGCCAAAGACAATGGAATTCCACAGAAATCTGATACTACCTATGTTGAAGTTATGGTGAAGGATGTCAATGATAATTCGCCAGTGTTTATAAATCCTCAGTATCACGGATCAGTGTCAGAAGATGCCCCACCCTTTACCAGTGTCCTGCAGATATCAGCCACTGATCGTGACGCCCATGCTAACGGCAGGGTACAGTATACCTTCCAGAATGGGGAAGACGGGGATGGGGACTTCACCATTGAACCAACATCTGGGATTATTCGATCTGTCCGAAGACTCGACCGTGAGACTGTTCCTATATATGATCTCACTGCCTATGCGGTGGATAGGGGCATTCCTGCGCGCAGGACACCAGTTCACATTCATGTCAATATTTTGGATGTCAATGATAATGCACCTGTCTTTCCTGCTGATGAATTTGAGGTGTTTGTAAAAGAAAACAGTATTGTAGGTTCAATGGTGGGACAGATCACTGCAACTGACCCAGATGAGGGAACAAATGCACAAATTATGTACCAAATTGTGGAAGGCAACATTCCAGAGATCTTGCAGATGGATATATTTTCTGGAGAACTCACAGCCCTGACTGACTTGGATTATGAAGTAAAATCTGAGTACGTAATTGTTGTGCAAGCAACATCCGCTCCCCTTGTCAGCCGAGCTACCGTCCACATTCTTCTGATTGATCAGAACGACAATAGCCCTGTTCTTAAGAACTTCCAGATAATTTTCAATAATTACATATCCAATAAGTCAAACACCTTTCCTTCCGGGGTCATTGGGAAGATCCCAGCCTATGATCCTGATGTTTCTGATAGACTCTTCTACACATTTGAACGAGGAAATGAGCTGAGCTTGATGATCTTGAACCAAACAAGTGGAGAACTGCGGCTGAGTCGAACGCTGGACAACAATCGGCCACTGGTGGCATCTATGTTAGTGACGGTCACGGGTAAGCTCAGGATATTTATGTGGTGGATGTTTTCTTGTCACTGATAACAGTGTATTGGAAAAGGGGTGTCAAATAGGAAATTGAAATTCCATTATGGGTGTTGGTAAAACTGAATTCATAAAATCCTGTAAATTTAGGTTACTGCTAGAACAAGCTTAAGTTACTGAACTATCATGAAAGCCCAAACATTCACTTGAGTTAAGGATTCTTCCTCTACCTGGTCTAGGCTGATGTGCTTCAAATTTAGAGTTTATCACATTCTCTCTGTACTCTCTGAAATGACTTAAATTGTTTATTGTACTGTTCTAAACTCAGTCCTTATCATTTTGCAACAAATAAGGTTGGATAATAAATTCACTTCTGCCTTTATGCATTTTCAGAAAAACAGTGCAATTTCTAACTTTATTCCATTAGTTTTTTCTGTATCTTAATATGCTTGTAATTTACACTGGAATTGTACCCAGGTACCAAAGTTATAGCTGACTGTAAGAAAATGTTAAGGAACTTCACTACTCTAAACAGCAGTTACTTAAATATATTCTATGGGGCAATGGTGAATGAGGCCAAAGTTATCCAAGGAGTCAGATTGGGCCAAATGGTCCCATTCTCTGCCATAAGGATATCAGGATTCAGAATTGGCAGTGAATGTTTGTTTTGTCAGGGAATTGCAATTCAAAACTAGTTACAAACAGCAAATGTTAAATTAGGGAAGTGTTAAACTTAATATGTAAACTGTGGTCTCTTACAGTGTTTTTGCTGATGACTGTAGTGGTGTGACATATGCATGGGAAACAAACTATTTGCTGTAAAGTCAGTGTACATGAATAGGTTTTCCGCAGCAGCACTTATTTTCCATATTCTGATCGAAGTTGTACTCAATTAGTAAAACAACCTGTGCTCTTTACCTGTGTATTCACAAAGCTGTTATTTTCACTAATATATGATGAAATGCCGACTGCTTTAAAATAAGCAGCCAGATACGGCTGCCGTTGTTGTTTGTGTGCCACCTATATTCAACTTCCACTTGCCAGAATGCTATACAAAATCAGTAAGCTGATTTCTCTCTGCGCGATTTCTCTCTGCGCGATTTCTCTCTGCGCGATTTCTCTCTGCGCGATTTCTCTCTGCGCGATTTCTCTCTGCGCGATTTCTCTCTGCGCGATTTCTCTCTGCGCGATTTCTCTCTGCGCGATTTCTCTCTGATTACTCACTGTGTATTACTCCGTGTGAGTTCTCTCTGTGATTTCTCTCTGTGATTTCTCTCTGCGATTTCTCTCTGCGATTTCTCTCTGCGATTTCTCTCTATGATTTCTCTGTGTGTGATTTATCTCTGTGATTACTCCCTGATTTCTCTCTCTCTGATTTCTCTCTTTGTTTTCTCTCTGATTTATCGCTCTAATTTCTCTCTGATTCCCCTCTGATTTCTATCTCTGTCTCTCTTTGATTTTTACATCTTTCTCTGATTTATCTCTCTCTGATTTTTCAGATCTCGCTCTCTTTCTCTCTGATTCCTCTCTGATTCCTTTGATTCCTCTGATTCTGTTTTTCTCTGATCTCCGATATCTCTCTGATTTCACTTTCTCTCTCTGATTTCACTCTTTCTCCCTCTGATTTCCTCTCTGATTTCTCTCACTCTGATTTCGCTCTGATTTCTCTCTGATCTCTTTCTGCTTTGATCCCCCCTGATTTCTCCCCCCTGATTTCTCTCCCTCTGATTTATCTCGCTCTAATTTCTCTCCCTGATTCCTCTTTGATTTATTCCTCTCTGATCTCTCTCTCTTTGATTTTTTACTCTCTCTGATTTCTCTCTCTGATTTATCTCTCTCCGATTTCTCTCTGATTCCACTGAATCATTTGATTCATCTCTCTGATTCCTAATTCCTTTGATTCCTTTGTTTGAATGATCTGAGTTGAATGATCAGCCATGATCATATTGAATGCGGTGCAGGCTCGAAGGGCCAAATTGCCTACACTTGCACCTATTTTCTATGTTTCTGATTTCTCTTTCTCTTATTTCTCTCTGATTCTCTCTGATTTCTCTCTTTCTCTGATTTCTCTGATTTTGCTCTGATCTCTCTGATCTCTCCCTGATCGCCCTCTCTCTGATCTCTCTCTGCTCTGATTTCCCTCTGTTTTTTCTGTAATCTCTGATCTCTGATTTCTTTGATTTTGTTATTCCCTTGATTTCTCCCTCTGGTTTCTCTTTTTCGCCCTCTCCGATTTCTCTCCCTGATTTATCTCTCTCTCTCTCTCTCTGATTTTTCTCTCTCTGATTTATCCCTCTCTTTCTGATTACTTCAGTGAGTTGTTTTATTTATTTCAAAAGTTTTCAAGTGTTTATTTGTCATGTGGATCGGCACAATGAAAGTCACTTGTGCCTTTGCAGGCACATTACAGGCACCATGATAGCATGGTTTATTTAGATAGCTGATAATTTATTTGACATTTATTTCTTGTTGCGTTAAAGAGAACTTTGAAAAAACAAACTTTGAAATAGATTTTGAATCCTGATATCCTTATGGCACACTAATACAACAACAAGAAGAAGTAAACGTGCAATAATTTACCTGCCATTCTATGCAAACCTCACTCAAGTGCAAAAATCCGAAGTATGTGGAGCCACCATAGTCCTGTGAAGTCACTAGTGGTTCATTTTTATTGTTGTGCAGGGTGGTTCAAGAATCTGATAGTTGATTGGTAGAAACAATTCTTGACCTGGAGGTAATGTTACTCAGGCTTTTGTACCATCTTCCCAATGGTAGTAATGAGAAGAAAGCTTGGCCAGGGTGGTGTTGGTCTTTGATGATATTCGCCATCTTTTTGAGGCAGCATATCCTATCGATTCCTTTGATGGTAGGGAGGTCCATACCTGTGAGGGAATTACAATGTTCACCTCATACTGCAACGTTCGCCATTCTTGAGCATTCGAATTATCGATAAATCCAATAAATATGCTCTCCATTGTGCACCTGTAGAATTTCGATAGAGTATGCGGCCACATCTCCTCAAACTTCTCAGGAATGGAGGGATATAAAGCATGTACAAGTAGAGGAGATTAGTTGAATGGCAGCATGTTTGGTGAAGCGCCTGTTCCTGCTTTAAGGTGAAAAATTGAGGAAAGATATGCAAGTTCTAAGCTTTTGGTACAAGGAGAAAACATTGGTGGTAGAAGTGAGTTTGAGAACTTGGTTTCAAAGTAATAAAGTGCTAGTAAGAATGAGTGTGTCGTATGGTGCATATAGAACTTCAGTCTGTGTCAGTTGCAGTGAGATAATAGTAATAGAAATATGTCATAGAGTGCGAAACAGGCCTTTTTACTTGATAGGTACTTGGATAGGAAAGTAGTAGAGGGAATATTCTTGAAACTGAAGGGTATTGGACCTGAAACATTCATTAATTTGCCAGAGATCTGCTGAATGTTGTCAGCATTTCTGATTTAATTTCAGTTATCCAGTGTCTGCAGTAGTTTTGATTTCCATAATTCTTGAACTTTGAATCACTTAATCCTAAGTGGGGAATGTAGCTATGTCAGTTTGCAATTCGGTTAGTGAACTGCTGAAATTGATACTCAGTTCCAAACTGATCAGCTCTTTAACATGCAGACCTAATTACCTGTGCAGTTGAACTCAGCAAAGTATACATACAGAAGTTAATCATTCTGAACAATTGCTCTTTATACTCTCATAAATTTATTGGTAAATGTTTCCTGTCATGCGACATTTATTAATTTTATAGGCATGAATGATTAAATACTTATAGAAAGGAGACACTTGTATTGTGCGTTGTAAGTGCTCGCTGTGAACTGGAGCATCCAAACAGTTGCTTGAAATGGCAGAGAGAATTTATTGCTCAAATCAAGTAATGCTGCAATATATCAGATACATATTATTCAGCCATAAAAATAGGTGTAAACTATATCAAAGAACAAGACCTGTACTTAATGCCATCGCAAAAATGTTCAAGCCAGCATTGTTTGATTAGGCAACCATCTTGCATGTGACCTTATTGGTACCTGACAACCAAAACCTCAAAGATTTGGAAATAGAAATAAAACAATATTTGGCAACTTGAATATCTGTTTGAAATACTTTAGTTTAGATTCCATGAAATATATTTTCGGAACAAAAATGTTGAGTATAAATGCAATTGACAACATCACTTGCAGTTAATTTTCTTATCTTGGTGCAGATATAATTTATCCTTGGTTTCATAGATACTCAGTTTGGTTGAATCTGAAATTATTAATGAGTCACTTCTATACATACATCAGTGCATTAATAACACATTGATGTCTGTGCAACCTTGCTCCTTTTAGGTCAACTTAATACAAATAGAATGCGTTGTCATATTTTGAATTGCTGCCTTCATTACAATGACTAAACTAATTTGAATTTTATACAGGATTTATTTACATTTGTAAAGACCCAAGAGTCCAGCTGCTTGCTCACTGACCTGATTTGCTCCCAAAATAGAATCCAAGTACTGTCAATGGTTCTGCATTCTGTACGTTTGAGACTGTAGAGTCCTGCTTGGACTTTAGGGATTGGCCTACATTTGTCCCACTATGCAACTGAACGCTGGTTTACGGATGTAGGGCTATTGTTCTGTACTATGCTAACAGTAAATAATATCAGCAATTCCTGTTAATTAAATTATAACTTTTTAATACAATTTTTATTACAATGAAGGGAAAATTTGAATCAAAGCAAATTGCTGTTAGTTTTATTAACTTTCTAAATGACCGCTTTCTAAATGACCGCTTATTCCTTTATTTTCCTGCCCAGCATCCAGTTTGGAATTTCAGCCAGATCTCTTCCTCCCAATTCTGCGCTTATCTTGTATAACCTTGTGGATTATTATATTAAATTGTCATTAAATGTCATTTAAATACATTCCAACCATTGGTTTCCCTACATCCATTCAGCTCAACTCACTCTAGATTTGTGAAATATGATTTCAATACATCTCTGTAACCTTGTTCAATCCCATTTCCTATCCTTCTACACGGTCATGTTAACTTTTTGTACTCCATGATCCTTGTCCCTCTGTGCCACCAATTGAACATTTAACCATGGGCAGAACAAACTGGCTGGAATTCTTTTTCCTCTGAATCACTGTAAAAGTTCACTTCAATCCATTTCTTGGCCCGAGTTGTGGTTGCTCATTTTAATTGCTCTTGGCTCAACATCTGTTTCCTGTTCAGCGTCTGAGGTTTATGAGGTTTATTTGCTCTCAAAGATATTGTATAAAATACATTATTGCTAGAAAATTGACAAATTTGAGACCAAAAATATATTAAAAAGAAATAAAACTATTATCGAGTTCAAATGAGCATTTCAAAAATCTGCAAGGACTCATCTTGCAGTGTTATTTTTCAAGCCCAAATGGATTTGGCTTTGTGGCTATTAAAATAAATGTTCTGTCTATAGATACCCTTGCATTCAAGTTGTTTACTTTAGATTATGTTTATCCATTTTTCTCTACTTTGTATCGCAAATCAAATTATTAAATAATTAATATCCTTGGCAGAAAATTGACAGGTGTTAGCTGTTCACGAAAAAAAGAAAATGTGGGGATTTTAAAATCTCATTGCTCTAGTAAATATTGTTGGTTGCAGGAAAACTTTGTACATTTTCCACTTGATGAGTGCAGGGTGGTGAGCGGTTCCATAAACCAATCACTTAGTCTTTACTTTAAATGTCAATAGAACTCGTCCATTATGAAGGCAGTTAGCAGGTTAGTACAATTTGAGAGACTGGAAAGACCTGGTGATTGAACCCCAATGTCAAAGTGTGAATATTGATGGAGAATAGATCTGCTCCAAGACATTTTGCTGTATGACTCCACCAAGCCTACTTGGCTATCAGAATATTGACTGTATTTTTCCACTGCAAGTTAAGATTATAGGAGATGTATCTTTAGGCAGATATTGTACTTGTTGCTTGCATTGTAACAGTCTCCTTTAAAGGCTGAATGAAATGATTTTCAATTCCACATGAAGAGGACAGAAATTTGCAATTTGCACTACCAAATAACATTTGGGTGCCCAAAGCAGAGATTTAGCTTCTCGATGGTAATAAATAAAATACAGTAACTTGTTGTCTACCTTGGTTAGGTTAGACAATTTGTAAAAGCGCATCCTTGCTGGAAGTCATAATCTGATTGACATGGATCCTCCATGTTTGCACCAACCTTCATATCTTTGCATTATTGTTAGCACTCTTACGCATTCGCATTTCTACTCAAAACCTGTAGGAATAGTCTAGTAAAACAAAGAAATTGTTTCCTGATGCATCAATTCAAAAAAAGTAATTGAAAATGGAAAGGCAATGCAATTCTGACAGTGACAAGTTGTTATGTGTCACAACAATATTTCTAACAACTTCAGGATTGAGAAATTTAAGCATCCATTTGTTAAGAATAGATCTGAAGAAAATATATTTTTCCAGCAGCCACTTTGAAACTCATTTTGAATGTTCTCAGTCAGGTTAAGTCAATTTCTACTATTAGGATACTATTGTTTTGAATGTATTTTGGCTTGCTTGATATTGTGGAACAATATGGAAGGTTGTGGAACAATATGGAAGGTTATATAAAATAAATTCCTTGTTGCTCGTTGAAACATTTTTCTGAGAGATCAATTTTAACGCGGCTGCTTGGACTGTCAGTTTAGGAGCTTCAAAACTTCCTTTTTAAGTAATGATATTTTTAACTTTTTTCTTTTTGAAAGCAACTCCAAAGCAGTGAAATGCCCATCTCACCTTCCAGTCAATGTTAATAGCTTTGCCTGCGATCATTTGGGATTGTATAATGTAAATGCGCTCACAATTAGAAGTGACCAGAAAATTAAGGGATGCATTATTTAAATCAAAGTGCAATGCACGTTTTTATTGAAGGTATCCGTTTAGCTCACACTGCAGTGGAAATGCAAGTATTTACAAGTGTTAGGCAGGAATTTGTTTTAACCTGCATATACCTTTCCTGTTGATTTTCTCGCATTGCCCTTTATTCATGTCTATAACAAACCCTTTCACTAGATTCATAAGGCAGATTTACATTCAGGAGTTTTCTGTAATTTCGTTTTTTACTGGATGATTGAAGGAAAGTTAAAAATAATGTCACACATTCATATGTTGGGGGCATTGCAAGTCGGCTGCCCTGCCAGCAGCGTGTTCGTTATTTAGACTTTTTTTTGGTGTGTCCAAATGTTAGTTTAGGTGGCTCTTTGTATGTCTTGTGTAGGGGGTGGGAGAAAGGAGAAACCGTTTTCGGTCACCTCCTCGACGGAGAGGCGACTTTTTCCATGCCGCCTCCCTCGCGGCCTAACAGCATGGATTGGAGCGGTCTTTCCCGGAGTCGGGCCCGGAGCTTCAGCAGCGGGCGCAGTGTGGACTTTTCCATCGTGGAACGGGCGAACCCTTGCTGGGGGTCGCCAGAGAGGAGTGCTCCGATTGCTGGCCTGGTGACTTTGACATCATGGGGCTGTGGTCTGCGGAGCTTCTAGTCGTAGATGTGGAGAGGGCTTACCATCTGGAGTCTGGGATCCCTTGCTGGGAATCACCGGAGAAGAGCTCCGACTGCCGGCCTGCGGCCTATAACATTGTGAAGCCGCGGTCTCCGGTATGGAAGTGCCGATTCGGGCGCTCCAAGCAACGGAGTATGTTTGCCCATACATCCGGCCACTACGGAGGGTTTATGGCCTCGACCACGGATGAACAAAGGAGGAGGACTGACTGAGCTTTGTTGCCTTCTACTACAGTGAAGAATGTTTGTGTTAAATTCTATTGTGTATTGTGTGTTCTTTATTTAAGAGTATCGCTGCTGGAAAATTCATTTCACAATTCCTTTGTCTTCATGGGTCAAATTTAAGTGTCATAGCCAAGGGTCTGAATACTTATGTAAATGTAATATTTCAGTTATTTCTTTTTAATTAGTTTACAAAATTTTCTAAACAGCTGTTTTCGCTTCTTCATTCTGGGGTATTGTGTGTAGATTGATGATAAAAACAAATAAATTTATTTTAAAATAAGGCTGCAATGTAACAAAACGAAAAAGTGAAGTGGTCTGAATACTTTCTGAATGCGCTGTAAACAGCACACTTGGATTGTTGGATTGTTTGTGGGTGTTGAGGCAGAAGCAATAATATGAAATTAGGCGAGTTAGAAAAATTGCATAATGAGAAAGAATACAAGCCATGAATTATTTTTATTGTATAAATGGGCATATCACAAATATGTTGGAATGAATTACCACTGAACAAGTTGGATGTGTCAATGAACTGGTTCTTTGCTAAATTGCTTTGCCTATAAGATAGACAATTTTGGGTATAAGTAGTAAAGTATAACTATTTGCAGGCAGTAAGGGCTGCATTGAAAAATACATTATCTTGAACTGCTGTTATTTTAAGTAAGCCAGTTCTTTTTCTTAATTTGTGCCAGTGACTGGTAACATATTTCAACAAGTGCAAAGCCTACAATATGCAGCTGATTAAAAGAAATATGAACTTTTGCAATAGCAGTCTGCCTTTTTTAAATGACACCACTGCAGTAATTTAGGTCATTGTAAATTGTGGCTGCTGTGGGCAATCTAAATGTTTGATTACCCAGTGATTTTTGTGGCACATTTTTAAGATTTTCTTATGCTTCGCTCCTTTCTGTCGCGGTTGTAAAATAGCACGGCACTTGAAATACTTAAATTAAAAACAAAAATAAGATGATGATGCAGCCAGAAATCTAACTAAGTAGCATCTGTAGCAGTGTGTCTTCAACATAAGTATAGGTTTGTGCCAGTAAGAGGAACTGCACCCTCTAATTAAATTCACTGAGCCTTAAAATATTTGACACTTGGTGGTGGTTGAACAATTTGTCAAAATGCATGTAGCAGTTCTTTTTAAAGAAAATTGTTATTCTAATCTCCTCCTAATGTTTCCAGGGCCATAATTGTTCGGTTGTTTCCATCAACAGCTAGGGGAGGAAAGAGAATTTGCCATCAAATTCTCAATGTTATTTTTCTTTTACCAAAGCTTAAATTGGATTATAATTTACCGTATTTCCCGGCAATGAAGACGCTATTTATTTACCCAAAAATAAGGCACGAAAAGTTACCTGCATCTTGGAGGCCGAAGGTTAGGTTGTTAGCCAAGAAAGATAGACTCGGCTATCCCTCAGTACAACATCATGAACGATGTTACTGTACTGAGGGATAGCCAAGTCTATCCCTCATTGCTTGCAGCTTTTGGGAAGTGACTGTAAAGTGGGAAGCAGCTGTGAAAGGACAGTGCCGCGGAGGAGGGGGGGGGGGGGGGGGGGGGGGGGGGAAAGAGTACCTTTCACAGCGTGTGAGGAGTCTGGCCCGGGTCAGCACGGGCAGGAGCATTGAGAAGGAGGGGGTTGGGGATCATGCCAGCAACTCACTCACTCACTCACCGCTGCCGCTGAGCTCCGGGCACGGAGCGACCGCATTGTGGCTGGGGAGGGAATTAGCTCGGGTGGCTGCGAGTGGCCGCCGGGACCGGACAGTGGAACCGGCCACCACCTCAGTGCCTTCTGCCGGCTCGCTCACCTCTGGCAATGCTCTCCATCTGAACACCTCTCTCCTGCCGCTCACCGGCCTTCGCTCATGTCAGCTTCTTCCCGCAAATCCTTAAATTCCGACTGCCGCTGGGAGCAGGACATGGCCTCACTTGCTGCGCTGACATTCACTGCCCGTTCCTGTGTCAGCGCGATCAATTGAGATTACTCGCGCTGTCACAGGAGTAAACTCCACTGCCCGCTTTCCTGTTATCCGCTGACCCGCTCCGCTCTATGATCTTTGCTCTTGAAAGACATGGACCGGGCAGTGATTGCCATGCAGACTCACCCAGCGCAGCAAGTGAGGCCATGTCCTGCTCCCAGCAGCAGTTGGAATTTAAGGATTTGCAGGAAGCGGTTGATATGAGCGAGGCCGGCAACAGGCGTGGCAGAAGGCACTGAGGTGGCGGCCGGTTCTGCTGTCCGGTCCCAGAGGCCACTCGGAGCCACCCGAGCAACATTCCTCTCTGGCCACAATGCAGTGGCTCCGCGCCTGGAATGCCGCGGCAGCGGTGAATCAGTGAGTTGCTGGCATGATCCCCAACCCCCTCCTTCTCAACACTCCTGCCTGTGCTGACCCGGGCCAGACTCCCCACACGCTGTGAAAGGAACTCTCCCCCCAATTGGTCCCTTGAAATAGTATTGTCATTCAATAAGATCCCAACTGATTCAACTTGTCCCAGTGTGTTCCCGTTTTCCCCCACCATCTCTTCACCTGCTATCACCCTACACCCCCCACCAATTCAGTCATTCAGAATGGAGGAGATCTGGAAGCCTTGGGCAAATTGAATTGTTACTTTCTTTATTTTCATTTTTTTTAATTTTTTTTTGAGCGTGAGAAATTCTATGTCCCGCCAGCCTTTTTTCAAAATTTAGCAACTCAAAATGGGGGTGCGTCTTCGACGCAGGTGCATCTTCATTGCCGGGAAGTACGGTAGTTGTAGAATTTTCACAGTGACCATTAGAATTTGTTTTGTTTTTTTGTAATTTTGTTATGAATATGTTAACATGACTGGTTTGTTATGCTATGAATCGATGAGTATCAGGGGAGGTGACTGAAGTCGTTAATAAGCTTTTAAAAAATATATATTTACTATGAAATGGCCTTTAACAGTAATCTTCAGGAGTTTAAAACACACAATTCGCTTGTCTAAATGCATGTCTATATCGCAGCATAGTAACTGACTGGACCATTGTGGAGTCTTTTTGATTCTGTGGATGTTGTATGAGAATAATCATTTGATTCTCGAATGTGGTTTTCAAATTATTCTTTGTATGTGGAGGGAATTTTGAAGTAGACGAAAAAATATCTCTCATACGCCACTCAATTTTGATTTGGCACGGGGAAGATATTGGTTGACAAAATCTGAATCCATATTTGAGTGGAAGAGCAACAATCGAGTTATAATTTAATGTTTAAGAAAGAACTGCAGATGCTGGAAAATCGAAGGTAGACAAAAATGCTGGAGAAACTCAGCGGGTGAGGAAGCATCTGTGGAGCGACCCTTATTCAATCTGAGTTTCTCCAGCATTTTTGTCTACCTTCGATTTTCAAGCATCTGCAGTTCTTTCTTAAACATTAAATTATAACTCGATTGTTGCTCTTCCACTCAAAGATGGATTCAGATTTTGTCAACCTTCTTCAGTCTGAAGAAGGGCTTCAGCCTGAAACGTTGCCTATTTCCTTCGCTCCATAGATGCTGCCTCACCCTCTGAGTTATCATTTAAGGTGTTTTTTAATTCATTATTCACCATAATAATAAGCTTTGTGATCTCAACTGTGCTCTAATGGAAATGCATTCTCGAAAGAGGGGGCAAACTGATCTGTAGCCATAGGTAATTGCATTGTCTGGTTTTAATCAAGCTACATCAGGGACCTGAGAGAGAAGCTCCAAATCATTCTCCCTTATGTGTGATAAAACTTGTGCGGGCACTAACGAAGGAATAATAATGTATCTTGGCTTTTTTTTTTAACTCTATTGAAGCCAGTGGATGTCCCTATTTTTAAAAAAAAACATTGACATCAAATGCTTGACTAAGTATCTTTCGTCTTTGCATTGTAAATATTTGAATTACCTTGATTTTCAGAAAAAATCTTTCCAATTATCTAAATATAGGATCCATTATATCTTTGAATCTCCAGATTTAAACACCAGAGTTTTTGATCCCCAAATCATGTATAAGAACTTAATATGTATGATGCTGTGAATATATGCAAACAACCATATATGTTCTTGGAGCTTTGGTTTGGTTTGAGTTCCACTCATTCAAATAAAAATCAATATAGTTTTGACCTGATACCCATTCAGATTGTTTCTTTTTGTATTTATTGGAAGGAATCAATACCTTCCTGCATTCTGATTTAGATGAATTTAATCATGAATACAATGCTATCAAATGTGACATGTTAATTCCATGGAGACGTAAGAAATCTAAATATTTGCATTCAGCATGTTGGGCAACATCTGTTGACTGATTAAAGATTATTGATCTGAAACATTAATCCTGTTTCCCTACCCTCTCTCAAGATGCTGCCTGCCCAAATACATTTTTACCATTTTCTGTTTTTATTTAAAATCTTAATCTCCTTCCATTTTTCATCTTGTGAAATTGTTCATTGTGAAGATTATCTTAAGTAAGCTTTACACTTTTAGTTTGCATCACCTACTGTCATCGCAGTTTGACAGTAATAACATATTTATTATTATCTTGCAGATCATAGCTAGTTTGGTCAATAGTGGTACCTAGGTGTTAATGAAATACACTGTGCCTTGTAATCATTGTATTTGACTATATTGAACACTAATTTGAAGAAGCACTGAAGGAGGTTCTCTTTCTGGTGTTTGATTTGGTGCCATTGGACTTCATGGGGTCCAGAGTTTTGGTTGTGGATTTCCAAATCCTTTCTCTCCCAATTAGAATCCCGTGGCCTAACTACGTGTATAGAAGTTGGGTTGGATAGGAGATTACTCCCAACAAAATATTGGAATTTGGGACAAACCAGATTTGTCTGGTCTCTCTGTGAAAAATGCCACATTTTCACATTGATAGTTGGGTTGAGCGTGGAGGAAAACTCAAGCACTCTGGTTCACATTAACTTCAGAACAACTGTGGTCAGGCCCTTGTTTTACATCTAAGCTGATTGTGCTCCTGATGATCACTGTGCTACTCTGAGGGCTATCTTGAGGTGGAGCAGAATACAAGGATATTCATGCAAAAGTATTAGATCGAAACAATAAAGTTATTATTTTTTTATTATCTGGCTCAGTAAGCAGTAAAATATTTCCAGCAGTTTATTTTGGTGTTCAATGTTCAAAAATGTATGAGCAATCAAATCAAATTGCTAGTTTGTGTACAGATATGACTAATTGATAAGCAAACTAAAGGTAGTTAAGAGAATGTTTGATAGAATCTACTACATGTCCAAATGGTGTATTGCTTTCTCTGTAGATAATTTTATTCACATAATTATCTAATTGAAAAATTACCACTGAAATGCAAAAATCATGTCCTCATCTTAATACTTACAGAACCATTCTGACAACAGTGTGCTTCTGCAACCATGTGTAATTTGCAGAGCTAAAGGCTACACAGCTGCATTTGTTTTAAAATTGATGCTTTTATTAAAAAGTAAATCTTGCTTAAAGGCGTTGTAATCAAATAAGGCATTGTCTCTGTGCAGCCGTTACAGCAGGAACTGTAATAATTCATGATCAATGTTCACCAGTTTGTGAGTGACACAAAGTCAAATAGAAGTTCCTCTACCTTCCTCATTTAGCAAACTGTCTATGATATAAGCAGCTAAATTGTCACTGGAATGTCCAGATATCCATCCCATACCTCTCCAAGTTAAACACTCAGAAGCATCAAACACCATGTAGGCAGAAGGGAGTCCAGTATGTATTGTGCCAGGAAATAACTTGCAGACATATCGAGATTAACTGCTCCAGGGAGAGACAAGCAGACAGAATCTTGGTGTAATTGTAATATGACCAGGAATTCTCTTTAGTGTTCCTGTTTCATTATTGTCACCTCATTGGAAAAACCTGCTTATACAGTGAACAGTTTCCTTTACACTTCTGGTAAAGATAGACCAATAAAGCAAGAGCAATTTCATGAAATGCGAAGTATCATATCTCCGTGGTATTGTTGTCTCCCTCTTATTCTTAGTCAATATAATCTAATGGCGGCCATCACTTCTGGAACTATTTATCACCCCAATTAGTATATAATAGCCATTTCCCTAGGATGTCACCGGGATTGCATCTCCTTTCCTCCAATGCAGCTACACAACATTAACACAAAAGCAATGAACACGGTTCCTTTATTAAAATGCCTCCAAAATGCTGTACCAATCAATACAATGGCAAAAGTAGTGTTCTCTGTTTATTACATCCCGATTTTAAATATTGGAAACTACTCCTCATTTGTTCTAAATGAGTTTATTTTGCGATTGTTGTTCAATATCAAGTCTTGAGTTAATCATGATGTCCTTCAGCCAAAAGTCAAGCTGAAGCTTTCATTTATAGAACTTGAATATCGTCCATCCCAGGACATTGACTCCAATCCTCTCCCTGACTATTCAATCAAATTAAATAGCAATGTTGAAAAGTACCCCAGCTGCTGAAATTCATAGCTAACAAATGGTAATTAACGTCACAGCTGTGTGAAGCCTTGAACAATTACGCCCACTGTTGTAAATAAAGTCACTAATAAAGTTAATATACACAAGGCAGAAAGATTTTATTCTGTTAATGTGCAAATCTGCAAAGTTTGTGATTGCCTGAAGGAATTCCGTTGAGACCCTACAACGAATTTAAGTACAGAATGTTTCATTATATGTCTGAAGACTTGTAAATTATTAAGTCTCTAAGACTGTAACTTTATTTTATGGGCTGTATTGCACACCATATATCACGAGCATCTATTTACTGTGGTTGTTCTGCTGCTAGATTATCATTATAAATTAATCTTTTTGTTGACTCTGAAAAGCTCTCTGATCAAATATTACTGAAGGACAAAGTAAAGTGTTGGCATTCTCTTTATCTTGGAGCTTATCGTTTGGTGTTTGTGTCAGGAATGTGTGATATAGTGCATTTTCAAAGCATTCTTGTTTATTTCATCTATATTGTAATTTTTTTAGTCCCTCTGCAAATTTCCATTGACATAAAGGATTGCAGTTCTTGGCTGCTTTTGTTGCACAATCTGTAGTTCCATAGTTTTCATCGTAAATGATTCAGACAGTTAACATTCTTAAATGGGAATCCAGAAGTGTCTGATAGGCATATTAACAGTAAAAGGATATTTCATGGCAGAGTGGTGCCTATTAAGGACAACATGAAAACTTGTACTCCTAAGGTATTAAATAGGTACAGAGAACATTGAACTGTACAGCACAGGAACAGGCACTTTTTGGCCCACAATTTCAATGGTGAACATGATGTCAGGTTAAATTAATCTCCTGCACATAATTCATATCCCTCCATTAGCTGCCCATCTAACAGCCTCTTAAATGCCACTATCGTATGTGCCTCCATCACCACCTCTGTTCCAGGCACCCACCACTCAATATGTTTTAAAAATCTTGTCCCGCACATCTCCTTTGAATTTTGCTCCTCTGACCTTAAAGCTATGCTGCCTAATCTTTGACATTTCCACGCTGGTAAAAAGGTTCTGGTTGTCTACATATCTATGTCTCTCATAATTTTCTGTTTGTCCATCAGGTCTTTCCTCTGCCTCTGACACTTCAGGTTGTACAAACTCGCTTTATAGCCTGTACCCTCTAATCCAGTCAACGTTCTAGTAAACCTCCTCAGAGCCTCCACATCATTCCTGTAATGTGGAGACCAGGACTGTATACAATACTCCAAATGCGGCTTAACCAAAGTCCTATAAATCTGCAACATGACTTCAACACTTTAATGCTCAGTACACCAACTGATGAAGGCAAGTGCACCACACACTTTCTTTATCATTCAATCTACTTCTATTGCAATTGTCATGGTCTATATTCTTGGACCCCAAGATCTTTCTGTACCTCAATTGTGTAAAGGGTTTTGTTATTGATTATATATTTTTCTTTAACACTTGATCTTCCAAAGTGTAACACCTCACTGTTGCTCAGATTAAATTCCATCTGCCATTTCTCTGCCTACTTCTGTAACAAATCTTATGAACTGCTGTATACTTTGACATCCATGTTTATGTCCAAGTCATTTATATATATCTCACACCACAGAGGTGCCAGCACAATTCCCTGCGGAACTCCACTGGTCACAGACCTCCAGTCAGAATAACACACGTCTACCACCTCCCTCTGTCTTTAATGAGTATGCATTTTCTGAATCCAAATATCTAGATCACCTTGTATCCTATGCATCTTACTCCTCTGGATCAGCCTACAATGATGGACTTTATCAAATACCTTACTAAATTCCGTGTCGATGACATCCACCACCTTGCCCTCATCAATCATTTTTATCACCTCCTCAAAAAAAACTCAATCCAGTTTGTATGACATGACCTGTTTCGCACAAAGCCATACTGACTGACCCTAATTAGCTCATTATCTTCTAAATGAGAGTAAATCCTATCCTGATGAGTCTTCTCCAATAGCATCCTAACCACTGACGTGAGGTTCAGTAGTCTACTATTTACTGGATTACTGTACCTCACGATTTTGCTTTTTATACAAGAAACAACATTGGCTACTCTCCTGTCCTCCAAGACATTGTCCCCCAAGAGAGGCCCACAGGAGCCGTTGGAAGAGGAGGAGGGGGAGGAGCGAGACCCGACCGGTAAGCTATAAAATCTAGCGCGGGGCTTGTTTTTTTCAGAGGCCCACAGGAGCCGTTGGAAGAGGAGGAGGGGGAGGAGCGACACCCGACCGGTAAGCTATAAAATCTAGCGCGGGGCTTGTTTTTTCAGAGGCCCACAGGAGCCGTTGGAAGAGGAGGAGGGGGAGGAGCGACACCTGACCGGTAAGCTATAAAATCTAGCGCGGGGCTTGTTTTTTCAGAGGCCCACAGGAGCCGTTGGAAGAGGAGGAGGGGGAGGAGCGACACCCGACCGGTAAGCTATAAAATCTAGCGCGGGGCTTGTTTTTTCAGAGGCCCACAGGAGCCGTTGGAAGAGGAGGAGGGGGAGGAGCGACACCCGACCGGTAAGCTATACAATCTAGCGCGGGGCTTGTATTTTCAGAGGCCCACAGGAGCCGTTGGAAGAGGAGGAGGGGGAGGAGCGACACACTAGGGAAAGCAGCTGATTGGTGGGAAGTGGACTAGGGAAAGCAGCTGATTTACAGTCAGATCCCAGCAGTTTGTAGTGATTTTATATTGTGTTGCTATTGTATCCTGTGTAAGGGGGGCAGTATGAAGGCCAGGGCAGTGTACTGTTCTGGATGTCAGATGTGGGAGGTCAGGGAATCTGATAGCCCTCCAGGCGTACACATCTGCGCCAGGTGTGTCGAGATGGGGCTCCTAAAGGATCGTGTTAGGAACCTGGAGCAGCAGCTCGACGACCTCCGTCTGGTCAGGGAGAGTGAGGAGGTCATAGAGAGGAGCTACAGGGAGGTAGTCACTCCCAAACCACAGGAGGCAGACAAGTGGGTCACGGTTAGGAAGGGCAAGGGGCAGAGGCAGGGCTAGAGAGTACCCCTGTGACCGTACAACTGGAAAATAGGTACTCGGGTTTGAGTACGATTGGAGGGGACAGCCTAGCTGGGGGCGACAACAGCGGCCGGGCCTCCGGCACAGAGACCGGCCCTGATGCTCAGAAGGGTAGCAAAAAGAGGAGGGCAATTGTAATAGGGGACTCTATAGTTAGGGGGTCGGATAGGCGATTCTGTGGACGCAGTCGGAGACCCGGATGGTAGTTTGCCTCCCTGGTGCCAGGGTCTCGCATGTGTCAGAACGTGTCCAAAAGATTCTGATAAGGGAGGGAGAGGAGCCTGATGTTGTGGTACACATAGGTACCAATGACATAGGCAGAAAAAGTGACGAGGTCCTGAAGGGAGAATTTAGGGAGTTGGGGGGAAAGTTAAAGAGAAGGACCAAAAGGGTAACGATTTCAGGATTACTGCCTGTGCCGCGTGACAGTGAGAGTAGGAATGAAATGAGGTGGAGGCTAAATGCGTGGCTGAGGGACTGGTGCAGTGGGCAGCGATTCAAGTTTCTTGATCACTGGGACCTCTTTTGGGGAAGGCATGATCTGTACGCAGAGGACGGGTTGCACTTGAACCCGAAGGGGACCAATATCCTGGCAGGGAGATTTGCAAAGGCTACTGGGGAGACTTTAAACTAGAAAGGCTGGGGGGAGGGACTCGGGTAGAGGGGGCTAGGGGACAGGGTGTGGGGCAAGAGACAGAGAAGGGAAGCACTCGGACCCAAAATGTAGGCGAGAAAGATGAAAAAGATAATAGACAGAGAATAAAGGATGGTGGGTTTATAAAATGTGCATATTTTAATGCTAGGAGCATTGTAAGTAAGGTGGATGAACCTAGAGCCTGGATTGACACCTGGAAATATGATGTTGTGGCAATCAGTGAAACATGGTTGCAGGAGGGACTGTGATTGGAAACTAAATATTCCAGGATTTCGTTGCTTCCGGGGTGATAGAATTGGAGGGACCAGAGGTGGAGGTGTTGCATTGCTTGTCAGAGAGGATATTACAGCAGTGCTTTGGCAGGATAGATTAGAGGGTTCGTCTAGGGAGGCTATTTGGGTGGAACTGAGAAGTGGGAACGGTGTAGCAACACTTTTAGGGGTGTACTATAGACCGCCAAATGGGGAGCGAGAATTGGAAGAGCAAATATGTAAGGAGATAGCAGATATTAGTAGTAAGCACAAGGTAGTGATTGTGGGAGATTTCAATTTCCCAAAAATAGACTGGGAAACACATTCTGTAAATGGACTGGATGGTTTGGAGTTTGTAAAGTGTGTGCAGGATAGTTTTTTGCAGCAGTACATAGAGGTACCGACCAGAGAAGGGGCAGTGCTGGACCTCCTGTTAGGAAATGAGGCAGGACAGGTGACGGAGGTATGCGTTGGTGAGCACTTCGGGACCAGTGATCACAATACCATTAGTTTCAATATAATTATGGAGCGAGTCAGAACAGGACCTAGAGTGAAGATTTTTGATTGGAGAAAGGCTAACTTTGAGGGAATGCGTGAGGATTTTAAAGGAGTGAATTGGGACACTTTGTTTCATGGGAAGGATGTAGAAGAGAAATGGAGGACATTTAAAGGGGAAATTGTAAGAGTACAGAATCTTTATGTCCCTGTTAGGTTGAAAGGAAATAGTAAAAATTGGAAAGAGCCATGGTTTTCAAGGGAAATTAGACACTTGTTTCGAAAAAAGAGAGATATCTACAATAATTATAGGAGGCATGGAGTAAATGAGGTGCTAGAGGAGTATAAAGAATGTAAAAAGAATCTTAAGAAAGAAATTAGGAAGGCTAAAAGAAGATATGAGGTTGCTTTGGCAAGAAAGGTGAAAGTAAATCCAAAGGGTTTCTACAGCTATATTAATAGCAAAAGGATAACGAGGGATAAAATTGGACCATTAGAGAACCAGAATGGACAGCTATCTGCAGAGCCAAAAGAGATGGGGGAGATATTGAACAATTTCTTTTCTTCGGTATTCACCAAGGAGAAGGATATTGAACTCTGTGAGGTAAGGGAAAAAAGTAGAGTAGCTATGGAAACTATGAGATTCAAAGAGGAGGAAGTACTGACACTTTTGAAAAATATAAAGGTGGATAAGTCTCCAGGTCCTGACAGGATATTCCCTAGGACATTGAGGGAAGTTAATGTAGAAATAGCAGGAGCTATGACAGAAATATTTCAAATGTCATTAGAAACGGGAATAGTGCCGGAGGATTGGCGTACTGCGCATGTTGTTCCATTGTTTAAAAAGGGTTCAAAGAATAAACCTAGCAATTATAGACCTATTAGTTTGACGTCAGTGGTGGGCAAATTAATAGAAAGGATACTTAGAGATAATATATATAAGCATCTGGATAAACAGGGTCTGATCAGGAACAGTCAACATGTATTTGTGCCGGGAAGGTCATGTTTGACAAACCTTCTTGAATTTTTTGAAGCGGTAACTAGGGAAATTGATGAGGGTAAAGCAGTGGATGTTGTCTATATGGATTTCAGTAAGGCCTTTGACAAGGTTCCCCATGGAAGGTTGGTTCAGAAGGTTCAATCTTTGGGTGTTAATGGCGGAGTAGCAAGATGGATTCAACAGTGGCTGAATGGGAGATGTCAGAGAGTAATGGTGGATGGCTGTTTGTCAGGTTGGAAGCCGGTGACCAGTGGGGTGCCTCAGGGATCTGTGTTGGGTCCACTGTTGTTTGTCATGTACATCAATGATCTGGATGATGGGGTGGAAAATTGGGTAAGTAGGTATGCAGATGATACTAAGATAGGTGGTATTGTGGATAATGAAGTAGATTTTCAAAGTCTACAGAGAGATTTGGGCCATTTGGAAAAGTGGGCTGAAAGATGGCAGATGGAGTTTAATGCTGATAAGTGTGAAGTGCTACATCTTGGCAGGACAAATCAAAATAGGACGTACATGGTAAATGGTAGGGAATTGAGGAATGCTGTGGAACAGAGGGATCTAGGAATAACTGTGCATAGTTCCCTGAAGGTGGAATCGCATGTAGATAGGGTGGTAAAGAAAGCCTTTGGTGTGCTGGCCTTTATAAATCAGAGCATTGAATATAGGAGTAGGGAAGTAATGTTAAAATTGTACAAGGCATTGGTAAGACCAATTCTGGAGTATGGTGTACAATTTTGGTCGCCTAGTTATAGGAAGGATGTCAACAAAATAGAGAGAGTACAGAGGAGATTTACTAGAATGTTGCCAGGGTTCCAACAACTATGTTACAGAGAAAGGTTGAACAAGTTAGGTTTTTATTCTTTGGAGTGCAGAAGGTTAAGGGGGGACTTGATTGAGGTCTTTAAAATGATGAAAGGGATAGACAGAGTTGACGTGGATAAGCTTTTCCCATTGAGGGTAGGGAAGATTCAAACAAGAGGGCATGACATGAGAATTAAGGGACAGAAGTTTAGGGGTAACGTGAGGGGGAACTTCTTTACTCAGAGGGTGGTGGCTGTGTGGAATGAGCTTCCAGCAGAGGTGGTGGAGGCAGGATCGATTTTAACATTTAAAAGTAAAGTGGATAGGTATATGGACGTGAAGGGAATGGAGAGGTATGGTCTGAGTGCAGGTAGATGGGACTAGGGGAAAACAAATGGTCGGCACGGACTGGAAGGGCCGAGAGGGCCTGTCTCCGTGCTGTAATTGTTATATGGTTATTGTCTGTGGCTAGTTAAGATATATAGATCTTTGTCAAGGCCCCTGCAGTCTCCTCTTTGGCCCCTCTCAAAAAGCTGGGATAAATATCATTAGGTCCTGGGAATTCATCCAGCTTAATGTTCATCAAGAGCCCCAACAGCACCACCTCTTTGATCTTAAACTTCCCTACTATATTACAATTCCCTGCTTTGATCTCACTGTTCTCCATTCTTCTTGATGAATACAGAAGACTAGAGAATGTCCTTTCCTTGTCCAAAGAAAGGCAGTAATAATAAACACAACAACTACACGTGAGATAGTTTGAGCTCGGAGTGGAGGAGCTTTTAGAAACATTCATTAGTGACGGGGCTTATAATTACCTGGAGGAAAATGGATTAAGGCATTTCAACATGTATTTGTTAAGGACAACTCATGCTTTCCAATTTGATAGAGTCAATGTGATGTACATGGACTTCCAGAAGGCTTTTGTTAAGATGCTGCTTGAACGGCTGATCAGCAAAGTTGAAGCATGTGGCATGAAGGGACGTTGACTGCGCAGGTACTAAATTGGCTCAATAATGGGTAATATACTAGTGTCATGATGTTTGGTACTTTTCCTGATTGGATGAAGGTGAATAGTGGCATTCATTGGGGATTGCGGTTAGGACCTTTGCTTTTTTTATCTACAATGATGACCTAAACTTGGGAACAACTGAATTTACCCATGATGTAAACCCTAGTAGTGGTGTGAACTGCAAAGAGGCCAATGATAAGTTGTGATAGAATAGAAAAACACTGGTAGAATGAATGGGCAGATGCGTAGAATACAAAGTTAATGCGGCGACATGTGAGGTGTGGGACTTTGGCCTATAGAAAAAACGAGTGATGTAGGAGCAGAGAGACATGGGGTGTAGGTTCACAAGTCATTGAAAGTTGTAGAAACGGTTGAGAAGGCAATTAATAAGTAAATGTTAGCATTGAATGTAAATGTAGGATCGTCATGCCGATCCTTTATATAACACTGGTTGGACCTCACCTAGAGTTCTTGTTGAGGATTTCAAAATCCTCTCTCTCCTAGTTAAAATCCTTTGGACCAACCACATGTATGGGACGGGCCAGATTGGAGATTGCTCCCAACAAAATATTGCGATTTAAGACAAATCATATTGTTAACTGCCACTCCAGCCCAAAAACCTGTTTCAGTCAGGATTATCTGGTCACCATTTCTGTGAACAATGCCACCCAATGCTATGTTCACATTAATAATGGGGATGGGTATGGCAGATATTGAGCGTCTTCTTACAGTAAAAAGTGGAGGCACTGGAGAGGGTATTTACAGGGATTGTTGTTGGCATCAAGATCTAAAAATTACAGGGTAAATTGAAGTCACTGTAACATTTTTCACAAATAAGAGATGGCTGAGGAGAGATCGTTGGAGCGCACCAAGTCCTTGCAATCCATTGACTTGTTGCTAACTATAGGACATTCCTCCAGAGCATTTTTCTTTTGTAGCATCAGCTAATCCTGTTTGCAGTGAAATAGAATACTTTTGATGTGCTGTGTTGGCAGGTAATAAAATATCAATATTTGTGTGTGTCCAAGTTGAGAGCAGAAATACCAGTGGGATTAGGAACAAGAATAGATTTGCAGCCTGAGCCTGTGTATGGACCGCTTGTTCATTTCAACTTATTCTGACAAATGAAACCTATGAGTTGAAGCATATAAGCAAGTTGTTATATCCATGGAGTGGGTTGATTGCTGTATGTTATTGCATCATCAGTGTCATTGCCAGAAGTCTTATTGGTATGCACATTTTTTTTCCCCATTACCTCCAGGAAGTCCCTTTTGAACGAAGAGGACTTTGTTTCCCTAAAATGATGAGGGATCTACACAAGTTGAATAGTGGGAGGCTGTCCCTGTCGAAGGAGAGATCAAGGACTAGAGATCATGGGTATAAACTAATTTAGCGTGACATGAGGAAAACACTTACAGAGAGTGTGTGGTTGACATTTGGAATGCAATGTCTGAAGATGTAGTGGAAGCAAGTTCCATATGTCCTCCACAAGGGAGTTGAAAACATGTGCAATAATGCAGAAGGGTCTGGAAAGTAGAACTAGAGAGTTGTTGTGGTAGAGAACCAGTCCAGGTACAATGGCTAACCAACCTCCTCCGCTGCTTTAATCACTCTATGATTCCATGATTGTATTTGATGAAAGTTGTAAAAAATGTTGGAAATCCAGTGTTCGGGGAACAATTCTATCATCTATATTACTAAAAGTCTGATCTTGACCACTTCCTGTTGTTCTGTATATTGATTTTATAAAAAACTCTGCCACTTACGGCTGTGATTTTTGCCCATCTTACTCGGAGTCCCCCTCCGCTGCGCAGGCAAGAGGATTTTTTCCATCAATGCAAAATAAAAGAGTTATTATTGTTTAAAAAATGTTGAGATTCTCTCTCCTAAAGGCCACGTCACTTCCGGAGGGACTTTAAAACCCGGAAGTGTTGAGTGCCTCAGTCAGTCTCTGCAAGATGGAGGAGTGAGAGGGTCACGTCTCTCAGTCTGAGCTGTGAATAACACTGAACACATGTCTACTTAATGGTGAGTGGTTTTACTGACCTGTCAGTGCCCTTAATGTGGTTTGAAAATATAGTTTGGAAATGCTAAAGCTGTGTTGCCTTTGGTTTGGAAATGCTAAAGCTGTGTTGCCTTTGGTTTGGAAATGCTAAAGCTGTGTTGCCTTTGGTTTGGAAATGCTAAAGCTGTGTTGCCTTTGGTTTGGAGATGCTAAAGCTGTGTTGCCTTTGGTTTGGTTTGGTTTGCCTAATTAAAGTTGCCTTGCCTAATTAAAGTTGCCCTGCCTTCTATATAATTAAAAGTCTAATCTTGACCACTTCCTGTTTACACTTTATATTGATTTTAGAAAAAACGCTACCACGTACGGCTGTGATTTTTCACCACCTTACTCAGAGTTCCCCTCCGCTCATCAGGTGCCGAGGATTTTTCCCATCGATGAAAAATAAAAGAGTTATTAGTGTTTAAAAAAATATTGAGATTCTCTCTCCTGTCAATCACACCATGAAGGCCACATCCCTTCTGGTGGGAGGGGGGGAAGGACGATAAAACCCAGAAGTGTGGGCATGGCTCAGTCTCTGCAAGATGGAGGGGGGAGAGGTCATGACTCGCTGTCTTTAGTGGCCTTGCACCCTGTTTGAAATGGTATGAAACTGCACTTGAATTTGATGGCCTTGCACCCTGCTTGAAATGGAATTTCAAGGAATAGCCGTGAGTCAACTTGGCAGCCCACCAGCCGTGAGTGAGTGAGTGAGCTGCCAGCACAACAGGCTTGAGTGACTGAGCCGCCAGCCCAAGAATCCATTCAGCCCACAATGTCCATACTAGCTCTCTGGAAACCAGTCCCTTCAGCCCACAACACCCATACTAGCGCTCCAGAAAGCCCCCCCCCCCACTGGCCACCAATATTGGAATTGGTGGAGAGGTGGAATATAGCGTAGGGGAACCAGCCCTCCCGTGTGATGCTGGGACCCAACGGGTCCCACTTAGTCTAGTTTTTACTAAAATGTTAGTTGACTGCGTATTAATCAGATCTCCCCTTGAACACGTATTTATCAAAACCTCTGTACTGCTGGATCGGATGGCACTCCAATTGTCCATCATTAAATCCCTCGTGTGCATTGAATGATGATGATACTTTATTGTCACGTACCTAGGTACAGTAAAATTGTTTCTGCATACAATGTGCACAATAGTCGCCACAATAGTGAGGACGAAGTTACAAAAAGTTCCCTTCATAGTGGGTGTTCTTCTGTTTGCCCATCTGAATGGTTTCATGCCCTCGATGTACATATGACAGACAATTGTTAGAGCTGGAAGAATCAGGAATTCAGCAAAACATTTAGAAGCTCAGTGATGTAGCTACGTGTGAATGATCGCTGCTTTCTAAGTAATGCCTATCAGATGGATTTTTATTTTCATCTATTATGAACTGTTGTAAAATTACCGTTACTGTGTCCTATATTTCACTATTTTGTATAAACACATTGGAGTAATTGACAAGGATGTATGGCCAAAAGAAAGATGAGACTTTATTTTAACAATAGTGCATCTGTCTTATTCTGTTGAATGGAGTACCTTAGTGAAGTGACAATTATTCTTTAATAATTGTGTTATTTTGTTGGTATAAATCTGGGAGCAGACTTTTGACCTGACTGAGCATCTAAGGAGACTTCTTCTTGCGTATGGCGTGCACAGCCTAAAGTTGTAGGACAAATTGTTCTATTTGATCTTATTTGATTGTGCACGCCAAGTTGATTGTCAAAACAGGGTGGACCACGTGAAGGTTACAATTATCCACCCAATCTAAGGAGTGAGATGACCATGACCAGAATAACAATGAAACTAAGAAGAATACCTTTTCCATTTTTTGAATTAAGATATCTTACCACACAGATGTCTTGAGTGGTTTTAAAGAAGAAAGACAAAGTTCATTGAAGTGTTCAAGCCACATGAACAATGGTTTATCATGCTAATGCCATGCCAATCTGATCTGAAGAAGTGATATTCTGTAGAATTAATCACATGAGCACTTTTAAGATAGACTGGTGTTATTATGTCTTTTGGCCTGGTATGCATTCATACAGCACTTTCTTAGAATAGGCCCTTTAGCCCACAATATATGTGTGGAACATGATGCCAAGTTAAACTAATCTCATTTGTCTGCACATGATCCACATCCCTTCTTTCCCTACATATTCATGTGCCTATCCAAAAGCTTCTTAAACACTGCTATTGTATCATATTCGTGGATTTTATTTGAACTTGAAAAAGGTTTGAGGCAGAAATCAAAGATGCACTTTAAACCCCTACCTATATTAAACGCACACCCGCTTTACATCCATTTAATGCTTATTACCATGTAAGTGGTTGGCTGTCGTATGATCTGAGTTTTTGTGTCCTACTCTGAAGAAGCAATTTATTCTTTACAATATGATTTCTTGAACAGTGTATGCTTCTACTTTGCTTCTGGGGGGTGGGAAACATTGCCAGATTGGTGGGTTTTCTATCATTTTGCTCCAAGCAATTATGCAGAAATGTCTTTGTGCAGCCTACAAAAGGGAAGTGACAACCTGAAACCAAACTTATAATTTTTGCAACAAAGTAGTAATTGCAAGAGTTCCTCATGCATGGTGTGATTACCTTTTCGTTTTCTCATAAAAGAAAGCAGGCCAACAAGCATAATTGTTCGTTTTTGTAAAGTGTAGAGGTGCGACACATCATTTTAAGGTACTCTGGTCTTCATTGTTAGTGCATCCAATGTACAAATGTATTGTAAATTCAATGGCTGAATATAGTAGTTGAAGAATCTAAAGTGCCAATGGAGATGGATAGTTCCATCATATTTGTAGCAACACAGTTAACAGGTATTGTTGATTCACAGCTGTTCACTTTCTAGTTCTGGTCTATTGAAGGCAATGCATTAGCACGGTGTCATTATAACAACAAGTTAGATCAACAAGTTTATGGCCACATCTTTAATAGAATTGCTGCAGACATTCTGCTGTGCGCAAAACTCATTGGACTGATCCATAATTTACCCCAGAACTGCTCTGTGGCTACATTTGTTACAAAAAAAATCATCTTATTTTTCTTAACCTGCTACTTGTTAACAGAAATGTGTAGTACCAAAGCCACCTTTTCATCTCCATGCATCCCTATTCAAGTGAGTTGGATGCAGAGGACTGTTCTTGCACCCTTTCATTCGAGTTGGGTGGTGACCCCTCAGATGAAGTAGTGCTGAAGTCTGACTCTCCTGGATAATCCTAACAGACTTTGATTGCAGACAAAGCTTTCAAATCAAATATCGTTAAAAACTAAAAAATTGAACTAAAACATTAAAACATTAAAAACTCAAGACCCTAAATAATTAAAATTATAAAGGTAAGAAATAAATTACTTATTTAAAAAAAGTGACTTGGTTACGTTTTTCCTGCTAATCTATGGGCCTAGAACAATCACATCCATTTGAAATTAAAGGATTCTGATGTTATGGCGGATCTGAATAAATTATACCTTTGGAATTAGAGTGGACATAGGTTATGTCCCATTGTGGAATCAGTAAGACATTGGTATGGCTTGGACATCTGTCATTGGCAATGCACAGGTGCGTGTGGCACAGTGGTGCAGCGCCTGAAGCACAGGTTTGCTCCTGACCTTGGGTACCGTTGGGTGCGGTGTTTGCACTTTCTCCCTGTGACCGTGTGGGTTTCCTCTTTGTGCCCCGCTTTCCTCCCGCAACCCAAAGATGTGCAGGTCTGTAGGTTAATTAGCCTCTGTAAACTAGGGATTTATGCCTGAATGCCTAGGGAGTCGATGAAAGAATAGGGTAATATAGAACTAATGATCGGTGGTCGGCTGGGAGTCAGTGGGCTGAAAGGCATGTTTCCATGCTATATCTCTAACTAAGTAAAAATGAAAATTAAAGTTTTCAATTTGGTACCCCTGATTCAAGCCGGCAAGATTAATCTCAATATTTCACTGACCTGATTTAGCAGTCAGCAATGACACGGTGGAGCTAGTCATTGAACTAAAAAAAAATCCACATAGAACTAGCGACTGGCATCAACTTCCCATTTCCAAAAAAACAGTTACTGTCTGAAGATAGACACAAAAAGCTGGAGTAACTCAGCGGGACAGGCAGCATCTCTGAAGAGAGGAAATGGGTAACCCTTATGTTTCTAGAGAGAGAGAGAGACAGAGAGAGAGAGAGAGCACATTGTATCCACTAGTGTTCTCAAATGCATCAAAGGGACTGAAGCCATTCATCTCTGAGACAGCATTTTAAGTTATATATTTCTTCTCCATTTTCCCATCATTTCTGGATTTAAAATAAATTCAATGTTCCCTTAAGTAAGAGCATTCTACTTTATTAAAATGTAAACTGTACTCGTCTATGCACAGATGAATTCTTTAATTGAGATACTGGGGCATGTGCTGCTATGCTGTGAAGGTATTTTGAATTAGCATCTTATCTTTCTTAATGACAAATATGAGATGGGAACTCTTTGATTATCTGAGGGAAGGATTGCTCCAGCCACCATATGAAACAACACCTGAAGAAGGGTCTCGACCCGAAACGTCACCCATTCCTTCTCTCCAGAGATGCTGCCTGACCCGCTGTGTTACTCCAGCATTTTGTGTCTATCTTTGGTTTAAACCAGCAACTGCACTTTCTTCCTACAGAGTTAATGTCTGATGTTGGTTCAGAGGATCCCTGCAGTCCAGCAATTGTGATGTCATCAGGCTTGGAGCACAGCCTGAAAAATAGTTTTTTTCTGCATTGAAGAATTCTCACAGCAAACAAAGACATTAATGTATAATTTACAGCTTGTATTTCAAATGTTTGATGGAGTATGAAATAAAGATAAGAAAATACAAAAGATGGCTGAGATAACCATTTTTGGGTTAATTTGTTATATTTGGTAGAATTACATTTATAAAGTAGTTTAAAATAGTATGAAATAGTATTTTCCTGATAATTTGCTAATAGAGTCATAGAGTGATACAGCATGGAAACAGGCCCTTTGGCCCAATTCACCCACCAGCCAACATGTCCCAGCTACACTAGTCCCACCTGCCTGCGTTTGTCCAGTATCCCTCTAAACATGTCCTAGCCATGTACCTGTCTAACTTTTTCTTAAATGTTGGGATAGTCCCTGCCTCAACTGCCTCCTCTGGCAGCTTGTTCCATACCCCCACCACTCTTTATGTGGAAAAGGTACCCCTCAGATTCCTATTAAATCTTTCCCCTTTCACCTTAAACCTATGTCCTCTTGTCCTCGATTTACCTACTCTGGGCAAGAGACTCTGTGCATCTACCCGAACTATTCCTCTCGTTACTTTATACACCTCTAAAAGATAATGAAATAATTATGTGTGAGTTTATCATTGCAAAATCAGTTATTTTTCATGCAGCAAGGCAGAATATTTTCATGTGTTCTTCACAATAGGAACAGCTGTATAAACCAGAATTTTTCGTGAAATTATGCTGGAAACCTTCAACTGGTCAGACAGCACTTGTGAAAAGAATTAATCAATGTTTCAGATCTGGGGACCTTTCATTGGAACAGGAGTTGAAAGGTCTCTGGGCCTGACATGTTATTTTTTTCTCTTCTGTCCCCACTGATTCTCTGACCTACTGTGCTTCCAGCATATTTGTTTTTTATTTCAAGTTTCCAACATGCACAGTTTTTTGATTTTATGATTTTATTTTTCATCAGTTCGCTGTTTTTATTTTTGACTGTAGTGGCGATGGATAAAATATAGTGCAGCTTATGAAAGAACACTTAATCACTGCCATCAGCTTCATGGATTTCCCATAAATTATACAAGTGTGGAAATCCTGAAATTGCCTCCTGTTTCATTGTAGTATGCAAATGCTGATGGTTTCACCATCATTATTAATTCAAATTCCAATTCAGGGTTTTATAATAAGTTGTCTCTCTGTAGCTGTGAATGAATAAGGATACTTTTGTGCTCAACTGTTACTATTCTGCCTGGTGTGCAGAGATGCAGCCTTGAATCAAAAATCGATATCTGGTTATTGTTCAAGGCATATGTTAAGTTTCATTTTTTTGTTTTTCTTTGTGGAAGCATATCAAGATAAAAACATGCAAGCATCCATCTTAAACAAAGTAAAATGCCAAAACATTTTAGGGTCGATTTTCTTGTCCAGCATTTATTTTCTATCATAGCAGATTATTTTTTTCCCTTATCTTGCTATGATATCTACTGAGACTGGATGTTACTCCGGATTCGGTTAATTTAAGTGCCATACATGAGTATCAGCTGGGTCTCCCTTTTTGGATCCTTTGCATGTTCCATTTGAGGTACCTCCTGTAGCTTGTTGTGGCCAATTAGCATTTTGCTTTGCCATCAAATGCTGTGTTTCCACTCTCAAAATGCAGCTCTGCTATTCTCTTATCTAAATTAAGACCACTGAGGCTTAAAATAAGTTGTTGGTTATCTCTTTACAAATCCTTAGAGTAAAGAAACAAATTGAATAATTCCTTAATATCAGGATTAAATTCTTTCAAGGTGCATGGTTGGCTAATGCTATTTTTGTAAACTAAAATATTCCTCAATTACTTCCTCCAGAATACATACGCATGAGTACGTACTATCTCAAGCTTTATGTAGACATTTGGACAGGTACATGGTTACATTAATTGAATGGAAGATACAGCATGGAAACAGGCCCTTCCGCTCATGGAGTCCTTACTGACATTTGATTATCCTAGTTCTATGTTATCCCACATTCGTATCCACTCCCTACCCACTAGGGGCAATTTGACAGAAGCTAACTAATTATGAAAGGAAATCCGCACAGTCATGAAGAACGTGCAAACTTCATGCAGCCATCACCAGAAGTCAGGATCAAACCCACTTCCCTGGCGCTGTGAGGCAGCAGCTTTATCAATTGTGCCACTGTGCCGATAGGAAAAGGTTAGAGGAATAAAGGCCGAACACAGTACTAACTTAGTTTATTTTGATGTGAAAGTTATGAAATTGTATTATTTTTGCAGAAAGGAGACAGCTCTTACCTTCCATTACTTTGTTTCAATCAAGAGAGTCAAGAAGAAGTCAAGTGTGTTTAATTGTCACTAGACTAAGTGGGACCCGTTGGATCCCATGTTCACAATGGAGGGCTGGTCCCCCAATGCCATAATCCACCTCTCCACCAATTCCAATATTGGTGGCCAGTGGGGGGACATTCTGGAGCGCTAGTATGTGAGTTGTGGGCCGAAGGGACTGGTTTCCAGAGGGCTAGTCTGGACATTGTGGGCCGAATGGATTATTGGCCTCACCGTTCAGTCACTCATGGCTGGTGGGCTGGCAGCTTAGTCACTCAGACCTGGTAGGCTGGCAGCTCAGTCACTCAGGCCTGGTGGGCAGGCAGCTCAGTCACTCAGGTCTGGTGGGTTGGAAGATCAGTCACTCAGGGCTGGTGGGCTGCTAGTTCACTCACGGCTATTCCTTGAAATTCTATTTTTGGAGAGTGCAGGCCACCAAATTCAATTTCATAGCATTTCAAGCAGACTGCAGGCCACCAAATTCAATTTCATAGCATTTCAAGCAGACTGCAGGCCTCCAAATTCAATTTCATAGCATTTCTAGCAGAGTACAGGCCATCAAATTGCCAAACAACTCATTAAGGGTTAACAAATCATTTATTGCAAGTACATTGCAGACTGACAGTTCATTTGATTCACAGCTTAGAATCAAAGTTCTGGGCTCTCCCTCGCGATCTTCCAGAGTGACTGACTCACGTGCAGGCATCCAGGGTTTTATAGTCCTGCCCCCCCCCCCGCCAGAAGGGGTGTTACCTTCAGCGTGGTGATTGACAGGCGAGAGGACCAGTCAGCTGATCTCAAGTTTTTTAAACTCATAACCTTTTTATATTTCATCGATCGGAAAAATCTTCGGGGCTGCCTCAGCGGAGGAGGACTGAGTAAGATGGCCAACAATCATAGCGATATATGTTAAGCGTTTTTTCTAAAATCAATATACAGCGCAGACAGGAAATGGTCAAGATAAGACTTTTAGTTATATAGATAGATATGTACTGGCAATGAAACAATGAAATTCTAACTTACAGCAATAATACACAAATAAATATACAATTACAAGGTAACCGGGCCATAATAGTTCAAAACCAAAGTTTATAGTGCAATAATAACAAATTCCATTGAAGATCAGGGTTGCTGAGGTTCTGGTTATTGCTGTGCAGTGTTTAAGAACCTGATGCTTGCGGGGAAAGCAACTATTTGAATCTGGAGGTCATGGTTTTTGGACTGCATTATCATCTTCCTGATAGTTGGTGTGTTCTTTCTAGGTTGGTTCTTTGATATTAGCTGCCTTTGAGACAATGCTTCCTGTCAATCCTTTTGATGATGGGGAGGTCAGTGCCCATAATGGACCGGGCAATGTTTACCACTCTCTGCAGCCTCCTTTGCTCTTGGGCAGCAGATGGAACTAAGCCATGATGCAACTAATCATCCTGTTGATAGAGATCGTTTTTTGGATCCACTGTTTTTTCCATCCTGAAATCAACAATCAGCGTTAAGAGCAAGATTGGTATTCTGGCATCATTCAATCAAATTATTAATCTCCCCACTGACTCATTATTACCCGTTATTTGGCCAACAACAGTAGTATTGTCGGCGAATTTAAAGAGGGCATTGGCGCTGTGTTTGGCTAGCCAGTCATGGATATAGAGAGCGTAGAGCAGGGGACTGAGCTCTTAAGGTACTTCTGTGTTGATGGTTATCAAGGAGGAAGTTTTTTTTACCAATTCGTACTGATTGTGGTCTGCCAATGAGGATGTTGAGGATGCAATTGCACACTGGCAAGCAACAACTTGGTGTAGAGGGGGTGATGGTGTTGAATGCCGAGCTATAGTCAATGTAAAAGTCTGATGTACATGTTCTTATTGTCTAAGTGGTTCGTTGCAGAGTGGAGAGCCTTCTGTAGCTTTCTAGATACACCTCCAGGCATTCTTTAAGTGCAGGGAAGATATCAGGCAGCGAGTTCCATATCCTCATCTGCTTTGTGAAAAAATGTTTATTTATCTCATCTCAAAACTTCCTACAATTAGGGAGTTTTGTCCTTCCTTTTTAATCCAACCAAGCCCCTGATAAGTGTGCATATCAATTATGTCTCCTGTTAACCTTCCCTATTCCAAACGAAACAACTCCAGTCTATCCAATTTTCAACACACTCAAAATGTATGGCCTTTTAAGCAATGAAGATGTGACTGAGAGGTCTTTTTCAGCAGAAAGAAATGAATCCAAACTATAGTATACAATTAGAACCATGGGGTAGTGGTTGATGATGGTTTTATTAAATATCAAAATATCACAGGAGTCATAACATTCTTCAGACATAGTACTCAGCGCAGTATGGATTCTGATGGAGGAGTGAAGGAAACGTCCCAGAGTAAGTTAAGAGATTTTGATGTCATATTTTAAGCTCAAGATAGTGAATTAAGATGGCCTTAAAGCCACAGAACTTAAAGATGATGCTTTAATAATTCATATTGAGTTTTACATGGGTGTAAGTTTAAACCTTAATTCTAATCCTTTTCCAATCGGTCTCTGATCTGAATGGACAAACTCTAGACACATGAAAAAGACAGGCAGGAAACCATTACATAATCTAATGGCCCTGTTGTATATCAACATTTTCAATTATGTGAGGAAATCTCTTTGCCATGATGCAGAAAAAAAACAAGGCAATTCACAAAGGGAGAAAAAAGCTGAAAGGAATGAAATAGGTTCCTGTAGTCCACAGTGGCAGGACACCCCCAGTACATCGTAAACCTGTCATCCCAATTTGAACAGGTACAGTGAAACGTAATTCTTTAAACAATCAATCATTTTGTATCAAACGTCAGGAGCTCGATGCGATAGGAACACTCATAATATCTAACCTTGTTGCATGTTTGAATATCTCTTGGGTTTCAATAACCTAGCGAAGTTGAATAGCTAAACTAATTTTAATTATTTTATTACCTGGACAACTCATATCCACCATTCATGCGATCCTGGGTTTAATGAGAGATTATACATTCAGCTTGCCATGTGAGAGCAATTAGAGGGCTAAATCCATATGCTACAATTGTGATACACTGAATGAAATTTGTACTTACACGGTCTCCTAGTTCTTCAGGATTAGTTTTGAAGTGCTATGGTGACTGTAAAACAGGCAGATTCTATTCTATTTATTCACAGTAGGAGTGTAGCAGCAGAAAGTGACTGAATGTAAGTGATCTGTTTCTTTGTTAACTTTGGTCATGTAATGTTGGATCAATATATGAGGCTGTCTTCCAAAGCTGGAAGTGCTTGCATTTAAATCACTCTAGAGATTTATCAGCTAAAAGACAAAAGTTCAAGAAGAAAAGAAGAGGGAGGTTTAGTTGAAACAAATGCAAGAGATGCTCAGCAATATCATCGAGATAAGGGCGCCGTCCTGTACGGGTATGGCTGCCCAGCCTGCAGCTGTCCGTCTTTTCTCTCTTTTGTTAATTTTTATTTTTAGTTAGTTGAGTTTTCTGTTTTTTCGGAGTCCTAGCCTTTTTTATGTGGGGGAGGGGAAGGGGGAAACTGCTTTCTAGGGTCCCTACCTGGTCGGAGAGGCAGCTTTCTCTGGGCTGCACCGTCGACCCGTCCTCGCGGCCAACCAGCGGGCCTGGAGCGGCGTTTCCTGGGGGTACCGGCCAGAGCCACGACTGCGGCAGCAGCGCAGTGCTGGGGCGCCATCGTGGAACAGAGCGGGCGATACCTTGCCTGGGTCGCCGCTCTGGAGCTCCGGTGAGCTGAAGACCACAGGTGAACTTCGCGGAGCTGTGGGGCGGCCGGCCGCGGGCGGCAGCGCTGAAATTTAAATCGGGAGCCTGGGATCTCTCGACGAGATCGCCAGTTGAGCTCCATCCAGCGCGGCCTGTTGGCGTCGGAAGCCGCGGTCTCCAGCAAGGAAGCGGCCGTTACAGGCACCCCGAGCCGCTGAGAGGGTTCTCCCACCGCCGGAGCACCATCACCCGGCAAAGAAGGGCCTGGAACATCGGCCCCCATAGCGGCGACTCAATAGGCCTGACTATGGGTGAACTGGGGATGTGGTCTGTACTTTGTGCCTTCCCTCATAATGGGAACCATTGTGGGGGGATGTTTTTTATGTTTTATGTTAAATTCTCTAATGTTATGTCGTATCTTTATGTGCTGCATGGCAAGACAAATTTCACTACACCAATTGGTGTATGTGACAATAAATGTCCTTTGTCCTTTGAGATGGAAGTTGTGGTTTGTTCTGCTTCATGCCAAATAAAATTGCATAGTGTCCAATTGAGATAAACTATTTGACCCAGTTGGTCTAAGATTGGCCATGCTTCACATGAGTCTAATCTCACCTCTCCTACGCTAGTCCTAAAGTCATATTATAGAATCATTACAGCACAGAACTGGACCGTTCGGTCCAACTCGTCTATACCACTCAAGATGCCCATCTAAGCTGGTTGTGTTTCACCAATATCCCTCTAAACCTTTCCTATCCATCTACACGTCCAAATGCCTTGTAAATGTTATTGTACCTGCCTCAACCATTTCCTCCACTAGCTTGTTTTATTTGTACAACTGTTTGTGTGAAAATGCCCTTGGATTCCTTTTAAATCTTCTCCCTCACATCTTAAACTTTTGCCCCCTAGTTCTTGATTCCCTAATCCCAGGAAAATAAATGCGTGCATTCACCCTATTTTGTCCCTAATGAGTTTATATACGTTTATACGATCACCCTTTAGTCTCCTCCATTCCAACGAATATGGTCCTTGCATGCCCATCCTCTCCCTATAACTCAGTCCCTCGAGACGTGGCAACACCCTTGTTAATAATTTTTTGCCGTTTTTCCGAAAGCTGGGTGATCAAAGCTGAACATAACATCCCAGGGTATTCGATGCCCTGATTAATAAATACCAGCATGCCCTAAGCTGCCTTCACCACTGTCTACTTTCAGGTTACTATGTACTTGTATTCCTAGGTCCCACTGATCTACAATTCTCCTTAGGACCTCACGGTTCACTCTGAAACTCCTACCCTGTATTGAGTTCACAAAATGGCACACCCGCATTTATCCGATCGATATGCCATTTGCCAATCCTCAGCCCATTTATCCAGCTGATCACAATTCCAATGCAGTTCTTCATAATCATCTGCGCTGTCTACGAGGCCATACAAGTGTCATATGCAAATTTACTAACCAAGTCATACACATTGTCACCCAAATTATTGATATGGTTGTCCAATAATGACCCCGGAGGCACCTCATTATTCACAGGCTTCCAATCTGTTCCTGGATTCCATGCGATCTAACCTTTCAGAGCAGCTTACCTTATCAAAGACCTTGCTGAGGTCCATATAAACTATGGTTATGGTCCTTCCCTCATCAATCTTCTCAGATACTTCTTCAAGAAATTCAATCAAATTCGTGAGGCATAATCTCCCCTGCACAAGGGCTGACTATATCTTTTTCAACCCCAGTCTTTCCAAATATATGTATATTCTCTCCCCCATATAGTCTTCTCCATTAACTTACCTGCCACAGATATTAGGCTTACTGGTCTTTAGTTCCCATGTTTTTCTTTGCAACCCTTCTTAGACACAGCATTAGCACCCCTCCTTTGATTACCTTTTTAATTTCTTCCATATGATTCTCACTTGCTTCTGATGTTTGAGGTCCTAATTCACAAATGCTAGGCTACTTTTGCATTGCAATGCTGATGGAGATGCTATCATTTAAATGAAGTGCGAAATTGAAGCTCTTGGATATGCGTATTTGAAAAAGAGCAGGTCTATTTCGCTGATGTTTAACCTTCAGCAACATCATGGCAACATAACTAATCCGTAGCTGATGGATAGTTGCAGAAATTGCATAGCACATTTCTACATGATAATGGTTGTCTACAGTTGTATGTGTAGTGCCATGAAATTGTAAAATTATGTTTAATTACAAGTCTTTGTGATATCGTCAATGATTAAGGTAGATTTTGGTGTCCTGTGCTACCACATTTTCATTGGTAAAGAATTGTAAAAAATTGGGAAGTTTGTTCCATATGATATTAGGGTTAGCCAAATGCTACTTGGAGACTATCAAGCATTTTGGGTAATTTATAAAAGATCCTAAATATACCTTACGACAAGTTATAAATAACAGGTATATGTAAACAAGAAAATGATCCCAATTGTTTATTCCTGAGCTAATTGAATTATTTTGTTTATCCATTTTCAGATGGGATTCACAGCGTGACAGCACAGTGTGTGCTGAGAGTCATTGTCATTACAGAGGAAATGTTGATCAACAGTATTACGGTGCGCCTAGAGAACATGTCTCAGGAACGCTTTCTGTCTCCATCGTTGAACCGCTTTGTGGAGGGTCTGGCAGCAGTCTTGTCCACCCCCCAGGAGGACATCTTTGTTTTCAACATACAAAATGACACAGATGTCAGCGGGAGCATTCTGAATGTCAGTTTTTCTGCTCTGGTTCCTGGTGGAAGCCAGAGCCAGTTTTTCTCCTCAGAGGAGCTTCAAGAACAGCTATATATGAGTCGGATGCAGCTGACTTCAGTCTCTATGCTGGAGGTGCTCCCTTTTGATGACAATGTCTGCCTGCGGGAACCCTGTGAAAACTACATGAAATGCATCTCGGTGCTGAAGTTTGACAGCTCCTCTACATTCATTGCTTCAGGCTCCATGCTTTTCCGGTCCATCCACCCCATCACTGGGCTTCGCTGCCGTTGTCCACCGGGATTTACTGGAGATTACTGTGAGACAGAGATCAACCTTTGTTACTCAAATCCCTGCCAGAATTCTGGAGTATGTAGTCGCAGAGAGGGTGGTTACACATGCATTTGTGGAGAAGAGTTCACAGGTTAGTAAAACCAGAATTATTTTGCACGACAGTGAAGTAATCTTGTCTTTGTTTTAAAACCAATTTATAAAAAATATGGTTGTATAAATTTAATCTGTGCAATCTTCCTAAAACATACATTTCGTTCAAAGAAATGGCTAGATGAATGACAGCTGCCATGCACCACCATAAAGGAACCAAATCCTAATGGTATTGCCAGACACGGCAATATTTCAAATGCCTCATTTCTTTCCAGCTATCCAGTTGGTTTCAAGATGCGGTCAAGCCAGCCAGTCATCCTTTCCTTAAAAAAGACCAGGAGCAGCTGCTCACCAAATCCTCAGCATAACCACTAGGCGCCCAGTGAAGGTTTTGTCGTACACCCAGTGATGGAGTATATGAATAGTATCAATAATGTTAATATCATGTTATAAATCCACGGTGAGTCAGGCTTCAACTTCTGGCATTTGGAGATCTGTGATGTGCAATAGGCATTACACCGTAAAGCAATGATTCTTCTCGACAAGTATTGATGCTTACTTGTACTATGATCAGCATTTGATTTTGGCCACATTTGCTTCCTGTTGAGGCTTTAATGATGTTCAGTGTAGGCTCTCCATTAATTTAGTTTCAGTCCTTCTGAAGTAAAAAATGCACAAGCTCACGTCTACAAACTTTTACATTATTTCAGTTTTATTCCTGCAAGAAATGTCACCGCCCAACATTTTTGATGCTTTAGATTTTTAATTATTTTGAAAATTCAATTTTTGGCAGTGGATGTTAGGTTCATCTAATCATTTTTTTCCAGAGTTAAATAACTGCAATAACATTTATAGTTGCATTTATTGACCGTCTGCATTGCAGATCCCTGCAGACTGTCTGAGATTAAATTCTTTGCTTAATGCGTGCAAAGGAAACAAACCACCTCTGGCTTATTTTGAACTTGCCCACTGCAGTCCCACTCCTTTAATATGGGCCAAAAGGTCCATTATAGATCTGGATTACCCATGTTTCATAATGAGCCCTCAAGAGAAATAAATAATTCCACTTCCACCTTATCCATTTCTTGATTAAGTTCTTAGTGCAAAGCCAGGTTGAGTTCATGTATTGGAAGTGGGGGTTAGAGCTTACTGCAGCCCTATTAATTTCAGTTATCAAATGAAGCTTAGCACAGGAGTTACAGGGTCGCTAATTAGGTGTTTCTCAGTTCAAACACAAACTAAAGAATTCTGCACACAAAATGGAAATGTTTTTGGATATTTTTTACTCCTTTTAAAAATTAAATTAAAACATTTCTGCCTCTGTAAACTCTGTGCTATGTTTCACAATGGAAAATTATGGTCATTTGCTCCCATTTTCTTACTGAAGAATTGAGTAACAATTTATTTGAAAATAATTTATTATTGCTATTTGGGGTACAGTGACAGATGGTTATTTGTTTTGTAACTCTTGCCCAGCAATAATCATAAGTTGAATGTAGTAAATGAACATATATTGTTGTGATATTAAGCTATCTGGATAGAATACGTGTAGATAATTGAGCTTAATGTAAACAAATGTATGTTGATAAATGAAATCAGTAGTCATGTGCACTTGCTAAAGTGGCCCCAATTTGAAATAGAGTCTGTTTGTTATATGATGTCTCTTCAGATGCTAGAAGACTGTTGCATTTCACAACACTGACATCAGCAGAGGTAATCTGTAAAGTAGAATCCTCAAAGCATTGGGTGTCATATAGAGCAACAGCTAATCAAAATGAAAACTCCCCATTGAATCCGTTGATCGTGGAAATTGTCCTAGAAATTTAGAAACCATAAGCTGCCATTCAAAAGTCATGTGGGTACACACGATAGACCAGAATACTGGCAACAGCCAGGTAAAACCTATTGGCTGCCGTGCATACCAGTAACCAGTGCTCTCAGGAAAGGACTGCAGGAGGAACTCTGATCAAGTTAGTTATTGGTTGGCTGACCAACAGTCCTCAAGGCCTCTGTTATCGTCGAACATGATTAAATGTTTGCATTCACCAACACTTTTCATTAATGCTCTATTGTAATCTCTCTGTAAGGAGATGTTATCTTATTTAAGTTTGGTTACTATGTAATACTTCACATCCTTTAAGCATTTCCAATCTCATTATTTAATATCCTGATCTGTCTCCCTGCTAAATACTGGATAAAAGTAATAATTGAAAATTAATGCCGTGGTTTTATTTTATTCAATCTTTAGTGGGCCAATTTCCATCATTAGATTTGCATTTTATTTTGTTGGTTAATTTAATTTCAGCGTTCCTCCTTGTTTTCCCACATTTTTCCTTCTCCCATCTCATCGTTTTTTTTTGTTATCATCCTTCCTTCTGTTTTCCATGTGGTCTAAATGCTCAGTAAGTGCCTCTTAACCAAACACTTTCCATATGTCACTTTGTGGTGTCCCATTAGTGTTTATTTTTTTCTTGTTTTAATGTAATGTCTTTTTTCTGGACTCTTTTATGTCATTTTAAATGTTTCCCATGGGTGCTGTACATTGTTATTTGCCAATATCATTACCCCTTTGCTTTACAAGATTCTGTTTTCAGCTCCCCAAAATTGCCTTTTATTTCGGTTTTCATCAATCTAATTCCTTCTCAAATATTGTCTTGTGCTTTTTATTATGATGACTATTGCTTTGATGCTATCCTGCTTTCACTTCCCCATCAATCCAGCTACTCCCTTTCCCAATACTGTATCCTGTTGGGAGCAGCCTCCATTCTCGAAATAGCTCTTCAAAAATTGTTTCTTTCCATGTATTTCAAAAACACTTTGGACAAATAAAAAAAATGCAGTTATTTTGACACTCAGCCTCCGAACTGACGATGGCATCCTCAAACGGAGCTTTTCACTTTTCCAGGCAGTGTAGCTAGTGAAATGAACCAAAACAATTGGATATTTCCCCCTCGAAATTCCTCTCCAGCCACCTTAAATGGCCTATCCTTTGACAATGGCAGCACACATTACAATAAGACACATTATGACTGTAATATGCGACACAAAATTGCTGCTATTTTGTCAAATTTTGGTGTCTCATATCATTTGTACATTTCCCCCACACCTATGTCTTTTTCAACTCCTCATTTAGGCAACCTTCTAAGCCATAGTGTCATACTCTGTCTTTTGTCTATGTACTCTATGTCGTCTTTTTCCTTGTCTTCATAGGAGAAATATGCATCATACTTGTTGAACTACAGCAATATCTGTGCAATTTCCTTCTCAACCTATTGAACCTTTGCTCTTTGATATGCAAACCTTTACATTTGTGAATTTGTTCAGTATCGAACTGAACTTTCCAGGAAAGGATGTAACTTACCAGTAATTCTTCCTCCCTTAATTGAAGTGTGTCTCAATTAGCAGTCTAGTTCACAAACTGTGAACCAGATTTACTTATGGCTGAGGCATTTCCTGGATAGTCAGTGTAAATGGCCTGTCCCACTGTACGAGGTAATTCAAGAGTTCTCCCGAGTTTCCTGCCGTAGGTACCCGGGGCTCTAGTGGACATTTTTCAACATGTTGAAAAAATTTCACGAGCTTACCGCGTTTCCCGAGTACCTGCCGTTAGCGTTACGAACCGCTAAGAGACGTCCCGAGCTCCGACGTACCCGCTACGTACATTCTACGTACTTACCACCGGTTTGATTTTTTTAAACTCGGGAGAGCTCTTGGGTAAACACGTACAGTGAGACAGGCCCTTAAGGGTTCTAAATTGGAGAAAGGCTATTTTTTTCTAGTCTGAGAAGTGATTTAGTAGAATTGGAGAGGAAATAGTTATTTGAGGGTAAATCAATCTCGGAGCAATGTTGTACTGTTGTTTTGAAAGGGAAGAAAGGATGAACAAAGTAATTAAAGATCAATGTATTTAATTGGCAATAGGCAAATTATTAGAACCCATTCTAAAGGTCATAAGACCATAAGACATAATTGAAAAAAATTCAGGGAGAATCAGTATTGATTTGTTATGAATTGTAGTGTGTGAATAATTTGAATGACTTTTTTTGATGAGGCAATAAGGAAAGTTGAAGTGGATAATATGATTGTTATGCCCCTGCCCCGCTTAGGAAACCTGAACGGAAACCTCTGGAGACTTTGCGCCCCATCCAAGA
The DNA here is from genome assembly GCA_035221665.1 of Okamejei kenojei. NCBI lineage: Eukaryota > Metazoa > Chordata > Chondrichthyes > Rajiformes > Rajidae > Okamejei > Okamejei kenojei. The sequence continues at coordinate 17,259,926 of CM069146.1, forward strand.
TTTCCGTGCGGTTCCCGGAGGTTTTTGTCCTCCGGCAACCACCTTCAACTAGCATCGCAACCGGCTTTGACTAAAAAATTACCGATTTTTAAAACGGAAACCACTTTCGACCATTAGGGAGACTGACAAAAACCTCCGGGAACCGCATGGAAACCTTGGGTGGGGCGCAAAGTCCAGAGGTTTCCATTCAGTTTTCCTAAGTGGGACAGGGGCATTACATAGTAAAACTATAATCTGATACTTTCGGATTTTGGACTTTCTTTTTTGATGTTAAACACAAGTATAATAAACTGTGGTGAATCCAGTGAATTTAAAGGGAATGTGGAAAATGAGATTCCGGTGAGTTTAAAAGGAATGTAGGAAACGAGAGCCTATTTACAAAGGTATTGAATTATGAGCATTTCTGAATTATTCAGTGCCGGTTTATTGGAGATTTAATGTTGTTCTGACAACAGCTTCCAAACCCATTGCCTGCAGCACCATGGAGGACTGGGACACCAAGCACATGGGAACATTATTTACTACAGGTTCCTTTGCAAATAAAATACAATTGGTCATGGAAATGCATCACTGTTCCTTCATTGTCACTGGGTCTAAATCTTGTAACTTCCTATCAACTGGCACTGTGGGTGTATCTTTAAGAACTGTGGCCTCTCAAGGGTAATTAGTGATAAGTAATAATTGTTGGCTTTGAATAGATTGAATGTGACAAATAATAACACGCCCACAGATGGCAGGCTGTTTAAAAAAAATGCCCATGGGTTCTGAGGGAGAGTGACAAATTGAATCCAAAATTGGTTCTGTGGTAGGAAGGTAACAATGATCTAGTCCATTGGGTGGGAAATTGTTAAATTTAATTGAAAGTATTTGGGGAAGTGCAATAAGGCTAGAGGGTGTACAATAAATGGAAGATATTGAGTGGTGTGGAGGATTATAGGGACCTTGAAATGTATGTCCACTTACTCTTAAGCAAATAGGACAGGCCAAAAGTGGAATAAAAAGGCACATCAGAGTAGTAAACTATGCTGGAATTGTGTACAATGCTAATTAGAATATAGTTTGAGTACTGTGTAGAGTTCTAGTTGCCACTACAGGAGAGATCAGTAGGAAATACATTTTTTTCCTCAACTGATGGGATCACAAAGTAAATGCCATAAATTTAAAGTAATAGCATAAAATGAAGATTAGGGTAATTCTTTGATCCTAATATGATGCATCTTAGGCTGCTGTGGGTGGTAAGGGGAAAGATTACTGGGGCTCTCAGAGAGATTTTTTAATCTTTACTGGCCACTGAATGGTATATTTTATTCAGAAAGGACAGCATGGGTAAGCCAGGAAATTGCAAGTCATGTAATTATAGACCTTCCTCTTATGTATCATATTAGAAAGCTGTCCTTGTAATAAAATCATGAAATTGCAAATTACATTTCATTTCAGAGTGCAAAGAGAGTTCATAATGACAGTAATGGTTGCCAAAATGGAGTAAATAGTTTCTGAAAGAAGTGAGCATGAAAGGGCCAATGGCCTTTACTCATTCTCTGATGCTCATGCGGCCTGTGAATTACTTGTGCAGAATTATTGAGGTTTTTTTAAATATATGAATGGTCAAAATGGAAGCAACTGACAATTCTAACAACCCTTCTGATTCTATGAGAGTAAATCATTAATAGCCACCTGGGCATCAAGAAGGAACAGATAGATTGTTACTGAGTCTTCAGTTATTTTCCAGTGAAAATTTCATATCTGATTGACAGCTTGTGTAAAAGTACAGTTACACCACAGATCTTTCCCATTGCGGTAGAAATAAGGGGTAGCGACAAATCTTATAACTGCTTAAACTGCTATATCTATTGGGATAAATCATTATTTTTTTTAATCAAATCTCTTAGAATGCACTTCTAAATTTGAGAGTTACTGGATTTGTTATTCGTTTTTAATTAAGAGTCGACATTTACTAATGTTGCTCCACCTCTTACCAAAGGCTTGCCTTTGATAAGAGTGGCACTATGGTGCAGCGGTAGAGTTACTGCCTTACAGTGACAGACCCGGTTTCAATCCTGTCTGTACGGAGTTTGTACGTTCTCATTATGACTGTGTGGGTTTCTCTGGGTGCTCCGGTTTGCTCCCACACTACAAAAATGTACATGTTTGTAGGTTAATTGTGTTCGGTACAATTGTAAATTGTCCTGAGTGTGCAGGATAGTGTTGGTGTACGTGGTAATCAGTAGTTGGCCGTATTTGGTGTGCCGAAAGGCCTGTTTCTGTGCTGTGTCTCTAAAGTAATGTCTAAAGGTACCACTGAGGAGATAACCTCTCACCGTCTTTCCAAAACCATGTCAAGCATTTGTGACTGCTAGCAGTTCTATAGGATACAACCGTGCAAGCTTAGCCAAATGTGGAAGTATGAAGAAGGCTGGAGGATACATCCTACCACTACATTGAGCATTACAATACATTGCGCATGTGATGATGCAGAGGAGATGGGATGGCTGTACAGCATTGATCCCACAATTCTGAATGAGGTCACTGCCCCTGTGGTTAAATACACAATTTGATTTATTTCACTTCAATGTTTTTAAATGTTTATTTGTATTTTAGGGTGTTTCCAATGTTATTTTTTCTAAGTTATTTAAATTGATTTACACAGTTTGAAATAGTAATATTTAAAAATAGTTGAAAAGGTTTTGAAAACAGTAAGCTCCATGAAAGCTAGCATGATTCTACAGGGTAGAAACTCGACGTACAGAAAGCTGCCTCATCTGGCCTGCTGCTTTCAGAAATAGTCAACCGGTGTAACACTACAGGGGACAAATTGGGCAGTGAGTTGGGTCCAGTGTGATCTGGTCTCTCATAGTCATAACACTACAACTTTCCCAAACAGAGGCAGCACCTAAAAGAGCTGTTGCAATGCAGTTCCAGGGACCCAAGGTTTAACCCTGTTCTCAAATGCATTATATGAGGAGTTTGCACATTCGTGGGACTCTTTCAAATGGTTCCGTTTCTTTCTTCATGCCAAAGACATAGCTTTTTAAAATACATTTCTCCTGTGGTTGGCATGTGATAGAATAGTTGGAAGTGGAGAGAAAAGGTAACAGGGGAACACAATACTATTATTTCAGTGTATTTAGGTGTGGTTTAAAGTCAAATATCATACAGTAGTGCAGCCAAATCATGTTAATTTATTTGCATGTTGTCACCTCAAATGAACAACCGTCCATTAGCGCAACAATGATTCAATTCACAATGAATGTCATTAACTGAATTTATATGGAACAGTAATGTTTATCAATATTCTGAAAAGAAACTGGTTCCGAGACACACTGTGGAGAAGCATTTGTCTTCCATTCATAAGATGGCAACAAGTGTTTTCACGTTTTGGCTTTTTTTCTTTAAGTATGATTGTGTCATTGATTAATAGGCAGTCAGCTTCTTGCGTTTGAGGCAGCAGAAGTCTGCAGCAGGGTGCTGCCATCCGGTTCGACATCTGTAGGTGCCCGCCCTAAAAAGGGCGCATGCTCCGGGTTGGCGCCAAGATGCAGCGCTGCTGCTGTCTCTGTTTGTAGACGTTCACCTGACTGAGGTCAGTTGACAGGGCTCACCAAGGGGAGGCCGACAACAAGAGCCCCAATAGGCAGTGACATGTTTCTTATTTCTGATGCAAATAATTATTTATCAGTTCAGGTTTATTTGATTGTAGTTATATTGAAATGTAAATGCGATGCAGTTTGTGCCTCCTATTCATTCTTTTTGAGTGTGCAGTAGGTGCAGTTAAATTGCATACGTTGACATTGAACTATTCTGCTCAGCGTCATTGGAGTTGTACCTATTCGCAAACCATGCACAGAAAATGAAAGTAGTTGCATTGAATGTGTCTTTGGACCTAACATCTCCCTGAAGCATATCAGGACTTTTAGCTTTAGTGTTAAAGGCCCTGTCCCACTTACGCGACTTTTCAACAAACTGTGACCTTCAAGCTCGTGGGCACTTGCCTGAAAATCAATCAATCAATCAATATCTCTCTCTCACACACACACACACACACACACACACACACACACACACTCACACTCACACTCACACTCACATACACTCTCTCTCTCTCTCTTTTTTCTTTCTCCCCCCCCCCCCCCCCCCCCATACACACACACACACCCCCCCCCATTTTTAATAAGCTGTGAAGTGTAGCCGCCATTTCACATAACCGGTTGCTTTTCCTTCGTTATCAAAACTCGTGCTTACGTTTCTTTTCCCCAATTACCCAATTAAAAAAGCCTGGTCAGCAAAGGAGATTACCTACGGCTACCTCGACTAACTACACAGAACAATTTTCAAGATGTTGAAAAATGTTCCGCCACCAAACTGAGGCCGCGAGTAGTAACCACTATGCGGGAACATCTCTCGACCATGAAGGACACTTACCAGAGACCACCTATGATCATGCTGTGAGCTTGTGGCGAGCACAGACTCTCCTAAACTCGCCAATGAGGTCGCCATAGTGGGACAGACCCTTAATGTTAATATTTCTTCCATCAGTGGATTCACAATGTTTCCAAATGCTGAGATCCTTGAGTAAGTGACTAATAATATGATCTAGCAAATGGTGCTATGTTACATGTTTGGATTAGGTAATTGTAAATGCAATTTCAAAAATGTATAGTTTTTATTAGAGTGAGGTAAAATACAAAATAACATTGTCAATCTTGCAGATTGAGTATGTAATCTGTAAATGAATAACAATGTCAGTGCACGAGCAACCAATCTTATGAACACAATAATGATTCAATTCATAATAAATATAATTGAGGAGAAAGGCAAAAATAAGCATTTAAATGGTGTAATAGCATATAGTGAGGCAGGGTGCAAATTCATAGATCATTAAAAGTAGCAATCAATAATTTATAAAGAATGCAAAAACCACTGGGATTTATTTATGAAGAAACAAAATTGAAAAATGATAGTCTGAAGAAGGGTTTCGGCCCGAAACATTGCCTATTTCCTTCGCTCCATAGATGCTGTTGCACCCGCTGAGTTTCTCCAGCACTTTTGTCTACCTTTGAAATATGATATGTTGAACCACAGTTATTCACCATAGTTGTTATATGTGTATAATTCTGGTCTCCTTTTCACAATAGCATAAATGAAGCTGTGAGTAAAAGGTTTGGAAATAGAAATAGGGGAAAATCCATGAGCAAAATTAAAACATCTATAAATATAAAGGGTATAAATATAAAGCATTTGCTAATAAAGCATTTGCATTTGCAATTCATTGAAGAATTAATGGGAAAATAATTTCTTTCCAGGGGAGAGAACCGTCAGAATTAAACTTACTGTACCATATTTAAGGTAAGTAAGGTACTTTTAAGGGGAAGCTAAATAGATACATAAGGGAGAAAAGAATTGAAAGTTATGTTTATAAGGTTGGATGAACTAGATTGGGAAGAGCCCTGTGAAATAGACCAAAACACCAAAATAGTTTGAAAGTAAAACAAATGCTAGAAAAGCCTGAAATGTTTTGTAATTCCAGCTCAACGCTTGTACATTTGCAGGTGCCAATATAATGATTCCGTGAACAATTGATGATAGTCTAGGCATTTTGTGCAGCTATGCATTGAAAGAATTAATTTCATAAGCACTCCTCTTTGAATCCTTTGCTACATACCTCGTTTATTTTAATATAAGATAAACAAAAAATGCTGAAAACATTCAGCAGGTCAGACAGCGGTGGAAAGAGAAACTTGACATTACCAGCTGAAAATCAATGAAGGGTTTAGACTTCCAGTGCCCTAAATTTTTGATTTTCATCTCTTGTAATGTAATGTTGATTCATCAGTTGCTTTATCAGGAAATGCTTCTGAAGGCCGGCAAGCAGGGAAAAGTTGAAATAGGAGTGGGAATTGGCCAAACATTTCTTAGCATCTGCTCTGCTGTTCAATAATGTCAAGCTCGTTAGAACTCATTTTAATCGATTGCACCTCACTACCTGATCCCCATAACCTTCGTATCTCAGTGTTAAATCTACTTAATAACTTGGCATCCACAGCTCTTTAGAGATTTGCAAAGTTCACACCTATTCATGAGAAAAACAATTCCTTCTCATCTCATCTTAGATGGCTGACCCCTCCACCTGACACTTGAGCTCTCCCGCCAGATGATAAATCTGTGCAACCTGATGTGCATCAGAATCTTTCACGTTTCAATTTCAAAGATTACCCTTTATTCCTCTGAATTCCTGAGAGTATATGCCTATTCTGCCTAATATGTTATGGGGAGAACCTCATTATCCCAGGCCTCAATCTAGTGAATCTTCTTAAGACTGGGCTGTTTCTTAAGGCAAATATAATCTTCTTTGAATAAATAGACCAAACCTGCAGTAATGGTCCTGATATTCTGCCATGAGTGTCAAATAAAGTGAGGCCCGATCCAGGGTCAGGCAACCAGTACTCAAGCGGTTGTTTGAGGATTTAAGTGGGAGCAGACAAAGAACAGTATTGCTCGACCAACAGAACATATCGCTGCCAAGTTTAACCATTTTTGACACGCATCACCAAGGTTTTGAAGCGGATGCCCGACTTAAATGAAAGTTTGTGGAGAAATTTGCCCGGTACTTGGTTTATGTATTTGTTCTTCATTTCTCTTTGAATGTCAAGCTGTGTGGCTGTCAGGAATCCCCCTCCATTTTTTGAGAGAATTGGTGCAATACGCATTTTCAATCTTTTGCGAAGCCAAAAATGTGGTTACTGGTCATTTTTTGTCTTGCACATTGTAATTAGACACAAACGTGTGTAGCTGTCGTCATCCTTCCATTTTGCTCTGACCTTTGCTAATTTGTTTACTCCTTCTGATTCTTCTTCTCACTATTACCAATTTCTAATCTGCAATGATTGTTTGTCAAAGCTACGGTGACCCAAAATGTATTGTTGAAGCTGTCAAAAACCCTACACAGACAAAATTTATTTTGTACATCGAATAGCAACCAAACTTCAGTTGTGAGATGCAGGCAATTGAGATGCTGGCAGTAAACCAAGCCAAATAAACCCTAATGACTGTGGAAAGCACTGCCCTCTGAGCATAGCTAACAACTCAGCAATGGACAATATATGTGTACTACATCAGTTTCTATTCATACTCTGATTCATGTTTTTGTACATCCTTTCAAGATTAAAGCTTGAATAAAGGGGCTGTCCCACTGCGGTGACCTAATTGGCGAGTTTAGAAGAGTTTGCCCACCACTCATACTCGCAGCACGAGGTCCAAGGAGGTCTTTTTAACTCTCCTTCTTGCTTGAGAGTAGTCCCCACATACTCGAGGCCTCAGCTAGATCGCGGCATATTTTTCAACATGTTGAAAAATGCCCGCGAGTTAAAAAAGGTCGCCATGGAAAAAAATCGATATGTATTTTACTCGTAGGTTTAGTCGAAGTATGTCGTAGTAGATCGGCATGTTAGTCATAAGTAATCGAGGGTAATCGAAGGTAATCGAAGGTAGTTGAAGGTAGTCATAGATAGTCTTCAACATAGTCAAAGGAGATCGAAGGAGGTCGTCTTCACTCTCCACTATTCGGTGTCCAATTTTCCCGAAGCTAGTCATAGCTAGTCTTCAACATAGTCAAAGGAGGTCTTCTACATAGTCGAAGGAGGTCTTCAACATGACACTTTTTCAAACTCCTAAACTCGCCAATTAGGTCGCCGCAGTGGGACAGCCCCTTAAGAGTTGAGAAAAACTTTATATTTTTAATGATTTATTTTGTTACATTAATCATATTGTAGGAAAGGTTACTGCACGACATGTTTCATTCCCAAACACGAAAGCACTGTTATGGAGATATTGCTCCATTTTATTCAGCAGTTTGTTTTACTGGTGATGAGGAATATGCCATTTTATCAGCTTCGAGGTGTAGGGTCTGTTTAGATCAAAGCAGGTTTCTTCAATGCCAAAATAAACTAAATTTCAATGATGACCACTTGGTGCATGTGTAATTCTGTTCCACACTTCTCCCCCCCCCCCCCCCCCATCCCCCCTCATCAAACATGTAGCGTATACAATTTACTCCCCCTCCCCCACAACCCCTCACAGCAAGTACTCTTTGAGAGCTATCAAATGAGACTGCCACTGAATGCACTATGCACTGGATTGAAGTCTATACCCGAATTAAAATGGAAATAGGCGAATATTCTGTGCCCATAGTATTAGCCTTTCTGAAGCAGTCTCTGCAGTCTCTTGGTTTTTCAGTCAGTTTGCTTGCTTTCTCACTGTGAATTGGAATTGTATAAGTTATTGTTTACAGAGTAACTGTAATACATTGTATTTGTGAATACATTGAACATGCATTTACAATGAACACTAAAATCTGAGAAAAACATCCTGCTCTACGATGCTGATCACCAGCTGGAGGGATCGATATTGGTAAAGTGCCGTGAGCTTAATGCCATCTCAGTTGGTTGCTTGCTCTACAGCTGTGCCTCTTCTATTATTTAGACGCCAACTCCAGGACTTCTATTGACAATCGCCTATTGCAGTTTATTAGAAAGGGGCATCTTTTTGGGAATCACAGTGTCGTTTGATGCTCATTGTGTTTAGTGTTCAGGTTTGTACATTTAATAAGTTAGCTGAATAAAGGCTTGCCTCTGCTCTAAAGTTTTTTTTTTTTTTTTTTGCAACAATCCCGAGTTTGTACTCTGTCGTATTTATATTTTCAAGCCTGACTATCGGCATCCTATTTTTGTTTCATGGCACACTCTTTATCGCATTTAGTCTGGGTAATTTTCCCTAGAGGGAGTTATCTCCTTAATTATGCAAGGCATGGATCTAAATTACTGGCACAAGATGCCACCCGGTCCCTTGTGCCCAATCTGCCATTTAATGAGAACATGGCTGATCTGATTGTAGACTCCACATTCCCACCTCCACCTCATAACCTGTCACCCCTTGCTTCTCAAGAATTTATCTCCCTCTGCCTTAAAAACATTCAAAGTCTCAGCTTTCTCCACCCTTTGAAGCTGAGAGTTCCAAAGACTCACACCCCACTGAAATGTTATCTCATTGCTGCCATAAATAGGGTGAACGCTATTTTAAAATATGGTGAATCTTTGTCTGGATTCTCCAACAAGGAGAAACCTTTTTGCATCCAGCTTTTTGCGTCCGCCTTGCTTCGACTTGTTAAATCCAAAGCATTGTGCTGGCTATTTCCTTCCAACACGCAGCACCGATTGAGCATTTTTGTTTAAATCTCCTCTAAAGGGCTAATCTTCCACTGAGATGTGCCTGGTCTTGCCAGCAGAGAAGCTCATATTCCTGTCCAGGTACAACATCCTGTTGAAATGGCAAACTGCATGTTGGCCCTTTTATTTAAAACAAGAGAATTTTAAGGCAAAAGTAGGAATGGCTTGCTCCAATTTTATAGGGCTGCGATGATCCAACAGTTTGTATATTACACATAGGTCTCTCTCCCTATTGAAGTACAGTGTTCCAAAAAAAAAGAAAAAACAGTTGTTGGTAAAGTTTAGGTAGAGCTTTTTTTATTGATCTGGTTGTCAGTTTAATTGTTTTTAATTGTTTTTAAGTGCAACTGTTCTTGTAGTTTTTAAAATATAATCCAAGTGATTTAGTGTAATTATGAATGTCAAAAGATATTCACCAATGTTCCATACAAGTGACAGCTTTGTCAGCTGGTAAGGCAGAGTGTTGGCCTCGCTGGTTGTCAAAGCCATTCTGTGAGTGTGACCGACTGTGTGCTATGAGCCAGCAGCAAAGCTTGAAGTGCACGTGTCGTGCTGGGAGCTGGGCTCCCAGTGGATCAGTGCTTTTGGGACTATGCTGGAAGAAACTATATATATTCAGTTTATGGGTTCCCAGCCTCCCTAGCTTGCCACCCCTCATACCCTCTCAATCCCTTTACTCGTCCCCCTTTCCTCCAACTCTCTGACTGCTTCGTGCCCTATCTTCAGTCTTCACATCCTCTTTTTCTCTGGGCACACTTGCCCATGCTCCCATGGACACACTTGTTCTTGGCCACTCTCTATTTGCACACCCAGCCAATTTTGCACAACTGTCCATCTGCACATACTCCAACCCTTTATTTGCATTTGGGGTTGAAGGGAGCTCTGGGCTTGTGGCCTTTGCAATGAAGATTACTGGCATGGTTCATACTTTGATGGAAAACATGATGACATTCCATTCACTGATGAAGCATTAAATCATTGGAACTTCTGTCTCTTGAATACATTTTTATGTCTAAATTCTGTGTTTGTGATCTGGAGAATATTAAAGGACCTAAGTGAATTGTCTGTGGACATGTTAAAGTTGCTTTTAACAAGGCAAATAGCAGAGATATCCTTTACTGAAGCATTCTTTAAGGCAGTCAATTTGAACAAACAACAGTGGTGGACAGCGATGCATCAAAAGTCATACCAGTTATTAAACTCTGATCTCATATCTGTATACATTACTTGTTTTTTGCCGGGAGATCTGGTAGTCAAGATGGCTTTTTTCCCTTAGAAACAGTGTGAAAAACAAATTAGTTTCTCATAGAAATAATTTGATGTTGTGGAAATTAGTTATCTACTAATTGATATGCCAGTGTTACACCAGTGACTGCTTGGAAAAATAATTAATTAGCTATGAAGTGTTTTGAAATATTGGGAGGCTTTGATAATGCACCGTTAAAACAGGTTCGATTTTTCAATGTAATCCAATGATTTGGTAAAGATTTGCAATATAACTGAATTGACAAATTTTAGTCAATTGAAGTGAAATTGAAATAAATTTGAATGCTTAGTCTTCCTCCCCCTCCAAAAAAAAATTATCATTCACATAATGCTGCTGTGTTAAATCTCATTTATTAACTTTCAATAAAGATCCCCAGCATTGACTGGATTTGCATTTGACAGCACCATTTCTGAGACAGCTGGAGAATACTGTCTATCACAATCTTATCAAATCCTCAACAGACATGAATTAGCTCCAGTCGTTATTCATGAAGAAGTCCATGGTTCTAGACAGTTGATGGGTTAACAGATGAAATGTGACTATTACAAAGATAGAGCTTTGTTTTGAAATATTAAAGATCTTTAAACTTTGTAATTGTACATTAGAGATGAGGCTGGCAGGCAGGAACCTGGAGCATTTGGAAAACAGTATCTTTGGTATTCAGTGGAAAGTGTGTGTACAACATTGTTTCCCTATGAATAATACATTCTTAGTTCATCCCCTGCAGTGATGGCTCCAGAGAATAAATTAATATCTGTATCAAAGAGAAGCCAATTCAGATTTTAATGAAGAGGAAACCCCTAAATTCCTTTGGGAGGAAGAGAGGAAAAGGGAAAACTGAGCAAAGCATATTAGAAGCATATTAATCTCAAATAATTTTTATGGGGTTGCGAGAGCCACCGGCATCACCCTTGGTGGTATAATATCCTGAATATATCTTTGTAATAAAGTTTCATGCTTGGAAAAACTTGAAAGCCAGATGTTATTTGGTTCTGTGTTTCGATCTTTATTAATGAACAGAAGAAAACTAGTCCAAGGAAATAATCTGAGAGAATTTAAATTTAAACACAGCACAAATTTAAACTACTGCATTACCTTGTCTACGTTTACTGTTACCCCCACAAAAGATCCAATTGGATTTGCCAAGCAAAAATTTTCCTTTTGAAATCTATGCAATCTATTCATTATTTTTCTTTTTCATCTCTCGGTGCTTTTCCAGTCTCGATCCTACAATAGGATTCTACTTTATTTCCTGACACGGATTAGAAATTGACTGGTCCATAATTCCCAGGACAAATTTTACTTCCCCTTCTTTGACAGATGTATTATGTTAGCTATCCATCAGGTTTCCAACACCACCGCCTTTTCTCATAATTTCTCAAATATGTGTCATAATATCTCTGCTTCTCTAGATGTTTCTCAAAAATGTCAATACCATCCATCTGAGCTGGCAATTGTGTTTGACATGGTTATGTAATGCATCCACTTTATATATTAAATGCATTTCTTTATTCATTTTACTATTCAAAGGCATGTCCATCTGTTTTACATCCCCATTAAATACTGAAGCAAAATAATAAGAGTTGTACAGCATGGAAACAGGCTCACTGCATCTATGCCGACCTTTATGCCTATCCATATTAATCCATCTTGCCTGTATTAATATCACACACCACTGTGCCTTGCATTTTCAAGTACTAGATGCCTCTGAAATGTTTACTGTTTTTGCCTGCACTACCTCCTTTGACAGCTCGTTACAGATACCAACTACCAGTACTCTTTGTGTGAAAAATGTATCCCGCAGATCCTTTTAAAATCTCCTATCTCTCACTATAAACCTATGTCTTGTAGTTTTAAACAACCCTACCACAGGAAATGTAATATTTATATCATCTCCCTCTTCTTATGTTTAAAATATTAATTTAAAGTAAGTATTTTTTAGTTTATAAAAATGTATTCCTTTTGCGTGGATTGTGACACCTATGCTGTCATCAGACAACTCAGAGGATGATAATGGTCTTTGACATCATTGTCATTCCGAAACTCTAATAGTGTCATATATAATTTATGTTCTCCTCTGAGATTGACGTTTCTACTAATAATAGCATTGGGTTCTCCCTCTGAAGCACCTCTGACATAATAATGGGGTTCCAAAGTTCTGCAGAGGAGTTTACCTAATCAAAAAATGGGGGATATGACTAAAATATGGATAGTAAGACAGGAACATTGACCTGAGAATAGTAAGATTGAAGAAACTAGAACTACCAGCTGGTTTTATGAAGAGGGGTTGGGAGCGGAGGGCACGTAATCCCTCATCGTAACTCCTCATAAAATAAAGATCAAACTTCAAACTGGTAAGTTCCCGTTTAATCTTACTATTTTACTTTGGAGTCACGTGAGTGACTACGTAAAGATTTTAAATCTCTGTGACTCCATGCCGTGGAACGAATCCATGCGTCACACACTGTATAGTTGACCAGAGAGAGTGGACAAAACTGAAGAGACATGACATAATGAACAAATTGAATTTAATGTATAGTTAACGATAACAAAGCAACAACAGTTCCCCTTCTACCCGAGAGGACATTAACGCAAGCATAAAACTGAGTTAGCAAACACGCTCATTCCGGCTAAAGGCTTATTATAAAACATTTGAAACGTGCGTGCTGAGGACCACCCTGCAGCCGACAATATCTGGTCTGGCGGGACATCCATGGCCCTCGCCGCCGATGTTGCTGGAGACCTGGTGGAATGAGATTTTAACATTTTAGTATCAATCCCAGCATTTATCAAAACTTGCTTTAACACCTGGAAATAGCCTGAGTTGAGACCTGCTTTTGTGGTTTCCTGTGGCTAATCAATAATGCTCTCAGACCCCCGAAGTCCCTTGGTGAGCGTAATGTACTGCCGGAGGTGAGCTACTACACACAAATTGGGATCCAAAGGATATGCCATGAACTATAACTTCAATCCCGAGGTACCTGGTCTACTGTTTTATAGGCTCATACACAAAGAAGGTGAAACTATCAGCCGAGGTGAGCATCCTGTCTAAACGGAGCTTATGCAAGGACTGGACCCTCTGTGCTGAAACTAACGCCATCAGCATAGCCACCTTATGCGCGAGTTGGAGTAGAGACAGGGAAGTTGGCGGAGACCATGACCGGAGTAAAGTTAACACCATCCTAACATCCCAAATTTCTGAATATCTGGGCCTAGGAGGATTTGAATTGAAGACTCCCCTCATGAACATAGACACTAGAGAGTGAGACCCAACCAATTGGTGTTCTGAATATGGCAGCAGGTATGATGTCAGCGCACTTCTGGCACTGTTGAGGGCACTGTAGCTCAATTTTTCATCATAATACAGTTTCGAGAGGAACTCCAGAACATTAGTAATTTGTACTATCTCATAAGAAATGTCAGCCTGTGCACAGAACAGTTCCCATTTCCTGATATATCAAGTCAAGTCAAGTCACCTTTATTTATATGGCACATTTAAAAAACAACTCTCGTTGACCAAAGTGCTTTACATTTGTTATAAGAGTAGTATACACAAGCAGGCTACATACATATATACAAATAGGACGTCAGGAAAGGCTTGGGAGAACAGATACGTTTTTAGACTAGACTTAAAGGAGTCGATGGAGGGGGCAGTTCTAATGGGGAGGGGGATGCTGTTCCACAGTCTAGGAGCTGCGACTGCAAAGGCGCGGTCGCCCCTGAGCTTCTGCCTAGACTGTGGGACATTCAGCAACCCCAAGTCGGCCGATCTGAGGGAACTGGAGGTGGTGTAGTGGGCGCTAAGACTTTTAATGTAGGTGGGTGCAAGCCCAATGAGGGCTTTGTAGACAAGGAGGAGGGTCTTGAAATTAATTCGGAACTGCACAGGGAGCCAGTGGAGGGAGGCCAGGATCAGGGTGATGTGGTCCCTTTCTCGGGTGCCCGTCAGGAGTCTCGCTGCGGCATTTTGGACCAGTTGCAGGCGGGACAGGGAAGATTGGGTGATGCCAGTGTAAAGGGAGTTGCAGTAATCTAGGCGGGAGGAGATAAATGTATGGATGATCTTTTCGAGGTCATCAAACTGTAGGAATTGTTTTATTTTAGCTATCATCCGAAGCTGAAAGAAGCTAACTTTTGCCACGGCATTGACTTGTTTGTCAAACTTCAGTGCTGAGTCAAATATCACTGCAAGATTTTTGACGTGAGGTTTGAGTAGTGGGGTAAGGCTTCCAAGGCTGCCTGCTATCATTTTGATTGAGTCCGAGGGGCCAAAATATGAAGCATATTCTTTCTGAGTACTGCCTCTCCATGCCGCAGTTAGCACATCCACCGTGTGATCAGCTACTCCCAGTCCAAGGAACGGTCTTCTTAAAATCTGCAAATCAATAAATTGAGGCGATCATGTAGAGGATGTATTTCACCAGACACCGGGTTTGTTAACAACGTCCTGCCTTTGGGAACCTTCCACACAGGTTCTACAACCCTGCTCAGAACCAGAGGATTCCAGGGCTGAGTCGGCTAGTCAGGGACTACCAGGATGCCGGAGGCAGAGTCCTGCTGAATTTTCTGCAGACAGCGACTGATGAGGCAAAATGGGGGAAATGCATAGAAATATATTGCACCCCAATGAAGCGAAAAAGCATCTATCGCTCCTGCCCCTGGGTCTGGTTCCCATGCAACATACTTGGGTAATTGATGATTTAGCATTGAAGTTAACAAATCCATATCCGGTGTTTCATACCCCGAAATAATATCCTTAAACACTCTATGATTCAACACCCATTCTGTGTTGTCATTGAATTTGCGTGACCTGGTGTTCGCCACCGTGTTGAGTCTACCTGGAAGGTAGATAGCTGAAACCCAAGTATGTCGAGCAATACAACATATTGACCACGGGGGAAGATGGCAGCCCTACCTGCAGTGTTGTGGTTGTCTTTTCATTGCTTTTGTTATTTTTCAGTCTGTTAGAAGTTTGTTTTAATGTTCTTCTGGTATGTTTTATGTGGGGGGAGAGGGGAGGGGGGAGGGGGAAACTTTTTTCAAGTTCTTACCTTCCTGGAGATGTGATTAATTTTCGGATCACATTCTCCGGGCTCTGCAGCCTACCATGGCTGGAGTTGGGAGCCTCCTCGCACTGTCGTGAGCCCCACTGCGGGGCATGGACTTAACATCGGAGCGGATCCCTTGCCTGGGATCGCTCCCACCGTGACCACCGCGGACTTTATCATCAAGGGCTCGCAGTCTCGGGGCGCGGCTAGTCATGAGCTCCAACGCCGCGGAAGGCTCGACCTGCCCCGGCGCGAGGTTTGTTCACCCGCCATAGGTGAGCTGACAACCCCCTGATGCGGGAGTGGAGCGCCTCGATGCGGAGGGCCCGAACACCGGCTCCGGGAGCCAAGATCGTCCCGTCAACGGGGCTCGAGGCCCACGACCGCGGAAGAGCAAGGGTAAGAACTTGAACTATATTTCGCCTTCCACCACAGTGAGGAGTGTATAGGAGTCACTGTGGTGGATGTTCAATGTTAAAAGATGTTTTGATTGTTTTGTCTCCAAGATGGCTGCCGGAAGGGAGAGTGAACGCTGGCGCGTTTAGCTGCCGCTGCGCTCTCTTTGAATTGTGCCTTGTCCCTACTATTTTTGTTTTGTATTTTGTTTTATTCTGCTTATATGTTTTGTAATCTGCTTATTAAATTTTGTAAGGTGTCCTTGAGAGTCTTTGAAAGGTGCCCATAAGTATAATGTATAAATAAATAAAATAAAATTTCCAAATATGACATGCCAAATTATCACAGGATACTGACTTGATATCACCCATGTAATTTATATATGCCACTGCTGTGGTATTATCTATCTGTATTTGAACGTGCACATGGTGCATATGTGCACAATAAGCTTTCAAGCCATACAGGGCTGCAAGCAACTCCAGATAATTAACACCATGCAGCTGCAGAAAATATATCTCATGCATATTCCACCTGCCACCGTAGCTAGTTACGGTGTCAGTGGCTCCCCACCCCAGAGAACTTGCATCAGTCTGTAAAATAATTGCAGGGCTTTCAATTGAAATATTGCCAGAACAATGGTCAATATTGGTTATCTACCATTGTAGCTCATTAATGGCTTTGGCCGGTAATTGCTTGGTTCTGTCAAAGTGGCCTAAATTAAGTTTGAGTGCCTGCACCTTTGCTCTTTGTAATTGCTGATCGTGCAAAGGCCCATATTTGGCAGCTGGAAATGTAGCCACCAATTTCCCAATTAAGCTAGCTACTTGTCGAATTGAAGGCAGCTGCTGAGTGCTCAGATGATTGCAGGCTTCCATTAACTTCAATCTCTTACCCTCAGCAAGGTGATTAACAGGTGATTGGAATTAATAGTAAATCCCAAATAATCCATAATCCTGGATGGAGTCAACCTGGATTTTTCAGGGTGAATTAAGAACCCCAGCTGTTCAAATAGTAATTTGGTGGCTGAAACCGCCAACATAGCCAATTCCATCGTTTTCCCTATAATGAGGATATCGTCCAAGAACGCCATAACTATGTGTTTCTGCTCTCTTAACAGAGCCAGCACAGGTTTTAATATTTTAGTGAACAACCTGGGTGCTGAGGTTAACCCATTCGGCAACGCTTTAAACTGCCATATCTGCCCCATCCATTTAAACTTTAAGTATTTTCTGTGATCCTTGTGAATAGATACAGAATAATAAGCATCTTTAAGATCAATGCATGCCATATAACATCCCCTGGAAATGAGCTGTTTTGCCGTTATTAGACTTTCCATTTTGAAATGTTTGTACTGCACAAAAGTATTGAGTTGGGTTAAATCCAAAATAATGTGACATCCCCCATCCTTCTTCTCCCTAGGGAAGATATTAGATACAAGTTAATGAGATTCATGACTGGTCTTTTCAATCACTCTTTTAGCACATAATTTATCAATTTCAGCCTGAACTTCCAAATCATCCCGCTTTGAATGAGTAAAGGTACGATTTGGAACATGCTGCGTGGGTGGGAGAGAGCCCGCAAACTCAATTTTGAATCCTTCAATACTGTGCAGTATGAACAAGTCAGAAGTTAACCATCGCCTCTCATGCAGAAAGAAACGTAACCTACCACTAACATGCAATAAGCCCGCACCCAGTATGTTACATTGAGACCCAAACCGACCTACCTCCGTATTAGTCGGTGGACTCTGGACGTTTATTTACTTCCCCGATGTTTGGGGAGTTGAGGTGCTGATGTACGCCAGCTGCGCATCTTGGCTGTTGGCCGGCTTGGGCCATGTCCTAAAAAAGACCGGCCAGTTTTTTCAAGTTGGAGCTGGTATCCTCAGTGGGTCTTCCGCTGGTCGAAGCGTAGGGGTGCTGACGTTGGAACGGTTGTCTAATAGGTGGTGGAGCCCGCAGTAGCCCCACAGCCTTAGAGTCATCATCCAAATCCTTCACCTGCCTGGGCAGGTCATCTCCAAACAGCAAATTGGGCGGCTGCACATTACTGGCCTTACACAACCCCGCAAACTTGGGTTTGAGAACAGGACGAGTGGCATTCTTCCGAAAACAGTTAATTTCAAACTGTGCATTGCACGACAATGCCATTGCGTCCCTTTGAGCCTCCGATAATGCGCAGCTGTCTACTGACCTGACAAATGCTGTCAGCCCCGACGCCAGCAGATTCAAAATTCTCTGTAATTTGACCTCTTGGGTCTTTATGCCGCCGTTGATATAACTCCAGATGGAACTATTGACCATGGGTACCTTCAGGGCAGGACAATTGCTAGGAACATGGTACCTCATGGCTGTCTCCATCATAACATGCTCCTGCAGCTAATGGGAAGCCAGATAGTTTATGCTGGCTGCGAGCTCTTCTTCCAGAGACTCCCAACCAGCGACGGCATAGCAAATTTCGTGACCATGGTCGGTACTTCCGCATCCCGCGGGTCTCGCACCGAGCGGTCCTCCGCCCATGACTGGTGCTCTGTGCTCCCGTCTTCCGACGGGAACACATCATGCAGCCCTGCACCAGGCGCTGCCCCGAGGCTCGCTGAGATACGCCTCCTAGCACATCATGTTGGAGCATCCTCTCCAGAAGATGCTCCATGCGGGAAAGGCGTCCACCGACGCTTCCCGCTAGGGGAGGCGAACACTCCCGGCCAGACTCATCAGAGTCCACTGGCCTGTTGGACTTGCACTTGGCCTTCCCGGCCCGCGGGGTAACCACAGTGCTGTCCATGGGCTCCGAGCCCAGGATCGCTGGCGGTAGAGGGGACTGCCGCCCCCTGACCATACTGACACGGTCTTCAGAAGCGGTTCTCCCTGCAGTCCAATGAGACTTCACCATTTCCATGACTTCTTGCTGAAAAACAGAATAAGAAAAACCCCGCAGACTAACTTCGAGACTTACCTGGAGGCCCTTTTAAAACTACCGCTGGTGGAGCAACGCGCCACCAGCCAGTCAGAGCGCCATGCGTTAGACGTAATGACGCGCATGCGCGTCTGACGGGTTCTTCACGTAGTCATTCACGTGACTCCAAAGATTTGAAACTACTCTTGATGGAAGAAGTTGTAGTGAACAACATAACAGGAAGGACATGACTGCAGAAGGAATTTAAAGCAAGTAAGAACATTTTAAAATGTCATCATTGTTTAACTGGGAACCAGTGTAAAAGTATACCTTGATCCTTGAAATGAATCGTTTCATTTAAAATTCAAAGCCAACAGAAGTGGGGAAAAAAATAATAGCCTCATTCCTTACTCTGAACTATAATATATTTGTTGGATTCAGGCATGCTCCCTTTATAAATCACATTGAGATTTGACTATTGTGCTGAATACTTTGAAGCTTAATATTACACCAGAACCTTATACTTGCACTTCCACTGACAATTATTTCAAAAATGCACTCTAATATTAATAACATGAAAATTGAGCTAACTGTAGTGGAAATAATCGCAGTGGAAATAATTGGTCATCAGGCATGCGACAAAACCGACGGTATGTTTTCACAACGTACCCCTCCCCCCAAACCGAAAAAAAACGGTAGGACCAGGGAAGCAAGCCCAACCGAAGCCTCTACCTCAATTTTAACAGCATCTCAAGAAGAGATCTCAAGAAGAGATCTCAAGAGAAAGAAAGACAGATGTGGAAGAACTAAGAAGTTTCCTTGCCTCAGAAATTTCAAAAATAA
This sequence comes from Okamejei kenojei, assembly GCA_035221665.1. Classification (NCBI taxonomy): domain Eukaryota; kingdom Metazoa; phylum Chordata; class Chondrichthyes; order Rajiformes; family Rajidae; genus Okamejei; species Okamejei kenojei. Next base: position 17,279,593 of record CM069146.1, read on the forward strand.
TGGCAGAATTTAAAAAACTCAAAAAGGATTTTAAAGATGAGTTGAAAACTTTTAAAAAAGAAATTAAAGAAGAAATTAAAGAAGAAATTAAAGAAGAAATTAAGAAAGATATTGCTGTCATTGTACAGAAACAATTGGACTCTTGGAAGAAGATCATGGAAGAAAATCAAAAAAAAAGATTGATGAGGTAAATGTCAAAATCAATCTGATGGAATCAGTATTTAATTCGAAGCTGGAACCCATCTCTCAGGCACTGGAACAACAACAACAATCCATAATCGAACTAGAGGGAATCGCTGAAACATGCTCTGAAACTACAAGCAAGCTTCTCTCCGAGAACAAGCGTTTATCGGACTTATTGCATAAAATAACCGAAAAATGCATTGACTTGGAGGGACGACAGAGAGGCCAGAATCTAAGAATTATCGGTGTCCGGGAAGGAAGAGAGGGGAATCAGGACCCTCGTGAATTTGCTGCAGATTTACTGAAGAAAGTTTTAAAACTGGATGAAGCACCTTTACTGGCTCGGGCACATAGAGCACTGAGACGCCGTCCAGGGGCGGACGCCCCTCCAAGCCAATTTGATAGTGAAGGTGCAATATGACCATGTCTTGGATGACATGATGAAGAAAATTGTTCGCAGCAGAAATCTTGTTTTTGAAGGAGACAAGATCAGCATATTTCGAGACTACCCGGCGGTGGTTGCCAAGAAAAGAGCATTGTTTACAGATACAAGAAGAATACTCAAGAACATTAATAACCTGAGATATGGACTGATGTACCCTGCAACACTGAGAATCACCTACGACCACAAAGGATACTTCTTTACTAACCACACAGAGGCTTTTAAATTTGCAAAGAAGATTGAGGCCACTGAAAATATTGAAATTAGCGAGGACGAGAGCGAAAAAGAGGACAATGAGGATTAATACTTAACGCTAAATATATGCGATGATATTGGACTCGGTATGTTATTGAGAAGAAACTGAACTTTAAATCATTACACTTTAGGATTGTTATGAATTTAGAATGAAATTGATCATCGTTTTATAACATATTATATTATTGTATTAACTATTACTAACCATTATTAATCATAATAATTAATCATTATCAATTATAGTTAATTGGATTAACTCAGAATTAGTTAAAAGGATGAATCATAAGATGACTCTCATTAAAATAGAAGATGTAGGTTTTAATCCTAGATATTGATACTATTTAGACTAATCATGGACCAATCATTTAGTTAAATGAAACTAATATTTTATTAACCTTGAGACTAATAATTAATCCTCTATTGGAATATATTAATTATTATTAATAATTAATTATTAATTTCTTAACAAAGAGAATAGAGCTAAACAACAGACATTGGAATTGGAAATAAAACAATTAGACATAGAAAACGCAAGAACACCTTCATTGGTAAAACATAATAAAATAGCTGCATTGAAATATAAATTAAATAAAATATACTCCGACCAAATAATAAAACTTTATCAACATACAAAACAATTCAATTTTGAATTTGGTGATAAACCACACAAACTATTGGCACGCCAGCTTCGAAAACTGGATGGAGAAAAAATGATTCATAAGATTAGATCAGAAAAGGGAAAAACACTAACACTCCCCAAAGATATTAATGACAGATTTTTACAATACTATCAAGATCTTTATTCAACTAAAGTGACACAACAATCAATAGGAATGGAAGCATTTTTACAAAAATGCAACCTTAAAGACTTAGATCTGCAAGAACAGGAATTATTAGGAGCTGAAATAACGACCAAAGATATTGAAGAGTCAATTAGATCTTTAAAAAATGGAAAGGCCGCTTGCCCTGATGGCCTAAGCTCTGAATTCTATAAAAAAATTTATGATCTGATTTCTCCACGCTTACAAACACTGTATAAACATGTTTATACTCAACAGCAACTCCCGGAAACTTTAAATGAATCTACAATAATACTGATACCTAAAATTGATAAGGATCTAGAAGACCCGGCCTCATATAGAGCAATAAATACTGATCAGAAAATATTAACTAAGATCCTTTCTAATAGATTGAGCTTAGTAATTAACAAATTAATACATCCTGATCAAACAGGTTTTATCCCTAAACGTCACTCATTCTATAACCTTAGACGATTGTTTAATATTATATATTCAAACAGAATTGCTAATGAAGATCTAGCAATTATATTGCTAGATGCTGAAAAAGCCTTTGATCAAGTAGAATGGCCATATTTACTTTCAGTGATGGAAAAATTTCAATTGGGAGAGAAGTACTGCGCATGGGTTAAATTGTTATATTCTAACCCAACAGCTAGAATACTAACAAATCAAATGTTATCAACTAAATTTAATCTCTCCAGAGGTTGTAGACAAGGATGTTCGTTATCATTATTATTTGCTTTAGCAATTGAACCGCTTGCAGAAAATGTCAGATCTAATCCAGAAATACATGGGTACAATACTAAAGATACAACGAATAAAATTTCTCTATATGCAGATGATGTACTAATATATATTACAAAGCCGGAAATTAGCATTCCAAATTTATTAAATCTAATAACTCAATTCGGTCATTTCTCAGGATATAGAATTAATTGGAATAAAAGCGAAATCATGTCAATAACGGATCATAATATACATATACTACAACAATCACCTTTTAAAATAGTTGACGAAAAATTTAAATATTTAGGTATTTATGTAACTAAGGGGTATAGCTCTTTATTTAAATCAAATTTTCCACCATTAATGAATAAACTAAATAACTAACTCAATACTGGAAAACACTTCCTATCTCAATGTTCGGTAGAATTAATGCTATAAAAATGATTTTTCTACTGCAATTATTGTACCTATTTCAATCCATCCCGATATATATTCCAAAATCTTTTTTTTAAAAAGTAGACTCCACTGTTACAAGTTTCATCTGGGACTACAAGAATCATAGAATAAATAAAAAACATTTATGTAAATCAAAGATTAATGGAGGTTTAGCACTACCAAACTTTTTGTTCTATTTCTGGGCAGTTTATATTAAAAACATGAATTTTTGGCTGGAAGAAATGGATCAACAACCAGAATGGTTAAGGATGGAAAAGGAGGACTGTCTACCTTTTGAAATCGGTTCGATTATATTTGCACCGACAAAATTGCACAAAAAAACTTATGGGGAAAACCCTATAATATATAGTGGTATATGAATCTGGAAACAACTTAAAAAGGCTCTAAAACTGGACAATATACCACTCTACCTCCCTATTGTAAATAATCCCTTATTCAAACCTTCCATACTAGATAAAGGTTTTATACAATGGAAAAACTATGGAATCAAAAGGGTGGGACACCTTTATAAAAAAGGCACTTATCTCTCATTTCAAGAACTGCAGCAGATTTATGGGTTACATTCAAATAATTTTTTTCGATACTTACAACTCAGAGATTATGTTAGGTCAAATACACAAGATTATAGGAATAGGGAACCAGAAATCTTAGATGAATGCCTGAATAAACATCCTAATACAGAAAAATTAATAACTTATATTTACAACACCCTTTTAGATAGTGAGATACCATCAACGGAATCATATAGACACACATGGGAAAATGAAATAAATCAATCTATAACGAAAGATTTATGGGAATAAAAGTTTACAATACATACATCAATGCTCGCTAAATTCCAGACATGCTCTAATACAATTTAAAGTTTTACATAGATTACATTATTCCAAAGTTAAACTAAATAGAATCTTCCCACAAATATCGTCTACCTGCGATAAATGTCAACATCTAGAGGCTAATTTAACACATACTTTTGCAAATTGTATAAAAATTAAGAATTTCTGGACTGAGATTTTTAAAATAACTTCTGAAGTTATTAATACTAAACTGGATCCGGACCCAAAATTAATAATACTTGGAACATCAGAACAAAGTTTAACTCTTACAACAAGCCAAAGAAATTTCCTAGACTACAGTATAATAATTGGGAAGAAATTAATATTAACATTTTGGAAAGGCCCTATATCCCCCACAATTAAAATGTGGATTATGGAAATGTCGGAGACCCTACACCTGGAAAGAATCAGATTTGCCTTATTGGACAAACAAGAAGTTTTTGTTAGAACATGGTCTTCTTTCATTGATTACTTAAAAGGGTAGAATGGTTCGGCAGGGAACCCTAACTGAAACTTGGATTTAGGAATAGATGAAAAGTTATATCTTATATTCTTTGATCTTATCTCCTACGATGTATTAATAGTAAATTATTCCTTTCTTTGTGATTTTCTTCTTTGATATAGATTATTATTCTATTTTTCTTACTGTTCTCTATAAAAAAAAATTATTAGTCAAAATGATACAACTGATAATATTAATAATGTATGCTTGTTGAACATGAAATATTTCTATCATAATATATGTTTGCTAATCCACTGTCTAAATACTCTAATAAAAAAATATATATTCAAAAAAAATAAATAATAATAATTGGTTGCAAGAAGTAGGTACGTTGTCGTCTTAACAGAATAATAGCTACCTGAAACACGCAAGTGTGTAACATAGAGACAACATACTCAAAAACAAATAACAATGTTCAAATGTATTTTATAAATCATTATAATGTTAAGGGTAACATCTCTCAACCTCAAATGTTTTCTCGCAGATAGTGCCTGTTCAATCAGACATTGTCTGTTTCCCTGCTTCCAGGTACTCATAAAATTCCAGAACTGAATATTTTCAATTTTATTATATCATCTGAACTAATTAAACTATGTGAACTCCCAAAAAAGATTAATGGATACATGTTTGATTCCATATCTGTGTCAACTCAGGCGTTACGGCTATTCGAAAACTGCAGAAGAGGGCTCTGCACTCTGAGCTAAGCATCATAAAAATAGGTCCAGTTTGGTATTTGGTGATTCTTGGGAGCAGGAATGGTGAACACAATTTCTGGTTTAGTTCTCCAAGGAATCCAAGGTGAGATAGCCAATTGAATTCAAAATTAGCTTGGAGGAAGGAGTCAAAGAGTAGTGGTGTAGGGTTGTCTTTCTGATTAGAGGTCTTTGACCAGCAGAGTGCTGCTGGGTCCACTTTTGTTTAGAGACGTTAAGGGATACAGTGCATAAACAGATGCTTCGGCCCACCGAGTGTACCGACAACCGATCACCCCGTGCACTAGCATTATCCTACACACCAGGATCAATTTACAATTCGACTGAAGCAAGAATTTCATTGTCCTATCTGGAACACATGACAATAAACTCTCTTGACTCTCTTGACTTGAACTGACTTGAATTAACCTACACACCTGCATGTCTTTGGAGTGTGGGAAGAAATCGGAGCACCAAGAGAAAACCCACATGGTCACAGGGAGAACGCACAAACTCTGTACAGACAACACCCGTAGTCAGTATCGTAGTCGCAATCCCAGGTTTCTGACACTGTAAGGCAGCAACTCTACAGCTGTGCCATTGTGCTACCCTAACCTCTCTATACATAAATGATTTGGATCACACTGTAGTGAACATTGCTAGTACATTTGCAGATTACATCAAAACTAGTTGCAAAGTGGATAGTGACAGAGGTTATCTAAGGTTACAAAAGGGTCTAAATCAGTTGTGAAGATGGGCCAAGGAATAGCAAATGGAATTTAACTCAGACAAGTATGAGCTGCTGCATTTTGACATTGTTTATTATTATCACGTGTACTAAGGTACAGTGAAAATCTTTGCATCAAGTCGTATATATGAGTATAATCAAGACATACACAAGTACAACAGATAATGCAAATAAAAATACAAGATGCAGAATATAGTGTTGCAGCATTATAAGCATTACAGGAAAAAGTCCAGTGCAATTATATATAGTTCAAGATCCACAATGAGGTAGATTGAGAAATTCGGACTACAGCTTTATCTTATGAGAAGACCGTTCATTAGTCTGATGACAGCAGGAAAGAAGCTGTTTCTGAATCTAGTGATATGTGCTTTTAAGCAATTGTATCTTCTGCCCAACGGGAGTGGGGAGGTGTGGGAATGACCGGGATGAAAATGGTCCTTGATATGTTGGCTGTATTCTTGAGGCAGCGCAAAGGGTAGATGGGAGTGCTGCTTCCTAAATCCAGTATTTTTTAAAGAAGGAACTGCAGATGCTGGAGAATCGAGGGTACACAAAAAGCTGGAGAAACTCAGCGGGTGCAGCAGTATCTAAGGAGCGAAGGAGATAGGCGACGTTTCGGGTCGAGAAAGAAGGGTCACGACCCGAAACGCGCCTATCTCCTTCGCTCCTTAGATGCTGCTGCACCCGCTGAGTTTCTCCAGCTTTTTGTGTATCCTAAATCCAGTAGTTTGGAGATGAGTTTGGTTTAGATTATGGTTTAGATTTGTTTTTTAGTTTAGAGATACAGCGTGGAAACAGGCCCTTTGGCCTACCGAGTCCCACACTGACCAGCAATCCCTGCATATTAACACTATCCTACACACACTAGGGACAATTTTACGCTTATACCAAGCCAATTAACCTACAAACCTGTACGTCTTTGGAGTGTGGGAGGAAACCGAAGATCTCGGAGAAAACCCATGCAGTCAGGGGGAGAACGTACAGACAGCACCTGCAGTCGGGATCGAACCCAGGTCTCCAGCGCTGCAAGCACTGTAAGGCAGCAACTTTACCGCTGTGCCGCCCACAGTGTTGAAGGCAGAGCTATACACTATAAAAATAGGTCTGACATTGGTAAACTTGTTATTCAGATGTTCCAGTGATGAGTAGGGCCAGGGATTTGGCATGTACTGTGGTCCAGCTGTGGTGATAGGCTAACTGCTGTGAACCAAAGCTAGATGGGAGGCTAGAATTAATGTGTGCCATGACCAGTCTCTTGAAGCACGTCATGATAATTGATGTCAGAACCACTGGACAGTATTCATTAAGGCATGCTACCTTGCTTTTCTTTGGCAGCAGGATGATAGTGGTCTTCTTAAAGCAGATGGGAACCGTAAAATGGAGTAGGGAGTGGTTAAAGATGGTTAAAATCCTGCCAGCTAGTCGGCGCAGGCCCTGAGTTTTCCGTGGGTTCATTTTCTGGTAGAGCCGATCTGGGCAGGATTTGCGCAGTAAATGATATAGCCCAGGACGGTGTTGCAGATGTCTGGGAGTATGGTTCATTGAAAGTAGGCATGCTTACCTTCATTGGGAAGAATATTGAGTGTAGAAGTCAGGATATCACGATGCAACTGTACATTGATGAGACAAGTGCGCAGTTGTACAGCTGTAAGTTGTCATTAAGTTGGAAAGGCTACAGAAAAGATACTCCATGATGTTTCCTGGACTTGCTGAGCTTGAGTTATTGTGAGCGGCTGCATCGGCTGGAGCTGACTTTTTTTGGAACTTAGGTTGATGGGCTATCAAATTGAAATATACAAAATCATGATGGGCATGGAAGAACTGAACATTTAGGCTTTATCCCAGAATAAAGGATTCTAAAACTAGAGGTTGTGGGCTTCACGTAAGAGGGAAGAGATTTAAGAGGGACTTTAGGCAACCTTTTCATTCAGAGGGTAGTCCATATCTGGAATGATCTGCCAAAGGAAGCTATTGGAAGCTGATACACTTGTGACTTTCAAAACACATTTGGACAGATGATAGGATAGGAAGGGTTTAGTGCATACTGCCAAGATGCAGGTGAAGGGTACGAGCCCAGAATGCCAACTTGCTCGGCATGGACACAGTGGACCGAAAGGACAGCTTTCTTGCTGAATAGTTCCGCAATTCTCCATAGCTGAACATTCTACACCAAGGGTTCTGACATGATTTAGGATATAATCAACCAGGAGACTGCAACCAATCAGGAATTGCTGTCTCAGGGTTGAAATGGGGATTCAGTGGCTGCTCATTAAGAGTAAATGGAAATGAATAGATTTTTTGTTTTGGAATGAATTATGTGATATTACATTACTGAAAGAGTACATTGTAAATTAGAACTTTACTAAACATTTTAAAACAAGTTGATACAGTAGAGATAACTAAAGTATTGTGGGGGACTTCTCCAAATTAATTATGCCAAGGTTTAATTAATTTGTTCCAATGATAGATCGTGCTCTTATGTAAGGTCCAGCTGCTGCATAATGGATTCAGTAGCAACATCTATTTAAGGAGTGCAAATCACAAACTTGTAGCCTTGCATTTAATCTTAACCAGTTTTATTTAGGGTTTTTTTTGATAATCTATACCCTTCCCATTCTTTCCTAAATGTTTTGAAGTATAATGCATTTGAGGTTATGAAGTTAATTGAGCAGTGTGACAATTGTATAAGTTAAGTGGTAGTCAGGTGGCACTCAGGAGCTAATAGTTTTAAAATTCAACGACAAGTGGCTTTGCTTTAAAGATTCAATTTACAATTCACTACTTGGAGTGTAATTATGATTTTTTTTTTAGAATATTGAAACTATACAGCATATTAATATTCTGAAGCAGAAAATTACATACATTTGGGGGAAATTAGCAACTTTATGAGATACAAGGCTGTGGTTGAAATGGATTCTGAAGACTTAACCAACTGTGAAGCTGTGATATTTAATTTAATTTTTATTTTTCATATTTTCATATTGCATTGAAGATTATATTTGGCTCACCAAGCCTTTGCTGACTCCCAGAGCAAACCCATCAATCCCATTCCACATTTGTGTACCATCAGGATAGTTAATTTAAGTTATAATTTAAATCAACCAACATTTCTGTTCTTAAATATTTGTCTAATTCTCTGTTTCGGGGGGGGGGGGGGGGGGGGGGGGGGGTTGAATAACATAGCAAATGCATGGAAGTTGAAAGTGTAACTTTTAAACAAAATGGGGAGTATCATTTTGTTGGGACTGTAATGCGTGTCTTTGATAGAGCAGTTATGTCATAAATCATAGAGAACCATAAGCTAAATGGTGTTGTGATGGGGGGAGGGGAAGGATATTTCAGTTTCCCCAATATTAACTGGGATTACTTTGGTATCAATAGTACCAATTAGCACCATTGATACTAAAGGGGACAGGGGGAATTGGGGAAAGGCTGATTTTAATATCACATGACAGGCTTTGCAGATGACATGAAAATGGCTGCAAAACATTGAAGATTAGTCAGGTAAGAATGGCAGCTTAATAATGTATAGGCAGAACTGCTGATACTGGTTTACACCAAAGATGGACACAAAATGCTGAAGCAATTCAACGGATCATGTAGCATCTCAGGAGAAAAGGAATAGGTGACATTTCGGGTTGAGACTCTTCTTCCGACTTCAGACTAATCTGAAGAAGAGTCCCGACCAAAAACATCACCTATTCCTTTTCTCCAGTGATGCTGCTTGACCCACTGAGTACTCCAGCATTTTGTGTCTATCTGTCAATTTAATAATGTTTTCAAGAGAGAGTTAGATTTAGCTCTTCGGGCTAATGGAAATCAAGGGATATGGGAAAAAAAGCCGGAACGGGATACTGATTTTGTAAGATCAGCCATGATCATATTGAATGGCAGTGCTGGCTCAAAGGGCCGAATGGCCTGCTCCTGCACATTTTCTATGTTTCTATGATAAAGCTCAAAGTTATGTGTCAAGTGGTTAATAAAAATGAGTGCTATAGAATGTTACAGCACTGAACAGGCCATTTGGGCCACTGTCTCCGTGCAAGTCCCTGGTAAATCTTTCTATTTTATAGAATCATAGAAAATCATAGAAAATAGGTGCAGGAGTAGGCCATTCGGCCCTTCGAGCCTGCACTGCCATTCAATATGATCATGGCTGATCATCCAACTCAGTATCCTGTACCTGCCTTCTCTCCATACCCCCTGATCCCTTTAGCCACAAGAGCCACATCTAACTCCCTCTTAAATATAGCCAATGAACTGGCCTCAACTACCTTTTGTGGCAGAGAATTCCATATTTGTCCTAATCCCTTTCTGTGTCCATGCACCCTGTATTTTTTTTTCCATTTCTCTTTTGACCATAATAAAACTTGATTCCACTATCCAACCATATCCACTCCAGGGCACATACCAAGTCAAATAAGCCCTCTTGTCACCAATGCCCAATCCTTAATGTTGATCTTCTCGTTATCAATCTTTGTACTTGAGGGTAATTGAGAATAAATGTTAATCATGTCATTGGTGCCCACACCCTGTAAATTACTGAAACGAAAGGGTTTTGGAAGGCAATTGGTCTAAATATCGTATTGATGCATGGAATTGGTCTTTTGTACCACCAAAATTCAAGGTTGACAAGAAAATTAATGGGAAAGTATCATACCAAACATTAAGTGAACTTTGAAATTATTTTTGTTTAGCCAGATGTTTAGGTACAAAAGCAATGGTATGAATTAATTGTTGTGTTGCTTTTAGCCCCTTGTTGGAAGGTAAGCACCTCCTATCAGTTGGTCAGAGAGCAGCATTATTAGGCATCATTATTAGGCATCAAAGAATAACTCATCAGCCTAGGCAATGAATTGGAATTGAAAAGAAAATTACCATAGATGTTGTGAGAAGAAACGTCTTATGGGATCTGTTTATGGAAGCAATAACTCGCAGAACTTAAAAATAAGTTGTGTTTGAGAGAGATAATTTAAGAATTAAATGCTGAAAGGCTTTCTGCTGTTACAATGTATGTTTGCCTGTATCTAAAATGAGAAATCAACATTTCAACTTGGGAGCCAGATGGTCTTAACATTAAATTTAAATTATCTGAGAAGAAGTGCACATTACGCATAAGCAAATGTTTTTGTCGCCAACAATTCTTCCTTTATTTATTTCTATATTTTGTCTGTGGTAATGTATTGCTTTGAAGTAGATGATCTCACATTGTCCATTAGATAATTCACAGATGGGCATTGCCCTCTGACTCACTCCAGGCTTTTGGTTCAAAACATGACCAATAGCTTGTTTTCCATTTTAAATTGTTTGGGGGAGGGGATGTTTTCTGAAATGAAAATGTATTTCAGACTTATCCTCATTGGAAACAGCTGCAGTGATGTTACGACTGGTGGTTAGTGTTTAAAACTTAAGCCTCAATGCATTCCAAGTACTCCACTCTAATGATCCAGCAGTACAATCACATGAGTATTGCCCATTTCAAAATGTTCTGCAGAAGTTATGCAGAATTATGGTGAATATATTTTGCACAATTCACTCCATTTTGCTTGACTTATTTATATTTAGAGTACTTAAGGTTTATTGATTTGCTGAGTACAGGGAACAGAATTGAGTCAAGCAGCATTTTCCCTGAATTTACATGTTTTATTATTGACAATTTGGGTATTTGAAAGTTAATTTTAATGTCTTGTTTAGCCAGTGCGCTATAGAACATCATTAGTTGTCACTCCATTAGAAGGGAAATATTTCTGGGCGGTGGGGAGAAAGCAGTGGAATGGAACTAATTGGATGGTTTTTTTCCCTCAAAAACCTGGCCCAGAGTAATGGTGGCTGTCTGATGATTCTACACAATTATTGAAACAAAAAAAACAACAAAAAAATAGAATTTGCTAATCTAATCTTACTGCCTTGTCACTTTGGCATTGAAAAAAGACAACCCAAATGATTGGAGAGAGGTTAATAGCCTTACAGTATTTGTGATGAAAACACCATCAGTACCACCTTTGGATGTGTTCAATGTGTGAACTCTGATGTTCAGATTGAATTGGAGGTATTTTGTCTTTGTCCTCATTAGCGTCTGTCAAATGTAATTGTGAGAATTTTGTGTACACTTCCATTTTTGAACAATCTGTTTTGCACAGCTGGTATGATTTTCAAAATACAACAGAATTTTTTTTAACATGGGGTTTCTTTGTATCAGCAAGAGTCACTCTGAACAGCAACATTCCAACTTATGAAGTATTCATTAAACAATGGGCAGGCTCGGGCAATGCTGTAATCCCAGTTCTATCATATTTAGTTACAGAAACTTAACATTTGCATTGACTTTTGCACTTTAATCCTGGTTAGGTGATCACTGCGAAGTGGACATTCGGTCTGGCCGCTGTTCTCCAGGTGTGTGTAGAAATGGTGGATCCTGCATGAATCTCCCAGAAGGTGGCTTCAAGTGTAATTGCCCTTCAGGAGGATTTGAGAAGCCATATTGTGAAGTGACTGCACGATCTTTTCCACCAAAATCTTTTGTGATGTTTCATGGCCTGAGACAAAGGTTTCACATGACAATATCTCTGACGTAAGTATTTACTGATTCTTCCTGCTTTCCTGATTAGAAGGTGTTTTGATGAATGCAGTAATTGAAAATGTTGAAGGCAGTTTCGGCAAATGCACTTTCTGAAATGTATTGGTTAGAAGGTTGTTCCGTGGAACCAATATTTCTGGAGAGACAATGGAAAGGATCACCATCATCAGGAAATTATGATCCTGCAATCACGGAACATGCCTCATGTGTGATCCTGGCAGACTTTAACTAAACGGATCGTTATCTTGCTCAAAGGTGCCATTTTTTTAGCCTGAAATGAAATGCATGCTAGACACAAGAGATAGACACAAAGTGCTGGATCAACTCAGCGGGTTAGGCAGTATCACTGGAGGAAAATATGGGGGGTGTGGGAAAGTGGTGGGAGTTTTGTCTCATCAAAGAGATCTCAAGGTTATTCTCATGATGAATAGAGTGCCTCGACTTTGCTCGTGTTTTTGTCGATAGAGAAAGAGGGTACTTGTGGCCTTATAAATTGTTATCTCTTAGAGGATTCTAAAGCTATGAATCATTCTTTAATGAAAATACGAAACTTGATCTGTAAACAGTGGACACCAGGCCTGCAATTCAACAGTGGTAAAGTTTATTGTCATACTCACCAGTACAGTGAGGAGCAGGTACAATTAAATATCTTGCAGCAGCATCATAGACAGACTCAGACAAATGGACAAAAATACATTGTATAAATTACACATACAATTCTAAATAAAGGAGACTGGAAATCAAGGTGTTGGTACAAATACACAGTTAGAAAATCAATCAAGCCCATAGTAGTGCAAGAGGTGAGCTGTAGTGTTCTTGTCCCAATATGATCAGGGTTATGAAGGTTGGCTCGGGAACATGATAGATGTAGGAAGTAGCTGTTCCTAAACTTAGTAATAAGGGATGTGTCTGTGATGGACCAGTTGAGTGCAGCACTCTCTGTAGTCTCTTGTGTTCTGTACATTGGAATTGCCATGTCATAATGTAGTCAGGCTATTTTCTACAGTACATCTGGTCGGCACGGACTGGAAGGGCCGAGAGGACCTGTTTCCGTGCTGTAATTGTTATATGGTTATATCTGTAGAAGTTTTGTAGTGTATTCAGAAACACACCAAATCTCTTTAAACTTCTAAGAAAGTAGAGGTTGCATGTCTTCTTTGCAATTGCATCTATGTGCTTGGCCCAGCACAAGCCATCTGAGATGCTCTGTGCAGGAATTTGAAGTTGCTAAATCTCTCTACCACTGATCCACTAATCGAAGCTGGTATACGGTCTCCCGACCTACCCTGTCTGAAGTCAGCGAACAGTTCCTTGGTCTTGTTGACACTGAGCGAGAGGTTGTTGAGGTACCACTCAACCAGGTATTCTATCCTTTTCCTGTACTCTGACTTATCACCACCAGTAATTCGGCCAGCCATAGTGATGTTGTCGCTGAATTTATAGATGGCGTTGGCGCTGTGCTTAACCACCTAGTCATGGGTGTAAAGTGAATAGAGCAGGGGAGCATAACATGCAGCCTTGAGGATTTCTTGTGTTGTGATGTGTTGTGTCTTCCTGTTCCATTGTTCAGGGTGCCGAGAGTAAATGAGGATTGAGTTTTGCGTGTTGAATGCGAGAAGTGGATGCATTTTATTAATAGAACTACCTGCTAATTGAAAAGGTGGGGCAGTGAGATCCTCTGGCAGATATGTGAATGTTGGAATTGCTGACTCTTAGAGGAGCAGCCAGGCTGAAAAAGGGTCTCGACCCGAAACGTTGCCTATTTCCTTCACTCCATAGATGCTGCCTCACCCGCTGAATTCCCCAGCATTTTTTGTCTACCTAGGTTGATTTTTTTAAGTACTTTTCACAGAATTGCTATAGCACATTGTAACAATTTTAAATGAAATGGCAAGAAAATATCTGAAGCTGCTGGGATCTTTATTTGTGGCAGATGAAGTGAGTTTGCAAGTGAAGAACATGTGTGCTTGAATTTATTCATCAATAGATCAGATGGGGACTCCGAAGAAAATGACTTCCCCATCCTGAACACTGAATAGAAAATGCCTTCTGTTTCATTGTAGTAGATTAAAAATTGGTTTTAACAAATGTGCAATAGTTTATGATCAAAAGGTTTTTAATTTAATTGGAATTTACAGAACAAAATATATTTCACATATTTGTATTTTAATCCTAATTTTTAATCTGGGCATTTTAATACAATTTAGCACAGCACATTGTAGCTTTTCCTGCCATCCATGTGCAACTAATTTCACAGGTACTAGGCAGTGCAGTGATACACATGATGTGCTTCCATTCCTGAATGTGGCTCTCCATTAAAGTGTAAAGTGGGTGGAGAAGGGTGAGAACAAGCTAGGTTAATGATGTTCGGTGACAATGATAATGGATTAAACTTCAATTCAGATGAAATCAAATAAAGGATACTATTCATTTTACAGTAATGACATCTCATTATAGTTGCCCGCTGTTGCAATTTTATTATGCAAAGGATGCAACCGCAGGGGGCTGTCTTAGTTGCCATTCAGATATTTTATCAGTTTCTAGCACAAAGAAATAAAATGCCATTACATTACCAAACAAATTAAAATTCGCAGCTGAATTTTGTCTGAAATATCAAGTCAACTGCTCAGCAAAAAAAATAAGCTGCTTAACTTATTTTATGCCCCATCATTTTGATGTAATATAGCTTAATATTTGCAAAAAACAGAGCTGGACAAATTCCATTTATTTTTTGTCTTTTGCAACCTCAGGATCCTCCACAGCATTTTACTGGCAATGATGTACCACTGTTTTTGTAAGGTAGTAAATATGTGGGACACATTTTGGTGTGGCAAGATGGACAATATAATGCTGAGCAATAAGTCTTGTTACTAAGAGGAGTGCTGACTTGGGCATTTGAAAATGTGGTGAAATTAAAACAGAGCTACTGTTCTGTGAAATGCATTTGAGCATGCTCAGTCTGATTCCAACTGGTTCAAAAATGTTTCTGTTCCTAAACGGCTTTTGCAGCAATTGGCAATTTTGTTTTTTCCATTACCAGATAACTGATGTGGAAATAGAAAATATCACTTATTCAGTGGCAAATGTTGTTTTTGAAGTTGGAACTGAGGAGAAGAGTTACTGTTTGAGGACAATGAGCAACTCTGGTGCAATTGCATGGGTTCTAAACATTGTTTCTTCCACTCTTCTTCCAATAACAGTTTCTTCTCAAATCGATTTGTTTAGTTTTGAGCGCAAAATCTACTGTGAGCCAGCAAAATTGAACAAATGTTTCACAGTATTTTATTTGTTTTTTTGCTTTGAAAATAATGTCTAGATCTTGTAGATTGTTATAGCTAAAACATGTGTATCAACCATCTTCATTTAAACTCTGTGTCAGTCCAAAAATTGTGAAGAGCATGACTTGAAGTTACAAAACACGACTTTCATAAAGGCAACAATACTATTTACAAAGTTCGTGGCACTGTTCCCAATTGATCCATCAACGACCTGAAAATGAAATCTGGGATTGGAAACTCCCTTTGTAGATTTTTTTTCACTGTGATGGCCTGATTAGACTTTCGGGTGAGGCATGCTTCCGGTGCAGTACAACTATGTAAGAAGATTGCAGAAATTTGAGGTGCATTGAATATAATTGATGTTGTTTGCAACAGTTGCACCACATTTATTATTGCACTGAGGGAAAACAAGTGGAAACTTCAGTCCTACTCTGGAGCGAGGTCAGGTACGAAAGGAATGTTACTATATTCTTTTGTATGCTCAGTGACTTTAGAGATACAGTGCGGAAATAGGCCCTTCGACCCACCTAGTCCATGCCGACCGGTGACGACCCCGCACACTAACACTCAGCAGCTCAGGCAGCATCAGCAGGTGCGGGATGCCTAGGATGATGGGCAAAATCTGCGCTCGCTAGGGTAATGGGGTGGGATAGGAAGTACTTTTTCTTCCTCCGTATGCTCATCTCCTTCCCCATGCCCCATACTTTTTTATCCCCTCTATCTCCTCCCACCTATACCCTTCCTCAGGCTTTACATTTCAACCCTCTTCTTTCATTATCTGATACCTGTTATCTCGGGGAGAAGGCAGGAGAATGGGGTTAGGAGGGAGAGATAGATCAACCATGACTGAATGGAGGAGTGACCTTGATGGGCCGAATGGCCTAATTATACTCCTATCACTTATGACCTTATACCCTTTGCCTCCTTTTCACTTCCAGCCTTTATCACTTGCTCCACCCATCTGCCAATCAATCCCCTTATGTCTAATCATCTCGGTAACTTAAATTTCACTCTGCCTTCATTGGTACATGTGACAATAAACTGACCTTGAATCCTTTCATTTGCCAGGATTTGTCCCCCTTCCCCCCCAAAACCACTCTTTTGCAGCTTTCTAACCCTACTTCATCATTCTGAAAGAGTACCAACCCGAAACTTCACCTGTTCATTCCGCAGTCCATTTTGTCTCTAACTAATTGAGAAATGGGTTTGACTTTCACTAGCAACATTGAACATTATTCAGTAGAGGGCCTGCCCTTCTTGACATGTAATAATTGTGAATCATGAGCCATGCCCTGTGTAAACTGGCCATGTGAAGTTCGCCCTGCAGCCCTTATACCAACTACAAAGCACAAGAAAACAAGACATCTCTCACAAATCCCCCCCCTCCCCATTCTCCCCCACACCCTCCCATTCTCTCCCTCCCCTGTGCCCCACCTGGAGTCCCAGCTACTTTTTGCCTCCCCCTCCCCTTTGTCCTCCACCTACATGCCTTCCTCTGGCAATTCGCAACTCTTTAAACTGCAAAGAGGCAGGTATCCATATTGGTATTGGTTTATACTGAAGAAAGACACAAAAAGCTGGAGTAACTCAGCGGGACAGGCAGCATCTCTGGAGAGAAGGAATGGGTGACGTTTCAGATCGAGACCCTTCTTCGGACTAGTCAGGGGAAAGGGAAACGAGAGATATAGAAACATAGAAAAATAGAAACATAGAAAATAGGTGCACCGCCATTCATGGCTGATCATCCAACTCAGTATCCTGTACCTGCCTTCTCTCCATACCCCCTGATCCCTTTAGCCACAAGGGCCACATCTAACTCCCTCTTAAATATAGCCAATGAACTGGCCTCAACTTCCTTCTGTGGCAGAGAATTCTACAGATTCGTCACTCTCTGTGTGAAAAATGATTTTCTCATCTCGGTCCTAAAAGACTTCCCCCTTATCCTCAAACTGTGACCCCTTGTTCTGGACATCCCCAACATCGGGAACAATCTTCCTGCATCTAGCCTGTCCAACCCCTTAAGAATTTTGTAAGTTTCTATAAGATCCCCCCCTCAATCTTCTAAATTCTAGCAAGTACAAGCCTAGTCTATCCAGTCTTTCTTCATATGAAAGTCCTGACATCCCAGGAATCAGTCTGGTGAACCTTCTCTGTACTCCCTCTGTGGCAAGAATGTCTTTCCTCAGATTAGGAGACCAAAACTGTACGCAATACTCCAGGTGTGGCCTCACCAAGACCATAGACGTTGATGTAGAGAGATAAAGAACAATTAATGAAAGATATGCAAAAAAGTAACGATTATAAAGGAAACAGGCCATTGTTAGCTGTTGTTGGGTGAAAATGTGAACCTGGTGCAACTTGGGTGGGGGAGGGATGGAGAGGGAGGGAATGCCAGGTTTACTTGAAGTTAGAGAAATCAATATTCACACTGGTATTGGTTTGTTATTGTCATGCGTACCAAAATACAGTGAAAAGCTTGAGTTTGCATATTATCCAGTCAAATCAGATAATACCATGTCAATACAATCAAGCCATAATTAAGTCACAAGTACAACAGAGAGCACAAAGAAAAATACCAGAGCACGGAATATACTTTTCCAGCATTGAAGCGTAGCAAGTCTGTAGTTTGCAATGGGGTAGATTGAAAATTTGTACTCTAGATTATGGATGGACCATTCAGAAGTCTGATAACAGAGGGGAAGGAGTTGTTCCTGAGTCTGGTGATCTGTTCTTTTAAGCTCTTATATCTTCTGCCTGAGTGGGGAGAAGAGGGAATGGCTGGGATGGAAAATTGCTTTGATTATGTTGGTCGGAGGCTGAGTTTTTACCCTTGTCTAATACATATGAGGTTCTTGCTCCAAGTTCGGATGAGGATGGGGACTGCAGGGAGGATGTGCAAATTGTTCATTTAATAGGGAGCCATTCATGTGGGGGTGGGCGTGAGGGGAGAACGGAGAAATGTAGTAGTTTTGGTAGAGAGTATAGTTCGGGGAACAACCACTGCTGCAATGATCCAGTCCAGAAGGCCGTTTCGCCTACCTGATGTCGGGGTATGGACATCCCTACTGGCGTTGAGAAAACCTTGGACTGGGATGGGGTGGATTCGGCTGTTATGGTCAGCTACTAACGACAGTGGGAGGTCTAGGTTGCTGAGACAATATGAGCAAAACCATAGGGTAAAATTAAAAAGCAGATTCACAACAGTAACAGATTCACATGAACAATGCTGGGACTAGTGGCCTGGCAAAGCCTGGCAAAGCACACTGCGGTTAAAGACAAGACCATAAACTAACGGGGCCGGGTTCTAGTAATGGAAGGTTTAATGGACCTAAAGTAAATGAGAAACTAGTGGCACATAATAGCAAATGGGAGAATGGAAGTCAGAGTAGGACTGAAGGGAATTAAGATATAAGCAATTGTGTGTGGCAGAAAGTGAATCCAGATTAAGTAAGCTAAATGCACGTAGCATTTGTAACAATTAAATTTACAGCACAAATTGTAACAAATGAGTCTGATCTAATAGCTATTACAAGTTATGGTTGCAGGGTGACCAGGTCTGGAAACTGAATATTCCATGTTATTCAGTGAGCCAAAAGAGAAAGTGAAAAGAGAAACGTAGTGCGATGCAATAGTTAATCAAGGAGTTATCATTGTAATGCCGAGTTGTGATATGGATCCAGTGATCGGTACTTTCAAAATCTGACTGTCAGGGAAGGATAGCGTGGAGGAGGAGTTTATGGGATTGTTTCTTAGAGCAATTTGCAGAATGTACATAATATCAAAAAAAATCATGAGCTTCAATAGACATATAAAAGCAGCAAGAGTTTCTGTGGATCTATATGGTTATGTAAACTACGCAGCAGTAAGATTTGTCTGAAGAAGGGTCTCGACCTGAAACGTCACCTATTCCTTAGCTCCATAGATGCTGCCTCACCCGCTGAATTTCCCCAGCATTTCTGTCTACCAGCAGTATGATTTGTTCAGCCAAGGATTGGAGATACAAATGTAATGACCAAAGAAGAGCTGGATGATTTGTGGATCTTGGACCATGAATGAAATCTTTCCTCATGCAATTTTGGCAGACTGTGCCCAGTGGCCATTGACCATTGAGAGCTTTTAGATTCGCTTTAGTCTTTAGACCAGTGCCTGTCTGTATATGAAGCCTCAGGACCCGTCAGAAAGAGACCATTATTTCAATGCTGTGATTGTCTGTCAGTTAGAATTAGTTCATGGGAGAATGTTAGGGACAGATTAGATTCACATGCTTTCTGTCCAAAGAAGTTGGAAAGGAGAGCCACTAAACTAGAAATATATTCTTCAGTTGAATCTATTCTCTACTTTCAGGTTTGCTACACAAGAAAATAATGGGCTCCTGTTTTACAACGGTCGATTTAATGAAAAACATGATTTTATTGCAGTGGAAATCATTGAAGGACAAGTTCAGTTGAAGTACTCAACAGGTTTGTTCTAAAAATATTTTTACATTAAACATTCAATTCAATTACATCGGTTTCTAATCTGCAAATAAATTCCCATTATTTATTGAATCATGTCGAGTCAATTTTTTAGGATCTCATGGAATGATATAACAATTAAACTACTACTGTGGTTCTTGGGTGTTAACTGTTTGTCATGTGCACGGAAAATAGGAGGTGGCAGTCTTCATGAAGATATTTTTTTGCCTTTTATCCACCTTAAATGTAGCTGAAATGGGACAGGTGGCATCTGTTTATTTCAGAAAACATAATTAAGGTCCACTCTCAATGATGTTCTTTTCACAGGGGAGTTGATGACAGTTGTAACCCCGTATCTTCCTGGTGGAGTCAGTGATGGGCAATGGCACACGGTACAGATCCAATACTACAACAAGGTAGAAAATTAAGACTAATTATTAATGGGGTTTCCTTTACACTTTAATTTGTGTGTGCAATATTTTCTAAGCAATTAAGTTCCTGACGTCAAAACTCTTATAAGAGGAGAAACGAGGGCCCCTGCATTCCTCCCAACTGTTCTGTACTTATTAGATCATGGCTGATCTTTTACATAAGTGCTACTTTCCTGCACTAATCCCACATTCCTCCTTTCCCCTGACTCTCGGTCTGAAGAAAGGTCTCGACCCGAAACGTCACCGATTCCTTTTCTCCAAAGATGCTATTTGACCATTGAGAGCTTTTAGATTTGTTTTAGTCTTTAGTTACTCGAGCTTTTTGTGTCTATCCCACATTCCTTGATTTGCTAAGGACACAAGAAATTGATGATCTGATATCCAGTAATTGAGCCTCCAGTTGGATGGTGAATTTAAACGTTGAGTGAGGAACTTTCTTTTCCTTTCGGTCCTGAATAGGCAACCCCTTTCAGATTATGATCCTTGGTTCTAGATCATTGACCCAGGGGAAACATTATGTGAAATTCTGTAAGAATTTTGTAAGTTTCAATAATCAACTCACACTCTTGTGAATTTGTCAAGTCTATTTAATCTCTCCTTAGAAAGCTCTCCTCAGAAATCACTCTGATAGACTTTTGTTGCACTCCCTATGCCTCTTCTTCTTTGTTCAAATATATTTAAATTTGTGAACTCCAATAACAGAACTTTTAACCATCTGAATCGTTCTTAATTCATCAAAACCCTTCTTGATTTTGAATGGTTTCTTCCCTTGCAAGACTGAGGAGTGGATCAATCAGCTTCTCACGTAAATAAAATTTTGTATCTATGGTACTATTCCATTAAATCTGCTCTGCATCCTGTTGAAGATTTAGACAACCTTTGTAATGTGCCCAAAATTAAGTTTCCTACCACCTGTTGAGTTTTCATTTTTAGTTAGACCGTATTATTTTTCTCACTCTCTCCTCTGGTTTATGATTTAAAGATATTTCACTGTGGTGCACCTTTGTAGATGCCAATGATGTAAGTTTGAATAGTCAGAAGAAATGTACCTTTATTGGTCTGCAGCCTGTTTTATTATACAATCTTTAACACTGTCTTTAATACTGTCGTTGATAGCCTCTCAGACTTCCGTCTTTGTTGGGAGATTTGTCAAAGGAAATATGTAAGGAGGTTTGAAGGCACTCCCAATACAACATTACCAGCAACACAAATCATGAGCTGGCCTAATGATTACACCTGGGGACAATATTTCCACTTCCTCTTTGTTGGGAGATTTGTCAAAGAAAGTATGTAGGAGGTTTATTAACAAGTAGGTTGCAGCAGAATTGCCAAGGTAATGTTTTCAGGCAATGACAGTCCCATCTGGATTCAATCAGCTCATCTTTCTCAAGTACCGAAATTAACTTCTAAAATGTCATAAGCAAATTTGCAAGTGTTTAGAAAATCCGCTGGATAATTTAACTTCCATAAATCTGAAGACATGGCAATCGTGGGTAAAGACCTCTGAGTTTGATTCTCTTTCTATGTACAAGTTAGACAAATAGGAGAAAAAAAAATGAAGTGGGTGGATACCTAATGTTTCCTTTTTGATTAAGAAAGGGCAGGTCAGTACAAACAAAATAGGAGATAATTTGCAATTACCTTGAAAGCCAGCAGTCATATTTATAGAATTAGCAAAGTTTACTTTTAAGAAAAAGGAAAAAAAGTGAAAGGAGAAAATAATTGATTGCCAATTTTTGGAAAATGCATTCCAAACAAACAGTACAAACAACAAGCAATTCTTTAAAAATCTGACGTGTTATTGTATGAAGCTAAGTAGTGTTAATAAGATAGTCAAAAGTGTTTGCTCTATATTTTTATGATCATCTTGCTGTGGTGGCTATATTTATTTACAATTCTCCTTATTAATATTTGTTATTTTCATGTTCATGTTTATTTCTTTCAGCAAAAAATCGGGTCATTAGGAGTTGCACAAGGTCCCTCAGAACAGAAAGTAGCAATCCTAACCATAGATGATTGTGACACCTCAATTGCTGTTCGTTTTGGAGATGAGATCGGTAACTATTCATGTGCTGCTGAAGGTGTACAGTCCAGCTCCAAGAAGTAAGTGTTTTAAGTATGCCAGGAAACATAACTGATAACATGCAAAATCTTTTTTGAGAAAAGTATTGTTTGGTGGCTAATAGCATAATTCAAAGTTTTACTTAAAAGATTGAACAGGCTGCTCTAATGCTATATACTTTTGGATGTGATTATTTACTTCCCGATACATCGTGTGGTAATGCTGCGTGTCATTTCCACATCACTCAATAAAGCTGCATTGAGCAATGGCCAAAGTCATCAAAAATTTACATTGATGTCCAGTTCCCATTGTACTGATGATGAATATTTCCCCTCGATGGTTCTGATGGTTAATTTAAACCAGATCACCTGTTAGGTTACACATGATAATTTGATGGTGCACTACTCCATAGAAGTCCTCCAGAACTCGAGTAGGAACTCTTTATTCCACCTTGGAGTAGTGGTCCTTCATGGCCTCATCCAAAGCTTCAAGGCTTGGGTCTTTGGCGCATGTTAGTGATCGGAAGGATTATTAGATAGGGTGAGTTGTTGAGGCAATGGACTAGCTCTTTCTCGATGCTGAAACTCACATTCTGAAGATGCAACGGGATCCCACCACTGGCCACATCTTCCCATCTCCTCCCCTGCCTGCATTCCGCAGAGACTGCTCCCTCCGTAACTCCCTGGTCACATCGTCCCTTCCCACCCAAACCACCCCTTCTCCTGGCTCTTTCCCTTGCAACCGCAGGAAATGCTACACTTGTCGCTTTACCTCCCTCCTTGACTCCATTCAAGGACTTAAGCAGTCTTTCCAGGTGTGGCAGAGGTTCACCTGAACCTCCTCCAACCTCATCTATTGCATCCGCTGCTCTAGGTGTCAGCTGCTCTACATCGGTGAGACCAAGCGTAGGCTTGGCGATCGCTTCACCCAACACCTCCGCTCGGTTCGCAATAACCAACCTGATCTCCCGGTGGCTCAGCACTTCAACTCCCCCTCCCATTACGAATCTGACCTTTCTGTCCTGGGCCTCCTCCATGGCCAGAGTGAGGCCCACCGTAAATTGGAGGAGCAGCACCTCATATTTCGCTTGGGCAGTTTGCACCCCAGCGGTATGAACATTGACTTCTCTAATTTCAGGTAGTCCCTGCTTTCTCCTCCCCTTCTCAGCTCTCCCTCAGCCCACTGTCTCTGCCTCTTCCTTTCTTCTTCCCGCACTCCCCCACCCTCACATCAGTCTGAAGAAGGGTCTCGACCCGAAACATTGCCTATTTCCTTCGCTCCATAGATGCTGCCTCATCCGCTGAGTTTCTCCAGCATTTTTGTCTACCTTCTGAAGATGAAGGTAACATTCCTCTTCTGCTTGTGACCAACTTGCTCAAAAAATCGCATATTTTAATTTCTGTAGTTTTTGAGTTATAATGGTGGAACAGTTTTCACATCTGTTGCTGTTGTGACTGCTCATAAATGTCCTAAAATCCAAGTCCCAAATTATATTTATAAAGTGGAACGCGCACTTTTGGGTTACTTTTGACCATCTTCAAGAAAGAAGACGTCCAATCTTTGTAACGACAGGTAACCCAGAGTACCTATTGCTGATAATTTATTGTAATATTGATTATTGTACATTTATTTGTCTTGTTATTGAGTTAATGTGGCTGTAAAACTTCTGCAACTTAAAATTATATTGTTCTGTTCTTGGTGCATATTAAAATTCAACACACTTTAACTGAACCATGTGGGATGATGAGCCTTACATCAACATCCACAAGTAGCAGGTACTCTATTACATGGCCCTCCAACAATAAAGGCTGACGAGACCCTGGAAAATGTAGACTACTTTTCATATTTTGTAAGGCACCTCTCAGTTAAGGCAAACATTGTTTGAAGTCATTGTTAAAACATTATTTGAAGATCAAGATATTAGATCTAACAGGTTTACTGAGAACAGCAGAGTAAATATATACCTGTTCAGCAAATCAATACCTTAAAAATATCAGGGTTTTAAATACATTGACTGTGTTCTACAATGTAATTGCTGTTATAGCTTATCTGAAACCGTTTTTTCACTCTGTCTTAAAAAAATTCCTAGGATTTCCACAACTTTGTATATCAAAACAAATCCTACATCATCCTCAGATCCTTTCATTAATGAAACCAAACAATGAAATATGTGCCCTGCCCTTATCTTTACAGACCTCCGAACAACATTCAATATTTAATTGTAGATTGAAGCATTGTTTCTCATCTAATAGTGAGCTCGGTGATCTCAAGAGATTCATTTGAGAATATTTGAATGCTTTCGTATTCAATAGTTGAAGCCTTTGAGATTTGATTCAGGTGCTTAAACTATTTCCATGATAAAATTTCAAAGAAGAACTGAGAAAATTACCCAGCATGTCAAAAAGCGTTGGCGAGATAATTTTTATTTGCTTAGTGACAGCTGCAAATGGTAATTAACCACAAGAAGAAGTTTATTAATGTTCAGCATGTGAAAGGTGGCCTCAATCCCTAAATAGTTGATTTCTAATTTTCTGGAGCAGAAATCAGCAATGGCACACCCGAGCATTCTGCCTCTGGTATCATCTCTTGGAGTCTAGAGACAGTAAATTAATAATGAATAATGTTTAAAAGGAATAATGAATTCAATGAGACATTTACGAGAACTAACATAAGTAGTAATGTGGTTGAATTTTGCTACTGACTCCAAAGTAAATCTTTGAGGGGCTGTGGGTGAGGGAAGATTCTGGGTACTTAATTGCAGTAGTACCATTTACGCAAATTAAAGATGAATGGTTTTCTTATAGCTGAGTTCTCAGTTGAAATTCAACGTGGACAATAATGCAAATTGGGATCCTAACGTGTGGAGTCCAGCATTGGATCATAGTGACTTTACATCATCACCTGTTATTCTGTAAATTTCAGAACTACAGCAAGTCTGTTTATCCAGTTCGTATATCAGTTTGACTGGCTGAATACTTTGGAATTATTACTTACAGCATGGAATTTTGATTACCAAATAAGTAATTTTTAATCAATATTATGGAGACTATTGCACCTTACTAACGATTTCCAGTTAGCGGCAAGTTTGGCCATAGATGTGTGATGGGATCCTTGTTCAGGAAGCATGGATTGCATCAGCCACAACTTATTTTACATCAGGAACCATTTCATTCAGCAGATGGATATGGAATTCATCCCATCACTGTGGGCTTGTTTCAAATCCAAACCTGATTAATTGACACCACATCCACCACTATAAGCAATCCAAAATTGAATATGTAAAAATTAATATACTTGCATAAAATAAAATAAGAAGAGACCTTTGGTAAGTAATGACCAATAATAATTCTCTTGCCTGTATTTAATCTAGTTCTTTGTTAATTCTGTTTTCTCTGATATTAGTCGTCCAAACCAAAGGATCCCAAAATTATAAATGGAAAGAGACCAAGTCAATTAAAAGATCACAATTGTTTAAATGGCTTTATAAAAAACAATATTAAAATATTCATCCATTAATCTCTAAAAATTGTTACTCCTGAATAGATTTACCTTCTTGCAACAACATTCAACAATAAGCAAGCATGTACTGATTGTTCCATGCCATGATACCTGGGATTATTTTGAACATTGCATTACTTTTCATTGTGCAGCATTTCAATGAAATGTATTCCTTTGTAAGTCAAGGTTGTGAATGCATTGATTTCAACTTGAACTGTTATTTGTTGAGCTTACTAGAATCCCTAGACTTCATTGCTTTTTTGTAAATCGGTCTGTGTACATGAATGCAAATTATTCCTCCGCTATCCTATAACTTATACTTACTGTGTATCAATAGGTCCCTGGATCTTACAGGTCCGTTACTTCTTGGGGGTGTCCCAAACCTACCAGAGAATTTCCCAGTCATTAACAGGGAGTTTGTGGGCTGTATGAAAGAACTTCACATTGACAATAAGCGTATTGATATGGCAGCCTACATTGCTAATAATGGCACTTTTCCAGGTAATGGGAAGGGTTGTGTGCTTCTGAGTCTGTTATGTATGCATTGGCACATTCTCTTTGATTCTCTTGCTCTAATGATGTCTCCATGTTCTCACTCTCTTGTTTACAATTGCATTTTGAGTCACTAGATAATCATGTGCCTGGATCATTAATGTTCATTAGTACTTACATTTTCAAAAACCTTTCCATATTTTGCCATTTTATTAGAGATGTAATAATGTGGATGTGTTGCTGGAAGAGATTTTAATTGCCATGCAGCAACTAACCAGAGATGTCATTGCTTGTAAATCAGTCCTCTGTATGCTGCTACTTAATTTCTCTCAAATGTGCAGAGTAATAGCAGATTCCTGAAAGAAATTATCAATCAGGTAAAATTGCTCCTTTAAGGCTTTATATTAGAGCTGGGAACTAGTGCAGTATTTTTTTTAATAGAGATTTTCAGCTGTACTCCCATCCCAAGAATTTTATCAATCTGTAGTCTCCGTCACACAAACATACAAATTAGAAGCTGGCGTAGGCCCCTCAATCCTTGAGCATGCTCCACTTTTTAATATCACAATTATTACATAGAAAATAGGTGCAGAAGTAGGCCATTCGGCTCTTTGAGCCAGCACCGCCATTGATCATGGCTGATCGTCCAAAATCAGTACTCCGTTTCGGCTTATTCCCCATATCCCTTTATTCCCTAAGCCCAAAGAGCTAAATCTAACTCTCTCTTGAAAACATCCAGGGAATTGGCCTCCACTGCCTTCTGTGGCAGAGAATTCCACAGATTCACAACTCTCTAGGTGAAAAAGTTTTTCCTCACCTCAGTCCGACATAGCCTACCACTTATTCTTATACTGTGACCCCTGGTTCTGGACTCTCCCAACATTGGGAATATTTTTCCTGCATCTACCCTGTCCAATCCTCTAAGAATTTTATATGTTTCTATAAGATCTCATCCTTCTAAATTCCAGCAAATACAAGCCCAGTCGACACATTATTTCATCATACGTCAGTCCCGCCATCCCAGGAATTAACCTGGTGAACCTGCGCTGCACTCTCTCTATAGTAATAATGTCCTTACTCAAATTAGGAGACTAAAATGGCACACAATACTCCAGGTATGGTCTCATCAGAGCCCTGTACAACTGCAGTAGGACCTCCTTGCTCCTAAACTCAAATCCTCTCGCAATGAAGGCCATCATGCATTGGCTTTCTTCACTGCCTGCTGTACCTACATGCTTACTTTCAGTGACTGATGTACGAGCACATCCAGATCTCATTGCACCTCCCTTTCTCCAAATCTGACACCATTCAGATAATAACTGCCTTCCTGTTCTTGCAACAAAAGTTGATAACCTCATTTTTATCCACATTATACTGCATCTGCCATGCTTCTGCACACTCACCCAACCTTTCCAAGTCACCCTGCAGCCTCATAGCGTCCACATCGCAGCTCACAGTGCCACCCAGCTTTGTGTCATCCGCAAACTTGGAGATGTTACATTTAATTCCCTTGTCTAAATAGTTAACATATATTGTAAACAACTGGGGTCCCAGCATCGAGCCTTGCGGCACCGCCTGCGGCACTGGTCACTGCCTGCCATTCAGAAAAGGACCCGTTAATTCCTATTCTTTGCTTCCTGTCTGACACCCAGTTCTCTATCCATGTCAATACCCCTCCCCCCAATACCAGGTGCTCTAATTTCTTGTGTGGGCCCGTGTCAAAGGCTTTTTGAAAGTCCAGATACACCACATGGCTTTCCCTTATCCATTCTACTTGTTACATCCTCAAAAAAATTCCAATAGATTAGTCAAGCATGATTTCTCTTTCATAAATCCATGCTTTGACCGATTCCGTCACTGCTTTCCAAATGCACTGCTATAACAGCTTTAATAATCAACTCCAGCATCTTCCCCACTACCGGTATAAGGCTGGTCTATAATTCCCCATTTTCTCTCTTCATCGTTTCTTAAAAAGTAGAGTTACATTGTCTAACCTCTAGTCCACAGGAACTGATCCAGAGTCGAGAGAATATTGGAAAATGATCACCAATGCATTCATGATTTCTAGAGCCACCTCCTTGAGTACGCTGGGATGCAGACCATCAGGCCCAGGGAATTTATCTGCCTTCAGTCCCAAAAGTTTACCTAACACCACTTTCTGACTAATGTGGACTCCCTTCAGTTCCTCCCTCCCACTAGATCCTCCACTCCCTTGTATTTCAGGGAGATTGTTTGTGTCTTTCTTAGTGAGGCAGAACCAAAGTGCTTGTTTAACTGTTCTGTGATTTCCTTGTTTCCCATTATAAATTCACCTGTCTCTGACTGTAAGGGACCTACATTTGTCTTCACTAATCTTTTCCTTTTTATATACCTATAGAAACTTTTACAGTCATTTTTTATATTTCCTGCAAGCTTTCTTTCATGCTCTTTTTTCCCCCTCTTAATTAACCTCTTTGTCCTCTGTTGAGTTCTAAATTTCATACGATACGATTTCTTAAGATAATCTACACCATTCTAGGTATTAGTTTAGAACATCTTTACTAAACTGCTTCCCATTCTTAACATCCTTAGATAAAATACGAGAAATGTACACAGTAGTCCAGATTTGGTCTCTCCAATGCCCTGTATAAGTAAAGCAACACCTACCTACTTTAGTTTCAGTTCCCCTACCAAAAATGAAAACATCCTGTTAGTTTTCCTAAATATTTGCTGAGCCTGCATTCTAGCATTTTGTGACTCAAACACCTGCATACACAGATCAAGGGTCAGACAGAATCTCAGAGCTTTTCACCATCTTGAGAATATGCATCCTTTTTACAATTTCACATTTTCCCTCATTATGGCAAATGTTGACAAATCTTTGTCTTTTCGTTTATCCACTCGTCCCTTTGTAGCATATGTCATCTTCAAATTTTCTTACAACTTTGTCAAGTAATTATTTTTCCAATATGCCTCTGATGATGAATACAATACATTAAAATTATTATTAGTTAAAGAAAGCATTTAATTTGTGCCTTTCACAATCCTAAAATGTTACAAGCATTGCAGTGTATTTTTAGATGTGATGTAGGAATGCTGTAGCCCATTGCACAAAGCAAGGTTCAACTTGGTATCTAAATTTCTTTAGTGAGGGGAAAACATTGACCAGGGCACTGAAGCTAATTCCTCAGTCTCTATTAAAATATTATCTTGAAAACTTTAACATCCATCTTAGAAGGTGAACCTACCTTCATCCACCAAATATTACCTCAGACAGTAAAAGAAAAGGCACAAAGTGCTGGAGTAAAGAGGTTGTCCCACTTGGGCGACCTAATCCGCGAGTTCTGGCAAATTTGCCCTCGACTCATACTCGCAGCATAGTCGACACGAGGTTGTAGGCGCTTTTTTTTAACGCTTCTTCATGCTCGAGAGTAGTCCCCGCGTACTCGAGGCCTCAGATAGAACGCGAGTAAAAAAAGGTCGCCATGGAAAAAATCTATACTTTTTTTACTCGTAGGTTTAGTCGTAGTAGGTCGGCATGTTAGTCGTAGGTAATCGAGGATAGTCGTAGATAGTCTTCATCATAGTCGAAGGGAGGTCGAAGGAGATCGAAGGAGGTTGTCTTCACTCTCCACTATTCGGTGTCCACTTTTCCTGAAGTTAATCGTAGCTAGTCATAGCTAGTCGAAGCTAGTCTTCAACGTAGTCGGAGGTCTTCTACATAGTCGAAGGAAGTCGTCAACGTGACATTTTTTCAAACTCTCCTAAGCTCTTCTAAACTTACCAATTAGGTCGCCCAAGTGGGACAGCCCCTTAACAGCGGATCAGGCAGAATCTCTGGAGAACATGGATAGGTGCGTTTTTTGATTGGGACCTTTCTTCAGACTGAAGAAGGATCCCGATCCAAAACATCATCTATTCGTGGTCTCTAGAAATGCTGCCTAACCCACTGTCACTCCACAACTTTGTGTTGTTTTCGGGAAATAGCCATTTGCAGTTCTTGTGTCTGTGGTTTACCTCTGACGATGCAGCACACCCTCACCAGTAGACTGAAGTGTCAGCGTAACTAATTTTGCTCTGTTCTTAGTAGCATCTGAGCCTAAATCAAACTGGACAATGGCTGAAAAGGAAGTCTATATAACCTGTTAAAATTGGATCAAATAGAAAAATTAATACCAACTAATAATGTCAATAATCCAAGAGGTACTGCAGATGCTGGAACTCTGATATATAATCGGGAATGCTTTAAATACTCAGCAGGTCAGGCAGCATCTGTAAAGGGAAAAATAAGGTGAACTTAACTTTGACTTAACTTAAATGAACTAGCCCCACAAATTATTTAGGAATAAGGACAAGTTAGAAGCTAGATATTATGCAGCATGTGACACCATGATTCCTTATTTCCCAAATCCCTGATGCAATGTGCCATGCAATTCCATTTCTCCGAATAACAGCCAAAACCCGTTTTGGTAAGTTTTTACATAGTTCCCAGTTATTTCTGTAATTTAGTCTCACATTTTAAACTCTTGTTTTCCGATGTGTCCTTCAGGTTGCAATATGAAACAGCCATTCTGTGATTCAAATCCATGTAAGAACGGAGGCACATGTGTTGTTATCTGGGAGACATTTCTTTGCGAATGCCCTCTGGGATTTGGAAGCAAAGACTGTGGGCAAGGTAAGCCATGGTTGAGAGATTACAGCATTGTATGGGCAATCAAGAAACAACTAACTAATTAACATTTGAGTTTCCTTGTGTAATTTTAATTTCAGTTATTGTATCAAATGGAACAGTAGGTTCTATTACATCAAACTAATGATATGTTTTAAACTGTCATTTGTATGGCCCCCTGCTGTTCGTTGGTGCATAAATGCGTTGTGAAATAAGGCTGTATGATGTAATATTTCGAAACCATAATTCTTTAAACTGTGGCTGTTCCATAATTCTTGGGTGCAGTAAGATTAATGTTGACAGGCTAGATAAAATTGTTCCTTGTAGTAGCCATTTAGCTGTCAAAATCAGTCACTACATTCCTTTTGTTTTACGTGAGGCTGGTCCTCAATACCAGCCTTTCAATATGTTGATAAAAAAAGTTTGCATAATATTTATTACAAATTTGCTTTAGTGATTAGTATTTGTTTGTGTACTTTATTCCTACGGGTCAAACTGTTTATTTCCTTTCCCTTGTGAGATCTATATTTCCAGATTTGTATTTAATGTTCTCAAACATATATGTATGTTTGTTTATTTTCAATGCATTATCAAGTCCTTTTCTCAAATCGTATATGCCAGAAGCTCATGATATCCAGGTCACTAACATGTATCTCATCACCAAAATGGATGACTGTAGTCTGTAGTGCCAGTTGTATCACCTTTGTTTTCTTTTCTGTCTATTTCTTTATAGTGATGCACCATCCCTACCATTTTCTCGGAAATAGCTTGCTATCCTGGGATTTTAAGAATGAGGTGAAGATTTCTATTCCATGGTTCCTTGGACTAATGTTTCGAACACGTCACACTGAAGCTATGCTGGTGCAGGCTCATGCTGGACAGTACACCACCATTGTCTGCCAGGTATAGTACTGTAACGTGCTTCTGCCATTCAGTCTTGCGATCATTAACAGCCAGAGATTTCTTGCAATGCTAATGAATGCAAATGAATCCATGGAATCAGAGACTAGTTTATAAAAGTCCTTGTTGACTGAATATTCCTATCAACATAAATGTTCATTCACATGTCCAAGACACCATTTGCAATATAATAGTCCTTTGTCATAATGCATTCTCATCCACATGTATACATGCATAAATAACCATAAAAGTGATTACGGCTCCTGTAAATAACGGTTTTAGCTGCATATTTTACTTTACCTTCAGTTGGTGCAACAATGTTGAAAGTTTGCATTGAAGACTAAAAGGCATTGAAGTGTTCCATGTTATTTGTCGTCTCAGGAATGGGATATGAGAAATATGGAAGTAAATTACATAAATGGCATAGTAAATAGACATGTACTTTCTGCCTTTAAATGTGCACTGCCTCAAAACAGGGTGACATTATCAAAAATGTAAACTGTCCAATTGTCATTCTTTCAGAGGAGATTAGGGATGCCTTTGATATGTCTGCAAGTAAGGTAGTTCCATGATATGTGCCAGCCTGGGTAAAGGCTGATTCAAAGGCAACCTTCAATGGTAACCATCAAATATTTAATTCCAAGGAACAAAATTGCAAGGTACAGGAAAATATAGGTGACAAATTGGATAGCCCCTTCAAAATGATGGTGCAGGCACAATGGGCGAAATCTTGTCTGTGCTGTCATTCTAGATTTTTATTTGCCTTTCATGAATCCAGTTGAGAGTGATTGTTGTTAGCTTGAATCAACTGTAGAATCATTCAGGAAAATAGTTGGACGCTGTAATAGGATATGAATCATGAAAGGATAAATTAATTCACTTGGGTTTAATCAATGGTTCAGTTTTTTTGCAGTTTGTCTAACAGGCAAAAATTTGTGAAGTTACCTTTACTATTTCAATTAAAACATACACTCTTTATCATTTGTTTTTCAAATGTGGTCTGATTAATAATTTACTTGTATGAAGTGAATGGGTTCTTCCTTCAGATTTCCTCCATATTTCCCAGAAGTAATGGAAAACACTAGTTCAGCATATATTAAGAAAGTGCAAGATAATGAGGCTGTAACATATTTATAATGAAACCTTTTATTTCAGGGACAACATTGTTTATGGTGATAGGAATGTTAATTGGTTGTTGCCACCACATAACATCCTTGCAAATTACACCTGCGATCACTGGCACAATTTGAACAGTTTCATGCCCTTCATCAGCAGCACATCATTGAACGTAACCCTTTCCTCTGATTGTCACAATGAGGCCCTTATTACACCCTATGTCCCCAGTTCCAAGGATGATGTGATCAGCAAATAAAGGTCTTTGACCTTTGCTAGAAAGTACAAGCCGTGTGCATTCACTGCTAATGCAAGGCAGGCCAGTTCTACAACTACGTTTGGAGAACATAGAACAGTACAGCTTAGGAAGGAATGGACCCTTTGGCCCACAATGTTTGCACAGAATATAATACCAAGTTAAACTGATCTCATCTACCTGCATATGATCCATATCCGTCTCTTCCCTGCACTTCCATGTGCTTATCTAAAAGCCTCTTAAATGCCACTATTGTGTCTGCCTCTACTACCATCCCCAGCAATGCATTCCAGGCCCCCACTACTCTCTGTTAAAAAATATATACATCACACAACTCCATTAAATGTTCCTCCTCTCATCTTATAGCTCTACTCTCTAGTGTTGGACATTCCCACCTCGGGAAAGAGGTTCTGACTGTCTGCCCTATCTATGCCGCTCATAATTATATATACTTAGATCAAGTCTCCCCTGAACCTCCGACGTTCCAGAGAGAATGTATTTGCTAGAACATATCGTCCCAATCCCAGCTCCATATGTCAACAGAAAACAAACAGTTAATGTCACTGTAGTACATTTTTGTATGTTATAATGTGTTCATAATGAAACAGCTGGTTGTGAAATTGCTTCATGCTTTATTACATTGAGCTCCAGGGTAGGGAAGAGCATAAACACGTCAATGGCATACTGGTAAACAGCAAACAGAGGACCCTTTAGTCACACCCAAAATAATTACTTGAAGTGAAACACCAAAGGTTGAGGAGAGGCCTGATAGATGTATATAAAATTATCAGAAGCATAGAAAGGGTGTACAGTCAGAACTTTATTTCCAAAATTAAATACTAGAGGGCATAACTTTTAAGGTGAGAGAGGTAAAGTTTAAAGAAGTTGGGCAGGACAGGTTTTGTTTATGAGACAGAGGGTGGTGAGTGCCTGGAACACTGTCGATGACGGTAGTTGAGACTGATTTGATAGTGGCATTTAAGAGACTTTTGAATCAGCATTTAGATAATGTGCAGGTAGATAGGAGATGATCTTGACATCATGTTCAGCACAGACATTATGGGTCAAAGGGCCTGTTCTTCTGCTGAACTGCTTTATGTTCTAACCTCTATTTGCACATGCTAAGGAATTCCTGCAAGAAAAGAGGCAACAATGAAAAAAGATAAGTAACTTAAGTGTATTAGAAGCCAAAAGAGCCCCCTGCATTTAAGTACCCTTCCAATTACTGCTGCTCTAAGTTTTTGCCTCTGCAACTCTAGGTTATGTCCCTGTGACCCAAGTTCTTGCTGCTGATACCTGAAACTAGCATCAGCCTGATTTTTATTTCTGTATGTCACTGACTCCTTTGCTTTGATGATTGAATTTCGACACCAGGGGTATATAATTGTAACTTAAATTTGTTCAACTCACTGGGAGAAAAGTCAGTAAAATTGGGAATTTAACATGGTCATGGAGAAATTGTTCCAGGCAAATTCTTTTGAGGTACCGTGTTCTTGTTAATGTACCATGCTTGGTCACATCCATCTAAGAGCAGTGATTCAATTATCAAAAGTTACCGTTCTGCAGACGGTCATCTCAGGAAAGAGAATTTTTGATATAACCAGATCATTGATGGTCTTCTGTGTTAGCCAGGTGACA
Source organism: Okamejei kenojei (assembly GCA_035221665.1). Taxonomy (NCBI): domain Eukaryota; kingdom Metazoa; phylum Chordata; class Chondrichthyes; order Rajiformes; family Rajidae; genus Okamejei; species Okamejei kenojei. Next base: position 17,314,580 of record CM069146.1, read on the forward strand.
TTTGTTTATCATCTGCTAATGCTTCTATCATTTGTCAATGCTTGAGGTTCCTGACAAAATTGAATATCACGCACAGCACAGGACGTGAGCGGAAGTTAATTTGACAAAAGAGAAGGCTCTTGAAATGTTGATAACTGTTGTTTGCATATGATAGGGCAGCACAGTGGCACAGCTGGTAGAGCTACAGCATCATAGTGACAGAGACCCTGGTTTGCTCCTGACCTCGGCTGTTGTCTGTGTGGAATTTGCATGTTCACTCTGTGACCCTGTGGGTTTCTTGTAGGTGCTCCAGTTTCCTCACACATTCCATAGACATGCGGATTTGTAGTCTGTACTCTGTAAATGTCCTATAGTGTGTAGGGAGTGGATGCAAAAGTGGATATTATAGAACCAGTGGGATTGGGCGATGCTGGTTGGCCTGGACACATTGGGCTGAAGGGAGTGTTTCCTTGCTGTATCTTTCAATCAATCAATCAATCAATCAGTGAATTAATTTCATTTCAGGACTGAATTTGAGAATTTACAGGTTGCAGTATTGAGAGTGTTTATGAGTGTCCCAGACCAATTTTGTGTTGCCACTTAGTGTGAACTCCTCTTCATTTTTATTCAATTTATTAATGGATACACATATCTGAATGGTTTTTTATGATATGAATAACCATATCTCCATCCTCTTCAGAGAATTTTTTTGATTATAATTCATTTAAAAATTCCAGTGTTTTTTTAACTTTCAATTGATTTAACTTTCATTTGTACTTGTGTAGTAACACTACTTTCCCCAAACTCCAGAGATATAAAACTATTCATTGACTACAAATGAATTTCTGTTTGCGATGTAATAGATAATTATTATTATTATAATTATTACTGTAGCCATCAAATACACGTGTATTTGATGGCTACAATAATAATTATGCACATTACTAAGACAAAGAAGCATAATGTGCATGTAAACTGATCTTCCAACTACCCTAAACAATCCACATGATCTTACCTCACCAGAGGTATTCCTGTTCTATCCATTGCACACCAACATTCTCTGCTCATGATTTTTTTTTTCTCCAATTTCCATTTCTCATGAAAGCCCATGGACCTACAATATTAGCTGTTTCCCTTTCTCATATTCTGCTGGACCTACTTATTATTTTCAGCATGCTCTGCTAACTTAATCCACTTTGGAAGTAGAAGTGTTACCACTTTGATTGTTGCATTACCATTGTTCTGGCTTAAGGGCCTGTCCTACCAGCATCCGACTCCACGCGGTGAGCGCGACCAAACCAGCAGCGGGGGCCGCGCGGAGGTCGGGTTATCCCTGTACAGGGCCGTTCCCAACAGTATGCGCCTGCATGCGAAGAGCGCGACCAAACCGGCAGCGGGGGCCGCGCGGAGGTCGGGTGAGTGGCGCGACGCGGAGGGAAGTGAGGCAAACTTGGAGCGAAGTCTGAAAGGTAAGTTCGCCAGGAAAGAGAGGGACACACAGAGAGGGCCATGGAGCCACACACAGAGAGGGTCACGAAGGCACCTACAGAGGGGGTCACGGAGGCACGGTGTCAAGGCGGTGTGTAATGCGTCTAGGCGACTGCAAGCCGACAAGCCGTTGCCCGCGCGGAATTTTTGAACGTGGTCAGTTTTTCGGAGCCCTGCGCGATGTCGGGACGAACTCCGCACAATTCCGCACGGCTCCAGCGATCGAAGTGGGACCGGCCCCGCGACGCCAGACAGCTCAAGCGACCACGTTAGGTTGCACTCATTGCATGGATTTGCATGCTGGTGGGACAGGCCCTAAAGGCTCTTCCTCATTCGTAAGAAGCTGCAACATGATAGCCTTTGTCTGAATAGCGATATTATAATACATCAGCTTCTCATCATGTCACTCCACAATAAAAATGTTTTTTTGCATTCAAATTATTAACAGTAAAAAATAATGGGGTGATGTTCAACATATTATGTTACATGGTGACACAAAATTCTGGAGTAACTCAGCGGGACAGGCAACATCTCTGGAGAGAAGAAATGGGTGACGTTTTGGGTCGAGACCCTTCATCAGACCTGTTATATAGTCTTTGATCTGGGAAAAGCCTTTCACTTGTGTTCACTACAAACCATATGGGTGTTGCTATCAGTTCAGTTTATTGTCACATGTACTGAGGTACAGTGAAAAGCTTTTGGTGCGTACCATCCAGTCAGCGGAAGGGCAATATATGATTACAATTGAGTCATTTACAAGATAATAAGGGAATAACGTTTAGTGCCAGGTAAAGCCAGTAAAGTCCGATCAAAAATAGAACAAGGGTCACCAATGAGGTTGACCCTCATTGAGGACCGCTCTCTAGTTGTGGTAGGATGATTCAATTGGCTGAAAACACCTGGGAAGAAACTGTCCCTAAATCTGGAGGTATGTGTTTTCACACTTCTATACCTTTTGCCTGATGGGATAGCGGAGAAGGGGGAGTGGCCAGGGTGCAACCCATCCTTGATTATACTGCTGGCCTTGTCAAGGCACACTTCATGTTACAGTTAATGATCTGTGTTAGTTGCAGGACAATACTCTTACCTATTACTGGCATGCTGTAGAGTATTTGAAACACTCTCGGAGAACAGAACTAGGGCATGGGAGCCCCAACTTGATTTATCAAGTTGAGTTTATTGTCATCTGCATAAGTATGGTGAGATACAATGCAATGAAAATGAGCTTGCAGCAGCATCACAGGCACTTAAACTTGAACAGCGTACAAAAACATAAGTTATATGTAAGCTGCACATACATTCTACATGGAGACCATGAAAAAAAAAAGACATGAATACATAAATGCACAATTGGAAAACAAGTTCATGGTTGTACAAAAGGTTGTCCCTCGTTTTATGTTGCCGAGGTAGGATTAGGGTTATGCAGTTGTTTCAAGAACGTGATAGTTGTTTGAAAGTAGTTGCTCCTGAACTGGTGTGGGATTCAGACATCTGTACCTCCTGCCCAATGCTAGCAGACAGTAGAGATCATGGTCCGGATAGTGGAAATCGTTGATAGTTGTGATCTTCTCGAGGCAGAGTCTCATGTAGATGCTTTCAATGGTAGGACTGACTGTTTCCCCTGGTGGACTGGGCTGAGTTCACCATTGTCTGCACTCTCTTGCATTCCTGAATACTGGAATAGCCGTACCAGGCCATTATGCAATCAGTCAGATACTTACTGCAGTGGATGTGTAAGGTGTGAGTTCCAGTGTACGTACTGTCTGCTCATGGCTATATTTATGCTCTCTTCTAATGCTCTGAAATCCTCTTTTCAGCTAATGTGTATTCCCATTGGTAAATCCACATCTCTCTAAAACTAGAACATGAATCTTTATTCATAACATGAATAGGATAACTCTTCGATCTTCTAATTTCTTATTATTTATTCTTTTTTTGGACCTGGTCATCATTGTCAAGTCCATTATTTATTGCCGTCCTTAATTGTCTTTGGGACGTTGATGGTGAGCTGCATCTTTTTTTCTGTACTTTGTAGAATGTACTCAAACTAAGCACTGATGGAATGAAAATTCCAGGATCTAGACTCGGAAACTGTGATACATTTGCAAGTCAGTACGTGTGCAACATTGAGGAAAGACAGCTATGTTCTCAAATGTCTGGTCCTGATACTTTTTAGTGGTAGGCTTTACAGGTATAGAGATGCTTTGCTACACTCTACTTTAGAGATACAGTACGGAAACAAGCCCTTCGGCCCACCGAGCCCGCACCGACCAGCGAATCACCCGTACACTGGCACTACCGTACTACACCACTAGGGACAATTTACAATTTTACCAAAGCCCATAAACCTGTATTTCTTTGGAGTGTGGGAGGAAACCGGAGCACCTGGAGAAAACCCACACGTACTAACTCCTAAAAGACAGTACCCATAGTCAGGATTGAACCCAGGTCTTTGGCGCTCTAAGATAGCAACTCTACCGCTGCGCCAGTGCTGTTAGTATACTTAAACAAATATCTCCAGTGCATTTTGTGCAATGGTTGACACTGCAAACAATGTGTTCTAGTGGCAGATGGAATAATGGTAGATTGGGTACTGATCAAGCAAGTTGCTGTATTCTGAATGTCACGAGCAGATTGGATCTTGAGGAGAGCGCACTACAAAATCCTACTTGCTAATTTTCTACTGCTTGTGATGACCCTGTTTCATATTTTATGCTATGCATCAACCTTGTTCGAATTTTCTTTCTTTTTCAGCCCGTTTGACATGAGTGTATTTGTTCTGCCATCCATTTTAACTTCATTCAGCTGTACTTAATCCTGTTCTTGCTCTTTTTAATATTGTTTTGTTTTCACAAAGGCATTACAATATAAGTTGAAGTTTACTGCTTTGATTTTTGGAATGTGGCTGCCTTGATATTCTTACTGATTAACTGCAGAAACAGTCATTGTGAAGTTTTCTGTGTTTTCTTTGGGAGCAATATGCCATTCCATTTGTGTTGTTGTTAACACTGGAAATCGGATTTATATTGTAGCTACCTAATACAGAAACGTAACTCTGATCAATAAACACTTGCAGTTTCACGGTTTAGCCACGTGATTAGATTTGATATTTTTTTTAATTGTTGATTTACCACCTCAAACAAAGAAGAGTAATTTCTAAGTTAGTAGATGTGAACATCTCCATAATTAGGTATTCATGCACCTGCGGGACATTGCATTCTCCTGTCCCATCTCCTGGACTGTGGAAGACAGAAAGAAATGTGAAATTACCATGAGTAGTAAAGTAAGAGAAAACTACCACGTTAATAAAGAAGTCAAAAAATAATCATATTTTGTAAGTTTGTGTATTCCGAATGCTCACAACATAAGCATGCTCTCAGCAAATGTGATCCAAGAATGGAATTATTATACTAACCAGCTGGGGCCATCGTACCTGCAGGATAATGACAATTTGGATTTTTTGAACAAAAATATGCAGCAAATAATGATTTTTTTTGTATAAATAAATTTGTTAGCAGATTTGTTAAATGAAATGTTGGCAAACTCTAAATCACATTCTGTGAATCAACAGGTATGCTACATTTGTGATCTGCCACAGAAGGACATACATGCCAACTGCTTTGCGCCAAACAATTAAATCTCATTTGATTAACTACCTATTTTTACACGTGGCATTTTGGTGATGTCAAAGGATGTAGACAATTCACATCTGTTTCCCATTGATAATTGCCATGAATTGTTATATATAAACTACATTTCTTAAATACTTTTTTTTCTAGATTGGCTTTGCTTCAATTAATAGTTATAGAAGTAGCTTTGAAAATTAAGGGGTCTGGGGGAAACACTTGCTTATATAAAAAGGTCCTTGAGGGGGTTTAAATTCATTCCTGTAAGTTGTATCTGTGCTGTTAAATCTGGTCATATCAAGTCTTAAATATTACAAACTGAAAATAGTGTCAATGCAACTTAATAACAGAAGTGAAGAGCCAGAAATAGGAATTGACCCTGTTCCATGATTCAGTAATCCAGTCTTGGCTTCAGATTCACTGTCCAGCTATTTCCCTACATCCCTCAATTCCCTGTTATTTAAATGTCTATCTATCTCTGCCTTGAATATATTAAATAACTCCACCTCCACAGCCTCCATGGTTAGAGAATTTCAAAGACTTCTGAGAGAAAAGAATCCCTCCTGAAATGGCAACTCCTTATTCTTAAACCATGCCTTTATTTGTAAATAGTTCCACTTGGGGACACACATCATCATAGCATGCACCCAGACAAACCTCAAGAGAATCTTGTGTTTTTCAATAAAATCACCTAGCCTCATTCCATACTCCAATAAATGTAGGTACAATCTGCTCATCTTTTCTTCGTAAATCAACTCAATCCCATGAAACAACGCTAATGAGCTTTGGCAAAGCTTTCAATGTGAGCACACCCATCATTGAATGTGGAAATCAAAAATATATGCAGTACTCCAAAAATTGTCTCACTAGTTCCCTGTAAAGTTGAATCACAATTTCTCTACTTTTGTACCCCATACCCTTGGCAAAGGCCAGTGTTCGATTACTCTTCTTAATAATTTGCTGTACCTGCTGGATTGTGTTTCATGCACTGGGGCCCACAGATCTGTTTGTACTTCAACATTTATAGTCTTGTTCCATATTTTTATTTATTTCATTCTTTCTCTCACATTATAGCACATGAAACGTTATCTGCCCAATTCTGCCCACACACTTTATGTATTATATACCTGTGGAGACTTTGTGAACTTACAACTTGCTTACTCACTGATTTTCATTTCATTTGGCATAGTTCCCCTTCATGCAATCATCTGTGTAGAGTGCAAATGATTGAGGTCCAGCACTGATCCCCATTGCAACCTATTAATTACTAGTTTTAGTTACGTGAACCAAAAGGCACCTGTGTGGCAACAATAAATACAATTTTTATATATATGTATATATTTCACAACTGATCAAATCATCTTAGTTTCAAATCTGCTTTCTAAGTACAATACTATCAGTTTTATTTGGCAAGGAGATATTAGCAGGTGTTCTTATTTATTGTTAGGATGCAGGACAAAAATAAAAAGACAGAGTGGACACCATTATACCTAGCGCATGTAGAATCAGCAACGCTGTATCTAAAAGCATTATGTTATTTCTTAACCTTTGCCCTGTTATACTTTCAGCTGTGCTGCGTCCTCATGGCATGGATATTATGGTTACTCTTTGTCTTATTCTTCCAGTGGTGCCTTCCAATCATTGACAACTTTGTGTTAAGACCTCATTCAATATGAAGTTGTACTGCATATACACCTTCATAGAAACCAGTCTTTGGAGAATTTGATTATCTCCATGTGGCATTTAAGTAAGCTTTGTGCTGCCAAAGTGCCAGGCAATGGCATCTCCAAAAAGAGATGGCCCAACCAACTGTTCTTGGCACTCATTGGCATTACAGTCACCAAATTCCCCTGATGGCCACCACTGGCTAGAAACTAAACTGGACCAGTTGTGTTTGAAGACCAGAGGCTTGGTATCCAATGTCAACAATGAATACAGTTTATATATATATATATTTCACAACTGATCAAATCTATTCATCTATTGACAGTCTAAAGCCGAACCTCATTATGAGGTACATGAAGGTGATGGAATATTCACCCCTTAGTTGAGTTCATCTCCAACAAAACTCTAGAATTCAACACCATCTAGTGCAAAACCCCATGTCAGATAAGTATCCAGTCTATCACACTAAATATTCACTCAACCCATCAGTAATATGTACATTTGTTTTCTGGTACAGTGTACATTATTTTGCAAATATCTCCAAAATCTGTGCATTTCATCACCAAGTAAGATAGGGATGGAGATGCAGGGAAGCACCATCACTGACAGGTTCTCCTCCAAGGTCAATTTTGTTGCCACATCTTTATCACCATTTTGCGTAAATCTGGTATCTAATGATCCGTGAAGGCCATGGGAATATGTTCGGCAAAAGCCTTTGACAAGGTTGGTCTGGAAGGTTAGATCACATGGAATCCAAGGAGAGCTAGCCAATTGGATTCAAAATTAAAATGAATCAAAGGGTAATTGTGGAGGTTTGTTTTCCTGATTGGAGCCCTGTGACTAGTGGTGTGCAAAGCGGGTCAGTGCTGGGTTCACTCTTGCAGTAATTTGGATGACAATGTAGTTAACATTGTAAGAAAATTTGCAGGATACACCAAAGGTAATGGTATTCTTCTTTCATATGGCATGCACAGAGTAAAGTTGTAGGACAACTTGTTCTATTTGATCTTCCGTTTGTGCTCGTCGAGTTGATTGCATTAGTTGAAACAGGGCGGACCACGTGAAGGTTGCAATCTTCCACCCCAGGTAATGGTATAGTACACAGTGAGGAATGATATTGAAGTTTACAATAAGGTCTAGATCAGTTGGGAACGGGGGCTGAGGAATGGCAAATAGAATCTAACTCTACTCTGCACTTTGGGGAGGACTCGCACAATCAGTGGAAGAGCCCTGGAGAGTGTTGCAGAATATAGATCTGGAGTACAGGTGCATGGTTCTTATGCACCTGTAGTGAGGTGGATAGTGTGATGAAGAAGGTGTTTGGCACACTTGTTTTCATTGGGAAGAACCTGTACTGAAATCCTCTTGTTATGAAGGCCAACATTCCATTAGCTTTCTTCACTGCCTGCTGTACCTGCACGCCAACTTTCAGTGACTGGTGTACAAGGACACCCAGGTCTCGCTGTACCTCCCCCTTACCTAACCTAACCCCATTGAGATAATAATCTGCCCCCTTGTTTTTGCCGCCAAAGTGGACCACCTCACATTTACCTATATTATACTGCATCTGCCACGCATCTGCCCACTCACTCAACCTGCCCAGGTTCCCCTGCAACCTCCTAACATCCTCTTCACAGTTCACACTGCCACTCAGCTTTATGTGATCCCCAAACTTGCTAGTGTTGCTCCTAATTCCCTCTTCCAAATCATTAATATATATGATAAACAGTTGCAGCCCCAACACCAAGCCTTGCGGCACTCCACTCGCCGCTGCCTGCTATTCTGAGAAGGACCCGTTCACTCCTACTCTTTGCTGCCGGTCTGCCAACCAACTTTCTATCCATGTCAACACCCTACCCCCGATACCATGTGCTCTAATTTTAGTCACCAGTCTCCCGTGCGGGACCTTATCAAATGCTTTCTGAAAGTCTAGATATACTACATCCACTGGCACCCCTTCATCCATTTTACTTGTCACATCCTCAAAAAATTTCAGAAGATTAGTCAAGCATGATTTCCCTTTCATAAATCCATGTTGACTTGGACTAATCCTTTTACTGCTATCCAAATGCTCCATTATTACCTCTTTAATAATTGACTCCAGCATCTTTCCCACCACCGAAGTCAGGCTAACTGGTCTGTAATCCCCCGTTTTCTCTCTCGCTCCTTTCTTGAAAAGTGGGATAACATTAGCTATCCTCCAATCCACAGGAACTGATCCTGAATCTATTGAACATTGGAAAATGATCACCAATGCGTCCACTATTTCTAGAGCCACCTCCCTGAGGACCTTGGGATGCAGACCATCAGGCCCAGGGGATTTATCATCCTTCAGTCCCATTAGCCTACCCAATACTATTTCTCGCCTAATGAAAATTTATTTCAGTTCCTCTACCCCCTTAGACCAGCTACATTGATGCAATTAGTTTTACATTAAATCCTCGGGAAGCACGCAGGATATTCTGCAGTTAATTATTTTCAAAATGTAATTGTTGCTAAGGCAAAGTTGTTCTGTGCTTGAGCAGCATTGTAGTCAACTGCGTTGTCGCTCTGTGAACTTGATAATAGTTTACTTTCAAATTGTTTTCTTGTAAATACCGCAAGCTACCTATCACCTGGAATCTAAGGGCTGCTGTGAGTTTTATGACCTCAAGTTTGACCGTGAGTTTGATGACCTGAGTTTGAGGTTGCTCAGGCTGAGTCCAAACCAGTAACTACTCTGGGAGGTCATCAATTTAAATGAACGGTTTATCTATTAGTCATTTTTGACCAGGTGAAGGTCAATTTTATTGATAGTCTTCACTTCTGCTCGGCCTTCCTTATTCAGAGTTCCTCCGTAAATAACAGTAATAGTGCTTCATAGCATATTTACTCATCTATGATATATAATTGCAAAGCTTGTTGAGAAAAATGGTCCCAGGAAGAATTAATGGGAAACATCACCAATTTACGTTAAGTGCCATTCATTAGCTTTTAATTGACATTGTTAATCAGTGGCTATTATTTTTGTATTCAGTATAATATGAAAATTCTGGAGTTGCACAAATTACACAATCAGAGACGTGACTGAAGATGGTCTGAATAAAACTTTGGACAGTTCAACCATGACAGAGAGATATTTTTTATCGGACTGTGGTGTATTAAAACCAAAAAAAAGCACTATAAACATTTATGACCCCAAGGTAATTCAGGTCTTATCTACTGAATTACCATATAACCATATAACCATATAACAATTACAGCACGGAAACAGGCCCTCTCGGCCCTTCCAGTCCGTGCCGACCATTTGTTTTCCCCTAGTCCCATCTACCTGCACTCAGACCATACCCCTCCATTCCCTTCACGTCCATATACCTATCCACTTTACTCTTAAATGTTAAAATCGATCCTGCCTCCACCACTTCTGCTGGAAGCTCATTCCACACAGCCACCACCCTCTGAGTAAAGAAGTTCCCCCTCGCGTTACCCCTAAACTTCTGTCCCTTAATTCTCATGTCATGCCCTCTTGTTTGAATCTTCCCTACCCTTAATGGGAAAAGCTTATCCATGTCAACTCTGTCTCTCCCTTTCATCATTTTAAAGACCTCAATCAAGTCCCTCCTTAACCTTCTGCGCTCCAAAGAATAAAGACCTAACTTGTTCAACCTTTCTCTGTAACATAATTGCTGGAACCCTGGCAACATTCTAGTAAATCTCCTCTGTACTCTCTCTATTTTGTTGACATCCTTCCTATAACTAGGCGACCAAAATTGTACACCATACTCCAGAATTGGTCTTAACAATGCCTTGTACAATTTTAACATTACTTCCCTACTCCTATATTCAATGCTCTGATTTATAAAGGCCAGCACACCAAAGGCTTTCTTTACCACCCTATCTACATGCGATTCCACCTTCAGGGAACTATGCACAGTTATACCTAGATCCCTCTGTTCCACAGCATTCCTCAATTCCCTACCATTTACCATGTACGTCCTATTTTGATTTGTCCTGCCAAGATGTAGCACTTCACACTTATCAGCATTAAACTCCATCTGCCATCTTTCAGCCCACTTTTCCAAATGGCCCAAATCTCTCTGTAGACTTTGAAAATCTACTTCATTATCCACAACACCACCTATCTTAGTATCATCTGCATACTTACTTATCCAATTTTCCACCCCATCATCCAGATCATTGATATACATGACAAACAACAGTGGACCCAACACAGATCCCTGAGGCACCCCACTGGTCACCGGCTTCCAACCTGACAAACAGCCATCCACCATTACTCTCTGACATCTCCCATTCAGCCACTGTTGAATCCATCTTGCTACTCCGCCATTAACACCCAAAGATTGAACCTTCTTAACCAACCTTCCATGGGGAACCTTGTCAAAGGCCTTACTGAAATCCATATAGACAACATCCACTGCTTTACCCTCATCAATTTCCCTAGTTACCGCTTCAAAAAATTCAAGAAGGTTTGTCAAAAATGACCTTCCAGGCACAAATCCATGTTGACTGTTCCTGATCAGACCCTGTTTATCCAGATGCTTATATATATTATCTCTAAGTATCCTTTCCATTAATTTGCCCACCACTGACGTCAAACTAATAGGTCTATAATTGCTAGGTTTATTCTTTGAACCCTTTTTAAACAATGGAACAACATGCGCAGTACGCCAATCCTCCGGCACTATTCCCGTTTCTAATGACATTTGAAATATTTCTGTCATAGCTCCTGCTATTTCTACACTAACTTCCCTCAATGTCCTAGGGAATATCCTGTCAGGACCTGGAGACTTATCCACTTTTATATTTTTCAAAAGTGTCAGTGCTTGCTCCTCTTTGAATCTCATAGTTTCCATAGCTACTCTACTCTTTCCCCTTAACTCACCGAGTTCAATATCCTTCTCCTTGGTGAATACCGAAGAAAATAAATTGTTCAATATCTCCCCCATCTCTTTTGGCTCTGCAGATAGCTGTCCATTCTGGTTCTCTAATGGTCCAATTTTATCCCTCGTTATCCTTTTGCTATTAATATAGCTGTAGAAACCCTTTGGGTTTACTTTCACCTTTCTTGCCAAAGCAACCTCATATCTTCTTTTAGCCTTCCTAATTTCTTTCTTAAGATTCTTTTTACATTCTTTATACTCCTCTAGCACCTCATTTACTCCATGCCTCCTATAATTCTTGTAGATATCTCTCTTTTTTCGAAACAAGTGTCCAATTTCCCTTGAAAACCATGGCTCTTTCCAATTTTTACTATTTCCTTTCAACCTAACAGGGACATAAAGATTCTGTACTCTTACAATTTCCCCTTTAAATGTCCTCCATTTCTCTTCTACATCCTTCCCATGAAACAAAGTGTCCCAATTCACTCCTTTAAAATCCTTACGCATTCCCTCAAAGTTAGCCTTTCTCCAATCAAAACTCTCTACCCTAGGTCCAGTTCTGACTCTCTCCATAATTATATTGAAACTAATGGTATTGTGATCACTGGTCCCGAAGTGCTCACCAACGCATACCTCCGTCACCTGACCTGCCTCATTTCCTAACAGGAGGTCCAACACTGCCCCTTCTCTGGTCGATACCTCTATGTACTGCTGCAAAAAACTATCCTGCACACATTTTACAAACTCCCAAACCATCCAGCCCATTTACAGAATGTGTTTCCCAGTCTATTTTTGGAAAATTGAAATCTCCCACAATCACTACCTTGTGCTTACTACTAATATCTGCTATCTCCTTACATATTTGCTCTTCCAATTCACGCTCCCCATTTGGCGGTCTATAATACACCCCTAAAAGTGTTGCTACACCCTTCCCACTTCTCAGTTCCACCCAAATAGCCTCCCTAGACGAGCCCTCTAATCTATCCTGCCAAAGCACTGCTGTAATATCTTCTCTGACAAGCAATGCAACACCTCCCCCTCTGGTCCCTCCAATTCTATCACACCTGAAGCAACGAAATCCTGGAATATTTAGTTTCCAATCACAGCCCTCCTGCAACCATGTTTCACTGATTGCCACAACATCATATTTCCAGGTGTCAATCCAGGCTCTAAGTTCGTCCACCTTACTTACAATGCTCCTAGCATTAAAATATACACATTTTAGAAACCCACCATCCCTTATTCTCGGTCTATTATCTTTTTCATCTTTCTCGCCTACATTTTGGATCCGAGTGCTTCCCTTCTCTGCCTCTTGCCCCACACCCTGACCCCAATTCCCCTCTACCAGAGTCCCTCTTGTGAAGTCTAATCTGTTGTAATAGAAACCATGGCAACCATTTGCACAGATCTGCAAAACTGCAATGAAATAGTAATTCTGCTAAATGTCCTTATTTGTTTATCGATATGATTGAGTAAGATTTGTAACAAAGGATTTCAGCATTTTTACTGGAGGAATGAACAAAATCTTCTACATCTGCCTCAACAGGTAGATGGTATTTAATCTGACAGATGGCACTGCACTGCCTTCTCAGAATTGCACTGAAGTTTTAGCATCAATTTATGTGCAATAACATTTCCCAATTTTCCACTCCAAGTGATAGCTTCTTAATGAAGACCTCCGGGATAATGAAGAAAATCCGAATGTCACATTATCTTTCCCTTTTTGAATTACAATTCAATGGGTATGCATAATGATGCTTCAAACTAATCAGAGTGCATTGTGATGTAATTATATTTTCCTGGGCAATTGTCCCAAACCAATGCCCTCTTCGCCAGAAAATCACCAACTTTCTGCTACCACCTTTTGATTTTCTCCTTCAGTATTTCATTTCTCCTTTTTTACTCCTGTGAACAAAGGACCATTTTAGTAAATGTAAGTGTTAGTAGTTATATGTTTTCATGTGTCAGTTTCATTCTTGAAATTGTTGTAGGTGTTAATGTGCTTTGCATCTACATTTGTGGTAGAAAGTTCCATTAGTGGATTCAATGCCTCTATGCACAGCAGTGTGCCTGCAGTGCCCATTTTCTAATTACATGTTTGAGTCATCCAGAAATGTAGCAGTAATATAGTCTCCAATAATTGCCTCAGTGATGTCAATTTTAAATTCTGTATTTTCACATACGTTTAAGGGTTTTTAACTTCAAATATTGCACATGATCATGTTTTTTTTTAAAGGCATTTACCAGATTATTATGCTGATTTCACGTCATTGAAATGTTTTCACTTTTAAATCTGAGTACCTTGAGTTATCTTTCTAATTATTTTAATATTTTATAATTAATCTATGTTTCTGCTTGTTTTTGCAACTTGAACCTGTTCATTTGTGTAAACAATACACTACGTTTTGTATTCTAACATCCACTACTTACAAATGTTCATAGGGGTACCGCTTTGAGTTTAGTGCTCCCATTGCCGAGCTTTGCATTTCAGAAACATAGTTATACAGCGTAGAAGCAAATCCTTTGACCCAACTTTTCCCTGCCGACCAAGGTGTCTTCTTGCACTAGTTCCATTTCCCAACATTTGGCTCATTAACCTGTCCAAATGTCTTTTAAAGTTTGTATCAGTATCTGCCTTTTCTGCTGAATCTGTAAATATGTGAGTGCTCAGAACCCCAGCTCTGCTTGCTTTGAGGCAGGCCCTAATTATTGCAGCTCTGGAGAGTGGTGGGGGATGGTGGGCAAAGAAAGCGCATAGAATTGCTCAATTCCCACCCTGCAGAAAACACCTGTGGCCCCAGCATCCAGCATTTCCATCTTTATTCATCCTATCGGTCTTCCAAATGCTTCTTCATATGTACGAGGTATCCATAAATCTGGCATTCATAACCTAGAGTACCTGTAGTTTCAATTACCCCAATGCAGTATGACAATTAATCTTGGCCATTAGCAAAAGTTTCTATCCAATACCTTAATCCCATTTCCACTTACAACAATAGTTTATTTTATTTTTGAATTTACTGACTCGGAAGGAAAGTTATTTAGCTCTGAGAAGCATCCATATCATCCTGTCCTAGGTATACGGATCCTAAGGTTCAGGCAAAGCAACTCAAAGGAAATGTTATCTAATTAAAGTTAGGGATGGCAAAATCTGTGAGTTCAGAAATAATACTTTTATACTTTCTGAAGTTAGTATGATCTACAGTCATGTATTTCTTGAATTTATTGTGAACAGGAATGGGGTGTGATTTTGAATGATCAACCATAATCATATTGAATGGCTGAATGGCCTACTCCTGCTCCTATTTTCTATGTTTCTAAAACTCCACCAAAGAGTTAGTTTCAACTGGCCAGTGACCACTACCTGCACTGTAACATTCTAAATGTCTTCTGTCCACGGAACAGGCGGCATATGTGAGGAATATGTAGTATGTTCTCCTGATCATGCAGACTTCATGTGTCTCTCTATTATAGTTTGCAGCAACTATTTTTGTTTTGCTTTTTCTCTCTTTTTCCTTTATTCAGTCCCCATCCCCCAGCACCAATCTGCTTCCCTTGGTTTTCATTTGTCTCACTGTTTGCCTATCTTTGTAGTCCATCTCTGTTTGACTGCCCTCATCTGTCTTTCTTCTACAGCAGCAAATTTCATCAAAAAGAGACAGAATAAATAATATCAGTATATCTTTCTAATGCTCTTTCATTTAATTTATTTTTTCAGATTTTTTGATTTTCTATATGTTGAGGTATGTGATGTGCAGCTGCAGTGTTGGATGCAATAACCCAACTCGTATTTAATCTTGACAGATGGCAAGTGAAGTTTGTGTATGACTTTTTATTTTCTTCCTTTCTTTCATGCTTTAACTGTTAAAACTTTACTGACAGAAACTTGGTTTCATTCAAACAAAACGCTTAGTTAATGACATTGACTAACTTTTACATTTACCCTATTATAAGGACAAGGACAACTTTTTTTAAATTGCAGAGTAGAAGGAGAAATGAAGAGAACAAAGGGGAAGACTGTAATAGGTTGGAAACCAGGAGACACATACAGTGTTGCCATCAGAGAGAGGATAATGAATCAGTGCCGGTGTAGGTGATGTGTCTGAAAGAAATTGAATAAGAACAAATAAGAAGGACAAAGTACCAGAACTAGGAGATGCTGAACACAAGATTGATAGAAATACAAAATAAATTGAGTTCTGGAAATGCCCAGCAGATCAGAGATGGGGAAAGAAAAACGGGGTGGATATTACAGGCTGATGACTTTACATCAGCATTGGCCAGCTCTGGTGTGCAAACAGGAAAATTTGTTCTATTAAATAGTTTAATTCAGTATTGATTTGTGGAGCTGCGATATCCTAGATGGATGTTGAATAGCATTTGTTGAGCTTGTGTTGGTCTTTGGTTGAACAGCATTAGACACCAAAGATGCGGGGGTTTGAGTGGATGTGGGATGGAAGAATTAAACCAATGGCCAGCAGGAAGCTCAGGACTAAATGGAGCTGTTCTGAAAAGCATTCACCTAATTTGGTTTCTCCACTGTAGAAAAGATTTCATGAGCATTGAATGTAGAGATTATGGTGAAAGAAATGCAATTGGATTGAAGCTTCAACTGGAAAGAGTGTTTGGTTCCACAGAGAATTGGTGGGGAAGAAGTAGAAAGGCAAATGTTGCTTCTCCTGCAATTGTATAGAAAAGGGAGGGGTAGTTGGAGCAGATGGAAAAGGGAGCCAAGAAATCTGCAGCCTGTTCGTTCATCCTCAGAAAACAGCAGCTTTATTTACGTGATCTTGATACTTTTGGTCTTCATAGGCTTTCCCATCTATCCTTCCTGCAACTTAAAACACACTTCTCACTTTTCTCAGTTCCAATGGAAGATCATTGACCTGAATCAGCTCAGTTTCTCTCTCCACAGATGCTGCCTGTCCTGTTGAAAATTTCCAGTATTTTCTCCATTTATTTCAGATTTCCTCTAGTTCTATATTAAATTTTAGTTGTACTTTTGATTTGCGAGATCTTCAAGAGATGAATATTTTCACTTCGATAAAACCTACATTTATCATAAATATTTTGTATTCAAAGCATGAGCGTTGTTTAATTCATATTGCCCAATCTCATTAAAATGCAAATAACAAGACATAAATCCTCAAACATCAAGTTTATTATTTTCCAATGAAACCTTCATGGTGTCATGACCTTATGAAAAATATTTAGAACTTCTTTAAATACCTCATTTTGATCCAGATTAAACGATAAATAATTGACATGTAATTAGTTTTTGTACCTTAATGGTTTATTAAACAAAATGATGGGTGAGAGAGCAGAGTTTGAGGTATTTGACCTGTTGGATAGGATTATTATACTGTGGTATTGCCTTCAACCTAGTGAATGGAATGACATTGAGGCAGGCCAAACTCACTTACAGTGCCCTCCATAAAGTTTAGGACAAAGACCCATCATTTATTTATTTGCCTCTGTGCTCCACAATTTGAGATTTGTAATAGAAAAAAAAAATCACATGTGGTTAAAGTGCACATTGTTAGATTTTATTAAAGGGTTTTTTTAATACATTTTGGTTTCACCATGTAGAAATTACAGCTGTGTTTATACATAGTCCTCCAATTTCAGGGCATCATAATGTTTGAGACACCTGGCTTCACAGGTATTTGTAATTGCTCAGGTGTGTTTAATTGTCTCCATGCAGGTATAAAAGAGCTCTCAGCACCTAGTCTTTCCATCACCTTTGATCTGGTATTTTGTTGCCAAAATAGCCAAAAATCTGTAGCCTCCCTTTGATCTGGTATTTTGTTGGTTCGCATGCTTGATCAATGGTGTTTTATCATTAATGTTTTATTATTATTAATATTTTGTGTTTGAGTCATTCATAACTGTCACTGTATGTCATGTTGTTACTTGTGGGCGGAGCACGATGACAAATTCCTTGTATGTGAATACTTGGCCAATAAACTTACTTACTTACTTACTTACTTACTTACCTACTTACTTAGGAAACTTTTATTGCTGTTTATCAACATGAAGACCAAAGTTGTGCCAATGAAAGTCAAAGAAGCCATTATGAGACTGAGAAACAAGAATAAAACTGTTAGAGACATCAGCCAACCTTAGGCTTACCAAAATCAACTGTTTGTAACATCATTAGGAAGAAAGAGAGCAATGGTGAGCTTACTAATCGCAAAGGGACTGGCAGGCCAAGGAAGACCGTCACAGCTGATGACAGAATTCTCTCTATAATAAAGAAAAATCCCCAAACACCTGTCCGACAGATCAGATACACTCTTCAGGAGTCAGGTGTGGATATGTCTATGACATATCCGCAGAAGACTTCATGAACAGAAATACAGAGGCTACACTGCAAGATGCAAACCACTGGTTAGCCACAATAGGAAGGCCAGGTTACAGTTTGCCAAGAAGTACTTAAAAGAGCAACCACAGTTCTGGAAAAAGGTCTTGTGGACAGATGAGATGAAAATTAACTTATATCAGTGATGGCAAAAGCAAAGTATGGAGGAGGGTAGGAACTGCCCAAGATCCAAAGCATACCACCTCATCTGTGAAACACGGTGGTGGGGGTGTTATGGCCTGGGCATGTACAGCTGCTGAAGGTACTAGCTCACCTATCTTCATTGATGATACAACTGCCGATGGTAGTAGCATAATGAATTCTGAAGTGTATAGACTCATCTATCTGCTCAAGTTCAAACAAATTCCTCAAAACTCATTGGCTGGCGGTTCATTCTACAGCAAGACAATGATCCCAAACATACTGCTAAAGCAACAATTTTTCAAAGCTAATAAATGGTTAATTCTTGAGTGGCCAAGTCAATTGCCCGATCTGAACCCAATTGAGCATGCCTTTTATATGCTGAAGAGAAAACTCAAGGGGACTAGCCCCCAAAACAAGCATATGCTAAAGATGGCTGCAATACAGGCCTGGCAGAGCATCACCAGAGAAGACACCCAGCAACTGGTGATGTCAATGAATCACAGACTTCAAGCAGTCATTGCATGCAAAGAATATGCAACAAAATACTAAACATGACTACTTTCATTTACATGATATTGCTCTGTCCCAAACATTATGGTGCCCTGAAATGGGGGGGAACTATGTATAAACACTGCTGTAATTTCCCTCTCCTTGTTTAACTTCCCTCTCCATTGATAAACCACAAAATCAATCAGTATAGAATCAGGCAATTTCTGGATATTTTAACTCCTTCTGAAATATTATGATGTAAAAGAAATGAAATAGTCACACCATATGGAATGAAAGGTGAATCAGATTTTAAAACTGCATGTAGAAGCAAAGATCCGCAGATGCTGGTTTATACCAAAGATAGACACAAAGTGCTGGAGTAACTTCGGGTCAGGCAGAATCTCTGGAGACAAAGGGTGTGTGATGTTTTAGGTCGGGACCCTTCTTCAGACAGTAAAATATCCTTCTTCAAACTGTATGACATCCTGTCCAAACAATCTCAGTCACTGAACCAAGGAACTGCAGATGCTGGGTTACGCAAAGTGCATCAATGTTGTGTGGATTGTCAATTGCTCAGAATAATTATTTATAAG
Organism: Okamejei kenojei; assembly: GCA_035221665.1. Classification (NCBI taxonomy): domain Eukaryota; kingdom Metazoa; phylum Chordata; class Chondrichthyes; order Rajiformes; family Rajidae; genus Okamejei; species Okamejei kenojei. The sequence continues at coordinate 17,333,805 of CM069146.1, forward strand.
ATTCCAGGGATAATACAATTTTTTTTTTTTGTGGTCTTAAGTTTAGGGTGTCTTTTTCTTAAATCATAATATACATTTATGTCCCTGTCTTTAAAGATTAATCAAGAAGATACTTCCTCATTTTTATGTGAGAATTCTTCACTGCAATTGACTGTTAAACCTGATTGATAATATTGTCAGTGTTGCTTCATACCAGAAATTACCTATACCTGCCTTTGGAATTAAATCAATATCTGGAAAGGTGGAATGCCAAGCATATATTGCTAAATCCTTGTGGACGGTTTTCATTATAGAGATAACTATGAAAGTGATACTAATTATATGTGGACTTCAATATCAATGCGTACTTGGGAATTGAAAATGATTCATGTATTGCCAACTCTGCACTATAGTTGGCTGCCTATTTGAAGGCAGAGGAACCAGAACGGAGGGAAATATCCCAACACACCGACTCGGGTTGATCTGACATTAAATGTAGGAGCAGCGTTTTTATCATCTTAAACGAACCTGCAATACCCTGCACTTCGACAGTCAGAGATCTTGGGTGGCTGCGCATGAAACTGCAAGGATACTATATGCAAATGCAGTCATTGCAAGCTAGGAAGGACAAACAATCTACCAGTGGCACCACATTCTCCATCAGATACTGGCCTGCTTCGTGGAGAAGCATTCTGCCCTGGAAGATAAAAACAGATAGAAAGAAAGAAAGGAAAATATCTCCTCCAGCAGGCAGCTAATCTGCGAGGAAATGTCTGTACCTCCTGCAGGTGCGATTTTTATTCCAGGATTAGATTGAGATGCATTTGTGAGTTTGTGATAAAGATTTTCTTTGAATCAAGGGATCTCTAAATCATAATGAATGCCAACTCCAGATTAGCAAGCGATTTAGGCATTGTGTAATAGTCCTGTCGTTAAATTGGCCTAAGTACTAGTTTTTTTGGGAAGTATGTAGCTAAGGAGAGGTAATGGTGGCCTTTTTTTTGATGCCACTGTATTTTCAGTGACACAAGAGGAAAATGCACTGATCGGTAAAATACTTTAAGCACTTGTTTTTGAAGAACCATTGGAATAGAAAGATTAAGTGACATTTGGGCCCCATATCTGAGGAAGGATATGCTGAATTTGGAGAGGTCCAGAGGAGGTTTATGAGAATGATCCAGGGGATGATTGGATTGTGAAAAATGTTTTCCTCATCTCGGTCCTAAAGGAATTCCCCCTTATCCTTAGACTGTGACCCCTTGTTCTGGACCTCCCCAACATCGGGAAAAATCTTCCTGCATCTAGCCTATCCAACCCCTTAAGAATTTTGTAAGTTTCTATAAGATCCCCCCACAGTCTTCTAAATTCTAGCGAGTACAAGCCAAGTCTATCCAGTCTTTCCTCATATGAAAGTCCTGACATCCCAGGAATCAGTCTGGTGAACCTTCTCTGTACCCCCTCTATGGCAAGAATGTCTTTTCTCAGATTTGGGGACCAAAACTGTATGCAATACTCCAGGTGTGGTCTCACCAAAACCCTGTACAATTGCAGTGGAACCTCCCTGCTCCTATACTCAAATCCTTTCGCTATGAATGCTAACATACCATTTGCTTTTTTCACTGCCTGCTGCACCTGCATGCCTACTTTCAACAGAGATGTCAAGTGTCCCGGATTCGCCGTATTTTGTCCCGGCGAAATAACCTTTTTACGGTGTTCCGGCAGCCAAACATGCTGTTACGGAACACCGCCGCGCCGGTGTTCCTCCCGTGGTGAACGCCAGCGCCATGTGCCCCCGGTTTGCCAGCCCGGCAGCTTTCAGCCACGCCCGGCCCAGAGCCCGGGCGGCGCCGGCCCGCGCGATCAGCGGCACTTTCTTGCCGCCAGCCGGTCGCTCGCGGCAGCCCCATCACCGGGCCTCCCCCCCCACCCCCACCCCCACCCAGTGCGCAGGCGCAGACCCGCCGGCAACCTTGCCAAGTGCGCATGTGCCGCACCCGCCCGCCGGCTGATCTGCACCAGTGCGCAGGCGCGTAGCCGCCGGCAACAACCCCAAGTGAGTATGTTACGGAGAGAAATGCATTTAACCCCATTTGTTACAGACAAATGGGTCGAATGTTACTGTGAACTAAATTTAGGGTTGGCATCTCTGCTTTCAATGATTGGTGTCCAAGAAACGCAGGTCTCGGTGCATCTCCCCTTTTCCTAATTTGCCACCATTAAGATAATAGTCTACCCTCCTGTTTTTGCCACCAAAGTGGATAATCTCACATTTATCCACATTATACTGCATCTGCCATGCATTTGCCCACTCATCCAGCCTATCCAAGTCACCTTGCAGCCTCCTAGCATCATATAATCATATGACCATATAACAATTACAGCACGGAAACAGGCCCTCTCGGCCCTTCCAGTCCGTGCCGACCATTTGTTTTCCCCTAGTCCCATCTACCTGCACTCAGACCATACCCCTCCATTCCCTTCACGTCCATATACCTATCCACTTTACTCTTAAATGTTAAAATCGATCCTGCCTCCACCACTTCTGCTGGAAGCTCATTCCACACAGCCACCACCCTCTGAGTAAAGAAGTTCCCCCTCATGTTACCCCGAAACTTCTGTCCCTTAATTCTCATGTCATGCCCTCTTGTTTGAATCTTCCCTACCCTCAATGGGAAAAATGTATCCACGTCAACTCTGTCTATCCCTTTCATCATTTTAAAGACCTCAATCAAGTCCCCACTTAACCTTCTGCGCTCCAAAGAATAAAGACCTAACTTGTTCAACCTTTCTCTGTAACATAGTTGCTGGAACCCTGGCAACATTCTAGTAAATCTCCTCTGTACTCTCTCTATTTTGTTGACATCCTTCCTATAACTAGGCGACCAAAATTGTACACCATACTCCAGAATTGGTCTTACCAATGCCTTGTACAATTTTAACATTACTTCCCTACTCCTATATTCAATGCTCTGATTTATAAAGGCCAGCACACCAAAGGCCTTCTTTACCACCCTATCTACATGCGATTCCACCTTCAGGGAACTATGCACAGTTATACCTAGATCCCTCTGTTCCACAGCATTCCTCAATTCCCTACCATTTACCATGTACGTCCTATTTTGATTTGTCCTGCCAAGATGTAGCACTTCACACTTATCAGCATTAAACTCCATCTGCCATCTTTCAGCCCACTTTTCCAAATGGCCCAAATCTCTCTGTAGACTTTGAAAATCTACTTCATTATCCACAACACCACCTATCTTAGTATCATCTGCATACTTATCCAATTTTCCACCCCATCATCCAGATCATTGATGTACATGACAAACAACAGTGGACCCAACACAGATCCCTGAGGCACCCCACTGGTCACCGGCTTCCAACCTGACAAACAGCCATCCACCATTACTCTCCGACATCTCCCATTCAGCCACTGTTGAATCCATCTTGCTACTCCGCCATTAACACCCAAAGATTGAACCTTCTTAACCAGCCTTCCATGGGGAACCTTGTCAAAGGCCTTACTGAAATCCATATAGGCAACATCCACTGCTTTACCCTCATCAATTTCCTTAGTTACCGCTTCAAAAAATTCAAGAAGGTTTGTCAAACATGACCTTCCAGGCACAAATCCATGTTGACTGTTCCTGATCAGACCCTGTTTATCCAGATGCTTATATATATTATCTCTAAGTATCCTTTCCATTAATTTGCCCACCATCCTCCTCACACCTAACACTACCCCCCAGCTTAGTGTCATCCGCAAACTTGGAGATGTTGGATTCAATTCCCTCGTCCAAATCATTAATATATATTGTAAATAGCTGGGGTCCCAGCACTGAGCCTTGCGGTACCCCACTAGACACTGCCTGCCATTCTGAAAATGACCCTGAAATGTACATTAGAAGGATGGGGGGAGGGGGACTTCATTGAAATTTACCAAATTGTGAAAGACCTGGATAAAGTGGATGCCGGAGAGGATGCTTGGGAGTGTCTAGGACCAGAGAGCCTAACCTCAGAATAAAAGGACACAACTTTAGAAAGGAAATGAGGAGGAATTTCTTCATTCAAAGGGTGGTGAATCTGTGGAATTCATTGCCACAGGAAGGCTAAGTCATTGGGCATTTTAAAAGCGGTGATTGACAGATTCTTGATTATTAAAGGTGTCCAGGGTTCTGGGGAGAACGCCAGATAATGTGGCTGAGAGGGAAATATAAATCAGTCAAGATTGAATGGCGGAGTTGACTTGATGAGCGGAATGACTTATGAACATTGGATAGGAGAATGTTAGCAGGTAACAAAAGAGAAAACAAATATGGACAAAACCAAGTTGGAGGAATAATCAAAAAATACTTCGATCTTTAGAAATGATTTTTTTTTTTCTGGCTTTAGAGTGGATTTATAATAACATTCCCTTGAGATAATTCTGTAGCTTTATTACATAATTGTTTCAAGCTGAAGACATTTTAAAACGGTGAGCGTTGAGCAATCTCACTTTGAGGGTGAACAGCGGACTATCGGTCCAATGATTTCGAGAAAAGTATGAAGAGGATAGTGATATGATCTGCTGTGCACTTAAGAGATATAAAATGTACTAATGGTCTTACTATTTATTGTATCCTCAAAATCCAAAAGTAACTTGTGTTTATCCTCCTGTAATTTAGCAGCAGAATGTTTAATAGCCTTGTAAGGGTAAATTTGTTTTTTGCTTTTCAATTTCCTCTGAATCTCATGCCAGTCACTGGCCAATACTAAGCACTAAGAGGTATTAAAAAGGAATTCATTGTTGGAATGCCTCATCTTTATCCTTTCGTCATCTATAAAGAAGGCTGATGCTTGCATTATTTGAGATATCAGATTATATCTAGAGAAAATGTGTAGTTTGTATTTGCTGCATTGACCTCAAACTGTTCCTTGAATTCACTATTTTGCTAAACTATACCTTCCACTATTGCTTTCAGTTAAACTTGGGGCACCTATCATTTGCTATCAATCGTGGATCCAGTCGGACAGTGAGGGTATTGCTGAATAAAATAACATTGAACGATGGAAGATGGCACGATCTTCAGCTGGAGCTCCGGGATGTGAGGAATGGCCACGATATACGATACCTAGCCACCATCACTATTGATTTTGGACTTTATCAGGTCAGATTAATTTATTTTTAAACCCATCACAAATTTATAGAACATAGAAGGATATTTGAAGATTTTGTAATGACAGTGAAGTTAGAAGAGAAATTGTATTTTTGCTGAGATGTCCTGGTATAGAAAACCTCATCTTGGCAGCAGATGTGGCAGAGACAAAGGAATTGAGAGTAGGGAATAGCTTCTTTGCAAGAGGCAGGGTAGGAACAAGTGTAGTCCAGATAACTGTGGGAGTCAGTAGGTTTGTAATAGACATCAGTAATGGACACCCGAGAGATCAAGACATTTCAGAGAGGTGTCTGAGACTGTCCAGATAAATTTGAGGGCAGGGTGGAAGTTAATGGTGAAGTTAATAAAGTCCAGGTTAGATCTGTTTTTTTTTTATTGTAAAGTTGCTTCTTTTGCTTACAGTTTAAATAGTTCATTTACAATTATTGCTGAAATTATTAGACAGAATATGTATTTGAAACCCTGCTTCCTTTTAATTATTTCAAGTGGCATTGCAATTGTCTTATTGATAAATGCATAGTTCGTATTCATTTTGTTCTTGGAATATGGGTGATGATAAGAATTAGCATATTTATGGTCCATTCCTGGTTTCCCTTAAATGATGACGAGCCTTCTCTTTGTACATTTATTTCCCTCACTGATTGCATCCTGAGCTATTTCAAAGCATAAGGAGTCCATCAAATAGGAAGGTCTGTGTGCTACCCTCATAGACTTGATTTTCATTTATTTTTGAATTTGCTGACAGGATCTCTTCCTTGTGTTTTAATGGCAAATGTGTAGTTTTCATGGTGAATTTGTGAGAAAAAAGGACCAGAGACAAAAAGCACATCCTCAAAAGTAAATATTGTCTGACGGAAATGATAGCAATATCAGAAAGTTGAAACTTTTACATGATTGTTCCCAACCATGAAAATATTTTAATCTAATTTTGCAAGCACTTGTACAATTTTGATTATTTTTTTCTTATTGTTAGGATACGGTTGTCATTGGCAATGAACTGCATGGATTGAAGTTGAAGCATCTCCAGGTTGGTGGAATTCTCAGAGCTGGTGAAGTGCAGAATGGACTGGATGGCTGTATCCAGGTAAAGGAAGAGTCAAGAGTGTTTTCTTGTCATTTGTCTCAAACTGAACAATGAAATTCTTATTTGCAGCAGCACAACAGATGTAAACATAGTACTTTGTAAACAATATAAATGAAAAGTTCAGTGTGTGTATATATATGTATATATATATATATATATATACAGTGGCTTGCAAAGGTTTTCATACCCCTTGAACTTTTCCACATTTTGTCACGTTACAACCACAAACGTAAATGTATTTTATTGGGATTTTATGTGATAGACCAACACAAAGTGGTACGTAATTGTGAAGTGGAAGGAAAATGATACATGGTTTCCAAATTGTATTACAAATAAAAAACTGAAAAGTGTGGCGTGCAAAAGTATTCAACCCCCCGAGTCAATACTTTGTAGAACCACCTTTCACTGCAATTACAGCTGCAAGTCTTTTGGGGTATGTCTCTACCAGCTTTGCACATCTAGAGACTGAAATTTTTGCCCATTCTTCTTTGCAAAATAGCTCAAGCTCAGTCAGATTGGATGGAGAGCGTCTGTGAACAGCAATTTTCAAGTCTTGCCAGAGATTCTCAATTGGATTTAGGTCTGGACTTTGACTGGGCCATTCTAACACATGAATATGTTTTGATCTAAACCATTCCATTGTAGCTCTGGCTGTATGTTTAGGGTCGTTGCCTGCTGGAAGGTGAACCTCCGCCCCAGTCTCAAGTCTTTTGCAGACTCTAACAGGTTTTCTTCCAAGATTGCCCTGTATTTGGCTCCATCCATCTTCCCATCAACTCTGACCAGCTTCCCTGTCCCTGCTGAAGAAAAGCATCTCCACAGCATGATGCTGCCACCACAATGTTTCACAGTGGGGATGGTGTGTTCAGGGTGATGTGCAGTGTTAGTTTTCCACCACACATAGCGTTTTGCATTTAGGCCAAAAACTTCAATTTTGGTCTCATCAGACCAGAGCACCTTTCTCCACATGTTTGCTGTGTCCACCACATGGCTTGTGGCAAACTGCAAACGAGAATTCTTATGGCTTTGTTTCAACAATGGCTTTCTTCTTGCCACTGTTCCATAAAGGCCCGATTTGTGGAGTGCACGACTAATAGTTGTCCTGTGGACAGATTCTCTCACCTGAGCTGTGGATCTCTGCAGCTCCTTCAGACTTACCATGAGCCTCTTGGATGCTTCTCTGATCAATGCTCTCCTTGACCGGCCTGTCAGTTTAGGTGGACAGCCATGTCTTGGTAGGTTTGCAGTTGTGCCATACTCTTTCCATTTTCGGATGATGGATTGAACAGTGTTCCGTGAGATGTTCAAAGCTTGGGATTTTTTTTATAACCTAACCCTGCTTTAAACTTCTCCACAACTTTATCCCTGACCTGTGTGGTGTGTTCCTTGCGCTTCAAGATGCTGTTTGTTCACAAATGTTCTCTAACAAACCTCTGAGGCCTTCACAGAACAGCTGTATTTATACTGAGATTAGATTACACACAAGTGGACTCTAGTTACTAATTCGGTAACTTCTGAAGGCAATTGGTTGCACTGGATTTTATTTAGGGGTATCAGAGTAAAGGGGGCTGAATACTTTTGCACGCCACACTTTTCAGTTTTTTATTTGTAATACAATTTGGAAACCATGTATCATTTTCCTTCCACTTCACAATTATGCGCCACTTTGTGTTGGTCTATCACATAAAATCCCAATAAAATACATTTACGTTTGTGGTTGTAACGTGACAAAATGTGGAAAAGTTCAAGGGGTATGAAAACTTTTGCAAGCCACTATATATATATATATATATATATATATATATATATATATCATATCTTGACTATCTGATCTTGGATGTGTATCTATTTGTGTGTGGGTGTTTGTGTATAATCTCATCTTCTCGAAAAAAAAATGATGCGCTAACGGTAAAATTTTTACATATTCCGGTAGTTAGTTTTTCCCCTGGAGTCTGAAATCACCTTATCTGAAAATTCCATGCTTTATTTCACGTTATTACTGAAAATGTTAAAATTGGACAAAAATTTGAAATAAAAACGACTGTCGCTGATGACGTCACAATGGATCTGTGTGCCTGCCGTCTTGCTCGCGCTGCGAGTGATGTCACCCCGCCACCTCTCCCTCCTTCCCTCCATAATTCGAAAGACGTTCCCAGACCTCTCTCCCACTCCCCCGATCCTCTCTTCCACACCCCTAGCGCGCGCACGCGTGCGCACACGCGCACACACACGCGCACACACACACACACACACACACACACACACACACACACACACACACACTCACACACCTGTTTATTGCAATCAGTTTCAACTGTGAATTGTTGTGACCCTCCAGAATCTCTAGACAATTCAATCAAATTGACAGTCTGTTATTGCAGCAGCACGTTATCCAAAGAATAATGCCTGCTGCTGTCTCCTGTCCACACATAAACATTAATTGTAATTTTTTTTTAATTCAGTCTTGGGTGTTTTTTTGTATTTTTATTGTATGTTTACTTGTTTAAAAAGGGTTCTAAGAGTAAACCTAGCAATTATAGACCCGTTAGTTTGACATTAGTGGTGAGCAAATTAATGGAAAGGATACTTAGAGATAATATATATAATCATCTGAATAAACAGGGTCTGATTAGGAACAGTCAACATGGATTTGTGCCTGGAAGGTCATGTTTGACTAATCTTCTTAAATTTTTTGAAGAGGTTACTAGGGAAATTGATGAGGGTAAAGCGGTGGATGTTGTCTATATGGACTTCAGTAAGGCCTTTGACAAGGTTCCACGTGGAAGGTTGGTTAAGAAGGTTCAATTGTTTGGTATTAATAATGGTGTAGCAAGATGGATTCAACAGTGGCTGAATGGGAGATACCAGAGAGTATTGGTGGATAACTGTTTGTCAGGTTGGAGGCCGATGACTAGTGGGGTGCCTCAGGGATTTGTGTTGGGTCCACTGTTGTTTGCCATATACATCAATGATCTGGATGATGGTGTGGTAAATTGGATTAGTAAGTATGCAGATGATACTAAGATAGGTGGTGGTGTAGTTAATGAAGTAGATTTTCAAAGTCTACAGAGAGATTTAGGCCATTTGGAAGAGTGGGCTGGAAAATGGCAGATGGAGTTTAATGCTGATAAGTGTGAGGTGCTACATCTTGGCAGGACAAATCAAAATAGGACGTACATGGTAAATGGTAGCGAATTGAGGAATGCAGTTGAACAGAGGGATCTAGGAAATAACTGTGCATAGTTCCCTGAAGGTGGAATCTCATGTAGAAAGGGTGGTAAAGAAAGCTTTTGGTGTGCTGGCCTTTATAAATCAGAGCATTGAGTATAGAAGTTGGGATGTAATGTTAAAATTGCACAAGGCATTGGTGAGGCCAATTCTGTAGTATGGTGTACTATTTTGGTCGCCTAATTATAGGAAAGATGTCAACAAAATAGAGAGAGTACAGACGAGATTTACTAGAATGTTGCCTGGGTTTCAGCACCTACATTACAGTGAAAGGTTGAACAAGATAGGTCTTTATTCTTTGGAGCGCAGAATGTTAAGGGGAGACTTGATAGAGGTCTTTAAAATTATGAGATGGATAGACCGAGTTGACGTGGATAAGCTTTTTCCATTGAGAGTAGGGAAGATTTAAACAAGAGGACATGATTTGAGAATTAAGGGAAAAAAATTTAGGGGTAACATGAGGGGGAACTTCTTTACTCAGAGAGTGGTAGCTGTGTGGAATGAGCTTCCAGTGGAAATGGTGGAGGCAGGTTCGATTTTATCATTTAAAAATAAATTGGATAGGTATATGGACGGAAAAGGAATGGAGGGATATGGTCTGAGTGCAGGTAGATGGGACCAGGTGAGAGTAAGTGTTCGGCACGGACTAGAAGGGCCGAGATGGCCTGTTTCCGTGCTGTAATTGTTATATGGTTACTTGTCAGAAAGAGTGACATTTAGAAGCATTGCAGATAGGAGAACTAATGAAGACTATGTTCACTGGAGAGACATTTTACATACGATGACTGAAAAGCAGACCAATGATTTTGCACTTAATCCCTGATCAGATTAGGCATAGCTGCAATTGACCTTAACGTTTCTGAGGAAATGAATAGGAGAAAAAGTCAACTAAACTATAAGGTCCTAAATTGGGGCAAGGCAGATTTTGGAGGCATAAGGCCTAGAACTTCTAGAGGACGATTTGCAGAGTCTGTTTGGCAAGGAGACAGATGACAAGTGGGAGGCTTTCAATAGTAAGGTAGCAAGTACAGGGACACAATGGTTTTTTTTAGGGTGAAGGGCAACACTGACAAGTTTAGAGAATCCTGGTTGACAAGAGATATTGAGGCTCTGATTGGGGAAAAAGGTGGTATATGTCCGATTTAGGCAGTAGGGATCTAACGAATCGCTCCGTGAGTATGAGTATCAAAGTACAATCAAGAGGGTTAAGAAATCAATCAGGAGGGTTAAAAGGAGGCATAATTGGAGCTGGCAGGCACGGTAAAGAAAAAGCCCAAGAAATTGTATAAGTATTTAAAAGGGGGGCTAGGCAAAGAATTAAAGATCAGCAGGGCCATTTTTGTGTAGAACCACTTCTACTTCTTCTTCTTTCGTGTGGCGTGCACAGCCTAAAGTTGTAGGACAACTTGTTCTATTTGATCTGTGTGTGCACGTCGAGTTGATTGCATTAGTCGAAACAGAGCGGACCACGTGAAGGTTGCAATCTTCCATCCCGTGTAGAACCACAAGAGATGGGGAAGATATTAAATAAATATCTCATCTGTTTTACTGAGAGGATCACAGATAGTAAGGAAATAAAACATAGTTATGTCTTAGATCGTAAACAAATTAATAAAAATAAGGTTTTTGCGCTATTAAAGTGAATTAAGGTGGATAAATCAGTTGGGCCTGACCAAGAATATCTTAGGAAGCTGTGGGAAGCATGGAAGGAAATTGTGTAGGCCCTTGCAGAGATATTTACATCATTGTTAGCCACAGCCTGAAGACTGGAGAGTGGCTAATATCTAAGAAGGTCAGCACGTCAGGGAACTACAGACCAATGTACCTGACATGCGTGGGATTCTTAGGGACACGATTTACCAGCATTTGAATAAACACGGGCTGATCAAGGATAGTCAGCATGGTTTGGTACATGAAAAATCATGTCTCACAAATTTTTTTGAAGAGGTCTCCAAGAAGATTGATGAGGGCAGGGCAATGGATGTTAACTGAGATGAGGGAAAACTTTTTCACCCGGAGAGTTGTGAATCTGTGAAATTCTCTGCCACAGCAGGCAGTGGAGGCCAATTCACTGGATGTTTTCAAGATATAGCTCTTGGGGCAAACTGAATCAAGGGATATGGGGGAAAGCAGGAATGGGGTACTGATTTTGGAAGATCAGCCATAATCATATGTTTCCATGTTATCTATATGGACTTTAGCAAGGCCTTTGACAAGTCCCGTACAATAGACTTGTCAATAGTTAGATCGCATGGAATCCAAGATGAGTTAGCCAATTGGTTTCAAAATTGGCTTGGAGGAAAAAACAACGAGTGGGTTTGGAGAGTTATTTTTCTGATTGAGACCTGCGACCAGTGGACTGTCACAGGGCTCAGTGCTGGGTCTTCTGCTATTGCCCAGAGTAATGATTTGGATAACAATGTAGTTAACATTGTTCGTAAATTCGTAGCTGACACCAACATCGGTGGTATAGTACACTGTGGGGTAGTATACCTAAGTTTATAACAAGATCTATATTAGTTGGGAAGGTGCGCCAAGGAATGACAAATAGGATTTAACTCTGACAAGTATGAGGTGTTGCACCTTGGCATGTCAAATCAGGGCAGGACTTGCACTGCAAATGGTCGAGCCCTCTAGTGGTACACCACAGAGAGACCTGAGAGTACAGGTGCATGGTTCCCTAAAAGTGATGAGTTAGATGGACAGTGGTGAAGAAGACATTTGACACGCTTGCCTTCATTGGGGAGGATATTAAGTACAAAAGTTGAGACATCATGATGCAGCTGTAAATGTAGTTGGTGAGACTACACTTGGAAGTGCAGTGCTGGTCGTTCAGTTACAGGAAGGATGTCATTAAGATAGAAAGGGTGCAACCTTGATTCACCAGGATGTGTCTTGGGATTGCAGGCTTGAGCATTAGGGACAAGTTGGATAAGCTGGAACTCTTTTATTTGGAGCATAGGAAGCTGAGCAATTACCTTTTTGAGGAATATGAGGGGCATGGATAAAGTAAATGCTCTTTTTCCCAGGCTCAAGGATTTTAAAATTAACAGGTTTAAGATGATAGGAGAGAGATTTAAGAGGGACCTCAGGGACAACTTTTTCACTGAGAGAATAGTCCATATCTGGAATGAGCTGCCAGAAGAAGCTATAGAAGTGGATACAATTATGATGTTTAAATGTGAACAGCAGATTTTTGCAGGGAATGTATTGCTTTTCATGTCCAAGATCTATTGAATATTATTCTGATTTAGAAGAAAGTGCTTCTTCCCTCAACTAAGAACATTAAAATACAGCAGTGCAGCATTTAACTGGTAGCCACAACTATTGTGTAAGGTGTTATTTTAGATAATACTCAAACCAATGTGGTAAGTCAAATCATCTATAAATACATTTGTGTATACACTTGTAAATAGATTTTTTTAGGAAAGCAGCTGACTCATTCTTTCATTAGGCCAAGACTATCTCTGCTGTGTTCTGCTGCATTTGGTAGACGTGGCATCAAAATTGATTAAAGTAGTGCTCTTCTAGTTTCCACAATAATGTTTTATTCCCACTTTAATGTATATAGGTTCAGCTCCAGGAATCTTTAACCCCCTTTAGTCTGTTTGTGGGACATGTAGTTGTTATTGAAGGTGATATTCTTGCTGAAGTTAGCGCATCATTACATCCTAAGTATAAGATGTTGTCCTTGTTGAATGTGTGTTTAACTTTGCATGGCCTGTGAGTAGATGGCAGAGACTGGTATTTCTGTATATGTGAAGGATATCTGCACATAAAACCACGTGGATGTGAAAAGATTTTATCTGTGACTGCAGTTCTTTCTCAACCTGCAGGGGGTACGTCTTGGTGACACTTCGATTGGAATCGCAATGCCAAAGCCAAGTCGCACTTTGAATGTGGAACTGGGCTGCACCATCTCTGATCCATGTGACTCGTCCCCATGTCCAGCCAACAGCTACTGCAGCGATGATTGGCGGACTTACTCTTGTATTTGTGAGCCAGGTATAGTTTGCAAAATTGGGTTTTTTTTAGCATGTTTACTGAATCGGTGTGAGTGGCAGCGGGAATAAAGCATGCGTCAGTGCTCTTTCTCTGTTGGAAGGAGGAACCGTGCAACCCTGAGTTGCAACAGGTTGCACGGTTTCAGGCATCACGATAAGGGATCTCAAGATCACTTACAATGGGATCCACTTTAGAATATTCACCGGGAAACAACTCTATATCTGCCCAATACTGCATCTAATTCATAGACCCTGACAACAAACAGAGTTAGGTTTCTCCCTGCACTCCACATATTGGGTATTATTGGTTTGAAGAGCTAGATATAAATCCTCTATTTTATTTTGGTTCATTTGAATTAGTGTAAGAGTTGTGCACATTTGATTTGATTTAAAGTGATATTTCAGATTCATATTTTTATAATCTAACATTTTGAATCCTTTAGATTACCAATGAAGACCATTTTTTTTCCTAGGTGAAAACACCCATAGCTCTCCAGTTTTTGTTTTCATAGCAGACACATTGTGCTTGGCATTAATCGTATGGGTGTTCTTCATGCTGCCTCTAGCACTTGACTTTCTTCCCCTTTGCTTTTCCAACTTTAATTTGATGGAGTTTACTGTACAGAATGATTTGAATACCACACGTTGATCATTATTCCATCTGGTTATATTCTGCTTGTGAGGATCCACAAGAGGATGAGCTTGGCCAATTTACTCTACATATCTGTGTCAATGGAGCATTGAAAGAGTTACTGAAAGATGTTAGTGTTGCTAGTGCAGACTTCCACCTACGCCCACAATTTCCACCTTTGATTACCTCACATGCATCCAGTTGCCAAAGCCCAATGTTCTGTCCCAAAGCACCCCAGAATCCAGCCACAGGCTAAGATGAAGGAAGACTATCCAACAGAGCATTGGAAAAGCTCTGCTCAACCCACCAACCTGCTCTGAAACTTTCAATAGGAGGTGAAGTCCTGACCCCCAGCTTGACTGGCTATTAAAGCTGGAAAAGGAATGTCTACTGAAATAACTTCTAAAACCTTCCTTCCCCTTTCCTTACAGCCCTACAATCCCTATTGAAATAAGTGGAATTATGGATGCTGCTCAATGTCTAAGCTGGCAGGAAAAATGAGAGCTAAAATAAAAGTAGTTTGTGCTTTTTAAAACCCATTTTCCATTATCTAAAGTGTGCAATGATCATTGTGGCATGACAAGGAAGAAGTGGGAACTTCTGTCGGTACTTCTAAATTAATCCAATAAGAGTACGTGTTTAACAGATGATGCATTAAACACTCTGTTCATGTCCATTGTTCTTTGTAATTCCAGCACTTTGTGTTCTTTGTTATTCATTAAGATGGAATTCGAACAGCTTTCTACTACCTGATTATTTGGTATCCAGACTGCAACGATATTCATAAACATCTCTCAGCAGGCCTGTTCTCTTCCAGTAGCTTTGATTAGCTTTCAAGTACTATTGACTGCAGAGATGTAGTCAGAACAGATTGTGCACAGCAGCAGTAAATAATTTAGGCTGTTTTAATTTTCTGTGGAGTTTTTGAAGTAACATTAAAATTATTCAACTTTGATAAACTCCCCCACCTCCAGGGAATACAGGGGAGGGTGTCCTTTTTCACAGTCTATCAAGATCAAATGGGAAAAAAAATGTTTGTTAATTAATCTCTATTCAATAAATGCATGGCTCTATGTGATGCTACCCCATGTGAAAAAAGAGATGCTCAGGAACAGTCACCAATATACTCTCAGTAGGTTAGTCTTAAGACAGGAAGGTACCACAGAAGCAGCTCAAGTTAGAATGGAAGGGGAGATTTGAGATCCAGTTCCTGACCATTATTCAGTGATCTTGTTGGAAAGTGATTGCTTTAGAAAGACAAGCATTGATATAGCAACTTTAATATCTCTTTGAGTATGTCCCAAAATACTTTACAAACACTGAAGTACTTATGAACTGTGGTTACTCTTATAATACAGGAAAGTGGGCAGCTGCTTTGTACTTGACAAACCTCTGTAAACTGCAGTCTGATGACAATCCACTTTTAACGGTGGTGATTTAATAGTAAGAATGATTCCCTAGACATGTCTTTGAAATAACGTTGTGGGATATTTTCACAGCTACTAGAGGGATCAGATTGGGTTGACTTATGTTACTGCACAGTCCTGCAGGACTGCATTGTAGTATCCTCCTGTATTGAATTTAGCAATTATACCAAATAAGCATTTTGATAAAAAAACACAAAATATTTTTGTGATGAGAGAGTAATAATGATGAAAGGAACATAGAGATTTATGACACTTGCTTGGTGACACCTCCAGCGGCTCATTAAAGGGTGTTTTTAAGGTTAGGTCATGAAAAATTAGTAATTGAGCCATTCAGCATGAAAACGGGCCCTTCAGCTCAACTGGACTATGCTGACCAAGTTGCCAAACCAAGCGAGTCCCATTTGCCTGTGAGCTCATTTTGCTTCAACACTTTCCTTTCCACATATCTGTTTAAGTATCTTTTAAATGTTTTAAAATCTACCTGCCTTTATCTTTTAGGCTGGTAATTTGCTGTAATTGCCTCTGTCGCTCTACATGATGCAGCATGAGGATTTGTAAGACTGCGGGTGGGGTTTATAAACAGATGGGGAAACTTAGTTAAAAAAATATTTTAAAGAGCATCGGGCTATGTTGTACTAAGAACCAATTTTATGAGTGAATAATAAAGTTGCAATCACACAAATCTACCAATAGAAATAATGCCTTTTTTTAACTGAGATATGTTTCTTCGCTGCTTTTTAGAGGAGGATTTACTGTGTTGAATGTCTGTTTGGTTTACTTCTGAAATTCAACAAAGAATTTCACTTAGCAGCAGGTCTGACATCACTTTGGCCACTTACATTGATTTTAATGGAAAATGTGTGCATCTACCTAATCCACTCACCAAGGAAGTCAAGCAGTCAAAGTGAGAACAGACAGTCTTCCTTTTTCTTTGCAGCAAAACCACAGAAAAATTGAAGTGCATGTATACTCCATGCATGCATCAATTACTCAATTTTAATTACAAATCAGAGGTAATTACCCACTTCTGGATTCCCAATTAGCCACATGTAGCGAGTGACAAATGTGTGCTGAATAGCTCTGTTCAACCACACAAATATTAAATCTAATCCCAACAAGAGTTTGTTAGAAAGAAAAAACTGCAGAGGCTGCAGCAAGATTGATGTGAAGTACTTAAGCATGTTTCATATTTAGGTTACTATGGTGAGTCTTGTGTTGATGCCTGTCAGCTGAATCCATGTGAAAATGAGTTTGCCTGCCGACGTAAGCCTAGCTCCTCGCATGGATACACATGTGATTGTGGAGAGAACCATTTCGGACAATACTGTGAACACAGGTAACAAAACATCCTTCTAAATAAGAATTGTAACATATTTATTGGCATAGAGGCTAGCAAACAACAAAAATAATGAATTGGCAAGTGTATTTTGTCAACAAAATTATAACTAATTTATGGATCTCATCACCTGTTTCAAAACCTGCACATTTTCTTCAGCATTAGCACGAGTTAAGCAATCTGAGTTTGTCAAACCTCCAGGCACACTTGATTAGGTTAGTCCTTTGCTCTGCTTACCATCTAAAGACCTGATTCTTGGCAGAGGTCCACAACATAATTGGCAGCAGTACGGTTCTTTAAAAGTGGCCACTTAAATATTTTAGCATCTTTAAAGAGTGCATTCAGGCATGTTGACACTATCAAAAACACTGCAGCAATGGTTCAGCCATGAACTCCTTGAAAGTCGGGGGGCAAAGGTCACTTTTTACCAAAGGTCCATTTAGAGAAAAAAGGTTGCCGATATTTCGGGTCAGAACCCTCTTTCAGACTCTGATCTGAAGAAGGGTTCCGACCCAAATCGTCACCCATCCTTTTTCTCCAGGGATGCTGCCTGACCCGCTGATTTACACCAGCACTTTGTGTCTATCTTTGCTATAAACCAGCATCTTTTCTACACAGTCCATTATCACTGCATCGGAAAGGATATTACATGCTTTCCAATTAAGGTACTTAAATACTGTACATTTATTTCTTGATTTATGAAAGGGATGGAAAATATTTAATTGATCAACATTTTGGAAATTGATATGGCTGAACAAATACATTATAGAGGGTACAGCATAGGCTTATGGGTGGAAAGCGATTTGTAGTGGTTATTGTGATAATTAGATTTATAAATGGAAGGGACCTTTTCCAATAAAAATATGTAATCAAGGAATCATTGTATGTAAAATAAAGTTGCTTTCTATGTGCGTTCTAGTTGCTTATCTTTGCTGATCCCCTGCCTACCTACCTACCCCCAGCTTCCCCTCTTTTCCTGTATGTTTGTAAACACAATATTATCTGCATGGTAAAGTTACTAACAAATAGTAATACATTTTTTATTGCACATTTACATCTCATAATCCACAATTGACAAAAGAAGCAAAGTAATTTTTTTAAATTCTCAAATCAGTTGATGAATTCCTGTTGCAGTTTCCTCGGTTGACACTGAACTAAATAGATAATTTACACCAAAACTTCTAAAAATGTTGCTATCCAAATCAACAAGTGGAATTGATCTAAGAAGCACCAAACCTCTGACAATTATATGCCTAAAACTGATCACTTTATTGTAATCTATGGTTATAAATCTAGAATCTACTTGCAGTGGCATGGTACTACACCAGCACACAGAGCAATGTTAAATATAAAGATCTAAAGAAATGTAATGAGTTTCTTTGTACTAATAAGCTTAAGCACTGTAATCCTTAAATCGTTAAAATTGACTGCATTTCAAAAGTACTTCATTGGCTGTAAAATTCTTTGAGTTGTCCTGAAATTGTGAAAAGCTGGATATTAAGTCTACTTTTTTTTTCCCACTTCTAACATTTGGTTTAGGATTGACCAGCAGTGCCCCAAAGGATGGTGGGGTAACCCAACATGTGGACCTTGCAACTGTGATATCAGTAAGGGTTTTGATCCTGACTGCAACAAGACAAATGGTCAATGCCACTGTAAGGTGAGTGTCATCCTAACTTAAGGACAGTAGCTGATTGTATTTTTTTCCATTTGCAAGTGTACAGAAGATTACATAAGTGGGAATGCATGTTGCCCCATTTCATGTGAGAATTTGAAACTTTTGTTTCATGCCAGACATGCAAAAATATTTATTTTCCAGATATCCCATGATGTTTTAAATTTGACTTTGTACATTTTACAAGGATGTTGCCAGGACTAGTGGGTCTGTGCTATAGGGAACGGTTGAGTAGGCTGGGACTCTATTCTTTGGAGCGCAGGAGGCAGAGGGGTGATCTTATATAGGTGTATAAAATCATGAGAGGAATAGATCAGGTTCTTGCCCACAGTAGGTGAATCGAGGACCTGAGGACGTAGGTTTAAGGTGAAGGGGAAAAGATTTAATAGGAATCTGAGGGGAAACTTTTTTGCACAAAAGATGGTGGGTGTATGGAACAAGCTGCCAGAGGAGGTAGTTGAGGTTGGGATTATCCCAACGTTTAAGAAACGGTTGGACAGGAGAATAGATAGGACAGGTTTGGATGGATATGGACCAAACGCAGGCAGGTGGGACTAATGTAGCTAGGACATGTTGGGCCATGTGGGCAAGTTGGGCTGAAAGGCCTGTTTCCACACTGTGTCACTCTATGACTCTTTTTAACTCCATCAAACTGACTTTGTATGGAATGATTTTCTGACCTTCAAAAAATTCCATTCTCTCGTGCTCTTTCGCACTTGCCAGTCAGTAATTTCCTCAGTTTTGTTTCTTAGAGATATATATTACACAAATTATTTTCATTAATCATTACAAATATTTTAAATAATGATTGTGCCCTGCCAATGGATTTTAAACCGACAGAAATGTTCTAGTTTATTCACAAGGTTGATGTTTCTGATTCCCATAGCAGCAGATGTATGTTGAATCATGAGCAATGTTATACCTTAATCCTGCCACTATTAGAAACTGACTGCCTAAACTTGTTTCATACAAAATCACCTGCTCCAAACCACCAACCTTTTTCTTCACAATCTATTTCCTTTACTTATTTTCTTTAGCGTCTATCTTTATAAATTGTTTGCAGTTCTATTGTCAGCAATTGATTTGTCGTAGTAAAACAATACGTATTTAACTCCCTGCATCTGAACTGTTTTCACACAGTCTCTTAACTGTGGAATATTTTGTAACATAAGCTGTGCTATATCCTTTGCTGTTCTCAACATTCATGAATAGAGGTCCTGTGAAACCTTGAATTTGTCGGAGTTGGATTTGAGTCCAACATCCAGATATGAAAGGGCAGATCTGTATTTGTCAAACACTATTTATTCCTAAATGCCAGCCACTGTAAACGAAAAAAATCAAATGAATAAAATATTTGTATTTGCGAATGATTGCATTAGATTTTTTTATTTGTATGATTTACAGATTAATGAAGTGCACGATTTATATCATTAAAAATCCCATAACCGTTGTAATCATTTATTCACTACTGTAAACTCAGTTTAACACAAGTTTGTTTTTGTTCTTCCAGGAGTATCACTATCATCCTGTTGGAAGCGATGCATGCCTACCTTGTGACTGCTATCCCATTGGCTCGTTTTCCAGGTCATGCGATCAAGAAACTGGCCAATGCCACTGTAGACCGGGAGTGATTGGACGTCAGTGCAACCAGTGTGATAATCCCTTTGCAGAGGTCACGCACAGCGGATGTGAAGGTAAGAAGTGTTCTTCCAAGTTCATTTACCAAAACATCAAAAAATAGCAGCAGGAATAGTTAGAGTAACTCAGCGGGACAGGCAGCTTCTCTGAAGAGAAGGGATGGGTGACGTTTCAGACCTGAAGAAGAGTCTCGAACCAAAATGTCACCCATTCCTTCTCTCCAGAGATGCTGCTTGTACCGCTGAGTTACTCCAGCATTTGATTGATTCCATTGATTCCATCTACACTTCACACTGCCTCAGGAAAGCAGCCTACATGATCAAGCACTTTTTTCACACCAGTCATTGCCTCTTCCCCTGCTCCTGTTGGGTAGTTTCAAAGGACGTAACAAAAGACTTAGAAACAGCTTTTTCCTCCTCTGTTATCAGATTTCTGAATGGTTCTTTCATAAGGTGGGTTGAAGTCCCAATCTTCCAATTTACTTATTGCAGTCATTGTACCTTTCCTCTGGAACTGTTACGCTATAATGCTGAAAAATTATATTTTGAACTCTGGTATATTTTTCCTCTTTGCTTTACCTGTTCTACTTGCGTTTGGCTTGATTATATTCTGGCCTGCCTTTCAATACGATTTTAAGCTGGTCGGTCCCAGGCCACGGCTCCTCTACTGCCCCAGCCACAATTTATCTTCCCTTCCAAGCCACAACTCCTACCACACGGCGGCTCCTCCTCCGTCACAGACCGCGGCTCCTCTTCTCTGGATTTCTATTGGGTGAAGAATTCCAGAGGGTCACTGTCCTCTACAAGAACTTCCCACACACTTCTGTGTTAAATGGCTGTCCACTTGTCTTGTAAACATGTCCCCTTGTCTGACATTCTGAAAATTGTTTCAATGATCACCCCTCATTCTTCTAAACTCCATAGAATAAAGATCTAATTTGGTGAGTGGCTTGTGATCGGGCAACCCTCTCAAACAAGGAATGGGTGGAGTGAATCTCTTTAGGATTGCTTCCACTGCTAATATGGGGGTCAGAATTGTGCACAGTGCTCCAGGATTGCCGCCAGTATCCTGTCCACGTGTAACAATACTTCCCTATTACTAAACTTAAATCCTCCTGCAATGGGGCCAATATGCTATTTACTTCGTAACTGCTTAACATTTTTAACTGCTCACATTTTTACAGATTGTGCATAAGAATCCCAGATCCCTTTGTTCATCTGCAATCTTTTGGTGTTTAGATGATAGTCTGAAGGATGATAGACTCCTTTTACTGAATTATGTGACCTTACAATTTCCAAGGCATTAAGTCCTATTTGCTAAGCGTTCTGGCACTCTCACAACCTACCTGTATCGCGTTACAGAGTTCAAATATCCTCAGTCCCACCAGTGTTTGTGTTATTGGCAAATGGAAATATCGAATACTCTGGCCCCTCCTCTAGGTTGTTGGTATAAATCTTACATAAATACGGTCAATCTTATCTTTGTGGCACTGCATTAGTTGCATCCACAGTCTCAAATATACATATTTATTCTGATTTTCTGTCTTCTATGCAATAACCTATCTTCAATCCATTCTGACACACTTCCCTCTACACCATGTTCTTGTGCACCAGCCTTCTGTGGCACGTTGTCAAATGCCGTCCGAAAAAGCAAATAAACTATACTTACCCTTCTATGCACTGTGCTAGTTATATCCCCAAACAATTTGAGCAAATTTATCAAACTTGATTTACCTTGATTTATATTAAGCTTCACTAAAAGACTGGCTTATTTCTTCCTCGATTATAAACTCCAGCATTGTGTCAGCAACAGTTGTTACGTTAACAGGCCTGTAGTTATCTACTTTTTATCTTCTCCTTCTCGACAATGCAGTCGTCTTTCCCATTTTTCAATCCGCTGTTACTTTCCCAGAACTCAGCAGTTGTGTCCTGTGGTGCAAGCCTTCAGGACCTGGCATCCCGGCTGCCTCTAGTCCCAATGGATTTTCTCATACGTCCTCCCATGTGATGGTGATTACTACAAGGTCTTCCATACTTCTAGAAACTAGTCCAGCATATATCTTTGGGATATTTGCATTGCCCTCTGCCATGCAGACTAATGCAAAGTGCTGTTTTCATTTATCTGCCATTTCCTGTCTCACCCTCTGGGAATGTCACATTTACTCTAGCTCCCTGTTTCTACTCATATAAACATAAAATCTTTGTTGTAATGTTGCTTGCCAGTTATCTCTCTGTCAATTGTCCCTCTCCTATTAACTTTTTAGTTGCTTAGTTGTCACCGCTTTGTCTGCTCGAATCTTTGATTTTCCCTTGAAAACATAGTAGAAAGGTTGTTTTATGAACGTGGACAGATGGAGACCATGATATAGGTATATTATAAATTAAATTTCTAAAAATGTCACTAATATAATTTATGCACTCTGCGTGAACAGTGTTCCTGTAATTTATTTATTTGGGTAAAGTTCTGTTGGCAATGTTTTCCTTCTTCTCGCATATATTTTTGTCTGACTACTTAAGCTTAGGGCATGTGGTAGCATAATTATATGGATGAATTTCAAACCATCTTCCTTCATCTGTTAACTTAGTAAAAACAATAACACTTAGAGTAAATCGTTCAACACTTTCTTTAAAGTAGCAGAAAATAATCAGATGTAAGTTTGTCAATTTATTTGAAGCAGTTGACCTTACTGTTAGAAAGTATTGCAGTTTGCATCTCAATAGATCCCTTAATTGATAGAGCGTTCATTAACTTTTTGTGAAAGATAGTTGATAGAAAGAATTAACCTACAGCTAGCACTTGCAGAGAATCTTAATTGCAAAAAATAATTTAGAAGTTACCTGATGAAGAAACTAATGGGAGCTTTTTATGATGGAATACAACTATTATCTCCTGCAAGTTTAACATAAGGATTGTTCTTGCAAATGAGGAGAATACATAGGAAAGTCAGCAACTGCAGCAGGAGTAGTCCATTCACCCCCTTGCAGTCTAATAAGATCATAGCAGATCTTTTATCTTGCACCTCTTTCACCTTAAGGTCACTTTCCCACACTCTCCCCATAGCTCCTTAGCATCAAAAAAATCTTAAATTTCCCAGACACCATTTCCTTCCACAGATGCTGCCTGACCCGCAGAGTTCCTCCATCAGTTTGTTTTTCTTTATTTCCGCACTGTCTGAAATGGTGGTGAGGAGAACAGTGGAGAGGGGGTGGTGAGAGGGATGTTAATGGAACTGACAGGTTAAATGATATGAATCTTAAACACTCAAATAATTTGAGAGATGAAGGGAAAGTGGATGTCAGGGGGATGAATAGGTATGAGGATACTGTTATTTTGACACTGAACCCTCAGAGCCCGTGATCACCTGTGTCTTCTCCAGATGCCAACCAGCACCTTTGGCCAAATCACTGCTGTAAATGTCTGATGCCTTTTCCTGTAAGAGAGAGGAAACATAATTCAGTCCTTTCCGCTATGCATTTAAGTACATATATTATAGAAGCATAGGAAAATAGGTGCAGGAGATGCAGATGCATTTCGCTCTTCGAGCCAATACCACCATTCAATATGATCATGGCTGATCATCTAAATTCAGTACTCCATTCCTGCTTGATTCCTTTAGCCCTAAGAGCTAAATTTAACTCTCTCTTGAAAACATCCAGTGAATTGGCCTCCACAGCCCTCTGTGGCAGAGAATTCCACAGATTTACAACTCTTGGGGTGAAGAAGTTCTTTCTCATCTCAGTCCTAAGTGGCCTACCCATTATTATTAAACTGTGACCCCTAGTTCTGGACTCACCCAAAATCGGAAACATTTTTCCTGCATCTAGCCTATCCAATCCTTTAAGAATTTTATATGTTTCTACTATAAGAGCCCCTCTCATCCTTCTAAATTCCAGTGAATACAAGCCCAGTCGACCCATTCTTTCATCATATGTCAGTCCCGCCATCCCGGGAATTAACCTGGTGAACTTACGCTGCACTCCCTCAATAGCAATAATGGCCTTCCTCAAATTCAGTGACCAGAATTGTGCGCAATACTCCAGGTGCGGTCTCACCAGGGTCCTGTACAACTGCGGTAGGACCTCCTTGCTCCTAAACTCAAATCCTCCCGCCATTAGCTTTCTTCAATGTCTGCTCTACCTGCATGCTTGCTTTCAGTGACTGATGTACAAGCACACCCAAGTCTCGTTGCACCTCCCCTTTTCCTAATCTGACACCATTCAAATAATAATCTGCCTTCCTGTTCCTGCCACCAAAGTGGATAACCTCACATTTATCCACAATATACTGCATCTGCCATGCATCTGCCCACTCACCCAACCTATCCAAGTCACCCAGCAGCCTCATAGCATCCACATCGCAGCTCACGCTGCCACCCAGCTTTGTGTCATCCGCAAACGTGGAGATGTCACATTTAATTCCTTCATCTAAATCATTAATATATATTGTAAATAACTGGGGTCCCAGCACAGAGCCCCAATAGCCACTGCCTATCATTCTGAAAAGGACCCGTTAATTCCGACTCTTTGCTTCCTGTCTGCCAACCAGTTCTCTATCCATGTCAATACCCTATCCCCAATACCATGTGCTCTAATTTTGCACACTAATCTCTTGTGTGTGATCTTGTCAAAAACTTTTTGAAAGTCCAGATACACTACATCCACTGACTCTCCCTTATCCATTCTACTTGTGACATCCACAAAAAGATTCCTCCAGAAGATTAGTCAAGCATGATTTCTTTCATGCTGACTTTGACCGATCCTGTCACTGCTTTTCAAATGCACTGTTATAATATCTTTAACAATGTTTGCATGTATTTATGCTGTGTTTCCACGTTGAAATGCTGGTTGGGAGATGTGACCTTATAAAGTTGTCATTACATGTTTTCCAGCATTGGATTAACTCCTTAGCATATTACTTCTAACGTTAATCTTTCTGGTCACCTCCTCCCAATGCCACGACATTTCTGTCCTTGGTGACTTCCTAATGTTCACATATTTGACGGCGGTCAGTGTGTTTAAAGCAGGATATCTGCTGATTCTGTGCTGCCGTGATTCAGTGTTTCTCAAGCTTTAAACAGAGATTGTATTCAGTAATGTATTCGGTGTCTAATTCTCATACAGAAATATATACGGCACCACCACCGATTCCAGTGGTGTGCAGAAGTCCTGAAATTACCTCTACTTAATACTGTATGTGCTTGTGGTAAAAGCATCGTGTTGGTGCCTCCTAAATGCTTAGGTCTCCATATAAAAATCATACAATAATGACATTAGGGCAAACTAGCATGGGTCGCATTGTGCAGTGCCATTCTACTGTATGTTTTTAATTGAAGATTGAGATTTTATGCCCATGAGTTACATTCCTATAATAAACACTCATCATAACCGCATTCATGAATGCTGAAACTCGCATTATATGTGTGGTACATTAACTTTAATGGGACCACTATGTAGTCATTATGTGCTATATATGACAATTTATTGCTGAGACAAATCCCCATTATATCCGAAGATCAACGGTTAGAACAATTAAAGAGTTTCTTTCAGTCTCACTGCAACCATTAGTGTTTTGGATGATGCATTCATATTTTGCCTTGTGCAGCATATTTTGTGACATAATTGTTAATACCTGCCCCATTCAGGTGTTCAATTGCAATGTATATCAAAATAAAAGGTTAAAACTAAAATTCATGCATTCTATAATAATTTATTTATAGACATAATGCTACAAATTGAAATGGGCAGGACAGTGGTGCTGCAGTTGCTGCTGTCACACAATTACAACAACCTGGATTCTGTCTGTGTGGAGTTTGCTTGTGACAGAATCCAATTAACTGATATTGGTTGGTCACCTGAACCTTGTCAGCCTACTCTCTATAAAACCCAGGCACGCTAGCCAGAGGGGGAAGGGAGAGATAAGAAGCAAGAGAGAAGGAGGAAGAAAGAAGAGTGGGGAAGGGAGCAAAACGGAGCACCTCCCTGCCAGCTGTGTTCCCTGGTTGCAGGTGAAAGGAAGACTGAGCCACTGGAACAATACCCGAGTCCACCAGCGCCACTGTGTGGTCAAGACTGGACAGCTATGAAAGAAGCCCCAGACAGCTAGCGCCTCTACCTGAGGCCAAGACTGAGCAGTTGGAGCAAGCTTGAGATGCCAGAACCTCTTCCTGTCCATAAACAATGACGGTCTGTGCCCACACACATATGCAAAGACTTGCTGTCAAGATTATCTAGAGGTGGCCAGTGCCGCCTCTTCAAGTATAAAGCTTAGCAGCCAGGAGGAAACCTATGCCGTCAGCACCTCCGCTCAAGGCAAGGGTGAACTGCAGGAAGATGTCTGAGATCGCCATGTCTCCTACTGCGAAAAATATCACGCGAGTGTTGTTGCGGTCACTGCCGAAAACCGACATCATCCCTAATGTCACACTTCCAGGTTCTTCAGTTCCTTCAGAATCTCATAGATGTGCTGATGGGTCAGTTGGCTATGACTAATTTATCCAAGGCACAACTGGTTGGTGCTGCATCTGCGGTTGCGACTCGCCTGCAGTCTGTCTGTCTCTCTTCCTTCTTTGACTTATCGTTAATGTTAGATATATGTAAGTCTATTTTTTGTTGTGTACTAGACCAATGCAACCCGTTCCCCAATGCAATATTCCACCACTCACCCATTCACCCCAACTGTGCAGGGGCATACCCCCCAACACGGCCTCCCCCTCCTCTTGCTTTGAGGATTTTAAAAAATAATGCAATTGCCCCCTCCCCCTCCTGTTCAGCTAAAAACTTGCTGGAAGGACAGAGTGTTCCTCGATTGCAACTTTATTGCAAGCTGGACAGCAAGGATTTTGGCTGCTAAAGTTTTCTGTAACTTAAATTTCTAAAGTAAAAAATTATGAATAACTTGTAAAATATTGCATCAATCTGCCATGCTGTAGCGCTATAGTGTACCGTTTTGGCGTAGGTCCTTGATCAAACACAGAAACACACATAGATAGATAGAAGCAAACAAGAGAATTTTAGTAATATACTAGACCAAGTGGGACCTGTTGAGTCCCATGTTCACACGGGAGGGCTGGGGGGGGGGGGGTGCTTTCTGGAGCGCTAGAATGGGCATTGTGGGCCGAATGGATTCTTGGGCTGCCAGCTCAGTCACTCAGGCCTGGTGGGCTGGCAGCTCAGTCACTCAGGGCTGGTGGGCTGGCAGATCAGTCACTCAGGGCTGGTGGGCTGGTAGTTCACTCACGGCTATTCCTTGAAATTGCATTTCAAGCAGAGTGCAGGCCACCAAATTCAATTTCATAGCATTTCAAGCAGAGTGCAGGCCACCAAATTTAATTTCATAGCATCTCAAGCAGAGTGCAGGCTACCAAATTGCCAAACAACTCATTGCATTGCCATGAAGGGCTAACAAATCATTTTTTGCAAGTACATTGCAGCCTCACAGTTCAGTTGATTCACAGTTTAGAATCACAGTTGTGGACTCTCCCTCGCGATTTTCCAGTGTGACTGACGCACGTCCAGACATCCGGGGTTTTATAGTCCTGTCCCCCGGAAGGGGTGTTACCTTCATCATGGTGATTGACAGGCGAGAGGACCAATCAACTGATCTCAAGAACTTTTACACACTCAACGATCGGAAAAATCCTCAGGGCTGCCTCAGTAGAGGAGGACTGTGAGTAAGATGGCCAAAAATCACAACAATATATGGTAGTGTTTTTTCTAAAATCAATATACAGCGCAGACAGGAAGTGGCCAAGATGAGACTTTTAGTTATATAGATACTAGACCAAGTGGGACCCGTTGGGTCCTGTCCCCCAATGTGGGGGGGGGGGGGTGTGCGGAGTCGTAAGCGAGGGCTCGTCCCCGAACGCAGTATTCCACCACTCACCCATAGCTCCCAACTGCTCAGGCATGGCTGACGGGTTCCTGTTGTGACAGAGAAGATGGAGGCGTTACTGTGCAGGCTAAGTGCAGACCCATTGGGACTGCTCCCCCAATGTAAGATTCCACCACTCACCCGTTCCCCCAACACAAGCCGTACCCCCAATGCAATATTGCACCACTCACGCATAGCCCCCATATGCGCAGGCACGGCTCATTTCTCCTCATCCCCCAGCACTCCCTCCTCTTCCTCTTCACCCTCCCTCTTCAACCCCTAGAGAGGAAGGGGTGGTAGAGAGGGAGAGGGGTGGGGGTAGAGATGGAGAGGTAGCGGGGTAGAGGGAGAGGTAGAGGGATAGAGAGGGAGGGGGAGGGGGTGGAGAGATAGGGAAGTAGAGAGGGAGGATAGGAGGGCGTAGAGATAGGGGCAGGGAGAGAGGGGGTTAGAGAGAGATGGAGGGGGGGTGATGGACGGGGGTAGAGTTGGGGGAGGGAGGGTAGAGAGGGAGCGCTAGAGTGAGAAAAGGGAGGGTGGGGAGGGAGGGGGTACAGATGGTGGGAGTGAGGGTAGATAGGGAGGGGGCATCTCCCTCTACCACTCCCCACCCCATCTCCCTCCTCCCCATTTCCCTCATCCTCCTCCCCTCACTCCCATTCCCTGCCCCAGGACCTACCCAGGTCCTAGAGCAACGGCAGGGCTGGAACTCGACCTGGTTCTCGTACTCGGCCTGGCTGCCGCGGCTTTTTTTTCGGCCCCGGGCTCGGCTCTCATTCCAGCTCGAGCACCAGGCTTGGCTCCAGCCAGGGCCCACGCACCACCCAGGCCACCAGGTGTTGGCAGCCCCTCCCACCTGGAGTGTCCCATCCTGCTTTGTGAGTCCATTGTGGCGTCATTCGGGTTTTTTTTCCGAAATGGGTTTTCTGGCTTTTTTAAAAAACTTTAAACAATTAAAAAGTGCGGAAATATAGGTGGGAATGCGATGGGAAGATGTTTATCGCCTCAAGTGGAAAAATGTGAGTAGAAAGTGTGAAAATGCGAAGGCTGTAGCCTAGCGTTTTGAAGAAAATAGGAAAATCAAAATTGGCACATACACGTACACAAAGACAGCCGCAAACAAGACGAAAAGTTTTATTAATAGTATAGATAGATTATGTGAGGGGAGGGGAAACTTTTTAAATCTCTCTTCAACGGAGATGCGACTTTTTTCCCATGTCGTATCTCTGTTTGCGCTGCGGCCTAACATCGAGGAGCTGGGTGACCTCCGGTTGGGATCGACCTTGAAGGCTCTGGTCGCAGAGCCTGTGGACTCGCGAAGCTGGCTGACTTGCAGGTCCGTGGTTCGCGACCAACTTTTCGGGAGATCCAGTCACAGCAGCTTCGTCCACCCTGAATCGTAAGGCTTGAATCAGCCTGTTCGCAGGACCTTTCATCGCCCGGCACGGCTCGGCCACGGGATTTCCATCGCCCGGCGGGGGCTTCAATATCGGGAGCCTCGGTCGCCTTGGCGCAGCAGTTTGACTTCCTGACTGCAGGAGAAGCAAGGAAGAGATAAGACTTTTCTTACCTTTCATCACAGTGAGAGCAGAGTCACTGTGATGGATGTTTATGTTCAATTTATGTAATTGAGTGTTTTGTTTGCTTTTTAGTGGTATGACTGTATGGTAACAACATTTTGTTCAAATTTTCATTTTTTGAATAACAAATAAATTAAATTCAATTGATGTCGAGATGTGAATATATAAGAGGAATAGGTTGATATAAGGAACTACAGTCACTGGTTTTTAAAAAAGACAAAGTGGTGGAGTAACTCAGCATTTCACACAGCATTATGGATAGGTGATGGGACATTTCTTCAGACTGTAGTAAGGGGGCGAAAGCTGGAAGAAAGGTGAGGACTGGACAAAGTGATAAGTGGAAGATAGACAAAAAATGCTGGAGTAACTGCGGATGAGGCAGCATCTCCGGAGAGAAGGAATGGGTGATGTTTCGGGTCGAGACCCTTCTTCAGACTGATGTCAGGGGAGTGGGCAGGTGTTTTGATTGGCAGAAGGGTGGACAAAGGGCAAACTTAGAAACGAGACAAACATCTGTGAGGTGAGAAGTGAAGAGATGAAATGTGAGAGCAGAAAAAGTGATATGTGGAAGGGAAAAGGTACGTCGGGCTGTAACTGTGAGGAGTGGAACAAACAGGTTTGATGGGCATTCATTGCTGATGGAGGGAACATCAATCCGGGGCATTACCTCATCACTGTTTGGAGGCTGAGTGCTTTATTTTGCATTTTCTATTTTTGTTTCAAATTCACAGGCACTTTTTTGCCTGTCAATAACTGTCTATCACTAATAACAGTCTGAAGAAGGGTCTTGATCCTAAACAGCATTTCTTCAGAGATGCTGCCTGACCTGCTGAGTTACTCCAGCATTTTAGAGACTTAGAAGCACAGAAAATAGGTGCAGGAAGAGGCCATTCGTCCCTTCAGTACCCGTTCCTGCTTTCACTCCATATCCCCATGTGATCAGCCATGTGATCAGCCATGATCACAATGAATGGCGGTGCTGGTTCGAAGGGCCGTATGGCCTCCTCCTGCACCTATTTTCTATGTTTCTATCCCTTGATTCCGTTAGCCCTAAGAGCCACATCTTACTCTCTTTTGAAAACGTTGAGTGAATTGTCCTCCGCTGTCTTTTGTGGCAAAGATTTCCACAGATTCACAACTCTCTGGATGGAAAAGTTTTTCCTTTTCGCTTACCCCTTATTCTTAAACTGTGACCACTGGTTCTGGACACCCCACACCCCCAACATTGGGAACATTTTTCCGTCCAATCCCTTAAGAATTTTACATGTTTTTATAAAATCCCTTCTCATCCTTCTAAATTCCAAACAAGATAAGCCCAGTCGATCTATTCTTTGATTATATGTCAGTCCCGCCATCTCGAGAATTAACCTGGTGAACCCGGTGAACAAAATCCTTCAATTTTGTGTCTACAGTGCCCTCCATAATGTTTGGGACAAAGACCCATCATTTATTTATTTGCCTCTGGACCACTATTTGAGATTGTTGTAATAGAAAAAAAATACATGTGGTTAAAGTGCACATTGTCAGATTTTATTAAAAGGTATTTTTATACATTTTGGTTTCATCATGTAGAAATTACAGCTGTGTTTATACATAGTCCCCCCATTTCAGGGCACCATAATGCTTGGGACACATGCCTTCACATGTGTTTGTAATTGCTCAGGTGTGTTTAATTGCCTCCTTCATGCATGTATAAGAGAGCTCTCAGCACCTAGTCTTTCCTCCAGTCTTTCCATCACCTTTGGAAACTTATTGCTGTTTATCAACATGAGGACCAAAGGTGTGCAAATGAAAGTCAAAGAAGCCATTATGAGTCTGAGAAACAAGAATAAAACTGTCAGATACATCATACAAACCTTAGGCTTACCAAAATCAACTGTTTGGAACATAATTAAGAGGAAAGAGAGCACTGGTGAGCTTACCAATCGCAAAGAGACTGGCACGCCAAGGAAGACCTCCACAGCTGATAACAGAAGGATTCTCTCTATAATAAAGAAAAATCCCCAAACACCTGACCGACAGATCAGAAACACCTCAGGTGTGGTTTTGTCAATGACCACTGTCTGCAGAAGACTTCATGAGCAGAAATACAGAGGCTACACTGCAAGATGCAAACTACTGGTTAGCTGCAAAAATAGGGTGGCCATGTTACGGTTTGCCAAGAAGTACTTAAAAGAGCAACCGCAGTTCTGGAAAAAGGTCTTGTGGACAGATGAGATGAAGATTAACATATCAGAGTGATGGCAAGAGCAAATTATGGAGGAGAGAAGTAACTGCCCAAGATCCAAAGCATACCACCTCATCTGTGAAACACGGTGGTGGGGGTGTTATGGCCTGGGCATGTATGGTTGTTGAAGGTATTGGCACACATATCGCCATTGATGACGCAACTGCTGATGGTAGAAACATAATTAATTCTGAAGTGTATAGACACATCCTATCTGCTCAAGTTCAAACAAATTCCTCCAAACTCATTGGCCGGCAGTTCATTCTACAACAGGACAATGATCCCAAACATACTGCTAAAGCAACAATGTTTTTCAAAGGTAGGAAATGGTCAATTCTTGAGTGGCCAAGTCAATCACCCAATCTGAACCCAATTGAGCATGCCTTTTATATGCTGAAGAGAAAACTCCCTTCACTAGCCCCCAAAACAAACATAAGCTAAAGATGGCTGCAATACAGGCCTGGCAGAGCATCACCAGAGCAGACCCCCAGCAACTGGTGATGTCATGAACCGCAATAGCAAAGGATATGCAACAAAATACTAAACATGACTACTTTCATTTACACGACATTGCTGTGTCAAAAAATACTATGGTTCCCTGAAATGGGGGAACTATGTATAAACACTCCTGTAATTTCTACATGGTGAAACCAAAATGTATAAAAATGGCCTTTATTAAAATCTGACAATGTGCATTTTAACCACATGTGATTTTGTTTCTATTACAAATCTCAAATTGTGGAGTACAGAGGCAAATAAGTAAATGATGGGTCTTTGTCCCAAACATTGTGGAGGGCACTGTATCTCTAATGCAATTCAGTTTTCCATCGCTACATGTGCTGGTTGATCTGTCGGGCTTTCCCAGCATTCCCCTTTACATCGGATTGTCAGCATTTGCCGTGTTCTGTATCTCACAAGTTTTTTTGTTGTTGTTTCACTTTTCTGTCTACCTAAACCTCCAATCATTGACTGCTATCAACAAGCAGCCTACATCCCATCTGAATTCATCGTATTTGTGTCAACCATTTTATTTTAGCCTCAATCCTTTCACAGATGCTTCTTTTGTCCTCCTGTCTCTCTCCCTTCAGTAACGTTAAATTTGCCAATTCTCTTTTTTAAGTTCTGATGAACGGTTATTGACATTAAACAATAACTTTTTTCCAGGTGCTGCCTAACTGTAGAATATTTCCAGAATTTTAAATGAATCAAACATTGTACCATTTGCTCTTAATGGGAATGTCTGTGTGCAGCTATAAATTGTACTAGTAGTGTATAAAATGAAGATTTTTCATAATGATATTACCAAAGCTGTTGAACAGTATGTCTTCCCCCACACAAATGAAAATGTATGCACCACATGGAAGAATTACAATGAGATCATTTCAATGAAATTCTAATTTTACCATTGGAAGTCAGTCTGTCTGTTTTTCAGCTATTGAAGAAATGATACACACACTGTTGGAAAACTAATTTGGAGAAGTTGAAAGAGAGATTTGCATCTTAAAATAATTAATGTATATAATTTTTATCCTATTAAAATGCTATTTTGCTAACCATTAGCAGGCCTCACTTAAGACAGTGATTCTGCTTTGTAACAAAGCACATGAGGAAGTGATTTTTTGATAATTATTTGATACCTCATTACTTTACTTATTGTGGAAGACACCCATGAGTAATCATTGTGGTTGACATGTCTGATTCCAGGAAAATACTGCACAACTTAATTCATTAATGCTCTACTTAATAGTTGTGGGCTGTATGAAATGATTTAACAGCTTCAGCATATAAAACATAAGTTGATTTAAAGTAATCATTTTCATGTTTAATGTATTTTATTGTTTTGCTCTTCACTAGTGATTTATGACGGATGCCCCAAATCACTCAAGACTGGTGTTTGGTGGCCACGGACTAAATTTGGACTTCAAGCAGGCGTGATGTGCCCAAAAGGGTCCCTTGGTGAGTGCCTATTCTGTTAAATTATCGTGAGGCATTCCACCATGATTGCAGGTTAGACCTACATATATACATAGAGAACAGGTGCAGGAGTAGGTCATTCGGCCCTTCGAGGCAGCACCGCCATTCAATGTGATCATGGCTGATCATCCACAATTAGTACCCCGTTCCTGACTTATCCCTATACCCCTTGATTCCGCTAGCCCTAAGAGCTCTATCTAACTCTCTTTTGAATTCATCCAGTAAATCGGCCTCCACTGCCTTCTGAGGCACAGAATTCCACAAATTCACAACTATGTGTGAAAATGTTTTTCCTCATCTCAGTTCTAAATGGCCTACCCCTTATTCTTAAACTGTGGCCCCTGGTGCTGGACTCCTCCAACATCGGGAACATGTTTCCTGCATCTAGCACAACCTGTGGTCGTCCGGCCACAAAATATTGGAAAAACATGTTTTGAATAACTAAACAATGTACATTATAACTTAATGGAGGTCAATTAGCCCATTATCACCTTCACCTTCTCAGTGACGACAATGGTAACATTTGAATTTAAGGCATGGAGTTACAAAAGATAAAAGGAAGCGGGATATAAACTATGCCTCATACAACTGCATTACTATTTGACTGAAGGGTGGCACAGTGGTAGAGTTGCTGCCTTAGCGCCATAGGGCCGGGTTCGATCCTGACTGGGTGCTGTCTGTACAGAGTTTGTACGTTCTTCCTGTGACTTTGTGGGTTTTCTCCAGGATCTCCAGTTTCCTCCTATATTCCAAAGATGTACAGGTTTGTGGATTAATTGGCTTGGTATAATTGTAAATTGTTCCCAGTGTGTGTGCGCGATAGATGTTAGTGTGCTGGATCATTGATTGGCGCGTATTCGGTGGGCCGAAGAGCCTGATTCCGGACAGTAGTTGGTGTTTATAAAACCAAAACGGTTGGTATCAATGAATGTAATATAAATCTATCCCAAGTTCAGGTAACCACACAAGCATTGTTCATGCACTTCTTTTAAGAAGTACTTGGTGGCATGAATTTGTCTGATCGTTGCACAATATGGGTGAGATTCAATAAGTCGATTGCTCATTTTTCACTCCACTTATGTTCATCCAGTTAAAATAAAGGTTTAAGTAAATCAATGCAAAATTGTTCACACTCACTTATTTTACAATACAGACCTAGACATCTTTAAACACCTAAAATAGCTTAATCCTACTAAAGATTGGGATATTATATAGATAATAATCATAATCATACTTTATTAGCCAAGTATATTTTGCAACATACGAGGAATTTGATTTGCCATACAATAAAAAGCAACGAAACACACAAAATACATTTTAACATAAACATCCACCACAGTGACTCCTCCACATTCCCCACTGATGGAAGGCGAAAAATAAAGTTCAATCTCTTCCCTTCTTTGCTCTCCTGCAGTCGGGGCACTCGAACCTTTTGTTGACGGAACGATCTTGGCTCCCATAGCCGGCGGATGGGCCATCCGCTTCTGGGCGATCAAGTTCCGGCATATACCCAAAAAATAATGGATGTAGGTTTACATGTCTAAAGATCATGTTTTACATCAATGAAGCGTGAGAAATGTTTGATTTAATTCAGACATTAAAATCAAAATCTGAGAAAGGGGAACGGTGCATAACATTAGGAAGTAAACCACTGATGCTTATCAATGGCTTTAGACCATGAAACACAAGCGCATTATTTGGTTTTTGTTGGTATGTCTTGCTGCCTTGTCCAAGGTGGATTGGTATGACTGGAGAATTTGACAAATCAGTCAAACTTTGGAAATGCATAAAAATTAACATTGACTTAAGTTATGTTTCTGATGTGAAATCTCCAAAGCCTATGGATACAGATAGACACATTCTTTAAAATTAACGGTTCACATGAAATTAATACTTTATATAAGCAAATTGCAGCCTCCTAATTCATCACAGTTGTTTTTGCACTATTTTAAACTTAGTTTGGCAAGACCTTTACCATGGTTGATTCATTTTGTTTGTCATGCAAACATTGTTACCTATTTACATGTGTACTTTTTTGCTATCTGTCTCTTAAGAATTCTGCCACTCACTGTAGCTTTTTCCACTTTTGTCTATATTTTTCCACTATGATTCTTTTCTTCGAATTGTCTTGACACCAGGCCTTCTCACAGTCCTTGATGCCTATGATTTATTTTGGTTTAATGTAAATGGTTTAGGAAAGCTTCAACTTCTAGCTTTTCTCTGAATTTTTCAGTACTTTTTCTCATACTGTGAACAAAATAATTCCAAATGTTACCTTTTGTTTGGTAGAAATATTTGAAGTCTTGCCTGTGGCATCTCTTCAGTCTCTCTTTGCAGTCTGTTGGGATGTGTAGTTTTCCATTCTTTTTTTTCGTTTTGTGGTCTTGACTGGTATTTTTCCCTCTTTTCCTTGCTTTGCAGAGATGCGAGCTGATGGTAAGTTGCTCTGCTCACTGCTGGATTGTGTGTCGCTTTGCTTGGCTTGGTATTCTTCTTGTCGAGTCCACACACAAGATCACAAGATTAGAAGTTGTTCAGCCAGAGCTGAACACACTTCTCGGCATCTGCATGCAGTGGTGCTTGGCTTGGTGTAGAAGTTTGTTAAAAAGCCTGACTTTCTCGAGAGTTGATCTTACATTCCTACTATCCTCTTCAGGTACTGCAATTCGACACTGTGGGGACGAACAAGGTTGGTTGGAGCCAGATCTATTCAACTGTACATCTCCGCCCTTCACACAACTAGCAGAGAATGTAAGTATTCCTTCAAAATTCATAAAAAGTATTCCTGTATTTAAGACTCGATTCCATCCTTCTTCCAAGACAATAACTGAAAAATATTTTTAGTCAAAGCTCCAATTACAGTATTGCAATTCAGTTTTTTTTCAACGTGAGCATTGTAAAAATGACTTGGATAATATAGAGAACAGATATTTTCACTTGGGTATCTTCAGAATGTGGCAGGAATGTCTTAACTTCCTTTAATTCTTCACCTTCCTCTGCACCTTCTGAATTTTCTTCTGAACGACGATTGTTCAATAAACAATCTCATACATGATGTATGGTGCATTGGGTAGGGTGCTTTGTAAATCAGTGTTCACCATTGACTTCTGTTGATGAATAACAGGTTATTTTGCTTCCCATTGAAAGTTTAATTTTAAAGTCATTTTTTTAACCAGTACTTTTTACATATTTAAATATTTAAATCATATTCACTACATAAACAAGTCCGCTGAGAAATGTATATTAAACCTTCTTGGAACATGGAATGATAGACCATAGTAAATTTTCAGAGCATGTTAAATAGATACATGGAAGTGGAGGAAGATACAACCTATGGAAAGCAGTGTGACAAGCTTTGATTTGTGTATCAAGCCAGCATGGCTGATTGGAAACACAAAGAACTCCCAATGCTGGAAACATGAGTAAAACTCAAAGTTCTGGAGTGACTGAGCTGGTCCGGTGGCATCTGTGGAGGGAATAAATGGGAGGTGCATAGGATCAGAACCCTTCTTCTGAAGACGTGAAATATCATTTGTCCATTTCCACTACAGATGGTGTCTGACCCACTGAGGTACTCCTTCACTTTTATATTTTACACTGCATGCTTGATTGACTTGGAAAAAAACCCCATCTTTCATGCTGTAAACTTTCACAATTTAATCTTTGTATATGATGCCTTTAATAACAGTCACATAATTTGTGCAGGATACCCAAGCAATGAAACAAATGAAAGGATCCTCTAATCCAGCCTGAGTGACATAAATGTGATGCATCTTGTGATTCTTTTGAACCCCATCGCCACAAAAACCATGTCTCCTTCCAGAGGAGATATTTAAACACACAACAGACGATGCTGGGATTACTCAGCAGATCAAGCAGTAGCTATATAGAGACAATCATAGCCAATGTTTCAGTTGAATGAACTGCGAACTGAACATTTCATGATTCTTCAATAAAAAGGGCTAGTATGGGGGAGAAATCTGAGAAAACAAATCCTTTCCATCATCCTCAACACAGGTTATAACGGAGGCGGCACAGTGGTGGAGCGGTCGAGTTGCTACCTTACAGCGACAGAGACTCAGGTTCGATCCTGACAATGAGTGCTGTCTTTCTCCATGACCACGTGGGTTTTCTCTGGGTGCTCTGATTTCCTCCCACACTCCAATGATGTTTGTAGGTTTAATTGGTTTCTGTAAATAGTAAATTATCTCTGGTGTGTAGGATAGTGCTAGTGTACGGGGTGATTGCTAGTTGGCAGGGACTCACTGTTTCCGCACTGTATCTAAAGATAAAGTCTAAGTCTTGTCTCTGCAGTGTCTCCACCGGCTAGAATAGGTCCAGTTTTTGCTTGATTTATTGCTGATATTTCTGATGAAGGATAATTGTTTTTATATGTATTCGTTTTCCCTCCCCGACAAGATGAATGGCATGTTGATGAATAACACGCATGTTCTCTCACAGAGACATGTAAATACCTATCAGTGAGGGAAGATGAGGGCAAGCAGTAGATTTTGCATTTGATTCGCAACTCCAGTAAACTAACAGTTAATTTTGTTTCATTTATTCTATACCATGGTGTTATTTCAATGACACTGATGTTTGTCTTTGTTTCCTTCTATATGTTGAAGCTTGCAAGTCTGGAAAGGAATGAAACTGAACTAGACACTATCGGGGCAAAGAAACTGGCTCGACATATACGGACAGTCACAGAGGATATAGACCACTATTTTGGAAATGATATCTACATTACATACCGGCTTCTCTTGAAGATGTTGGGATTTGAATGCAGACAAAGTGGATTTAATCTTACAGCCACGCAGGATGTACACTTCACAGAGGTAAACATTGTAAGGAATTAGCCACATACAGTATGGAGTACAAAACATCAATTTGCTTCTAAGTCATTGCCAACTCGGGTACAGCAAATACCAGGTAAAGGGCAACAATGTATTCCCATCTGGTGTAAATGGTAATGTCTGTCTGGCTTTCTTTCAACTCTTGTTTATGTACACGGCACATAAGATGAACAGTTTAACACCATCTGGCATTGTGCAGCTCTGACAGCAGAAGGCTGCTCTCAATAATAATCTGTTCATTGAAGTCAATTTGAAAATGTAAGGTAGAAGAATGATGAAGAGAAGGTTTGTGGACAAGAGCCAGTATTAGCTCAGTCAGGATCAGAAATGATATTGCTGAAGAAGACAGGGCAGCCTGTTAAATCTCATTGACGTAAAATGTTGAGAGTAATTGGTGAGAAAATCAATTCTAACCAAATTGAAATTGACCATATTAATATAATTCATTAGCATGGCTTGAAATTCGTGCCAAATTCATTTATATTTCTCCTGCACTACCTGGTAAATAATGTACAGATGTAGCATGGAGAGGCGCTGTCTGTATCTTTTTCTGTCAGTGCCCATGTGTCACTCTTATCAATGGAAACCATAGGAAACCCCAGTGTGAAACTTAGTGAGCTTGTTCCAAAGCCAAATTGAGTCCAACTCGTTGGAGAGAAAGAATATAAGAAAATTGGACCCCATGATTTGATGTGCAGTTTCATTATGGAATGAGGCTAATCAAGAATATCTGAGACAACAGGAGTAGTAGGGAAGGTTCATCATTCAAATCCAATTTGCTAATCAGCAAATCCAATTTGCTGAAGAAATTTAATTTGTCCTTTGTAGAAATAGATAGTTTTAAATCTCAAAAAAAATGTATTACAACAATGGCAACTTCTGATCATCTGCCAGATCTCAACATCTTGCGCAGTACTTGGGCTAAATTATAGTAATATCTGTCAGTAGCACAATGCTCATAGGAAGAACACTGGACAGGTTTACATGTGTGCATCTGTAAATAGCTTGTTCTAAGCTCCCCCCAGTCTAGTTTCAGTCAATAAAATACTGAGTCAAGCACTTGCGCAACTAAACTTTATTTTGGAAAACACATTGATAGTTCCCCACTACTAGACCTAACCACTCGGGTTTGATCCTTGTATCTGCTTGGCTAAGCCCTTCAAGTCTTGTGCAAGCAGAGGCACTCCAAAAGGTCATGCAGTCCCAAGCATTCTTCCAGAAGATCGACATCGGACCACGTGGGAGCTTCCTTTTATAGGTCACCGAACCTTGAGGGGCCAAACCACATGGGGGTGGTCTCTTTATAAACCAATGAAACATATTAATAATAACAGTATATAATTGACAGTTCTCTGACCCTATAATACAATCTTGAATATATTGTATTTGAAAGAAACTTCTAGAAGGAAGCAAACAAGAATAAACATTGAAACATGTGCCCTGGGATTCAAACAGTTTCTCCAAGGCTCAACAGTTCGACCAATCATCAACCAACAGGATGACCGTCTCGCAACATTATTTATACTATTTACAAAGCTCTTGCAGTGATCGAATTGAAATTGTGCATT
This sequence comes from Okamejei kenojei, assembly GCA_035221665.1. Taxonomy (NCBI): domain Eukaryota; kingdom Metazoa; phylum Chordata; class Chondrichthyes; order Rajiformes; family Rajidae; genus Okamejei; species Okamejei kenojei. Next base: position 17,374,037 of record CM069146.1, read on the forward strand.
TAGGGTTTGTTTGCAGAACTGCTATACATTTTATCAATTTAGGAGAAACGAGGAGAACACGTGGATCACTCACCATCCTGCATACCAGTCTGAGCCTAGACTGGCTGGCGCCATCCAAAGCCTGTAAACTTCAGCTGACAAGGGTTAAGCAATTCTGACAAGTGCAGGGATCCTCCATTTTATGGTGTCTTTAATTTGGCCAGTATTAACACATCCAGCAACTGTGAAACATCAACTTGCCAAATGTAGACACAAGGAACTACAGATGCTGGTTTACACAAAGTGTTGTAGTAACTCAGCAGATCAAACAGCATCTCTGTAGAACATGGATGGATAAGGGACCTTTCAACTATCCCGCTTTTTATTCCCGCTTTTTAGGTTCCCTTCCCGCCATCCCGATTTGAACCCTAATTATCCCGCTAAATTCTTCCTCCCGTGGTGAACGCCGGCGCCATGTGTCCCCGGTTTGCCGCCCGCGCGATCAGCGGCACTTTGCCGGCCCTAGTGGCCGCGCGTGCGCAGTGGGTGAGGGTTGCCGGGCCCCAGTGGCCGCGCGTGCGCAGTGGGGGAGGGTTGCCGGGCCTGGCGCCATTTCGAGCCACGCCACGCTCGGCCCAGAGCCCGGGCGGCGCCGGCCCGCGCGATCAGCGGCACTTTCTTGCCGCCAGCCGGCCGCTCGCGGCAGCCCCATCACCGGGGGTACACAAAAAGCTGGAGAAACTCAGCGGGTGCAGCAGCATCTAAGGAGCGAAGGAGATAGGCGACGTTTCGGGTCGAGACCCTTCTTCAGCTAGAAGAAGGGCCTCGACCCGAAACGTCGCCTATCTCCTTCGCTCCTTAGATGCTGCTGCACCCGCTGAGTTTCTCCAGCTTTTTGTGTACCCTCGATTCTCCAGCATCTGCAGTTCCTTCTTTAAAGCCCCATCACCGGGCCTCCCCCCCCACCCCCACCCCCACCCAGTGCGCAGGCGCAGACCCGCCGGCAACCTGGCCAAGTGCGCATGTGCCCCCGCCGCCGGTCTGCACCAGTGCGCAGGCGCATAGCCGCCGGCAACAACCCCAAGTGAGAGAAATTAAGGTGAGTCTAGTGCCAAGTTTATCAAAGTTTAACAAAGAATTATAAATGTTTCAGCATACATGTACCTTTTTCACATTTTGGCATTTAAAATACTTCTTCACAATTTAGAATTTGTGACATGGGACCCCGAATAGGGCGCCGCGACATATTATGAATTTTCATTTAAAATATGAATTTTGAGGGGAAATATTATGAATTTTGACAATCAAAGGTTGGGAGTCTGGATAAGGGACCTTTCACGTTGGGACCCTTCTTCAGACTGAATGTGGTGGAGGTGAGGAGAAAGCTAGAAGGGGGAGAAAGCCAGAAAAGAGGAAGGGCAAGACATAGCCTGGCGAATGTGGGGATACTGAGGATGGGGTTTTGATAGGTAGATGGCTGGACAAAAGCCAGAGATAAAAAAGAAAAAAGGTATGGGATAAGAATAGAAGAGGTGAACATTATGAAGCCAGAGGAAGTGATATATGTTAAAAGGGAGAAATGGGTGTGAGTCTAGGTGGGGAAAAGGGGAGGACAGGAGGGAAAAAGGGGGTTTTGTTTGTAGGTGGGTTATCTAAAATTGGATAATTCAATGTTCATACCATTAGGTTGTAAACTACTCAGCTGGAATATGAGGTGTTGCTCCTCCAAATTGTGTGTGGCCTCACTCTGGTCATTCCTTTGTGTGGTCTCACATTTGTCCAACCATCTGCCTCTTTAAAAACGTCCCTCAACTGAATCCAGTAACTTGCCAAGGCTTCTTTAACAGCATCTGCTAAACATGCGCTCTGTGCCATTTAAAAGTTCAAGAGCTGAAGGATCATGGAACCACTGCCTGCAACCCCCCTTCCATGTCACACACCATCTTGAAAGATACCAACCATTTTATCATTAATGCTGGATCTAAGCTTCCCATTTTCAAAATAAGAGAGACAAACCTTTACCGGTATCTCTAGGGTAGTTAGGAAAGTTGAATAGGCATTAAATGCAGACCTTGCAAGCAACACTCACATCGCAGGAGACAATAGTAAAACCACTTGATTAGAATACCTGCAGGAAATGAGAGCCATTATCCAGCAGAACAGATTTGCATCCAAGAAGGTAATAGTTGAATTCAAATCTGTAAACAAAATCTGTTCCTGTTGCAGTACAAAATAAAATAGGTCACAATGAAAACTTAGACTTGTGAAATTTCATTATTTTATGAATATATGTTTTTCCTCCCATGTAACATACTGAAAATGCAATTCAAACAGGCAATGCTAAAAATGATCAGCCGGTCAGTCAGCATTTTTTCACCGATTCTGAGAGTTTCCAGCATTTTCTGTTTTCATTTCAGAATTTAAGAATCTTCAGTTATTTTGATTTATACTTATTGGTAGTGAATGCTTATTTACAGAGAAATCCATCCTTGGAAGGTCAAAAGAGAAAGTATTACCAATGTCACTGTGATTTGGGGTTTCTTTAATTTTTACCAAATACTTAGTTTACTTTCCAAATGATTGGAAATGATTTGCAAATTCATTGCTAGAGGATTTGAGTTTAGGAGCAAGGAGGTCCTACTACCTGAACCTTCTGAATTTTATAGCCGGCAGGGCAGTACTCTGCATATCGCCAACTTGGACAATTTTACATTTTTATCAAGCCAATTAACCTACAAACCTGCACGTCCTTGGAGCGTGGGAGGAAACCGAAGATCTCGGAGAAAAACCATGAAGATCACGGGGAGAGCGCACAAACTCCATATAGACAGCAGCTGTAGTCGGGATCGAACCCATTGAACAGTTGTACAGGGGCCGGGTGAGACCGCACCTGGAGTATTATGTGCAATTTCGGTTCCTAATTTGAGGAAGGACATTCTTGCTATTGAGGGAGTGCAGCGTAGGTTCACTAGGTTAATTTCCAGGATGGCAGGATTGACATATAATGAAAGAATGGGTCGACTGGGCTTGTATTTACTAGAATTTAGAACGATGAATCTTATAGAAACATTATTAAAGGATTAGACAGGCAAGATGCAGGAAAAATGTTCCTGATGTTGGGGGAGTCCAGAACCAGGGGTCACAGTTTAAGAATAAGGGGTAGGCAATTTAGGACTGAGATGAGGAAGAACTTCTTCATCCAGAGAGTTGTAAATCTGTGGAATTCTCTGCCACAGAATGCAGTGGAGGCAAATTCACTGGATGTTTTCAAGAGAGAGTTCTATTTAACTCTTAGGGCTAACGGAATCAAGGGATATGGGGAAAAAGCAGGAACAGGGTACTGATTTTAGATGATCAGCCATGATCATATTGAATGGCGGTGCTGGCCCAAAGGGCCAAATGCCCTACTGCATCTATTTTTCTATGTTTCCATGATTACCTTGTCATTATTAAGCTGAAATAAGTATACTTGCAATGCTGAGGACTCAAATTTGTAGCATAGTATTAATCAGGACCTATGGCGCTAACATGAAGTAAGTCAAAGGGTACTTTATAAAAGATGGCTAATCATAACTATCTTAACAATATGTCAAAGGCACGGTAATGAATTGAGATTTAGAAATGTGTACAGATCAGTGCCATTCATGAAAGAAATCAAATGAATAATTTTATACTATTCTCCTCATGGAATGTGTTTTACTCTGAAGCTAAGCACATAGAGATACAGCACATCACTATGACAAACTGTAAAATTTCAATTATGCAAAATCTGTAATAAGAGTTTAGCAGTTAATGAGGAAGTACTGTAATGTTTCACAAGTTGTTCAGCAGTTTGTGCTTTTAATTCTGCAAAAACAGCACCAGAAAGTTGAACTCGTATTGTCAGTTTTATTGTTTCTATCACAGGGTTTTAAAATAATTAGGTGAGAACATAGTAAATATCCTAAATTTGTAAAGTCTTCTTGATTCTGGAACCTTTGGGCTGGAAAGCTTTGCAGGACAGTTTTCACAAAAGTTGAGAATGGTTGGTGAGGAATAGGGGAAAGTAGAGGGTACACAAAAAGCTGGAGAAACTCAGCGGGTGCAGCAGCATCTAAGGAGCGAAGGAGATAGGCGACGTTTCGGGTCGAGACCCTTCTTCAGACTGGAAAGAGGGGAAAGTAGATGTTTACGCCTTGAGCGTCTGTAATTAAGGAAGGAGTGACAATCAACATAGATTTGTAAAATAAAGCTTATGCTTGTTGAACCTGATTAAAGCTTCTGAAGAGATGATTTAAGGTGGATGCGGCAATGTCCATGGTGGTTATTTATTAGGGCTTCAAGAAGGCATTTTATGAACTCCTCATAAAAGACCATTGGAAAGGAATTACAGCTAACTTATTGACCTGACTAGGAAATAAAGTGAGCAGCAAGATATGTAAACGAAAAGTCAAGAAATCAATTTACAAAATGGATTTTGTTCTTTCCTTTACATATCTTGATAAATGGAGCTCATTCGTCCGAATCCCAGAAGCACAGCAGGAATTCCTCAGTGCAGCGTTCTAGGTCCAAATATCTTCAGCTGCTTCGCCAATGTCCTTCTCTCCATCAAATTGTTAAAAATGGCAATGCTACTATGTTTAGTTAAATTCACAACTCTTTAACAAATGAGGGACTTTGAAGTACAAGCCTTCCTGCCACTCTGCCTCATGCAAAGACGCCATCCCTACTCTCAGATTCTCCATCTCCAACACAGCTTTCCATTTTAGGACATCCGAGATGTCCTCATTCCTTAGTAAACGTCGTTTCCCCCCTGCTGTCATAGATGGAACCCTCAACTTCCTTTCCTCTGTGCCCTGTAGTTCTGTTCACGATCCCTCCCCCTAGAAGAAGCAAGGAGAGAATTTCCCTGGTCTTCACCTTTCATTCCACCAGCGTCTACATCCAATATATCATTCTCTGTCAATTCTGTCACCTTCCATGTGATCCCACCACCAGTTATCCACTTCTGCTTCCACAGGTACCACTCTCTCCACAACTCTTTAGTTCACTGATCTCTTTCCACCCACCCCCCTGGTACTTTCCCCAGCAACCACTGGAGATGCCAGTAGTCCTTCCAGGTGAAACATGCAGCTCCTGATGTGACTTTCTTTACATCAGCAAGACCAAGCATAAACTCAGTGACTATTTCACCGAAAACTTAGCGATTTGCCAAAGCCTACTGGATCTCCAGGTTGCTGACCATTTTAGCTCTCCCTTCCTATTCCCATGCAGAGTTTTCTGTCCTGGGCCTCCTTCATTGCCAAAGTGAGGCCATCTGGAGAAAAACAGTTCATATTCCGCTTGAGTAGCTTATAAGCGAACGGTATGAACATGAAATTCTCCAATTTTAGGTAACCAACCAAAAAACCCATCCTTCCCTGTGTTCATGATGTCACCTTCATGATGAGACCCCATTTCTCCCTCCCCCCTCGCCTTCCACCTATATTCCTTATCTGGCTTCATAATTGGCACTTTTTCTATCTTTATCTCCAACCTTTTGTCTTTTCTTAGGTCTTTATCGAACTATCTGCCTATCATGCCAGGTTTGGCCCTGCCTCTCCTCTTCCAGCTTTCTCCCCCTTCCCCCCATCACCACAACCAGTCTGAAGAAAAGTCCCAATGCGAAACGTCACCATTCTCTGGAGATGCTGCTTAATCTACTGAGTGAAAGTACTTTGTCTTTAAAAAGTACTACACTAAGTGGGACCCGTTGGGTCCCATGTTCACATGGGAGGGCTGGTCCCCCAACACAATATTCCACCTCTCCACCAATTCCAATATTGGTGTTGGGGGGGGGGGGGGGGGGGCTTTCTGGAGCGCTAGTATGGGTGTTGTGGGCTGAAGGGACTGGTTTCCAGAGGTCTAGTATGGACATTGTGGGCCGAATGGATTCTTGGGCTGGCAGCTCAGTCACTCATGCCTGGTGTGCTGGCAGTTGACTCACGACTGGTGGGCTGGCAGTTGACTCACGGCTATTCCTTGAAATTCCACTTTAACCAGGATGCAAGGCCACCAAATTCAAGTGCAGTTTCTTACCTCTTCGAGCAGGGTGCAAGGCCACAAAATTCAAGTACAGTTTCATACCACTTCAAGCCACAAGGCCACAAAATTCAGGTTCAGTTTCCTACCACTTCAAGCAGGGGGCAAGGCCAACAAATTCAAGTGCAGTTTCCTGCCACTTCAAGCAGGGTGCAAGGCCGCCAAATTCAAGTGCAGTTTCCTGCCACTTCAAGCAGGGTGCCAGGCCACCAAATTCAGGAGCAGTTTCCTGCCACTTCAAACAGGGTGCAAGGCCACCAAATTCAAGTGCAGTTTCCTGCCACTTCAAGCAAGGTGCAAGGCCACAAAATTCAGGTGCAGTTTCCTGCCACTTCAAGCAGGGTGCAAGGCCACCAAATTCAGATGCAGTTTCCTGCCACTTCAAGCAGGATGCAAGGCCACCAAATTCGTTTTTTCTAAAATCAATATACAGTGCAAATAAGAAGTGGTCAAGATTAGACTTTTAATTGTATAGATTTTCAAACCACATTTTCATTTTCAAACCACATTTTCAAACCAACCAGTTTCAAACCAATCACATTTTCATTTTCTAACCATTTTCAAACCACGTTTTCATTTTCATTTTCAAACCAACCACATTTTCAAACCAGCCACATTTTCATTTTCAAACTTCATTTTCAAACCACATTAAGGGTACTCACAGGTCAGTAAAACCACACTCACAGTTTAGTAGACAGGTGTTCAGTGTTATTCACAGCTCAGAATGAGAGTCGTGACCTTTCGCTCCCCGATCTTGCAGAGACTGTGGCACGTCCACACTTCCGGGTTTTATAGTACTCCCGCCGGAAGTGGTCGTGGTCTTCATGGCATAATTGACAGGAGATAGAATCTTAACATTTTTTAAACATTAATAACTCTTTTATTTTTCATCGATGGGAAAAATCCTCTGGCGCTGACAGCTGGAAGGGGACTCTGAGTAAGATGGCCATAAGTGATAGCGTTCTTTCTAAAATCAATATACAGTGCAAACAGGAAGTGGTCAAGTTTAGACTTTGAATTATATAGATGACATTAACTGGCATTTTAAGAAACAATACATGGTTTGCAACATGTGTACATTGCTTCAAGATACAGAAACACAACGGGAAAAGTGATTAACCATGATTTAAGATAAATTAAAGATAAAATTTAATATCAGAAAAATGCATATAAACTTGCCAGTAAAAGCTGATTGGAGGTATTTTCGAATTTAGCAAAGAATTACAAAGAAATTAAGTAAAGAAACGGAAAGTAAATGAGTTAAAAACAAAATAAAGATTGTAAAAGCTTTTATATGTATACAAAAAAAATATATAGCTTTGCAGATAAAGGCCCCTCAGAGGTGGGAGTGGAAAATTTATTATGGGAAACCAGGAGATGACAGATGATTTAAAACTAATACTGCATATCAAATTTCTCAGAAAACACAAAGAACTCCCAGAAATAATGGAGAACTAAGGTTCCAGCACAAATGAAGGGATAAAATAAATAAGTATTAGTTAAGAAATATTATTAGAGAAGTCAATGAGCCTGCAAATTGATAAATCCCATGGACCTGATGATGAACATCCTAGTGTTTTGTAAGAGGTGACATATGTGAATGCTCCACTTTACCATTTTATACAATTCCACAATTGAATGGTTTCTGCAGATTGGAGGGGAGCACAAGTGACCCCACTATTAATAAAAAAAGGGAGTGGAAAATCAGAGAACGACTGGCCCATTAAGCCTGATAACAGTTGTGGAGAAAATGCTACAATCTATAATAAAGCAAGTGATGTCAAGATAATTTTAAATATTGAATGAGCAGCATCAACATGGATTTATCAATGGATAGCCGTGTTAACTGATCTATTAGAATTCTCGGAGGATGCATCTAGTAGGGTAGATGAGAGAAGAAAGTCGATGCAGTGCATTTGGATTTGCATAATATGCTTGATAAGTTGCCACGCAAGATTAGAGCGCATGGAGGAATCAGAAATAATATACGAGTATAAGTTGGTTAGCAAGTAGAAATCAAACTATAAACTAAGAGACACAAAATGTTGGAGTAACTCAGTGGAACAGGCAGCATCTCTGGAGAGAAGGAAGGGGTGACGTTTTGGGTCGAGACCCTTCTTCAAACTAAGTCCCAACCCAAAACGTCACCCATGCCTTCTCTCCAGAGATGCTGGCTGTCTCGCTGAGTTACTCCAGCATGTTGTGTCTATCTTCGGTGAAACCAGAGATTGGCAGGCTGTGACATTGTCCCTCCTTGGGCCCCAAAATATACTGACATATACTGACAAGGAAAATCATCTTTATGGCATTTACTCTACCTATAAGGGAAATAGGGAGTGTTTTCCAAAATTGAATGATGGCATTTAATTTAGTAATTAATGGTGGGAAATTTGTTTGAAATAGAGGTATATTTTCTAGTCTTGTAGACTCCAAGTTATGTACATTTTTTAGTGACAATTCTGAAGGGAAATTTTTTGAGATGTAAAGGGTCTTGAGCTTTTATTGGAATAATTTTACTTTTATTCCAGTTTATTCTATACCCTGAGAAGGAACTGAATTGTTCTATAAGGTTTAATATATTTGGGATACTGACTTGAGAGTTGGTGATACATAAAAGTACATCGTCTGCATAAAACAAAATCTTGTTATTGGTATGTTTAGAATTGTATCCGTGAATGCCCGGATGTACTCTTATGTTTTCTGCTAAGGGTTCTATGGCTAAGGAAAATAACATTGGTGAAAGAGCACATCCTTGTCTATTACCCCTGGATAATTGAAATTTAGGTGACAGAATTTGATTAGTCACTATTCTGGCAGTCGGATTGTTATATAACAGCTTTATCCATGAGATAAAAACATTTTCCTAGTTGGCCCATTCTACTTGGTCAAATGCTTTTTTCTGCGTCTAAAGAAATAATTGTTAAGTCTTCATTTACCGTTCTGTGCGAATACATTACATTAAACAGGCGTCTCAAATTATGAAATGAATGGCGCTTTGGTATAAACCCAGTTTGGTCTGGGTGTATTAATTTACTAATGTATGAACTTAGTCTTCTTGCCAAAGTCTTAGCTAATATTTTCTGATCTGTATTTAGAAGAGCTATTGCTCTGTATGATCCAGGCTCTTCGAGATTTTTGTCTTTTTTAGGTATCAATGTAATGGTTGATTCGGCTAGGGTTTGTGGTAAGGTCTGCTCTTTAAAAGCATGTATATAAAAGGCTCGTAAGCGTGGGGAAATTAAGTAATTTTTTTTTTATAGAATTCATTACTGAACCCATCTGGACCTGGCGTTTTCACACTATTCAGTGATTTGATAGTCTCTTCAATATCTTTTATTGTAATCTCAGCTAATTCTTTTTGTTCCTCCTCATTAAGTGATGGGAGGTTGCAATTGTCAAGAAAGTTTTTGATCTTTGTAGAGTCGGCTGATGTTTTTGATGCATATAAATTTTGATAGAATTTTGTGAATCTTTCGTTAATATCTTTGGGAAATGTAAGCAGTTCACCTTTTTCTGATCTGATTTTTTGAATAGTGTGGTCTTTTTCCATTTTTCACAGCTGGCGTGCCAGAGGTTTATGCAGTTTATCACCAAATTTGAAAATGTTTTGCTTAGTGTATTGAAATAACTTAACTTTTGCGGAGAGAATGTGATTTAACTTGAATTTTAATGCTGCTATCTTATTATGTTTAACATTAGATGGATCAATCGCATTTTCTAAATCAAGCTGTTTAATCTGTTTTTCTGATTCCAATTGTTCAGACCTTTTTGTTTGTTTTGATAAGTTTGATATGAAATAATGGAGCCTCTGATAAAGGCCTTGAAAGATTCCCACAATAAAGTAGCCGAAATACCAGGTGTGTCATTTGTCTCATAAAATAATTCCATCTGTTGCTTCAGGTAATCACAGCAACCTGGCTCAGTTAATATTTGTGGATTAAATCTCCAAAACATTTTTTTGTTATGTATTCCTTCTAGTTTTAAGGAGAAGGTTAATGGACAATGGTCAGAAATGATGTTATTGTGATATTTAGGATTTAATGTAAAAGGGATCAGTTTTGCGTCCACCAGAAAATAATCAATTTGTGTATACGTTTTGTGAGCACCTGAATAAAAAAAGGTATTCTCTTGCGGATGGGTTGGCAATCCTCCATTCATCGGTTATGTTTGTGTTTTTCATGTATTTAAAAGTTCACTGGATTTTGATTTTGAAGTGTTTCTCCTTTTCTGTGAAGATTTATCTAAATATGGATCTAATACACAATTAAGGTATCTTCCAATTATCAGATTTTGCTGACTGGAGTCTGAAATTATATTGATTATTTTATTAAAATTGATTTCAGTAAGGCCTTTGACAAGGTTCCCCATGGAAGGTTGGTTAAGAAGGTTCAATCTTTGGGTGTTAATGGCGGAGTAGCAAGATGGATTCAACAGTGGCTGAAGGGGAGATGTCAGAGAGTAATGGTGGATGGCTGATTGTCAGGTTGGAAGCCGGTGACCAGTGGGGTGCTTCAGGGATCTGTGTTGGGTCCACTGTTGTTTGTCATGTACATCAATGATCTGGATGATGGGGTGGAAAATTGGATAAGTAAGTATGCAGATGATACTAAGATAGGTGGTGTTGTGGATAATGAAGTAGATTTTCAAAGTCTACAGAGAGATTTGGGCCATATGGAAAAGTGGGCTGAAAGATGGCAGATGGAGTTTAATGCTGATAAGTGTGAAGTGCTACATCTTGGCAGGACAAATCAATATAGGACGTACATGGTAAATGGTAGAGTATTGAGGAATATTGTGGAACAGAGAGATCTAGGAATAACTGTGCATAGTTCCCTGAAGGTGGAATCGCATGTAGATGGGGTGGTAAAGAAAGCCTTTGGTGTGCTGGCCTTTATAAATCAGAGCATTGAATATAGGAGCAGGGAAGTAATGTTAAAATTGTACAAGGCATTGGTGAGACCAATTCTGGACTATGGTGTACAATTTTGGTTGGCTAATTATAGGAAGGATGTCAACAAAATAGAGAGAGTATAGAGGAGATTCACTAGAATGTTGCCTGGGATCCAGCAACTATGTTACAGAGATAGGTTGAACAAGTTAGGCCTTTATTCTTTGGAGCGCAGAAGGTTAAGGGGGGACTTGATTGAGGTCTTTAAAATGATGAAAGGGAGAGACAGAGTTGACGTGGATAAGCTTTTCCCATTAAGGGTAGGGAAGATTCAAACAAGAGGGCATGACATGCGAATTAAGGGACGGAAGTTTGGGGGTAACGTGAGGGGGAACTTCTTTACTCAGAGGGTGGTGGCTGTGTGGAATGAGCTTCCAGCAGAAGTGGTGGAGGCAGGATCGATTTTAACATTTAAAAGTAAAGTGGATAGGTATATGGATGGGAAGGGAATGGAGGGGTATGGTCTGAGTGCAGGTAGATGAGACTAGGGGAAAACAAATGATCGGCACGGACTGGAAGGGCCTAGAGGGCCTGTTTCCGTGCTGTAATTGTTATATTATATTATATTGTTATATTTTGGGTTATCAAAATTGGGAGCATAGTATCCCAATAGTAAGTGGGGTTGAGTGTAGTTCCCCAGGTACTATAATGTACCTACCTTCCTTATCGGCTATAGTGGATTTGTGTTTAAATGGTGTACCTTAAGTGCAAAATCTGAGCAGTGATATGAATCGAAAGAGACTTCAAACGAATTAGGATAAGTGTCTGAACAATAGGATAGCAAGTGGAGCATGATGTTGACCATCTGTGAGGTCATCCACTTAAGTGAAAAAAACAGAAATTGCAAAGTAATTGTACAGTTTTGTTCTGTTTCCTTAAAAAAAGGATATATTTGCCAGAGAAAGAGTGCAATGAACCACACTGGTTCCAGGATGATTTGTCAGTCAGAGAAGAAGAGAATGAGATGGCTAATCCTCTCTTTCAAATGTAGACGATTGAGAAGTGATCTTGATGAAATGCGCACAATTCTTCAGGCGGCTGACAAGGTAGATGCAGGGAGGATGTTTCCTCTGGCTAAGGAATCTGGTAGTAAAGGTCACATTCTCAAAAGAATGAGTAAACAATTAAGGACCGAAGTGAAGAGAAATCTCTTTGCCTGAAGGGCGGCGTTATCTTTGGAATTCTTTGCCCTTGAGAGTTGTGGATGCCCAGTAATTTAATGCATTAAGAACAGAGATCTATATATTTCTGGATAGTAAAGGAATCAAGAGATTTGATAAAAGGGGTAGGAGAATGGTGCACAGGTCAAAGATCATCCTAGTCTTGTTGAATGGACAGCGAACTCAGGGAGCCAATGGCTGACTCCAGCTCCTACTTCTTATGTTTAAAATACTTCTGCACTCAGAGATTAACAAAATCTGCTAGTCGGTTCTCTGAACTTAATACCAGGAAACAGCAGTTGGTGCTTAGTATCTTATTAATGTTAAATCTGAAATGGATATTCCATTATAATTTTGGTAATCAAAAGGCTATAAGGTAATTGCAAGCAATTTATTAGGTCACAGATCAGCCAGGATTTGTCAGCAAGAGGAAAATAAGCTTGAAGAGTTGACTGCGCTGATCTTCCTCTATCCCATGAAATTCAATAATTAAGTTTAGTGATTGAAAGAATAAAAGTTATTTTAGTAATGCAATAGTTATTCATGGCAGCCAATATATCACTCCTCTTCAGAAAATCAGCTCTTTTAAGTTGGTCTTCTTTCTGCTTTTAAGTTAAGAGATCCAACTGTCAATTTTTTACTTATCACGCTGTTTCTTTTTTGTTAAATCTATTTCATTTGGTCCAAGACTTTCTAAGTTGACATTGAATTTACTAACTAATTCAACACTTACTCCGCCTTTTGTCTATTTCTGAATTCTTCATTGTCATTGATTAATATTCTTGTTGCATTGCTTAGTGGGGTTTCAGATAGCCTGCTGTTCTCCTCTGTACCATTATGAGATATTGTTGATTTTTTTTTAAATGGCTGAAACTTTTACTAGTAGGTTGGTGTTCAAATTTAGTTCAATGTCATTTCATCAAAACAATGATGGAAATAAGTTGTTCTGCCTTTTTCTACAATCTTGTTTTGGTATTACATTTACTGTGAAGTATTTCAGGTAGTGAGTAGATTGGACCTATAATCATCTAAAGAATTTATATTTATATTGCACAATAATAAATATTTGGGGTGGCGCTGCAGATAGAATAACTTCCTTACATCGCCAGAGACATGGGTTTGATCCTGACCTCAGCTGATGTTTATGTGGAGTTTGCATTTTCTCCCTGTGGCCGTGTGGGTTTACTCCCACATCGCAAAGATGCGTGGGTTTGTGAGTTAATTGGCCACTGTGTAATTCCCCCTAGTGTATAGGGGGTAGATGTATACGTGGAATAACTGTGATCGATGGCCGGCGCGGACACGGTGGGCCCAATGGCCTGTTTCTATGCTGTCCTTCAATTTATAAAAATATTAGTGCTTTGAAAATATATGGTGGGGGGTGGGGGGAGGCAAAGTGGGAATGGTTATCTTATGGTAGACAAAAATGCTGGAGAAACTCAGTGGGTGAGGCAGCATCTATGGAACGAAGGAAATAGGCAACGTTTCGGGCCGAAACCCTTCTTCAGACTTTGTTTGTATAAGAACCTGCCTTTGTCTACCTTTAATTTTCCAACATCTGCAGTTCCTTCTTAAACATGGGTTATCTTATTGTTGGATTGGTTTTACCAACAGTATTTTGTCCAAAATTAACAATGGCAGTGAAAACCCATGTTAGTTGCTCTTTGATGTGCCAAGTTACAGCAATAATTATTTTCTGTCCCATTTCTTTTAGAACCTCCTAAGAGCAGGAAGTGCCACTCTTGATCTAGAAAATGGGGAACACTGGAATACCCTTCAGCAGACGGAGCAAGGGATTGCTCACCTGATGGAGATACTTGAGATGTACGCAAGGACACTGGCCCAAAACATGAAGCTTACCTACCTGAATCCAGTTGCCATTGTAACCCCTAATATTAGTAAGTAACTCTTTTAGAAAATATCACAGCACATGGTTCCATATTAATGGCACATAGAGTTAAAAGGCCACTCAGTCTTGAAATTTAGACCAGATTACATTGATGGAGAATGAATCAAATTTTTCACAACCACTATTTAATTCACATAAAAGTCACATTGCACGAATATTTTGTTTGTATAAGAATCTAATTTGCCATTCTTTTTAAATTTGAGATAAAATGTAAATACTTTGTAAGTTGGAGTTTTCAATGTATGCTATATTATTGAAGTTGAATAGTCTATCTGGAACACCCGGAAAGAGAGGCAGGCCACAGAGACATCAAAGTTCATAGACACGTAATGAAAGCTGTTTTGTTTTTATTCTCAAGCTTCATCAATTACCTTCCCGGCATGATAAGGTCAGTGGTGGAGATGTTTGCCATTTGTGAACTGTTCAATTACATGCACGATTCCGCAGATAACGAAGTAGAGCATGCAGCAATATTCAGGCATGGTCTAGTAAGCAGCAAGTAACATTTGTGCCCTACAACTGCCAAGCAGTAGCATCTTCAAGAGGGAATCTAAACACCTCCCTTAACATTAAACTGAATTAACCATCAGTAAACCTCATCACTAAGAAGATCATTATTGCCAATAAACTTAAATGAGCTGTGACTGCAAGAATAAATCAGAGGCTGGATATTATTTGGTGATTGATTTGCCTTTAAATTCCGCAAAGTCTCTCCACCATCTACAAGGTATGTGTCAATAATATTGAATATCGCCCACTTGCCTGGATGAATGTCCTTCCAAAGACACCCAAGAACCTTCTCCCTCTCTATAACAATGCAACATACTTGATTAACACTATCCACCGGCAGCATACTTGATTAATACTCTATCCACCTCCCACCACTGGTGCAGCATGGTTTAATTGTGCACTATCTAAAAATACACTGCAATGACTTACCAGGATTTCTTTGACAATGCCTCACAAACTGCACTCTTAGAAGGTCAAATATAAGCCATCACCTGCATGCTTCCCTCTAAGTCATCCATTATCTGGATTTGGAAACACTTGGTTGTATGTAAAGAATTGAATTGATAAAATAAGGCTACTCGCCCCATCTTCACATGGATAACTAGTATTAGGCAATAAATGTTGACTTTGCAAGCGTGTCCACATTTTATAAATGAATATTATGTAAATATTAAAATGTATCTTGTAAATTCACACTGGCCATCGTTTCACATGTTAATTTGAATAAGTTGACAGCTCTAACCTAAGCTATGATGTAATCAAGCTTGTTCCATCATCTGCCAATTTTTAAAAGTCAAACAAAGGTGCGTGTCACAATGGGTTGATCTTTGCATATTATTTGGATAGATAAAAAAATATTCCTTGTGGAAACAAATCAGAACCACCATTTTGGATAGTCTGAAGACGAACTTGAAAAATATATTCTGTACAAAATAAGAAGCATCCTTGATATAACAGGTTATATATTCTATACAGGTTATGTGTTCACAGTTATTTAAGTGTAATATAAATGCCTGTATATCTTTTGTTAATATTGAATTTTAATTGTGAGACTGATGTGTGTTTTACATTATGTCAACTCCAGTCATAAACCCTGATACTTAATACCGTTGAACCTCGTGCATGGTTTTCTATTTCAGTTCTAACAATTGATCACGTGGAGAATGGCATCAAAAAAAGAAAGCGATTCCCTCGATATCACAGTGGACTCTTCCGTGGCCAGACCACATGGGATGCTCAGACACATGTTGAACTGCCAACATCCATGTTATCCCCATCCAAAGTGAAAGGTAATCAACAATGTTATTTGCAGTAAGATAGACACAAAATGCTTGAGTAACTCAGTGGGACAGTTTTGTGTCTATCTTCGGTTTAAACCACCATCTGCAGCTCCTTCATGCACATGATATTTGCAGTTCCAGCTATGTGCTTGCAACTGAGATACATAACAATCTATGCTGCAGGATTATCTGAGAATGCATACTAGTGAACGCTGATTGGATTTGGTCTTTAGGCTTTCGAGAGACAGGCCCTTCGGCCCACTGTGCAGCTTACAGTTTTATCTAAGCCAATTAACCTACAAACCTGTACCTCTTTGGAGTGTGGGAGGAAACCGGAGCATCCGGACAAAACCCACACAGTCACGGGGAGAATGTACAAACTCCATACTTACAGCACCATAGTCAGGATCAAACCCGGTTTCTGACAATGTAAGCAGCAGCTCTACCGCCGCGCCACTGTGCTGATTTCATGAGTAAGCAAATATGCTAGAAATCTGAAATAAAAATAAGAGCCAAGAAATAGGTTGGGTGCTTTGGTGGAGAGAGAACAACAAAGTTAACATTTCAGGTTCATAACCTTTCATTAAAATAATTCAGCTGAATATGATGAAAGGTTATGGACCTGATATTTTATATAATTGTATGTATGATGGAAATTGTTGGTAACTGTGTGTGCTGAACCCATGAGGACTTTTTAATTCACTTTCTGCTTTTGCTGTCTTTTAGTCAAACTGAATTTACGCCTCACTGCATTATTTTGTCCACACAGCTGTACCTACCTCAAAAACAGAGCATGTAGTCCAAGTGCGGAATGAAACAAGTAAAGTCTTGCACCAACGGCTTTTGCCAGAGCCTGAGCCCACAATGACTATTCTGATCCTCCTCATTTATCGAACATTAGGCAGCTTACTACCTGCACGCTTCAACACAGATCGCCGTAACTTAAGGTACGAATTCTGCATTTGGCTTGAATTGAGCTTCCTGCAATATTGAGAGTATTCCAATATCAATAATAAAATAACATATGAACCAATTTCGACATTTTTGACCAGATACCTGAATTGTGGAAACTGTTTGTTTGGAACTTCTAACAAAAAAATCCTTCTTGTATATGGTGCAGCCTGTGTTGGGGGGTGTAGATCCTAGGCCAGTAGTCGAGGTACCAAGCATGTTGGCTTTTGTCCTGGATGGTGATGAGATTCTTAAATGGGGTTGTGGCTGTATTCTTCCAGGCATGTGTGGAGTATTGGATTACTACTATTTTGAGCCATGTAAGTAATGGTGCAGCTACAGTGAGTGGGAAGCTGAGGCATTTGTTGCAAAATACCTCATCTTTTGTTGTGTTGTAATAAGATTTACCATTCCTTTGGGCTACACAGTAACATTTCTGTTCCCTGGTAACCCCAGAGGAATTTGAGAAGGATTTTGCAATGATAATGTGATTAAACAGCAACAGTAATTAGGCTTCCTGTCGTTGAAGATAGTCAGTGCTTGGCACTTGTCTCGTGTAAAAGCTACTTATCACATATAAGCCTAAGCCAGATTTGGTGCAAATAGCATGAGCCATTTTATACTAAGGAATTAATGCTGAGGCTTAACAATGCATAATTCTAGCCTTATAATAGAGGAAGCCCATTAAAACGCATCAGTGGATAGTTGGATCTAGGTCAGAGTGCAGAGACGTTCTGCAGTGATGCCCCAAGACCGTTATAATTGGCCCTATTCAGCCATAATCATCATCTTTGGAGCTCAGTCTGACTAGCCACAGAGAGGTTCCCCTGTTTCTCACTAACTTGATTCCGCACATAAATCTAAACGTGGTTCATTGTTAGTCTAAAGCTGCACCATGATGCAGGCCTGGTCGAACTCAAACTGAGCAACATTGAGAAGCTAATTGCAAAGTCAATGCCAATTGATAATGTTATTGATTATGCCTTCTGTAACTTTGCTGATGATGGGAAGTAAGTTGATAGAATGGTAATTGTCACTGATGCTTCTTTAATCAGTTTTGGTGAAATTGATTGGAAAATAAATATTGGCCAGAAAACTGAAAGTTTAATTCTTCAAATGATTCCATTCCATCTTAAACATTCTCATCGATGAGTCCATTGCCGAACATTGAACTGAAAGGTGACTCCATCAACAGTGCAGCACTTTCATAATTATCCTGAAAAATGATTCTAAATTATGTGCCCAAAATGGATGATTCACTTATCACCTTTTACTTTGTTGGGAAATACTTGGCCTTCAGTATGTTATCCTCCCTAAGATTGAGCAACGGTTGTGAACCTGTTCTGAGAAATTATCAGTAGAAATATTATAACTGACAATGTTACCTCAATTCAGCAATCAGAACTTGTACAATATATTAAAAAGAGTTAGAAGCCTTTAATTTCTCTTAATCCTAAAATTGTTTTTATATTAAAATTTCTTGAATTACAGACTTCCGAAACATCCTGTGATGAATTCTCCAATTGTAACGATCTCAATTTTCCACAACAACACGTTTGTTCATGGACCATTAAATTCACCATTTACTTTGGAGTTTCGTCTGCTAGAGATGGCCAATCGCAGCAAGCCTGTATGTGTGCAGTGGAATCATTCCAGTCTGTAAGTATATTGAACTGCCCAGGTAATATTACTTTCCTGATCCAAGAAGAAACTAATCATAATTATCTTACTCATATTTCTCAAGTTTTCCCCCTCTCTTGTAATGTCTGTGTTTCAGAAATTACTTTGTTATACGACTTTAAGCCAAAAAGGAAGGCGCAGCAAATTTGGCAATGAGGAATCTGAAGTACAGATTATTTATGCTTTTAGACCCGTACCCAGTCCAATGAGAATATGATTTAAGAGATAGGAGTTTTGTGAAGCCACATCTGGACTATTGTGTGCAGTTCTGGTCACCCCATTACAGAAAGGATGTGGAAGCTTTGGAAAGGGTGCAGAGGGAGTGTAGCAGAATAATGTCTGGATTAGGGAGTATTAGCTACAGGGAGAGGTTGAAAATAAATCTTTGATCCTTTTACTGAGATTTGCCTCATTTACACATCAGTGCATGTAGGCACAAGAGATTGCAGATGCAGAAATCTCAAGCAGTAGACAATGCTGGAGGAACTCGCTTGGTTAAGCAGCATCTGTTTTGGGGAAAAGATTTGTTGATGTTTCAGGTTGCAATACTATGTTAGTTCCTCCAACATATTGTTTGAACATCACTTCATGGGTTTGAAGTTCTGGGAATATCTTTCCTACAACATTAGGCTTATTAGTATCAAATTGCTTCTTCCTCTTCATGAGCCTTGCATTACAATATGCTCAGCCTCCCCCTCCTCCCTGTCCACAGTATTTTTAGTCACATTACTTGCATTGTTTTAATCTATGGGTTGTAATTGTACCATTCTGATGTATAATTTCTGATTTGTTTTGGTTCAATATAAAATGGAAACTCTCCAATAAGTTGGAAGTTGGCATGATCATAGTGATGTGGAAAATATATAATTAATCTTAGGCTGACATCTTTATTTGACATTGTATCAATTTGACTATTAATCAAATCTGGGCATCATTCCCACAATAGCCGCCTATTGACCTGTTTTTTTTTGCTGTGGGAAAGGTCTGTAAGAAATTAATTTAAATTGCTTTCTCTAGTAAAGAGAGCTTGAACCAAAATTACAATAGCTACTATTCTTACATTTACAGTAAACCTCCTCTGACGTTCACCCATTACCTTTTGGTATAAAAGATCATATTGTATCTGCATGTATTTAGATTTGATAAACAAATCACCAATACAAATGAGTGTTACTGTTTGGCTCTTTTAAAGCAAAATGAAGTAAATCCTTATGATATGTAGAGGTAGGTCCTTTATTTAAGTTAGTAACTTTATGTTTAGGTATGTTATCATCAATGCCAAGCTCTGACAAATGTTCTTGCCTAGAAACAAGGAAATGCAGTTGCTGGTTTACGAAAAAAAAAAAAGTGCTGGAGTAACTCAATGGGTCAGACAGCATCTCTGGAGAACAAGATAGGACCCTTCTCAGACTGATTGTGGTGGCGGGGGGGGGGGAGGTAGTTGGAAGAGAGATGGAGCAGAACAAAGCCTGGCAAGGGATAGGTGGATACAGGTGAGAGAGGGTTTTGATGGAGCAGGAAAGCAGCAGGAATCACAGATGAGAAGCGCGAGAAAGCGTCTCGCAGAATTCCCATCGGAGAGAAAAGATCTGCTTCATAGTAGACATAGCTTGAGGAAATTACGCAGTGAAGCAGTAAAATCTAAACAAAAGGAATTGCAGGTGCTGGTTTACAAAATAGACACAAGGTGTTGGAGTAACTCAGCAGATAATGGATCCGAACATGGATAGTTCATATTTTGGGTTGGGACCCTTCTTCAGACTGATTACATTCTTTCCTGTTGCATTAATTTCTCCTTAAGTATATTCTCATGAAATAATGAATGTTAGAAAACTGCCCTTCAAATAGGTACCTTGTGTGAGAAATCTGCTCCTCTTATGTGCAAAGCACCACATCCAGTTGATTGCTTGGGGAACTCAAAGGAAGATGAACTCTTTAATTCTCTCAACAAAGTTAACAAATAACATTTTTTATAAGGAACTAACCAAGCTGGATTCAGCTCAATGCCTAACCCCCACCAGACCTGGCTTCATTTATCAATGCAGGATGCATGGTGTAGAAGGCTTCAGCAGACTCAAGAATAGGTTGATACAGAGGGCAAGACTGTCCCAGCCTTGCATCGTTCAAAATTGGTTTAATAATATTAATTAATAATAAAACGTCTAACATTTTTTCGTAAGTAAACTCAACTAAAATAATCAAAAAGATTAAGCAAAATATGTTTTAAATTATTGAACATTTACCTTTTCCGATCAAATAAATAGGGATATCTTTTCTATCCTGTCTAGCATGGGGATGGTCAGCATCTGTTCCTCGCATGTCCTGCATTTAATATATGCTCAGGGTTAAAGAAATGGCATCACTTCTCATTGTTCCTTTCAACATAACCTTCAATTTACGTATTCCATCGAGTCTTGTAATCTAATGGCAGTATTTTCAAGCACTGAGCAGCTTCTTGACTTGCATTCCTTACCCTTAAAACTACATGTATTCTTTAAGTAACATAATTTTACTGAATGGTGGTGCAGATTTTATGCACTTTCATTGATCTATTTCATGGCATGTGGCCTGGTGTCAGGTGGGTCTCATAGGCCAGACACTTACTTATAAAATCCAATTATTTCCTGTTTAAAAGAACATAGATACCTCATATAAAAGGGAAGGTTGTCAAGCAGAATGGGTGGTAATATTTTAACATATTTGGAGAATGAGAATGATTAGTGTTGGCAAACTCTGTTTGACCCTGTTCCAATCGTAATCTGTGATAGCTCCATGATCTTTTGACCTATTGAAGACTTTAGCTGTTATGTGCAGATGGCTGCAAATGAGGTACAACGCAGTAATTGAGTCAAGGGAACACGGTAATGCTATAAAATGTAAGAGTAAAGCAAAGCTGTTTTCTGCAGAGCTTTGTCTTTCAATTATTACCTTATGCCATTTCCGGATATTTTTTAAATCATTCATAATGTCGTCTGAACTGTGTTGCTTTTCATTTGTTACGCACGTGATAATTTTTGTTGTGTACTTAAAATTGATTAAATAATATTATTTACGGTATCAAATTTTGATTAGGTCAGAAAAAATGTTTGGGATTATTTCTCAAATCTATGGTAATTTAAGAACAGCACATCTGCAAAGAAAGGCTATAAGGATGATTTGTGGCTCCCAGTCCTCTACAATGCAGCACACAAAGCCAAATTACTCTGTCTGAATAGAACATCTATGTCCTTATTTCAGGTTTTGTTAGAATGATATCGTGCTAGCTCTTAGCAAAAGCTTATTCTTACTGTTATTACCCCATTTGTGCATAAATCAATGTCAGATGTCAGTATGAATTTGTGTTTTTGCACTGTATACCATGCTCATTGAGTTTAGTGTCTACACAGTATGGACTTTGATGAGATATGGGCAAGAAATAAACTTATTATATTCAATAAAGACAGGGATGCCTGGGCAGTTGATATATTGGAGGTGCAGTATGTGGGAGCTGATGGAATTATTAACCATAGTGTCCACATCCTCATTAAGGGTCTGCAACTCGGAACAACAGTATTCCAGGATTTGAAAGTTACAATAGATCAGTGAGGAAGAAAGTTATCTGGATATTTTGTTCAAGAAGCAACCATATTCCTTAGATTAAGTAATGCAGATCAAGAGGGACAAGAGAATGTGATCAAGAATGAGTCAGATATCAGAAACTAGAAGGTAGCTTTGGGGAAACAAAGTTCTTGGAGTTGTGTGGACAAAAACAATGACTGCAGGGGGAATGAGCAAATTGACTACAGCACCATGGTACAGGAGGTCCATCGGGTTGGAAGAGCAAAATTTTAACATGCTGATGACACGGGGTAAAATAGGCAGAGGCATTGCTACCATTCTCTGCAGCCATAAGTGTGAATCCCAAAGGATGCAGCTACGGGAGGGCATCTCCTTGGACCTGGGGAGGAACTTGGAATGAGAGGGGAAAGATCCAATTGTCATAGTCCATATAGGAAGCAATAGAATGGACAACAAGGAAGTTCTGTTAAAGGGAGTATCAGTAGCTAAGGATACAAAATAAAAAAACACAAAACACAAAGGTAAATTATTCTGGATTACATTCTGAGCCAAGGACATAAATTCAACAAGATTATAGATTTAAATCTTTGGCTTAAATATTGGTGTGGAAGAAATTGATTTCCATTCGTAGGAAACTGGCACCAGTATTGTGGAAGGAGGGGGCTGTTTAATTGGGATGAACTTCTCTTGAATCAGGCTTGGATCAGTTCCCCAGTGAATTGAATAACCGGGACAGTAGACTAGACTTCAAATAATGATAGGTTTTGGTGAGGGGAAAGTTAGATGGTTAGACAATAACGGTATAGGGTAGCAACATTGATGATAATAATAATAACCAGAGTTTTTCAGAAAGAAATAGAGGATAGAAATATGTAAGTATATTTCAAAATAGAGGCAGAACAGAGGAAATTAATTAAAAAGACAAAATTGAAGGCTCTTTATCTAAATGCATACATCACTTATAACAAGAGATGGTTAACACCGCCAATAGAAATAGGTGGGCTAGAAACAGGCGACCCCTACATTACAGCCGTTCACAAATAACAACCCGAAAATTTTAGATATAAAATAAAATTCCCTCTCATGGGTTTTATATGTGGGGGAAAAAGTAAATAAATCAATGCAATTTTTGTCAACTCTCTTTCTTGATGCATGCGCAAGTTATAAGTTGCATGCACAAGTTACGCCAGAAACCTTCACGATATGGATTGTTTTCTAGGATTAGTAGCCTTACTACTAATATACATTGAGGATTGGTTGTTGGGTGGAAAATAGAAAAGGAATGAACAAGTCATTTCAGGTTGGGAAGCTGTGACTACTGGGGTGCAGCAGTGCTGGGGCCTAGCTTGTCACAATCCATACAACGATCTGGATGAGGCAAGGAAGTGTCATATATCCAGGCTTGCTAATGATACAAAGTTCAGATGTGTGAATGACATAGGACACAGAGATTTCAGAAGGTTATATGAAGGCAAAGTGAATGTATTAAGGAATGGCAGCTGGAACATGATATGTAAAAATGTGAGGTTATCAATTTTGGTGAGAAGAATAAGAAGCTGATGCTCTTCCTCAGATAGTGAGCGATTAAAAGGTAGTTGGAGAATCAATATATTGTACGCAAATCACTGAAAGTTGGCAAGCAGATTCGAAAAACAAGAAAATGAACAGTACTGCAGCTTTTATACCAAGAGTATTTGAGTAGAAGAATAAAGATATCCTGCCTTAATTATGCATTGCCCTGGTGAGAGTGCATCTGGAATGTTGTGCTTGGATTTGTACCCAACTAAGGAAGGATGGATTTGCAACAGAGGAGGGAGAGTGAAGGTTGACTGGATGAATTTGTGGGATGGTGGTGTGCTGCACAAAGTGAGATTAAGCAGTCCAGGACCGGTGCTTTGAAGAATCAGTGGTGATCTCAGTGCACAATAGCTTGAGAGTCTGGAAAGGGGCTGGAAATTACCCCCATTTGGGGAGAGCGGGAGAGTTATTACCGGTCACTTATCCTTGGTTCTGAAATCTCCTGCTGATGTTTTTTTCCCCAAATGAGCCAATGAAAATGACTTGTCAGCAAAGGCGATTAACGACTACCTCAACTACAACTACATGGCGACCCCACTACAACTGCAACTACGTCTACAAGATTATTGATTATCTCCATGGCGACCAACATGTTGAAAAATTTGCTTACTGAGGTCACGACTAGTTCCCAGAATGTGGGAAATCCTCGTGACCATGAAGGAGAATCCCAGAGACCACCAGCGAACAAGTGGTGACCATGTGGCGAGCGCAGAGTCTCCTGCACTCGCCTAAAAGTCACCTAAGTGGGACAGGCCCATTAGCCATTCAGAACTGAGACGAGAAGAAATCTCTTCACCCAAAAGAGTAGTGACTCTTTTAAATTTTTTACCCAAGAGGGTTGTTGGGGCTTATTCACAGGGTATATGCTTAAGAGAGATCAATAAGATTTGTGTAGGATAGTGGAGCTGAGATGAAAGATTAGCTCATGTTTCAATTTCTTATGTTTTTGTACATGATATAGACGCTGGAAACTAAGCATCTATCTAGTGTTGATTGTCCATACAA
Organism: Okamejei kenojei; assembly: GCA_035221665.1. Taxonomy (NCBI): domain Eukaryota; kingdom Metazoa; phylum Chordata; class Chondrichthyes; order Rajiformes; family Rajidae; genus Okamejei; species Okamejei kenojei. The sequence continues at coordinate 17,398,655 of CM069146.1, forward strand.
TGTATGGTGCTGCTTATAGACAAAAAAATGTAATTTTCAATTTGTCAAGGAAATGTCAGAGATGACCTTTTACACTCTCTGGGGTTTCTGTCTCATGTCTATGTAATAATCAGAACCCCAATAGAAATTCCAGATGCCACTGTTTGATGAAAGCTGTGAAATTTCAATTAACGAGTTTGCAAGTAATTGAAAAGAAAACCGATCAGGTGGTTCAACACTCTGATGTGTTTTTATGCTATTTTGAGCTATCAAATTCGCAGTTAGTTTCACATTCACAAAATTTCACACCTTACTTCAACTGTGCTGTACAGTGATATTTGAAGGCCATAAGTTTATAAACAGCCAGGTTGGCACAGGTGGCGAGGCAGGTGGGTAAATCAGGCCAATCAATCGTCATATGATTATGGAAAAGGAACTAATGAAGCCTCAACTGGTTAGTTATTTACAACCTGAGGTATTAGTATGCATCAAGGGAAGGTTTAGGGGTCAGAATAGAGAAAGTGCAAATGTGCAACATAAATTTCAAGGTAAAATTTTGTTTTTAAAGTGTACATTAAATTGCTGCTTTAAAGTTTTCTTAGCTTTTATTTTATAGCGCTATGTGAGAGCTGTACTTAAGTTGACCACAATTATTAAAGACTTACTCAGCTGATGGTGATGTTATCTTGCAGGTCTGAACCAACTGGCACGTGGACGGCAAAGGACTGCGATCTTGTTGATCGAAACAACACACATGTCCGTTGTCAATGTTCACAGCTTGGGATCTTTGGGTTCTAATGGACAGCTCACACCGTGAGGTAAGCATTATTAAAATGTTAGCAATTATTCTCACCATTTTGAAAAATTTGAGCCTCAGAACAGCAGAACATTGATTCATAACATTAGTTTATCCGTGAATAGACAATAGGTGCAGGAGTAGGCCATTTGGCCCTTCGAGCCAGCACCGCCATTCAATGTGAGCATGGCTGATCATCCCCAATCAGTACCCCGTTCCTGCCTTCTCCCCATATCCCCTGACTCCGCTATTTTTAAGAGCCCCATCTAGCTCTCTCATGAAAGCATCCAGAGAACTTGCCTCCACCGCCCTCTGAGTCAGAGAATTACACAGACTCACCACTCTCGGTGAGAAAAAGTGTTTCCTCGTCTCCGTTCTAAATGGCTTACTCCTTATTCGTAAATTGTGGCCCCTGGTTCTGGACTCCCCCAACATCGGGAACATGTTTCTTGCTCTAGTGTATCCAAGCTCTTAACAATCTTTGTTCATCACTGGATAACATTGTGTGATATTAAATGCCAGGTTAAAAGAGGAAAGGTGCTTACAGGAATACAGACAGTGTGCTTGTGTGCAAGCAGATTTACAACTACATTTTTATATTATCCTTGCTTGGGGTAAATATATCATTTGTTTCTCTCGCCTTTTTTTGATTTCATACTAAGCCACATTTGGATTATTTTTTCTTGTTTATTTTAATGGAAATGAGCATCACAGGCAAGGCCAGATTTTATTGTCCATCTCTAATTTGCCCTTGAGAAGGTGGTGGTGAGCTGCCATCTTCAACCACTGCAAGCTTTGTGCTGGCAAGGTGGGCACAATTAAAGATTTGCAAGTATAAATATTTTCTAATTCTGCTGAACGCCAGGATAACACTTTGCCATCTGGTTATACATGATTTGGAGTTCATGTTTAAAAGATAATGTGATTTGATGCAACATGCTTATGTGTTTGTTGATTAATGCTGCAAGCTTTTCCATCAGTGGGGCACACCTTCAAAACCATGAAAACCGAGGATTTTGATCACAGAACTGGAGACAATAACATAATCACTTACCTTGGGAGATGGTCGCTTTATTGACCAAACAACCCTGAAAATTTGGCCAACATTTGTTAATTCACTAATTGGTTTCACATAGTCAGTTAACAACTTTATATTCAGTTTCAAAACATAAACAATCACAAATATTTAACTGTAAGATTATTTATATTATATCTGTATGCACACTACCTGGGATATCTTGAAATTCCCAGTCAATGAAATGTCTCACTTTTCAGTGTCCTGGTGCCACAATGCATAAAGTAAATGGACAGTTTAGTCTTGATACACAAATTTCCATTCTGATAGTTGTAATTTAAGTTATGATGGGGGTACTTTCTTGTCTCATACTAAAGAATAAATATTGGGAAGGCTGTGCGTTTGAAATATGATCTTTATAGGAAACAACAATTATATTCATGCCAAATGGTTTTTTTATCAACTGCACTTTTTTGTGTTCTTGTAATGAGTAAACAGCCTGTTTGTTATATTCCTGCAGCAACTTGAAGGAGACCTAGAAATATTGGCAATCGTCACTTACTCCAGTATCAGTGTGTCTCTTGCCACACTGCTTATAACTTTCTTCATCCTGTCTTGTTTAAATGGACTGAAATCCAATATTCGTGGCATCCACTGCAATATTGTGGCAGCAGTGTTCTCCGCTGAGCTAGTCTTCCTGTTGGGAATTAATCAAACAGAAAATCAGGTAAGGAAGCAGGCCAATTTGCAGGAGATTTCTTCCCATAATCACATCTTCAAACCGCACATACTTCATTCGGAGTGAAATGTACCTTTGTACTTTTTATCACTTGATTTCCTGTGTTTAATCATCTTTCATCCTTTGAATATCTTTCTACATTTGTTCTGATTGCAATCACAATTTTCCTATTTGTCTTCTGATCTTTTTTTAATCTCTTTCTACTCCTTATACTTTGTTGTTAACAACCTATTCTTCTCAACTTGATCCTATTTGAAGCCTGACCACCTCATACAGTTTGTCTTTCTGAATATTTTTACTTTGTTTTGCCCTTTGGATGTATTGGTGTATTGGTATTGTGCTTAGCATTCTGTATTCCTCTCGTACAAATTGCTTCTTTTCCTCTTTTTGAAAGATTAGCTCCTGTTTCAATTAATTTTATTTTGTGCATGATATAGAAGCTAGAAACTGCTTCTATCTAATGTCGATTGTCCATACGATGTTGGGCGCTGTGTATAGACAAAAAAAAATGGTGTTCACCTCCACAGATTTTCCCATTATGGGAAGACTTTTCAATTTGTCAAGGAAATGTCGGAGAGCATGTCTTTTTGGTATTGTATTCTGGGAGTGAAGAATTAACATGGTCACAGACTATAATCGTATCTTGTCCAAAGGAATTACATTGCTGAAGATATTTTCAGATATAGCCTGCACATGGGCTGGAATGTAGGAGGGCGAGGTTTAATGTTATCTGCTATTTGGATATTGAGGAAGGACGTGGAGACCAGTGTCGGACTACATAATAATGCATGTTGCATTGTTCTGGCTGTCATGCATGTTAGTAATAATGCACAGGCCAGATCTATGGAAACATTACACACAAAAAAGCCGTTCAATAGCAACATTCTGCAGATGCTGGAAATCTGAAATAAAGGCCGAAAATGCTGAAAATACTTGGCAAGTCTGGCAATACATATGAAAAAAGAAAAAGCGATGACCATTCTCCCAAAACCAAGAAAAGTTGTAAATAAAACAAATTGCAGAGGAAGTGGGAAGCGACAGAAAGACACAACGTGCTGGAGGACCTCAGCAGGTCAGGTAGCACCTGTGGAAGGAATGGACAGGTCAGGACCCTTCTTCAGACTGGACAGGCCACGCTTCGAGTTGGGACCCTTCTTCAGAGATTTGTTCAGATAGTTTCAAATGGTTTGTTCTTGCTTATCTGAACGAAGATGGCAAAGGTTAATAAATAACAACAAATATATCAGAATGGTGTGGGGGAGATGGGGGAGACATCTAAACAGCAAAACAGATCTGTTTTAAATACTAAATAACCCTGTCACCAATAACATCTATGCCACAGTAGTGCAGCTGGTAGAGCTGCTGCCTCGCAGCGCCAGGGACCCAAGTTTTATTAGTAAATAAAACTAATAACATATTTTTAAGTAGTGTTTGAATGTCATGCAGCCTAGAATCAGAATTTGGTTGAAGAAAGATTACACGACTGGACTGAGTTCAATTGGTTTAGGTGGAGAGCTTCCTGGTGTGCTCTGGGAGACTGCGAGCTGAATGCTTTTCTTGGAGTAAGGTTGAGTAGCAGGCTGGTTCTTGTGATATGTGAAATTTGTTAGCAGGGCTGATAAACAGGCAGTAAACCTGGCAAGCACCTGGTATTAGCTATCTGGACAGCTGTTTTTAGGATGTTCTTGGTGGTAGAGTGGACAGGAGACCCCTTGTTGATTTGCGCCTGAGCTGAATAAGGAGTTGGCTAACTGCTGACTTTGGCTAACTAGGATACTACTTTTCCTCTGGCTACCCTGTAAATGGAAATTTGCGGATTTCACCGGAGATCATTCTCAGCACCACAGACAGGCATCAAAAAGATGGTCCATGTTATTAAAAACTCTCACACGGGGAGTTCAAAACAATACCCACCCACGCAATTGACAGTAAATTCTCTACACTTCCCTAAATTTTCAAATTCCTTCTTTTTATAATGCAGACTTGTTAAAACATAATTAATCAGTTATCAAAAAAACTTTAAAACTCAAATAATTTGCTTTTAAGAGTTAAAGCATTTAAAAAAATTCCAAGCACCTACTAAAAAAACTATTATTAACAACCAAATAAAATATAGAACAGTACAGCACAGAAACAGCACCTTTGCCCACAATGCCTGTGCCAAATATGATGCCAAACCTAACTCTTCTGCACGTAATCTATCTGCACGTAATCTATATCCCTCCATTTCCTCCAGAACCATGTGCTTATTCAAAAGTCTATTAAATGCCACTTTTGTATCCAATTTTATCACCACATCATCAGTGTGTTCCAGGTGCTCATCATCCTTTGTATAAAATAGAACATAGAACAGTACAATAGGGGCGGCACGGTGGCGCAGCGGTAGAGTTGCTGCCTTACAGAGACCCGGGTTTGATCCTGACTATGGGTGTTGTATGTACAGAGTTTGCATGTTCTCCCTATAATCGTGTGGATTTTCTCCAGGTGTTCTGGTTTCCTCTGACACTCCAAAGACGTGTGGGTTTCTAGGTTAATTGGCTTCTGTACTCTGTCCCCCGTGTGTCGGATAGAACAGAACTGGAGCACAGGTGATCATTGATCGGCATGGACCTAGTGAGCCGGAGGGCCTGTTTCCACACTGTATCTGTAAACTAAACTAAACTAAAAGCACAGGAATAAGTGTTTCAGCCCACAATATTTGTGCAAAACATGAAGCTAAGGCAAGTCCTGCGCATGACCCATAACCCTCCATCCCTTGCATATCCCTGTGCATATTCAAAAAAGTCACACAGGTCATTTTTATATCTGCATCCACAAACATTCCCAGTAGTGCATTCCAGGCATTCACACCCTCTGTGTAAAAGAAAATTAGCCCCGCACATCTCCTTTAAACTTTGCCCCTTACCTTACAATTATGCTCTCTAGTATTTGATTTTTCCACCCTGAGAAATAAGTTCTGACAGTCTACCCTATCTATGCCTCAAAAAGAGTTTAAAGTAATATCCAGATCTGATTAAATAATATTTTTTTAAAACAAAGTCTTTCTCAAATTCCTTTTGAACAACAATCAAATCAAAATTAAATCAAACAAATTTTATTGTCATTTAGAAATACATCGATATATGCAATTCCAAGAGAAATTCCGTTGCATTTGGCTCCCCGTGCAACACGATAATAAACAGGATAAAATGGATAAAAGGATAAATAGACAATGGTGGCAGCCCATTACATGGCATTCAGGAGTCTGATGGCTCATGGGAAGAAGTTGTTGCAGAACCTTGATGTTCTGCTCCTTATGCCACGATTTATTTTGCCCGAGGGCAGCAGAGTGAACAGGCCGTGATGGATTGGGGTCCTTTATAATACTGCTGGCCTTAGACCCGCAACATTTGGTCGCAATATCCCCGATTGAGGGGAGAGAAGTCCTGATGATATTTTCAGCTGTCCTCACCACTCTCTGCACGGACTCCAGTCAGAGGCTTTACAGTCCCCAAACCAGACAGAGATATAGCTGGTCAACATACTCTCTACGGTGCCCCTGTAGAAAGTGGTGAGGATGGGATGGGGGAGGTGAGCTCTTCTCATCCGGCGCAGAAAGTGCAACCGCTGCTGCGCTCTCTTAACTGTTGATTAGATGTTATTTGACCAGATCAGACTGTTAGTGATCTGTAGCCCCAGGAACTTAGTGCTACTGATCACCTCCACATCGCTGTCATTGATGTGCCGGTTTTTCCTGAAGTTGATGATTATCTCCTTTGTTTTTTCGACATTCAGGATCAGGTTGTTCGTATTGCACCAGTCCACCAGTTGTTTCACCTCCTCCCTGTAAGCCAGCTCATTGTCATCCCGGATGAGGCCCACCACTGTTGTGTCATCTGCATACTTCATGATGTGGTTTGTACTAAACCTGGCACAACAGTCGTGGGTCATCAGGGTAAACAGCAGTGGACTCGGGACACAGCCCTGAGGGGAGCCGGTGCTCAGAGAGATGATGTTAGAGGTGTTGTTTCCAACCCTCACTGACTGGGGTCTGTCCGTGAGGAAGTCCAATAGCCAGTTACACATGGGGGTGCTGAGGCCCAATGGACCCAGTTTGCTTATCAGGTGCTGAGGGATGATTGTGTTGAATGCTGAACTGAAATCCACGAACAGCATTCGCACATAAGTGGTGTTCTCTAGATGTTCCAGGCTCAGTTGGAGTACGGAGGATATAGCGTCCTCTGAGGAGCGGTTTGGCCTGTAAGCAAACTGGTATGGGTCAAGTGTGGGGGGGAGTCAGGAGGTAATATGGTCCCTGATCAGCCTCTCGAAACACTTCATCATTATGGGAGTAAGTGTAACAGGGTGGTAATCATTGAGACATTGTATTTTGGATTTTTTGGCACTGATATGATGGTGGCAGCAAACGTCCCTCACAGCCATTCCCTTCCATTCAAATCATAAATGGTGATGATTCAGCACATAGGAGGGATGTCACAACACCAACTTCGCGCTCAACGCCAACAAGATCAAGGAGATAATTGATGACTTCAGAAAGGGTGAGATGATAAATTCTCCCCTGAGCACGCACATACATGAGGTCATAGTTTTCTGTTTCAGAAACAAATTGCTGAAAACAAGTTTGTGGATTTTTTTTGTAAAAAATCAAAGCGCTGGAGGAACTCTGTGGGTCAGGCTGCATCTGTGGAAGGAATGGCTGGGGAATGGTCAGGACTTTTCTTCATACAGGGGGAGTGAAAACTGGAGAAGAGAGGTGAGGATGGGTCAAAGCCTGGCATGTGAAAGTGAAGGTGGGAGGAGAGGTATTGGCAGGTGGGTGGAGATAGTAACAAAGGCTAGAGGTGAAAAGCAGACAAAAAGGGTGTGGTAAGGAATGAAAAGGAGCGAAATGTAAAGCTGGAGGGGATGAAATGGATGAAGGGGACAGGGGTGGGTAAAGAGAAGAGATAAAAGGGAAAATGGAGGGGTAGAAGTGAGCATACAAAGGAACAGAAAGGAGCAGGGTACTGCGGTGATGGGAGAAATGTCTGCTCACCGGGGTGGGGAAGCAGTGTGGGGGGAAGGGGAAAGAGGGGGTATTACTAGAAATTACAAAATTCAGTGTTTGTACTGTTGGACTTTTGTGTCTATGTAAGTTTATGCATGCACTGATGCACTGTCAGTTACACTGGGTAATGAGATTAATACGATATAGATACATTTTGGTCTTGCAAAGAAAAAAGTGTGGCTTGCATTATGCAGTACCTATTTATTCCCCTTGGAACATCCCATAGCTCCCAGTAAATAACATTTTACTTTTAAAGTACTGTTGTGCATACACAAACACAGTAAGATCCTATAAATTACATGCATGTCTGGTCAAAATGTAATTTTTGTGGCATTGTTAAAATGATTGGTACAAGATAATGGAAGATAACATCTGTACTCGGTAGGATGGAATTGCAATGCTGGTTTACACGGAAGATAGACACAAAATGCCGGAGTAATTCAGCAGGTCAGGCAGCATCTTTGGAAAAAAGAAATCGGGTCACGATTATCCTTCAGAAGAAACAACATCGAACTGACCTACTGAGTTACTCCAGCATTTTGTGCCTATATTACTGTTATATGTTTGAGATTAACTTTTATATTATTCTCTGCAAGGTGCAGAAGGAATCTTTAACGTGCACCTGAATGGGTAGTTTTGGAATGGGGCATATTTGAATGGCAATGCTGCATTCATGCAGAACTAAACAGGAACATCAAAATAATTAATTTGAAGTTTGTAATGGGGTTTCTCAAGATATATTATGCTTTTAACAAATGTAGGATATGACATCTCTGCCATAACTCACAAGTGCCAGATGTAAACAGAAATTTTAAATAGAAATGAAACAAATAATGTCTACAAAGATCACTGAATTAAGACATGATTTGTTTGGCATTATTTAACAGAACAGAACAAGCACATGAAGGGCTGTGGAGGCCATCAATGCATATTTCTAAGGCAGAGATAGATGGATTCTTGATTAGTATTGGTGTCAGGGGTTATGGGGAGAAGGCATGAGAATGGGGTTGAGAGGGAAAGAAAGGTAAGTCATGATTGAATGGCTTATCTTTGTAGTGTAGACTTGATGGGCCAAATGGCCTAATACTGCTCCTATTACTTATGCGCATGAATTTATGAGTAAGATAGATTTTATAGATACATTTGAATTTGCATTGGCAGGTTTATAAAGAGCTTGCTATACATGATGTTATATGCAGCTTTTAAATATCTGATTAGCTATTGCAAAGTAATTGAGTACTGGAAACGGATACAGCCTAACAATAAAATTTGGGGGAGTACCTAATGAACAACGACCCAATTAGGGCAATGTAGTGGAATAGCTAGCTGGGCTGCAAACCAGATTCAGTCCTATTTCCCAATGCTGTCTGCGTAGTTTACACATTCACCCCATGTCTATATGGATTTACACCACATATCCCCCTTTTCTATTGTATCCCAAAGATGTGCAAGCTGGTCAGTCAATTAGCTATTTGCATCAACACTGGTGTGTGGGGTGAGTGGTAGAATACAGGGCAAGTTGATGGAAATGTGGGGATAATAAAATGAGACTGGTATAGGTTTTATGTAAATTGATGCTTCCTGGTCAGAACAGACTAGATGGGCTGAAAGGCAGGTATCCATGCTGCATGAGTCTACGCCTTATAATCTCAAAGATCAGATAACCATATAATTTAATGTGTTAAAACATTATTGAGCCTTTCAGCCATGTTACACCTTTCAGTGCACTCCAATTTACATGGAGAAAATATAAAACAACTGATGAAATGTTTAAAGAAATGCCTTAGCCTGTCATGCTGAGGTGGAATGATTCAAGTGTAGGAATGGGTAAGATTTTTCAGATACCTTAAAGAATCACTGGATATTAGGTGTTCTTTACGTTATGGATAATGCACAAGCTTGTGTGTATTCAATGTTCAATTTACAAATCCTGTGAATATTTTTATACGCAACACTTATCCAAGAACACTATAGATGTTACACCAGCATTACAGACGTTGGGGTTTCATAAATTCACCTGTATAGAATTCAGAAATTGCTGTCCAAACAGTTGAGAAATGGACTAAAATTTACTGTTATGGAATTTGTATTTGAAGAATTTAAATAATGTAAATACATGTTAAAAAAATATTACGCCCCACGTTTCTTGGTGCGTGCGCATATGACATGGCTCCGTAAAATGAAAAATTGTAATACAGCCCGTTTTCTAGCAACGCACCTCCACCCCTCAGTAACATGAGTAACATTTGTACTCAGTAGCTGTATGAATTCAGCAAGGCTGGTTCAAACATTCTGAAGTCCCACAAAAAATTATGTTAGGTTGATGGAAATGGAAACGTGTGACCTCTGTAATGTGTAGTCTTTGCACAGGTACAATATTTTATCTATAGGAGAGAAGTCATAAATAACTAATTTTTAAGAGCTATCCAACAAATGGCAAGTTATTGTTTTGTATGAGTTAATTTTCACAGCCTTTTATTTCTCTTGAAAATTGTCTTTTTTTTAATTCAAGCTTTGTGTCAACTAACAGACAGCTGTATTTTGTAGAAACCAGTGTTTTTTTTAGTCTGAAGAAATGTCCTGACCCGAAATGTCACCTACCCTTTTTCTCCAGACATGCTGCGTGACCCACAGGGTTACTCCAGCATGTTGTGGCCAGTCTGAAGTAGGGTCCTGACCATCTCCAGAGATGCTACTTGACCTCCTGAGTTACTCCATTACTTTGTGTCTATAACTGCTGTATTTTGTTTTGCTTCTTTTTATCTGCTATTCATATCAGCCTCAGTTGTATCCTGATCCTGAGTATACTGCTTTGATCTATTTCAGCTTAAAGTAAAGATGATAATCATTCTTTGCATAGATCTAATTCATGGAGAATTTTAAGTGCTGAAGTTAAGCTGCTCTGGAATTTTGCTAAGGGAAGGAGTTGTGTGGAGCGTATGAAGTTGCAAGATTAGAGTTAAAGGGCAGCAACTCAACTCAACAATTCTGAAGAACGACAGTCTGACAAAGGGTCTTGATCCGAAACGTCACCCATTCCTTCTCTCCAGAAATGCTGTCAGTCCCGCTGAGTTACTCCAGCTTTTTGTGTCTATCTTGAACAATTCTAATGTCATTTACCATCCTAATAGACAATGAGCTTCAACTGATCCCAAAAAAATAACTTGTGGATTTCAACTATGTTTGAAACACTACATCTGGACGATATGAGACTCCGCCTGGCAGGAAAATCAGATTGTTTCTATCAGACGTGGTCTGCATTCATAGAATTGCTACAAACATAGGGTGCAAGAATACCTTGGGTCTTGGTAAAACTATCGAGTTGGCAGACTCCTTTTGTGTGATATAGATAATATAGTAACTGGCTTTTTTTTCTCTTTTTCTTTCTCTTTTTTCTTTTTCGTTTCTGGGGTCTATCTTTTAATTCCTTTTCTCTAATTCTTTGACCAAGGGTTTTTTGTCCCCCTTTGGCACTCTTTCACTTTCACAACTCTTTTCACCTACTTTACTCTTTCTTCTATTCTTTTTTCTTAAAAGCCATAAAATTATGGGGTACAATGATTGTAACAATATATATGTGATGTACACTGATGTATTTACCTCTATTAAATAAAAAAATATATTTTTTTAATTAAAAAAGATTAACTGCTGCCTTTGACGAAATGCAACAAATTTGCTCTGTATAACTAAATTACAATCAACATTGAAGCGTTTATAAAATAAATGCTAGTATATGATTTATGTCTTGGATTTATAGATGATAGAAATTAAAATTATACAAAATTGAATTGCATAGTATGAAACATAGAAACATAGAAAATAGGTGCAGTAGGCCATTCGGCCCTTCGTGCCTGCATCGCCATTCAATATGATCATGGCTGATCATCCAACTCAATATCCTGTACCTGCCTTCTCTCCATACCCCCTGATCCCTTTCGCCACACGGGCCACATCTAACTCCCTCTTAAATATAGCCAATGAACTGGCCTCAACTACCTTCTGTGGCAGAGAATTCCAGAGATTCACCACTCTCTGTGTGAAAAATGTTTTTCTCATCTCGGTCCAAAAAGATTTCCCCCTTTTCCTTAAACTGTGACCCCTTGTTCTGGACTTCCCCAACATCGGGAACAATCTTCCTGCATTTAGCCTGTCCAACCCCTTAAGAATTTTGTACGTATCTATAAGATCCCCCCTCAGTCGTCTAAATTCTAGCGAGTACAAGCCGAGTCTATCCAGCCTATCTTCATATGAAAGTCCTGACATCCCAGGAATCAGTCTGGTGAACCGTCTCTGTACTCCCTCTATGGCAAGAATGTATTTCCTCAGATTTGGAGACCAAAACTGTACACAATACTCCAGGTGTGGTCTCACCAAGACCCTGTACAACTGCAGCAGAACCTCCCTGCTCCTATACTCAAATCCTTTTGCTATGAATGCTAACATACCATTCGCTTTCTTCACTGCCTGCTGCACCTGCATGCCTACTTTCAATGACTGTACCATGACACCCAGGTCTCATTGCATCTCCCCTTTTCCTAATCGGCCACCATTCAGTTAATAGTCTACTTTCCTGTTTTTGCCACCAAAGTGGATAACCTCACATTTATCCACATTATACTGCATCTGCCATGCATTTGCCCACTCACCCAACCTATCCAGATCACCTTGCAGCCTCCTAGCATCCTCCTCACAGCTAACACTGCCCCCCAGCTTCGTGTCATCCGCAAACTTGGAGATGTTGGATTCAATTCCCTCGTCCAAATCATTAATATATATTGTAAATAGCTGGGGTCCCAGCACTGAGCCTTGTGGTACCCCACTAGTCACTGCCTGCCATTCTGAAAAGGACCCGTTCACTCCTATTCTTTGCTTCCTGTCTGCCAGCCAGTTCTCTATCCACATCAATACTGAACCGCCAATACCGTGTGCTTTAAATTTGTATACTAATCTCTTATGTGGGACCTTGTCGAAAGCCTTCTGAAAGTCCAGATATAACGCATCCACTGGTTCTCCCTTATCCACTCTACTAGTTACATCCTCGAAAAATTCTATCAGATTCATCAGACTCCGTGCTGACATTGTCCAATGATTTCACCACTTTCTAAATGTGCTGCTATCCCATCTTTAGCAGTTTCCCCACCACCGATGTTAGACTAACTGGTCTGTAATTCCTCGTTTTCTCTCTCCCCCCCTTTTAAGAAAGTGGGGCTACATTAGCTACCCTCCAATCCTCAGGAACTATTCTAGAATCTAAAGAGTTTTGAAAATGTATCACTAATGCATCCACTACTTCTGGGGCTACTCTGGGATGCAGCCTACCTGGCCCTGGGGATTTATCGGCCTTTAATCCATTCAAAATACCGAACACCACTTCCCGGCTAACCTGGATTTCACTCAGTTCCTCCATCTCATTTGACCCCGGTCCCCTGCTATTTCCGGCAGATTATTTATGTCTTCCTTAGTGAAGACAGAACCAAAGTAATTATTCAATTGATCTGCCATGTCCTTGTTTCCCATGATCAATTCACCCATTTCTGACTGCAAGGGACCTACATTTGTTTTAACTAATCTTTTTCTCTTCACATATCTATAAAAACTTTTGCAGTCAGTCTTTATGTTCCCTGCCAATTTCCTTTCATAATCTATTTTCCCTTTCCTAATTAAGCCCTTTGTCCTCCTCTGCTGGACTCTGAATTTCTCCCAGTCCTCTGGTAGGCTGCTTTTTCTGGCTAATTTGTATTACAAATTACAATGAAGCTACAAATGTGACCTTTCAGTGTAAACTGTAATAACCATCCTAATTTCTTTCCCCACAGTTCCTATGCACAGTGATTGCTATCTTGTTGCATTACTTTTTTATGGCTACTTTTGCCTGGATCTTCGTAGAATGGCTTCACATCTACCGAATGCAGACTGAAGTTAGGAACATCAACTACGGTGCCATGAGATTCTATTATGCTATTGGCTGGGGAGTGCCTGCCATCATCACAGGTTGGCATCAGTATTACATGCAGTAATATAAGTGTTTACTCACATGCTGGGCATTTCTGTGTTTGTCGAGTAGAACGTCAAGTTCTTGTCTTTTCCTATAAAAAATATGGGAACATTCGCTGACTCAGGATCTTCTATCTAATCCGAGCAAGCCCTCCTACCTTTCTCTTACACTTTCAAAACACATTTAACTCAGACTGCTTTTGTAAAGTGGAATATTGGAATATTTTAATGGGAAAATGTTTAGTTTTCATTTAGTTTAGTTTATTGTCACATGTATCAAGGTACAGTGAAAGTCTTTTTAGTTTAGTTTAATTTAGAGTTACAGCGCAGAAACGGGCCCTTCGGCCCACCGAATCCACAACAACCAGCAATCCCCACACATTAACACCACCCTACACACACTAGGGACAATTCTACATTTATACAATTATACCAAGCGAATTAACCTACAAACCTGTATGTCTTTGGAGTGTGGGAGGAAATCGAAGACCTCAGAGAAAACCCTTTCAGGTCATGGAGAAAGTACAAACTCTGTACAGGCAAGTACCGTAGTTGGGATCGATCCCAGGTCTCTGCCGCTGTAAGGCAGTTGCGCTAACCGCTACGCCACCGTGCTTTTGTTCCGTGCTGTCCAGTCCACGGAAAGACTATACATGATTACACTTGAGCCGTACACAGTGTACAGATACAGGATAAAGGGAATAGCATAGTTAAAGTAATAAATGCTGCTGTTGGGGTAATGGAGCGATTGTAATGCGTGATTGCAGCTCCACTTCTGTGCCAGCACACATGAGTGGCCTGGTTTGGGTTCCGTGTACGATCAGTTAGTTTTGAGCATAAAAACAAATTGTGGAGGAACTTGGTAGGATTTGTTAGTTTTATACTCTCTCCAAAGATCAGTGGTGGCGTTCACGAAAGGCATGTGACAGTGAATTAGGTGGCCCAGTGAAATGGTTACCATAGCAAAGATGATTTATTGCATGGCCTAGAGGTGAAAATTGTGCCTGCAAGATCACATTTCTATCTGTAAGTATACGGGCCCACAAATAGAATAAACCTTTCAAATTGACACTTTTAAAAAAAGAATGAATACTCCGATTCAGTATTTTGCTTTTTGCCACATATCTTCCTCCAAATTCTGGGTCTTAACCTGTCATTCACTATTTTTGCAATAACTTAAGGGCCTGTCCCACTGCTGTGACCTAATTCGCGAGTTTAGAATAGTTTGCCCTCGACTCATACTCTCAGTGTGGTCGACACGAGGTCCTAGGAGGTCTTTGTAACTCTCCTTCATGCTCGTGAGTAATCCCCGCAAACTTGAGGCCTCAGTTAGGTCTCAGCTTTTCTTTCAGCAAGCTAAAAACTGCCCGCATGTAAAAAAAAGGTCGCCAATGAAAAAATGTTTTACTCATAGGTTTAGTCGAGTTAGGCGTAGTAGGTCGTAATGCTATCGTAGGTAATCAAAGGTAGTCGAAGGTAATAGCTTGTTGAGAAAAAATAGATAAGTAAACCGACCGGTAATGTTAAATGCCCACTAAACTTCATTAAAAGTTGTCTGGCTTCTTAAAAGTGTCTCCACTCCCCCTCTCTCCCCTTCTCTCCCCCTCCTCGCCCCCCCCCCCCCCCCCCCCCCCCCCCCCCCCTCTCCGCGCTCTCTAGAGGACTTACCATAACTGTCTCAGCCGTCTTTTACCTTCCTGTTCATCGCCGGGGTGTGAATTTCAGACAGCGCTCCCCCGCTTTCCCTGGCCCCCGCCTTTGCGGTGTTTGTGTGTGTGTGTATGCACACGGTCGATCCGGCTCAGGGTTTTATCGCTGACGGTCGATCCAGCTCAAGGTTTTTCAGGCGAGTGCCCTCGAGCTTGAAGGTCGAAGACCATCGCTGAAAAGTCGCGTTAGTGGGACAGGCCCTTTAGCATCCTTCCTATTGTAACCATTTCACTGGGCCACCTACATTACTATACTGATTACCTTAGCTACCCAACAAAAATAATTCAATTTATTGTATTGATTTAAACTACAAAGAATAAGGCACTTTCTATTTATTAGTTTCTCTGTTTTATAATCTGTTATTGCCCTTCCCAAATCACATGCCCATAATCAATCATACATGGTGATGCGGCGGTAGAGTTGCTGCCTTACAGTGCTTGCAGGGCCAGAGATCCGGATTCGATCCCGACACCAGATGCTGTCTGTACGGAGTTTGTAAGTTCTCCCTGTGACCTTGTGGGTTTTCTCCAAGATCTTTGGTTTCCTCCTGCACTCCAAAGACATACAGGTTAGTAAGTCAATTGGCATGGGTTTGTATGCTTGGTACAAGTGTACATTGTTCCTAGTGTGTGTAGGCTTGTGTTAATGTGTGGGGATCACTGGTCGGTGTGGACTTGGTGAGCATCCATGCTGTATCTCTAAACTAGATTAAACTGAACCACAAAAACAGAACCCTTGGCCTAACTCGTTCAAGCTGACCAAGATGCACCATCCAAGCTAGTCCCATTTGCCTGCACCAGGCCCATATCCATTACAGGCCATGTACATGTACAAATGTCTTTTAAATGTTTTTATTCCTCTGGAAGCTCATTCCATGTGTCCACCATCCTCGGGTTCCTTTTAAATCATTTCCATCTCACCTTAAATATATCCCCTATAGTTCTTCATTGCCCTCCCAGGGAAAAAGGCTCTGTGCATGCAGCTTATTTATTCCCCTTTTGATTGTATGCACCCCTAGGAAATCACCCCTCGGCCTCCTACGCTCCAAGGAATAAAATCCTAGCCTGCCCAACCTCTCCCTAATGCTCAGGGTCTCTAGTCCTCGCAACATCCTCCTGAATATTCTATGTAATCTTTAAGATAAGTTGATTAGATGGCCTAGTTTATACAAAGATTTTGCGAAGATTTGAAACTCTGCACATTTTCTGTTTCTCTTAGTTTATTGATGGTATGTGTTTTCCAGGTCTTGCAGTAGGTCTGGATCCAGAAGGTTATGGAAATCCTGATTTCTGCTGGATCTCTGTACATGATAAGCTGATCTGGAGCTTTGCTGGGCCAATTGCAGTTGTCATTGTGGTAAATCTGACTTCAACTCTTATAATATGTTTTGAATTAGTATTGGTGCTTTCTATAAAAAAATATTTGTGGCATAATAATAACGTTTCATTGAATTGTTTCTTTTCCTTGATCTGGCTAGCTATTTTAATTCTATTACCCCACTCCTGCTGGCCATTCTTCTCTTTAACCACCCATCTTAAGGCTCTGATGTTCCATACGCAAACAGCAGGAGACATATACCTGACAATTAGTCTTGTAGACTACTGATAAAATTAAAATGACTTCCAAATTATCTGCGAAAATACAAAATGTAATATATTGTTAACAAGTTGAATGCTACTATTAATTGCATTGGTTCTCTGAACCCTTTAAGACTTGTTTAGTACTTCATATCCCCCCCTTGTACATGAAACCACTACTGTCATGATAGACTTATTTAAAAATCCTTCTGTTCAGTTTCTTTTTTCCACCTCATCTGTATATTTCGAGTCCTTTTTGAAGTCTGAATTATGCTTAAAGTTTCACTAAGAGATGTTTGCTACTTTTAGATGAACATTGTGATATCCTTGTTGGTAGCAAGAATTTCCTGTGCCCCAACACAGAAGGAAGCCAAGAAAAAATCAATACTGTAAGTGGTCAAAACTGCTATATTAATCAAAAAGAAGCGATGCTGTTGACATTTTTACTTGTACTTTTTAAATTTACTACAGATGTTGACATTTATTTGGTATTTTGTTATACACTGAAATACTGTAGCTGTTAAGTTCTTCAATCCTGCCCATTTATAAATGTGAATGTTAAATCTGAAGAAAGTCTTTAGAATTAACATATTTTTTGGTGACTTGCCTTCCAGCACAAAATGACATCATTGTTGAAGATGTTCTGCATTTTGCTGTCTTGTGAAACAAAACTATATGATTTGGCTTACTGCTTGTAGAGATATGTAAATGATCGCACTTGAAAGAAAATGAAACAAAAGCTAATTAACTAATTGCTGTTAAGTACTGCAGTCAGTATGAATTTTGTTCCAAGCTTTGGAGAGATTGACAAATGAATAGCAAAAATTATTGCCCATATTTTACTACATGTTTGTGTACCCATGTTTGTTTGATAAGGTGCACCTAGTAAAATCGAAGCCTCTGGAACGAACGATTTAGAGTAGGATGGGAGATAATATACTGAGGGGAGATTTAAACTTAGTGAGATATAGGGAAGAGAAATGTGCACAATGGTGGACTTAAAGCAAAGAGGATCAATAGAAGAAATTTTAGAAGAACTATGTAAATAATAATGTTGATAAAATGGAACAAAACCAGTAAAGTTTTAAAGGGAGAGTTGATGACATGAGCAGTTCATATCTAAACTTGTAACTAGTCTGATGTCTTAACAGATGAGATAAAACACTTTATAAAGGAAATTCATTCATATGATTTTGCCAGAAATGTGTGATAGATGTTCGGAAATGGATGCAAAAGTGGGATAACATAGAACTAGTATGAATGGATGATCAATGGTCGCCGGGGACTCAGTGGGCCGAAGGGTCTGTTTCCATGCTGTATCTTTTAATCAATCATAGTCATAGAGTGATACAGTGTGAAAACAGGCCTTTCAGTCCAACTTGCTCACACCGGCCAACATGACCCAGATACACTAGTCCCACCTGCCTGCATTTGGTCCATATCCCTCCAAACTATCCTATCCATGTACCTGTCTAACTGTTTCTTAAACGTTGGGACAGTCCCAAACTCAACTACCTCCTCTGGCACCTTGTTCCATGCACCCACCACCCTTTGTGTGAAAAATTAATTACTAAATGAGCAAATGTATGGGAGCAGCTTTCAAGTATAACCTGGTTCTAAATCTGCAGTTCTAGTCATAGGTAGAGAATTTGCTATAATGATTTTTCTTCCTGCTCGGACATCAAAGCAGCATCTATCCTCAGCTCCTTGAGTTTCTAATCTGTATGGTCGGCTTGGCATAATCATCAAAAAACAGAGCATTTGGTAACGCATAGCCAGCATGGTTTTGATACTGGTATTGGATTATTATTGTCATGTGTTCTGAGACAAAGAGAAAATCTTTATTTTGCATGCTATCCAGGCAAGTCATACCACACATGAGTACAACAGATGTACAAAAGAGTACAAAAGAAAGGAGACAAGATTGCAGAATATTGTGTTATAGTTGCAGAGAAAAGCAGATAAAATATTTCCAATGGCCACAACAAAGAAGATTGGGAGATTACCTGATCCTCTGCTTTGTGCAATGCCCTGCAGTAAGCACACAGGAGCAGCAAAAGATCCGTTTCCTCATGAATCATAATGTGCATTCCCATCATCAGCTCCTGCCACAAACCCTCTCCATCATTGATGCATGTATATTTTTCATTAAAAAAAATCCTATTTGACATGATTCAAATAAAGTTTACAGATCTCTAAAGCAGCTCAATGGGGTTGTAAGAATACATTTATAAGATAATCAGGAAACAAAAGAACATTGAGTGATCATTTCCCAGGGAACATAACTTAGGCCTGTCTGACTTTAAAATTGGCAGCATTTTTCAGCTCCAAAGTAATTATTTAGTTAGGAGCGTGCAGAATGCAGAATAGTATTTCAAATCCATGAGTAATCAATAGCACTGCTTTTTGTAGAAAAATAAGTTATCATTGTCATTGAGCTCTATAATGAAAAAATACAAGAGTTATTCACTCGTATGTTTTTAATGAATACTCTTGGACAGTTGCTCAGTTGTCTTCATCCATTTACAATCGCTTGAACTGTACTGATTTGATTATTTCCTGCATACAGTTTGTGCAGTTTGGTGTTTGCTATTTTTAAACCAAGTCTCTATTCCTTTTTTTAATTTCCCTTGTTTATTTTCCAATTTACCATTTATTGTGACCATGATAGCATGGTGCGGATGAATGAACTAGGGAATCGAGAAAGCCTCAGTAATACTCGATATAGGTATTTAATTTTATTTCAAATTTTATTTCAAATTTATGAAGAACAATTCCTGGCTTTGTCCACACTGCCATTGGGAGAGACTGAGGGTGTGGGTCAGAAAGGTGCCTCTATGCTTTAATTTATACTTATTTGGCTGTTGCAATGTTACATGTACAACTGATGAAACTTGCCAAAATCGAGTGCCTGAGAGAGTGAAAGCCGACTTGAAGCTTCAGTGAGATCCACAGCTTCCAACTTTGAGAGTATCTGTCCATCATGTAACCACCATGTTGCTTTTGACCTATTAATTTTCCAGGGATCATGAGCATGAATCTCAATACATATTTACATTATTCAATACAAAATTGTCTCCTACTTTAATTGTTCTCTGGAACAGTTGTATAACCTTGCCCAGCCTGGCAATTTTAAAAACAACTCTAAAACAATATTCACCCTTGTATTTATTTAATTTGTTCTGTTTGAACCTTTGTTTACATGGCTACTTTTTAACAAAGTTATCTTATCAGTAGCTAAATTAATATTTGTTGTTTTCAGTAATTTAACTGATGATCATATTGATGGTAAACATACATGTGGGGCAGGAGCTGACAAGTGATAGGTAGATCCAGGTATGTCAGATAGAGGAGAAAAGGGTGAGGATGTTCACAAAGGCTGGAGGCGATAATGAAGAAAACAAAAGCCTGCAGATGATAGGAAAGTACGGAGAGGAATGAAATGTAGAACCAGAGGGAATGACGGTGGGTAGACAGAAGCTGAAGGTGGGAGTGAATAGGGGCTTGGAGGAGGTAAGGTTGAGTGATGAACAGAAGGAAGAGGGGAAAGAAAGGTGTGCAAGAGAGAGCTTTGGTAGATCAGAAGGGGAGAGGGGGAGAGGGTTGTGGAGTGTACAGGAGACCTCCATTCATTCATCTCCATTCAGGGACCCAAGCCATCCTTCCAAGTGAAACAGAGGTTTACATGCAACTCCTTCAAACGTTTCTATTGCATTCGATACAATCACCCCTCCTTGTGTGAATCCACCTACCTCTTGCCCATCCCCTTCCCCTCATCTTTTTTACCACCTGTCTGCCCACTTCTTCAGTCTTGAAGAAGGGCCCTGATCCGTAACATCATTTGTCCATTTCGCTCCACAGATGCTATCAGACTTGCTGAGTTCCTCCAGCAATTTGTTTTTCGCTCAAGATTCCAGCATTTGTAGTCACTTGTGTCTTTAGGAATAACATTGCCCAGGTTTAATAGCAGTACAATAGCTCCACCTGGCTGTAACAAGACAGCACCGTCTGAGCAGAAAATGCTAAATTCTCAACAGCATCTTGAATTACCGGTATGTCTTTATTTTCATGCCCAGAGCAAATCATTTCAACCCAGTTTGATTTCAATAAACTGTGGCATAGAAGAGAGTTTTTCAGCTAAGATAGTAGATGGTACAATGTTGCAGCGGTAGAGTTGCTGCCTTACTGTGCCAGAGACCCGGGTTCGATCCTGACAATCCCCAGAACACCCGGAGAAGAGAGACACCTACGACAGACTCTTATTCATAGACTACAGCTCTGTCTTTAATACCATTATTCCATCCAAAATAAACTCGCAGGACTTGGGGTCCGCACTCATCTCCGCAACTGGATCCTCGGCTTCCTGACCCCAATCAGTGAGGATAAGGGACAAATCATTCTCCACGATAATCCTCAACACTGGTGCTCTGCAAGGATGTGTTCTCCGCCCCCTTCTTTACACCTTGTACACCCACAACTGCGCGGCCATGCACAAATCCAATTCAATTTTCAAATTCGCCGACAACACCTCCATTGTAGGCCAGATATCAAATAATGATGAGATTGAAGGAGATTGAGAACCTCGTGTCCTGGTGTCGAGACAACAACTTTTCTCTCATCGTCAGCAAGATATAGGAGATAGTGATTGACTTCAGGAAGCGAAGCGGTACACATACCCCAGTTTGCATTGATGGTGCCGAAGTAGAGATGGTCGAAAACTTCAAATTCCTCTGACTCAATGTCACCAGCAACTTATTCTGGACCACCCTCATTGAAGCAAAGACCAAGAAGGCACACCAACGCCTTTGCTTCTTGCAAAGGCTTATGAAGTTCAGCATGTCCCCAACAACTCTCACCAACTTCTACAGATGCACCATAGAAAGCATTTTATCAGGATGCATCACAGCTTGGTTTATGAATAGCTCCATCCAAGACCGCAAGAATTGTGGACGCAGCGCAGGCCATCATACAAACCAACCTCTCTTCTATGCTCACGCTACCTCTGCAAGGCCAGCATCATAATCAAGGACGAGTTGCACCCTGGCCACTCTCTCTTCTCCCCTTTCCCATCAGGCAAAAGGTATAGTGTGAAAATGCACCCCACCAGCTTCAGGGACAGTTTCTTCCCAGCTGTTATCAGGCAATTGAATCATCCTACCTCAACAGAGAGTAGCACCTCGGACTATTCTTGACCGGACTTTGCTGGCTTTACCTTGCACTAAACGTTATTCCCTTATCATGTATCTATGGGAATGAGCTTCCAGCAGAAGTGGTGGAGGCAGGATCGATTTTAACATTTAAGAGTAAAGTGGATAGGTATATGGACGTGAAGGGAATGGAGGGGTATCGTCTGAGTGCAGGTAGATGGGACTAGGGGAAAACAAATGGTCGGCACGGACTGGAAGGTCCGAGAGGGCCTGTTTCCGTGCTGTAATTGTTATATGGTTATATGGTTATACACTGTAAATGGATTGATTGTAATCATGTATTGTCTTTCTGCTGACTGGTTAGCATGCAACAAAAAGCTTTTAATTGTACCTCGGTGTACGTGACAATAAACTAAACTGAACTGAAACTGACTACAGGTGCTGGCTGTATGGAGTTTTACATTCTTCCCGTGACAATATGGGTTTTCCTCCCATACTCCAAATACGTACAGGTTTGTAGGTTATTTGGCTTCGATAAAGATTGTAAATTGTCCCTAGTGTGGAGGATAGTGCTTGTGTACGGGTGGCTGGTCGGCACGGACTCGGTAAGCCGAAGGGCCTGTTTTCATGCTCTATTTCTAAACTAAAAATAATTTTCTAATAAAGCACCACACACGTATGAGCTTTTATACGGTAATATAATTTTGAGGTCTTCAGCCTGAATTTCCTTTTCCTTACAGATTACTAATATTTGCAAGAACTTTAAGCGTATTTTCACTGATAACTCATTTTTATTTGAAGGATTGGCTTACTAGTGAGTGGTTACTTCGTGGTTGTATCAGGAAATACGTTTTTTCTTAATGTAATTCAATCCCAGTTTAATGTTACCTGTTGTAGTGAGATCTGTGGTGCAAGTAAGAATTTCATTATTCTATTTGGGACATATGAGAATAAAACACTCTTAACTCTTGATGCTGTGGTGGATGCAATTCACCAGTTTTATCCCTTTATCAGTTCTGTTTTCAGTTTATTGTCACGTGTACCAAGGTACAGTGAAAAGCTTTTGTTGCGTGCTAACCAGTCAGCGGAATGACAATACATTAGCAATGTTCTTACACCACCAATATTAAGAGGGAGGAAAGAGATGTAAGCAAAGCAATGCAAACCACAGTCACTAACTTGGAAAGATTATATCCTATCATAGTTCAGGCATTTTTAAACATTTATATTTGTAACTGGTTGTTCACACCATGTTTGTTCCTACAGCAATCCTTTCTCTTACCTGTTGCAACATCCAGTGAAGCAAATTTGCTAATGTCATGTAATTCACAGCAAAGTCTCTGGCGCCTGGGACATTTGTGGCTATTCAGATAAAATTAAGAATTGATTTACATTTTAAGAATAACTACTCCTTTAACCATGACCGGTTTATTTCTTTATCTTAAGCAATTCTTAATAAACTACCAGACTCTTGCTTTGATATTTTGCCAACCAATCAATGTCTGTCCTTGTGGCCTGGAAGACAAAGCATAAAGATAAAAGTTGAAAGAAATGCAAGCTAGCACTTCTCTGATATCGGTGGTAAATTATTACAACGGAGATATACATGCAATTACAGTGAGACAATGGAATTGGGAGTGTTAAATGGAACAAGCATTGTATAACTACATGTTAAGACTGAATTTTGCATCAGGGTTTCCAAATTAAAACACTTTGTTTAAAAATAGTTTTGCTTTTGCCACTATTTAATTTTCATCAACTGAGCAAAATTCTCCAGAACACGTTCTAC
Organism: Okamejei kenojei; assembly: GCA_035221665.1. Taxonomy (NCBI): domain Eukaryota; kingdom Metazoa; phylum Chordata; class Chondrichthyes; order Rajiformes; family Rajidae; genus Okamejei; species Okamejei kenojei. The sequence goes on from CM069146.1 coordinate 17,422,448, forward strand.
TTTAGTTATGTAACAGTTCATTTTTGTAACCTGCAAAGTTCAATTTATCTTAAGCAGTGTGCAGTGTTTTTCCACGGCAAAATCCCCTGGTAGACTGGGCGTAGTTTTATATAGTCCAGACCTTACATTTGTTTACATGCTTAGGGCTGCCAGGAGACGCATGAGGAACTGGGACACCGGGATTAAACCTGGGCCCTACAAAAACGTCGATCTTACCGGTCCTCTGTGAGTAGATGCTGCTAACCCCTGGGCCCTTCATTTTCCGCTTTTTTTTCCCACCCAATGGGTAACATTTATCTCTGTCTTTTTCCTCTTTTTTCTTGCCCCCGTGTAGCCCTTGCACTTTCCAGGAGAATGAATCAATTTGCCCTCGGTAATGACCTGCATCTGTGATCACCACCACCCTATCAGGAGGCATGATTCAGATGATATCTCCATGCTAGAGTGTACCCTTGTGGTAAAGGTGCAGTGATAATTATCTCTTCCACCAACTGGAACAGCTAACAAGAATGTGCTAAGAGTCGGTTTTGAGTGTCAGGCAGGCTCTGAGCTAAATCAATGTAAATTCTTGGCCATAAACATCTACTCTGCTACTTTCTTAATGTACAATGTTTCTGTTAATAATAATTGGAGCTTTTCATAAACTGATTAACAGTACTCTTATTAACATTCATACAATTATATCTTACCATTAACATTATATTTGTCCTGTTACCTAAACTGAGCTTTGCCTTCACACAAATCTGTCCTCTTCTCCCAGCACCCCCCTTCCCCCGCCCTTGCACATTTTTGTTTCCAGCAATGGCAGGTATGCTGTTTCTTCCAACCAGCTTTGCTGTTCTCCTGCTGTCTCGTTGTGTAGGTTATTCTCTGCTTCTCTCCATCTCTCCAGTGCCACAGTGCGAAGCGCCTTCATTCTGCTGTTAATCGTTAGCACCACATGGCTCTTTGGGCTGATGGCTGTCAACAACAGTATCCTTGCTTTTCACTACCTCTACACTGTCTTCTGCTGTTGTCAGGTAAACACTAACTCTCACTAATCATCTGCATGACAACATATTCTAAGGTGACCTGTCTGAGTGATGGAATTCAACCTATTATTTTCCTTGTGTGATTATTACTGTGAAAACGGTTTGACATTTGCAGTCAGTGTAAGATCATCTTGTGCATAACTCGTCTTTTATTGCTTTATTGAAATTATCTTTTTCTCCCAGACATTTGAAGTTGATCTGGTTCCATTTCAGTGTTACCATGTCTTATATGACCTACCCGAACAATGAAAGGCCAACACCGAGTGAATGTAAAGAGGATGTTTCCAGTAGTGGGAGAGTCTAGGACCAGAGGGCACAGCCTCAAAATAAAAGGACGTACCTTTTGAATGGAGATGAGGAATTTCTTTAGCCAGAGGGTGCTCAATCCGTGGAATTCATTGCTGCACATGGCTGTAATTGGAGCCATTAACGGACAATTGTTGGAGGCCAAGTTATTGGGTTTTCTAAAGCGGAGGTTGGTGGGTTCTTGATTAGTAAGGGTGTCAAAGGTTACGGGGAGAAGGCAGGAGAATGGGGTTGAGAGGGGAAAAATAGATCAGCCATGAACAAATAGCGAAGCAGAAAAGCCTAATTCTGCTCCAATGTCTTATGTTGCTGAATTGCAGTGTTGATACGCATCTGTGTTAAGCAAAATTTGAATTGTCACTTGTCCGATGCATACCTGTGCAATACAGATTATGTAACAATATATTTCCAATCATTCCTGAATATCCTCCATGCTTGTAAAGCCAAATGGGTTCATTAATATAATACTTAAATTACAAGATTACCAGACAGTGGTTTGAACCATTGATCCAGAGACACAAATGTAAATCCCACAAAGGCAGCTAGGGAATACGATTAAATAACTAGAATAGAATAGGTCACTAGGATAAAATATCAGCATTGTGGCAATTGTAATACTCATTTCCCCAGCAAATTAATATTTGCTCGTGTTCAATATCTCCTCAATTATGAGAAGGGGGGAGAAAAAAATTGTCTTCAAAATATCAATTGCATTCATTTGTATGGTGCTTGAACTATTTGTCAGATTCCTCAGCTGATGAAGTACAAACCTTAAGTCTACATTGTAAGGTTTTACAGGATAAACAGCAGCTGGGCACAGATTTATGGTTCAGTAGATGCAATATGTGTGGAAGATAGACACTAAGTGCTGAAGTAACTCAGCTGGTCGGGCAGCATCTCTGGAGAAAAATCATGGGTCACGTATCGCATCGGAACCCTTCTGCAGACTGAAGGGGTGGGGGGAACTGGAGGTAGGAAAATGCCAGACCAAATCAGGGCCAGCAACAGATGACCAAGGAAGGGTGGAGCCCATAATGGCCCATTTTTGGCTGGGGGAGAGGGGATAACGAGAGGGATACAGGGATACGGACAGTGGAACTAGTAGAATGTTTGGGGGGGGGGGGGGGGTGAAAAAGCGAATGCAGGAGTTATTAAAAATTAAAGAGATCAACGTTCATACCGCTTGGTTGGTGTGACATGTGTGATCTATTGTAAAATCAGTACACTCAAAATACACATCACTTTCATTACCAAGTCATTCTTGCATGAGGATGGAATTTGCATTTCATTGTAAAGTTAGAACAATAAGTGATTCTTATAACTGATCCTGTGGCAGAATTAATTTTGAGTTTACAGCATTACCGCATTTCAATCTTCTACAGGGACTGGCTGTCCTGGTATTGTTTTGCATCTTAAATGAAGAAGTTCAGGAAGCCTGGAAATCAGCTTGCCTCGGGAAGAAAACCCAGGCTGATGACACAACACAAGCACCTCAACTCTCGGTAAAAAACCTTCTGGTTTTAATAATAGGGCTGCCCTAGTGAATAGGAATAGTATTAAAACACCAAATTGGTTCCCATTCGTTGTTGATGAAGCTCAGAACTGCGGTATTTATTTCCTGACCATACTTACTTTTTTTTTGAGTTTGAGTTCCCTTTCCCCATTTTGTCCCTTTATGATATCATAGGGTCAGAATCACCCAGTTTAGAAAGGTGGGACTGGTGAACCACTGGGTATTACATTTGAGTTACCCTGGGAGCTTTTATTAGTTTACTAAGCCAAGGGGGACCCATTGGGTCCCGTCCCCTCAACACGTGGGGGAGGGGGAGAGTGGGGGGGAAAGAGCTGGGGAGGGGGGGGGGGGGAACGAGGGATGCCGGGGAGGAAGAGAAAGGCTGGGGTGAGAGAGGCGGGAGGAGAGAGAGGGGAGGAGGGGGGGATGGAGGAGAGGGCGAGGGGGAGAGGGGAGGAGAGGGTGGGGTGGAAGAGGCCCAGGGGTGGTGGTGAAAGAGAGGCCAGTGGAGAGAGGCCGGGGGGGTGTGGGGAAGAGAGACGCCGGGGGGGAAGAGAGCCCCGGGGGGAGTGGGGGAAGAGAGCCCTGGGGGGAGGGGGTGAGGAGAGAAGAGGCGACGAGGAGCCGAGAGAAAGCTCAGGAGTTCTCAGGAAACCCGAGTCGAGTTCTTTCTGCGTCTTTTCAAGAACCGGGGGGGAGGGAGGGGGATGACATCACTCGCTGCGCGTGGAGCATAGGGCAGCAGGCCGCAAGGAGCTGGGCCATTGTGACATCATCAGCGAAACCATCTAATTTATTTTCCAAGTTATTTGAAAGTTGTGAACATTTTCAGAAATAACTCGGTAAATAATGCATGAAATCTTCAGTTAAGGCTATTTTTAACATCACGGCGTAAATCTCTATTGGAATATGTAAACATTTCACCGTTTCCGCATCGTGTTTTCGAGGAGATGTGAAACGCACATGAACATTGCACAAATACACACACATCCATGATCAGTGTTTTATGTATAGAGATACACTCAGCAAATTGCAGCTGTCAGGCATAATGTGTGGACAATATTTATTTTATCTCCTAGAGTTCCCACCCGTACAATAACGCATCATTGTTTGAGGAGAGCGGCCTGCATCGGATAACACTTGGAACATCAACGATATCTTCAGTGAGCACTGCCCGATCTGCACCAACTCACTCCAGCCAGCCTGGCTTTCTCAGGTACACTGGCAAGACTTCAGTTTATGAGATTGCAACAGAGCTCTTTCAGGAATGGAATCAATTATACCATCTATTAGCAACAACCTAAACTCTCCAAGGTTTTGCACAAAATAAATAGACCTCTTCTAAATCTAAACATGAGATCTTTGATTCAATTACCACCAAAAGCAATTTGGTAAAATTGAAAATTAGGATGTCACTTTTCAATATTTGTTATGGCATGATTGACATTGTAGCTAAGCCTGCAATATTTTAAAACAAGGAACTCCGGGGTTGCCCAAGGAAAGACACTAAATGCTGGAGTAACTCACCGGGTCAAGCGGCATCTCTGGAGAAAGAGTTCTCCAGAGATGCTGCCTAACCTGCTAGGTTTCTCCAGCACTTTGTGTCCATTTTTTGTTCACCATTGCACTCTTCTAGCACAAGGGAATGATTTATATTCATTTTTCCAGTCAATGACCAAACCGTCCATCCTAAGCTGTAAGGTATGGTTTCTAAAGTTTCGAAAAAATACTTTGACCGTCCCATTTTAGATCTGAATTTACACTTGAGTTCCAAAAGCAATACGCAAGTTGCGTTTAAAGACAAAATTCTGACTGAGCTTTGACGTCACTACTGTGGAAAATAAAACAACTTTTTCATTGTTTTCTCGGCACTCCATTTGTTTCTTTCCTTCCTTCAGAGAAAACTTGCTCGCACGACAGGGCTCAGCCTTGGATCAAACCTTGTTGGGTCATGCTGGGCCCACTGACATAGACGTCGCAATGTTTCATCGGCCACAAGATGCAGGTGGAGCAGCAGGTGAGATGGTTTACCAAAGATATTCTCTGCCCATAGTTTATTTTCAGCAGGTTTCATACTTTCACAACAATGAACGTTCATGTATCAGCTAACCATGTTGGTTGTGTTACCTTAGAGTTGTTTTTTAATTGCCCATGTTTGATCCCATAAATATCCTGAAATTAATAAAAGCTCATACAAACTACAAACTGTTCCTTACATATGGCTCCCCCTATTGATTCTATCTGACATATAAGCGAGTTTGGTATTCCAACTGCACATGCCCAGGTTATAGGTCACTACAGATAAACATTGGAGGGTGCGGATCTGCTGTGTATTATCTTCAGTTATCAGACCTTTGTTTCAGTGAGTGCTTTATGCTTTGTACTGCTCAGTGAGGTTGTGGTCGGGATCTATGGTCTCGAGGCATCGGGGAAATTGGCCGGCCACTGGGTGGGGTGCTCATGCATGTGGTGCTGTGGCGGCTCGACTGGACGAGCAGCATCCCCGGAGAAAAGGAATGGGTTCCTTGGGAGTAGGAGCGGGACCGGGCTGGAGCTGGCGCCTGCCCCCACCCCCCCCCCCCACCTCGCTGGCCGTGGGGACAGGACACCCGCGGGGGCGGTCCAGCAGCGGCTCGGCAGTGCCGGGGACTCGGGCTCGACCCGGGCTGTGGGCTTGTGCGCGCCCTCCCCTATCTCCCACTGGCATTTGCCCCCTCTCTCTCGCTGTTACACCCACTCTCCTGCTACCTGGTACCCCGTTCCTCAGATTAATTCTATTTTTACACATAAATCATGAATAAAGATAAGAATTTACATATAGTTTATGCAGCCAGCGCTTCGATCGCTTTTTCTTTATAGCCATTGACCTTTGACAAATCCCATAATTTATTGCGTTTTCCGGAATACCGAACTCACTTATTCTGATGGAATATGTGCATGGCAATAGAGCCATGCTATACCATTCACTGTAGCATCAGCATCACCCCAACATGCTCTCAAGAACAGAACTGTCCTTGACAAAAATCTGTCCTTGCTAAAGCTGATGTTAGCACCCAGGACTTATGCAAAATTATTTCAATATCAAGTAATTTTCTCAAAGATTACAGTCTGCCCTGAAACATATATATATTTTTTAATGGTCCTTAAATATTGACTTCTCAAGAGCTAACAACAGGTGTCACGTACCATGAAGCCAGATAAGAGCAATTAGTTCCTTCTTCAAAAGACATTAGTGAAACATTATTTTTGATAATTTGACAGCTTTATAAAGTAATTTTATCAATTCAAATTTTCGATCTGAATTTATGACTCTCGAAAAATCTGACCTTTCGTCAACTGGATAATTAGTCCAGATCTGTGAATTACCTGTCTAATAATATAAAATGTTTGAATAAGGGCAGTGAGACTCAATTAATTAATAATTTCTAACTAGTCTGTTTTATTGAGACAACAGTGCACCTTTTCAGTTTAGCAACAGAATTGATGATAAATTAATGGTAATTATTGGAGTTATTGGCAAGTCCCTGTTTCACATGATTATTGTCTCCATTGAGATAATAGACATGAATGGCACTATTATTTACACCAGCATTAATTTCTAATGTCTTGGCGACCAGAGGTTTTCGTACCACTGATGACACAACAGATTACAAGAATACGTCACTTAAGCTAAGAAAATTTCTATTATCTGATCTTTCATTTCCAATGGATTTTGCACAGACCATGATTCTGACACTGATAGTGATCTGTCGCTGGATGAGGAGCGTAGCGTATCGTTAGCATCATCAGAGAGCGAGGAGAACGAACGATATCGCGGGCGGTTTCCACGGCGATTTAAGCGGGCAGCAAATAGCGAACGGCTACTTACTGACCCCTTGCACACAAACCCTAAAGGTGAGTAAAAAAATAATGGAGGAAAGCATAACTATCAGATCTAAAACAAATGAAGTTAATTTTAGCTGGTAAAATGGACTAGAATGATAAACCACCTGATAAACCTATTTGGCTTTTAATGGAATTTTACCAGAATACTGTCCTTTCTCCTTGGGGCTTAGGTTCAAATACAGTGCTGACCACATTTCCCTATAAAAATGTAGATGGAAAACAATATTTCTTTATCTTTAAGACCCATGTCTGGATCAATGCAGCTGAAATACGGGATCATTTTACAATGCAAGTTTATTGTTGATGCAAAATAACTTTTGACTTACATTGAAAGTTAAGACTCAAAACTAACATCCAGTTAAATGGAGTGAGGCTGCCCAGAGGGCTAGGTTGCACAGTACTTTGGCATCACATCCAGTGCAATGTTAAATCCTTCAGATTTGTGAACTGACCTAATCCTAAAGTAGAAACAATGAACTACAGAAGTTGATTAACACAGAAAAAAAACACAGAGTGCCAGAGCAACTCAGCAACATTCCTGAAGAAGAGTCCTAATCTAAAGAAGGTCCTCACGCAAAATGTCACCTATCCATGTTCTCCAGGGATGCTGCCTGACACATTGAGTTACTCCAACACTTTGTGTCTAATCTGTGAATGAGCAACAATGAATTTTACTGTATCAAAAAAGGTGCATGTGACAATAAATGAACCTTTGAACCTTTAATGTCAATGTAATGTGTGGAGAACAGTGACACATAATTCTGAGGGGAGTTATGGGAATGTGGGGAGAATACACTGGAGTTAGTGTGGGATTAGTGTAAATGAGTGTTTGATGCTTGGCACTAACTCAATGCATCAAGTGCCTGTTTTTATACTGAATGTCTCAATATCTCTAAAACAGTTTATTTGGTCATTATTATACTGTTATCGGTTGGAGTTTGATGTGTGCAATTTGTCTGCCGTGTTTCCAACACTACAGCAGAGGCTGCATATCAAAATAAAACATTTTGTTCGATCCTGTGATCATGAATGGAGCTGCACAAAATGTTTCAGCTTGGCTCTATATTCACCTTGTTCATAAAGACAAAATGAACGGTTGGGTTTGAGAATAGATGCATGGCAATGACATTTAAAATATATGAATTGTTCTGCATTAACATAGATGAAAAGGGATTTATTTTAGGCAATGAATACCATGCCCATATAAAGTTGTTCAAAACGCGATTATTGCAGTTCCAGCTATCTGTTGTATAGCAACTTGCACTCTGCCCCTCCCCAGAGTCATAATATTGTTCTATTTAATTCCTTACAATCCTAAATAAATAATCAGTGCATGACTAGGACAGGCATGAATTCGACATCAGGTACTCACTAGAATGGGCCGGTGGATCAATCCTTTCCTTGTTCATAAGTGATAGGAGCAGAATGAAGCCCATCATTCAATCACAGCAGATCTATCTCTACCTCTCAACCCCATTCTCCTGCTTTCTCTGCATAACCCCTGACACCCCGTACTAATCAAGAATCTACCTATCTCTGCCTTCAAGATATCAATTGACTTGGTCTCCACAGCCTTCTATGGCAATGAATTCCACAGATTCACCCACCCTCTGAATAAAGAAGTTCCTTCTACTGAGGCTATGACCTCTGATCTTAGACTCTCCCACGAGTGGAAACATCCTCTCCGCATTCACTCTATCCTAACTCCAGCAAGTACAGGCCCAGTGTGTCAAATGCTCATCATATTTTAACCCACTCATTCCTGGGATCATTCTCGTAAAACCCCTCTGGATCCTTCCTCAGATATGGGGAGCAAAATTGCTCACAATACTCCAGATGGGATCTGACCAACACCTTATAAAGCCTCAGCATTACATCCCCTATTTTGTATTCTAGACCTCTCGAAATGCCTTCCTTACCACTGATTCGACTTGCAAATTAACCTTTTGGAAATCCTGCACTCGCACTCCCAAGTCCCTTTGCACCTCTGATTTCTTAATTCTTTCCCCATTTAGAAAATAGTCTACACCTTTATTCCTACTACCAAAATGCATGGCTCCACACTTTGCTACTTGTTTCTGAGGATTAGGTGAACAGAAGGAGCACTGGACTATTTTTTTCGTTAAACACGGGCCTTTACCATTGAGCTTCCTTTCACTTTGGCTGACACCACCTACTAGCCCTCATAATACCTTTAGAAATTTATACCAATTTAAACAAGAATTTTTGTGCTTCAAGGCCGGAATAACTTTCTGGTTTTGAGAAAAAGGTTAGCAACATGATTAGATTTTAAAATGTGCCTTCTATAGATGAGTATGAGATTGCTGGAAGCAAAAGTTGGCAACACTCTGCTTCTGGGGAAATTAATTGCCACAGGTCTGCCGCAGGTCTCTGCGTTATCGCAATGCATTAGCTGTACAACAAAGGATGCAATTTTCTAAAAGCACACGTAGAGGATTAATTATCTGCGCATGCTAATCTATTAATTGCTAATCTGAGCAGCTCAATTTAGCAGCTCATTATTCACTCACAGCTATACATAAGACATTAAATGTCTCAACACCTCTTAAACACTCTTGTTACCAGAGATCTAAAGTCACCTGTAAATAAATTGTGGCAGGCATATGCAGAACCCTTAAAAGCTTGGAAAATGCATTGAGAGTATTATTATACTAATAGTTTATGCATGTGGACATGGCAAGTCCATGATCAGACTCAGCAGTATATAACCTAATCCTGTGACGTACACTTGACTTACGCATAAAGAATAATCACTTGGGCAAGATACAGTTGGCAGCTGGAACATGCTTCTCATCTAGATTCAGAGCATTCAGGAGAAATTGAAAAAAACTGAAGCAATAATAGTGACATTGTTCAATTACAGCCAGTTTCATTGTATCGATTAACCAATAAATTAATGAATTTGTACAACTGAAACAGTAGAGATATTATACTTTCTGTGCCAGATCCAATTCATTGTTGGAAAAAGGGAAGGATCGTTTACGCAAGAGAATTTGAAGTAAATTAAGTCATTGCATGCTTTGCAATAGCAAAATGTGAAATTATTCAGATCCAAAGATCTACAATTGGTAAATATAATGCTTGCACAAATACATGATTTATATCTGAAATTATTACAGTAAAGGGCAAGAAAGTTCAAGGTGAGTATGCCCAACGACAAGGCAACCAATTTCATTGACATTGTGAACAATCTGGCACAAGTGGACAGAAAATCAGTAGGTAAGCAATGGCATGCCATCAAAGCTAAAATACCACGGGCAAGAATCAAGCCTATTCCCATAAGGATATAAAATGAGGCATTTAAAGGTAAAGCTCCCTGAATGACAAAGGAAAAACAGCTTAAAGTAAAATAAAATGGTTATCAATTTGATGACCACAATACAGTGAAAAATGAGGCAAAATATAGCTTGTGTTTGTTGGAGGGAATGTGATGGAGAGTGTAAATTGAATCATCACTCAAGTACATGAGGGAAAATTAAATACAACGTAAAAAGGGAGCCGATTTATTTTTATAAACACATAAAAAGTATGATCTGAAGGAAAGATGGGCTAAAAGAGTTAAGAATAAATTTTGTGGAATCCGTCTAATTTTGATACTGAATAATTAGCTTTTCATCTGTCATGAGAGGATGGAGTCAATATAGCATTAGAGGAAGGGGAGGTTGAGATGTTAGATTGTATAGAAATAAGTGGAAAGAATGGTAAATTATGGTAATATTTCTCAAAGCTAATGTCACCATGGATGCATTCTTAGTTGCTAAGAGGGTTAGATGGAAGATATGACCACTGCTGATCAATACTCTTTACCAAGGTACATGGGAATAAATCTGGTAATTAAGGCATTCATAATGAGAAAACTAGCAAATTAAAACATCTCAGATGGTCAGCCACTAGAGTTATTGCATCCACCTGCACAATTTGAACTCTTTGAACAGAATAGATTGATGGTCAAAGTGCAATACATCAATCTATTCTGTTTAAAGAGTTCAAATTTGTTTAGAACCTGATACATATTAGTATTTCCTCCTTATTTATATGGGGTTGAGAGGGAAATATAGATAAGTCATGATTGAATGGCAGAGTAGACCTGATGGATCTTAATGGCTTAATTCTGCTCCTACAACTTATGAACGTGAACTTGCCGAGAAGAAACATTTAACTTATGGAGTTTACTGGCTCCCAGATTTCGTGCTTGGTATTTGGGAACATCTTTGTGCTTGCACAACTTTTATTCATTTATTCTTAAAAATAAACATTAATATTAACAACTTAAATTGGTTACACATTTTGAGAAATTTGTATTTACTGATTTGCGTAACACAATGATCACCAATCAGGTGTGTCATAACTTCACCTATTTAGTGGTATCTTGCTGTTAATTTTGACGCTCAGTACTCATCGGTCCTTTTTCCTTCTTTCCTTTGAGAATACACTACACAGTGGAAACAAAATCCTGTGCTCCATAAAGCAATTATTCAAATAGTAAAAGTAATTATTCAAATAGTAAATTCATGGCTTGCCGTTATTAGTCCCAGTGGACTCAATTCCATTTGATAACTCGTTAACATTTTGGTGACTTTTTAATAGGCTTCTCAAGTGAGGTTTTCTGTAGTTTGTATCTCTGGTAGAAGGTTAATTACATTTATTTGTCAGGGACATGTACAAAGATGATTAAGGATCCTTTATCATCACTTGGTGGATTGAGGAGCGGGAAGAATTGGCTTGAATTGTTCTCGTCTATTTTAGCAATGTAATTAAAGGAATGTTTTATATGAGGTGACAGACCTGTCAGCATTGGATCTGCAATACCTATTGAGTTTCAAGGTTATACAACCCTCCCTCTATACATAAAGCAGTTAACTGTCACAAAGTATAATTTAAGAAGAACAATGCAAATATTTAAACAAAGAAAAGGTTGGACAATAACAGTTTTGATTGAGAAATCATCGTGATGTTTTGTGATTAGTACTGAAAAATCAATTGAAGAGGTAGACCTGGAAGAACACTTTAACTAAATCTGTGCAAAAAAAAGTTGTTGCAAGGTACAATGACCTCGTAAATGATTCAATTTTGCTCAGAGGGAACTACCCTAAACACAACCAGGCTAGGACCTGATATGTAAAGGGATATGAGCACAAAATGGAACAAATCTTCTAAAACCAATTCTAGGTATTTGGGAGTCTACACTCAGATGCGGATCCTGTGCCAGGAAGGAAACAGTAAGTCTGAAATGGCATGAAGAGAAATTAAATGTAAAGGCATAAAACTAAACCTGGGCATGTGTTGGACTGGTCCGGAGCTTATGCCTTTGCTCGAAGGCAAAATGTGCATGCTACTGTACAAAGTGGTGAAAGGAGAGTCCTCATTTGCTAATTTTGGCCAGATTTCCACTAGAACTGCAACAGCCTCGCCTCTCAAAAATAGCTCAGCTTTGTCAATAATATACAAGCATGCTCTCCCGCCATTTGGAAATGTTGGCACCAGCAAGTCTTCTCTCACCATTCAAAATGCTGGCTCCTTTTCAACTTCAAGGAACTTCTTACCTGTTCATTTTATCTGTAGGATGCGGATTCACTGATTTAACATAGTTTTCAGTAGTGGAAGAATGTTCCCTTTTGAAAGACTATCTCAAGACTGCCCAAATCCATAAACATGAACGTAAATCTGTTTTGATTGATACTCATATAGATCAATAGTTCAATATAGATAAATGTGTGGTTATCCACTGGAATGTTGGCCTGCATAACAAGAGGATTTCAGTACAGGAGTAAAGAGGTTCTTCTGCAGTTGTATAGGGCTCTGGTGAGACCACACCTGGAGTATTGTGTACAGTTTTGGTCTCTTAATTTGAGGAAGGACATCCTTGTGATTGAGGCAGTGCAGCGTAGGTTCACAAGATTGATCCCTGGGATGGCGGGACTGTCATATGAGGAAAAATTGAAAAGACTAGGCTTGTATTCACTGGAGTTTAGAAGGATGAGGGGAGATCTTATAGAAACATATACAATTATAAAAGGACTGGACAAGCTAGATGCAGGAAAAATGTTCCCAATGTTGGGTGAGTCCAGAACCAGGGGCCACAGTCTTAGAATAAAGGGGAGGTCATTTAAGACTGAGGTGAGAAAAAACTTTTTTACCCAGAGAGTTGTGAATTTATGGAATTCCCTGCCACAGAGGGCAGTGGAGGCCAAATCACTGGATGGATTTAAAAGAGAGTTGGATAGAGTTCTAGGGGCTAGTGGAGTCAAGGGATATGGGGAGAAGGCAGGCACGGGTTATTGATAGCGGACGATCAGCTATGATCACAATGAATGGCGATGCTGGCTCGAAGGGCCGAATGGCCTCCTCCTGCACCTATTTTCTATGTTTCTATGTTTCATCAATTCCTTTCTCTCATCCAAGAAGTCCAGTGTCATCTAAATCTCCAAAGGAATTTCTCTCTGCACCAATGTACGTTGTGCTGGTTCTATACCTCGTAAAAATATTCCTAAATCAGCCAATTAAGAATGCAGAAATATCCCAATGTATAAGTATCAATGCTGAAACAGAAATAAATCTTGCTGTAAAAATCAATCTGATCAGAATAGTTTGGAGGCATAGTTTTAAGCCTAATTTACATTTGGACTTGGAACTGAACAGCTTAGAGTGAAACATTGAGGAGTTTTTTTTTGCATGACCTTCAAGCATGAGACACAACACAACTTTTTCTACATCCTGAAATTTAATCATTCACAAAAATGTAGTGCATAGGACATCAAGGCCTTAGTTTACGACTTTCTTCTCACACAACGAGGCTCGAAGCTCATAGCAGACACTTGGCATTCTGTGCTAAATTCCCAATTATTAGCTAAACTTTTCACAGAACTTTCATTTTGTTTTGTTTGATGCAGGCAGAGCCTGTAAAATGCTTCGTTATATTTTACAGATTGTGATGGCAATGATTTAATATCCTATTGGCCAGCACTGGGCGAGTGTGAAGTTCATGCCTGCTCACTGCAGAAGTGGGGCTCAGAAAGAAAGTTGGGCCTAGATTTCAATAAGGATGCCACTAACAACAACCAACCTGACATGTCCATTGTGAGCAGTGATGAGAATACACCAACCCATCTATTCAAACAAGAGCAGCAGAGGAAAGGTAAACATTCGCATTGAAAATAATTGCGAAGAGTCCTCAGTGGTAATGAACTAGAGGAACAGTGTAAGATAAATGAGGAATCCTCTGTGCGGACAAATGCAACAGATCAATCATACACCCAGCTGAAAAGTCTGTGATGTATTGTTACACTATAAGGAATGTAGGGAATAATGAGCAATGGGATAAAACAGGTATAGAAAAAGCTTGCATTTTTGTTGGTGCCTTTCTTGTCCTTGAAAATGTTCGAAGAGCTTCTCGGCAAAGGTGGAGGTATCGAAATTAAATCATTGTACTGTTAAGAAAACTGGCAGCCAATTTGCACACAGTAAGATCTCACAAACAACAGTATGATTTATAGCCACTTAAATTGTAGCTTCAACCATGATGGATGAATGTTGATCAGGACATTCAGTACACTATAAGAAGCAGTGACATGTATCAAGGATTACAAGTGGGTTGTGTCCTGTTCTTGAGTCATGCTCGCCAATAGTTACAGGTAAAGTTTATGAAGTGGATAAAATGTATTTCATTTCTATCATATTTCCCTTCCATTTTGAGTAGTGCTTATAATAAAAACTGTCTCAAATTGAATATCATGTATGTATATACATGATGTATATCTTTTAGACACAATGCACTCCAAGATATTAACATTCAAAATTTAAATATAATTCAAAACTTTCATAAGCAAAGTATCCAGCTTAAATCTTCAGGAGAAAGCATGAAAATGTTATGGTAATATTTTAATGGTATCATTTTAACGTAACTGATATTCTATCATATTAAATATTTGTATATTAACCGTGTTGTTAAGAAAGTCTATAACTAGAAAATTAAAGAAATAAATTGCTACTTTGCCAAAATAAATCTGCATTGAAATGAAAATGAGTGACTGGAAAATTGAGAGTGCAGTGTTGTGCTCAATTCTTTAATCTTTGCCCCCATTAAGCAAGTCATGTGTGGTCTCTCCATTCTGGGCCTAATTGCTTTTCTAGCACTAAAAACAGTGAATCTCTTTGGATGCAGTCAGTCCTCAACTCATAAAAGAATTTTGAGAATAATTCCTGATTGTAAGTCCTGCAAGTTATTGCACTGTGGGATAATTCACAGTGGTCATCTTTAATAAAGAATGGAAGATTTGTTTTTCCCTGCCCAATTATTCTAACTTTAAGTTTCCTTTCCTGCAACCTGGGCTGATACATAATTGAAGTAATTTGATAGCACACTATAATATAAACTTTGTCTGTTTCATTTAGGTATTCTGAAAAACAGAATGCAATATCCTTCTGCGACATTAAAGAATGAAAGTTTAACTTCCATCAACAGAATGCAAGTTGAGTTGCCTTGGTACAACACTTCAACACTAGGTCCCAGGGTTGTTCCAGCAGCCTCCTATGGCCGAATGTACTCGGGCGCTGGAAGTCTGTCTCAACCTGCCAGCCGATATTCATCCCGTGAACAACTGGACATTTTAGTCAGGCGGCAGATGTCTAAGGAGCAGTTGGACGCACTCTCAAGCAGGCATGCATCTCGAGAACGACTGGAAACTGTTCCCAGCAGGCATGGGTCCAGAGAACAACTAGATACGATCCCAAGCAGGCATGCATCTAGAGACCATCAGAACCCAGTACCCAGTCGACATGGGTCTAGAGAGCAGCTAGACACAACACCAAGAAGGCATGGTTCTAGACAACAATTGGATGCATTACCTGTAAGACAACCGTCTAGAGAATGGTTAAACGCAGGACCCAACAGACAGCTTTCTGGAGAACAGGTGGACATGGTTCCCAGTCGAAATGCATCCAGGGAACATTTGGAGGCACTATCAAATAGGCAACCTTCCAGAGAGCATCTAGATACACTGCCTAGAAGACAGCCACCTAGGGACCATCTGGGTCTATCATCAAGTCGGCAGTCTTCTCGTGAGCAACTTGACTCATTGCCTCGCAGATACTTATCGAGAGAGAATTTAGACACTGTGCCTAGCAGGCATCCCTCCAGGGAACAATTAAACACTCTTCCCAGAAGACAACCGTCCCGAGAGCAATTAGGACCCTTGCCTAGCCGGCAGCCTTCTACTGAGCAGCTGGACATCCTTTCCTCCATCCTTGCTTCTTTCAATTCTTCCGCCCTTTCTTCTGCTCCCTCCACCACCACCCCTTCTGCCCCACAGACAACATGTACCCCTTCTGGGGCACACACATCTTCAATTACTTCTGCCCCATGCCCCTCAACTCCACATTCTGCAACATCCCACAGCATCTCGGAGATCTCACCAGATTCAGAGTAAGTACAAACTTGAAATCACTTAACTCTTATTAATGCAGGCACACATGCCATTGCTACTATGTTAAGATGGGTTGAAGGTACAAATTGCTTGTGAATTCCATTGCGCACTATTGTGAATTCTATTGTATTGAGCCAATTCAGACTTGCCTCAGTGGACAGATTGAAAAAGTTCCTCTGGTACCTCAAACCTATAGAACTTTCAACCTGCCCTTCACCAAACGATTAAAATCAAAATTTAATAGTGCCAATTTTTTTTTCTTAATTGCTTTTTTTCTCTTTGTATTTGCTTCTTTTGGCCCATGTCATTCGCTATGATATGTCCAGCATTGTCTAACAATTACACCATTTTGTATTGAAGAAGGGTCTCGACCAGAAACGTCACCCATTCCTTCGTTCCAGAGATGCTGCCTGTCCCGCTGAGTTATTTCAGCATTTTATGTCCACCTTCACTCACTGCAGGTTCTGGCCTTTCATCTGGATGCTTTTGGGAAAGAAACATAAAGGGCCAAGATGCTGTGGAGCAAACCTCAAAACCGAAATGAGTGCAAGAAAGTGCAAGATAAATTTAAAAATATATTAATTTGTTGACTTTTGCTAATCATAGATTGTGGTAAATTGGGAAGCTTAAAAGAAAAACAATTTATCTCCGTTTTAAGGAGCTGAACCTGACAAATTGGAGAAAGAGATGGTACAATGTGTATTAGCCCTCTGAGTTTTTAATTTTATAATCCTGGATTAGATCCATGTGAGCAGCTCCTTGTTTGCATTTCCAAAAGTAACAATTATTGTTGAGAATTTAAGATATAGAACATAGTCAAGGACTACTAAGCATTCAAATTCTGATGTTCTTAAATATTGGAGAAAAGCATTGGAAAAAAGAGTGTAGAGAATAAATCTATGGAACATAAATTGATCGAATGGACTGAATAGCTGCTTTCTGTACATCCACACTGAATACTTCTTTACAATCATGGTAATGCGTGTTACAGAGCTCAGTGATAATATTAGGATTTGGGAATAGTTGTCACTCTGTAAGTTTCTGATTTTAGTTGAGGTATTGTAAGTATCTCTATATAACTAAAAGTCTTCATCTTGTTTGTGCCCACAATGTGTCTCTGTGTCAATCTGGTTTTCCTATCTTCTTCCAAATGCTAGGCCACAGCCTTCCCATCTTCACACATCCTACTCATATTTTCCCCGTGGTGGCAATAAACTTCCCGTCGCATTTCCACCTATATTTCTGAAGTTATTAATCGTTGAAATTTTATAAACAGCCAAAACTGCCTTCTCACAGACAGCTTCCAGTGATGTCACAATGCCTCTCACAGTCCACCAATCACAATGGGCTCTTAAACTGGCTGCCGACTGCCACAATGACATCACAATGGGATGTTGCCGACGGTAACAATCGGCTCGCAAGCTATATTTCAAAAGTTATTCATGATTAAAGTTTTTAAAAGAGCCAAATATGAAAAAAAATTAACTGCTTTTCAGTGGCAGACTCTTGCAGCAACTTTCAGCGATGATATCACATTGCCATCTCACAGACGTGCAATCACAATGGATCTCATTTACAAATGACATCACAATGGGGCGTTGCCAATGGTATGAGGTTGCTGCCACTGTACTAATATCTGAAGGGGCTGCTCCTCAAATTCTGATTCCCCTCCACTCCGTAATCAGGTTCACTTCAGAATTCATGCTATATTTCAAAAGTTATTCATGATTGAAGTTTAAAAATAAGCCAAAACCGCCTTCTCACAGATAGTCCTTTTGCCATGAGCTTCCAGTGATGATGTCACAATGCCACTCACACTGCACCAATCACAATGAGCTCTCAAGCTGCCGACTGCCACAATGACATCACAATTGGACGTTGCCAATGGTAACGAGGTTGCTGCCCCACGATCCTGGTAATTTGCCACAAGGCAGGGAGTGGGGAGGGCCCATCGAGGGGGGAGGGGAACTCTCATCAGCCCTCCCACCCCCCGGGGTGAACGCCGATGCCACATCTCCCCCCCCCCCCTCCCCCACCGTGTTCGGGGATTGGGCCCAACGGGTCCCATGGTCTAGTAAATATGTAGCAATGTTACAAAATTTTGAGATTTTAAAAATCAAGTCTGCAATTTATCCCATGAAAAAAAGCATAAAAAGATTTGACACCTAATTCACTTTCATATCTTTAGTATTAAAAAAGTTATGGCCATTTTCATACTCGGAAATTTGCAACTTGTTTCCTATTGCTTTTCTGATACTGATTTGCATTAATTCATACCTTGGGTAGTAATTGCAAGTTTTGAATTATTGGTCCTTAACATACAACACAGAAAGAGGCATTTTGGCCCACCACATCTATGCTGATGCTCAACTACTCATAAATTCATAGGTCATAGGCGCCGAAGCTTTCCATTTGGCCCTCGAATCAACTCCGCCATTCAATCATGGTTGATCTATCTTTGCTTCTCAATCCCATTCTCCTGCCCCTCCCCAGAACCCTTGACACCTTTACCAATCGCATTTCCGCTTTTATCGCATTTCATCGAACTAATTATACTTGTTACATGTTTATACAAAATATTAAATCAAAGCGATCGTTTCGCCGAACACCTCCGCTCAGTCCGCATTAACCAACCCGACCTCCCGGTGGCTCAGCACTTCAACTCCCCCTCCCATTCCATATCCGACCTCTCGGTCCTGGGCCTCCTCCACGGCCAGAGTGAGCAAACACCGCAAGTTGGAGGAACAGCCCCTCATATTCCGCTTGGGGAGTCTGCATCCTTTGGGCTTGAACATTGAATTTTCTCAATTCTGTTAACCCTTGCTGTCTCCTCCCCTTCCCACCTCTCCCTCAGCCCTCGGGCCCTGGCATTCCCTCTCTCTCTCTATCTCCCTCCCCCACCCTAGCCGCACCAGCTTCTCATTTTCACACCACAAACAGCTTACAATGGCTTGTTCCCTTTATCATCGATACTTTTTTGCATATCTTTCATCCACTGTTCTTTATCTCTCCACATCACCGTCTATATCTCTCGTTTCCCTGATCCCTGACCAGTCTGAAGAAGTCTCGACCCGAAACGTCGCCTATCTCCTTCGCTCCTTAGATGCTGCTGCACCCGCTGAGTTTCTCCAGCCTTTTGTGTACCCTGAAAATAATTATAGTAGTGTAGTCCGTAGTGTGGTCTGGATTTAATGACAGCGTAATTTCTTCCATTACCTGATGGAAAAAGCACTGTGACTAACAAATCATTGTTCGTAATTCAGCATTCTGACGTAGATTATTGTCTGTTCCTATTGTTAATTAAGTAATATTAATTTTGTTGTACTTAAACAGAGTGGCAAGAGTTGACGCACAGTCTTGAGGCAAAATGCCTTTGCTGTTTGAGATTTCTTACTGTGGAGACCCAAAGGTGCAAGTGGCTGGAAGACTGCAAAATGGAAATAAATCATTCAACTAATGTTGTGATGGAAAATCGAATGATGGAAAAAGACTAAGGAGTCGATCACAGCTTGCACAAACATCGGGTCAAGGGTTCAACAGAAGGTCACACGTTCTACAAAAATGGAAACTACAATATTCTCAAAATGAGATTCTTCCTCTGGAAGGAATTAATGTGGGCACTGTCACGAGCGCCAGAAAAGCAAGGAGAATTGAACATTGCAGACAGAATATTTAAACTTAATTCCCACTTGGGCATTATGATCTCCTCCATAATCAGTAACTTCCATTTTGGTCTTCAGCATTTAAAGAACAGGGTAAACAGGTTAATAAAGGAAGAAAACTGTTTCCGTCCTCTAGTGTTCTAGCTCAAGACCTGCAAACGTCTTGCATTTCAAATCTGATCGTTTTGCTGGATTAATTACTCAAATTGAGATGGCAAATTTAAAACTGCCAGTTGTTTCGGGGATTGGTTGAGAGTTAACTTTCCTTCAATCACCTCTGATATGATAAGCAACAAAAAATAGGAATGATATCCAGTGCAGCCAGATGGAAACCCAGTTGGATGAATCCTGCAATAGATGATCTCCTTGTTCAAAAAGCTGGAGCAACTCAGACGGACAGGCAGCATCTCTGGAGAGAAGGAATGGGTGACGTGTCGGATCGAGACCCTTCTGCTGCCTGTCCCGCTGAGTTACTCCGGCTTTTTGTGTCTATCTTCGGTATAAACCAGCATCTGCAGTTCCTTCTTACACATCTCCTTGTTCAAAGATGGTTTGGAGTTGCCCAGTTTAGGTTCTTGGTCAACATGCATCATGTCGGTCATGTAACTGAATACCTGATCTTTGCATTGAGTTCACCTTTTGCCCCACCCCCATAAGCTTGCCAACCATAAGGTCTTCATGAAGAAAATGTATAACATCACTGATAATCAAACATTTTCTAAGGGAAACTAATATTTTTATAATAAATTTCTAATCATGGTATTTTGGCATTTTTGTGCGGTATTATAGCATACCGATCACTAACATGGTCCAGGCTAAGGTAGTTATATTTATCAAAATTAGACTATTCATCAAATAACGGAGCCTCATGGCAAAGAGCATCTCTACCAATGTGAGGAGACTGTAAAAATCCTTGAGTTTTTTTTGTCTCCATATATTCAGAAACTATATTCATAAAAAATACTTTAGTGTCTGTACATGTTACAGTGCAAATCGTATCCATGTCTGCATTTAACAAAGTAAATTGCTGTGTGTCATAATAAAGGAAGATATGTAATACTGAGAAACGAAGTCTACATAAATAATGTGCTGATCTTGTAAATCATTTCAGACAGTGAGATTAGCATACCTACCTCTTCTATTATGTTGGGGCCATTTCAATTTTCAGTATCACCTGAAATATTTATCTGAATATGTAAAACAAATTTACAGTCCTCTTTTTAACAGTTTTTCCAGCTCCTTCAATTGTTCTCTTCTAAACACTTGGCTTGTGTTAGCTTGATATTGTATTCATGGTAAACACCATATTCCTCAGGACCATTGGTGCCACAATGTTTGCTGAAAGTTAGCAACAAATTATAGTTCAGCTGATTATGATGATGGATAAACACAACACAGAAATCGCATTGGAAATGGGATCAGGTCACTAAAAAAGTCGCCTTTGCTGTGACGACCAGGATTGTGGATATCCTGTTGTGGTTTTGGACTGATGGTCTCAGTTGAACTTGTGTGGAAACTTCCCAAATTACCAAGAATGCCCCTTTAAGTTTATCCAAAGTTAAACACTGTCTACATTAACTTTAGCATATTACACTTTGGTTAATTCTTCCTCAATGTTAACCTTTCAACTGGCAGACATCATTGATGAGCTGTCGGTACGCTTTATGCAAATGAAAAAGCTGGCTGTGAACTCACAAAAGTAAGGAGCTACTGTGTTTTAAATCATTAAGTGTGCCAAAGTAGATTTCCAGGTCACAACTGAATCATATTGCACAATGACCCCTCTGTGCATTGCTTTTAGAGTCAGAGGGAATTATGGAGTCATACAATGTGAAAACAGGCCCTTCGGCCCAACTTGCCCACACCGACCAACACGTCCCTTCTAACCTATGAAAAAAGCCATGTAGCCACTTACGAGAAGTCAATGAGGAATTATGTTTTGTGTGTTGTGTTAAAATTATATCCATTACTAATTAAGAAAAACATCCAAGCAGACAGTTGTAATTGGTTTTATACAGTGCATTCCATAATGTTTGGGACAAAGACCCATCATTTATTTATTTGCCTCTGTACTCCACAATTTGAGATTAGTTATAGAAAAAAATCACATGTGGTTAAAGTGCACATTGTCAGATTTTAATAAAGGCCATTTTTATATATTTTGGTTTCACCATGTAGAAATTCTAGCAGTGTTTATACATCACCCCCCCCCCCCCCCCCCCCCCCCTATTTAAGGGCACAATAATGTTTGGGACACAGCAACGTCATGTAAATGAAAGTAGTCATGTTTAGTATTTTGTTGCATATCATTTGCAAGCAATGACTGCTTGAAGTGTGTGATTCATGGACATCACCAGTTGCTGGGTGACTTCTCTGGTGAAGCTCTACCAGGCCTGTATTGCAGCCATCTTTAGCTTATGCTTGTTTTGGGGGCTAGTCCCCTTCAGTTTTCTCATCAACATATAAAAGGCATGCTCAATTGGGTTCAGATCGGGTGAATGACTTGGCCACTCAAGAATTGACTTTTTTAGCTTTGAAAAACTCCTTTGTTGCTTTAGCAGTATGTTTGGGATCATTGTCTTGCTGTAGAATGAACCACCGGCCAATCAGTTTTGAGGCATTTGTTTGAACTTGAGCAGAGAGGATGTATCTATACACTTCAGAATTCATTATGCTACTACCATCAGTAGTTGTATCATCATTGAAGATAAGTGAGCCAGTGCCTTCAGTAGCCATACATGCCCAGGCCATAACACCCCCACCACCGTGTTTCATGGATGAGGTGGTATGCTTTGGATTTGGGGCAGTTCCTTCTCTCCGCCATACTTTGCTCTTGCCATCACTCTGATATAAGTTAATTTTCGTCTCATCTGTCCACGAGACCTTTTTCCAGGACTGTGGTTTCTGTTTTAAGTACTTCTTGGCGAACTATAACCCGGCCTTCATATTGTGGCTAACCAGTGGTTTGCATCTTGCAGTGTAGCCTCTGTATTTTGTTCATTAAGTCTTCTGCGGATAGTGGTCATTGACAAATGCACACCTAACTCCCGACAGGTGTTTGTGGATTTCTCTTTATTATTATTATTATGGAGAGAATTCTTCTATCATCAGCTGTGGAGGTCTTCCTTGGCCTGCCGGTCCCTTTGTGATTAGTAAGCTCACCAGTACTCTCTTTCTTCTTAATGATGTTCCAAACAGTTGTTTCTGGTAAGCCTAAGGTTTGGCTGATGTCTCTGACAGTTTTATTCTTGTTTCTCAGTCTCATAATAGCTTCTTTGACTTTCATTGCCACAACTTTGGTCCTCATGTTGATAAACAGCAGTATGTTTCCAAAGGTGATGGAAAGACTGGATAAAAGCCTAGGTGCTGAGAGCTCTCTTATACATGCATTAAGGAGGAAATTAAACACACCTGAGCAATTACAAACACCTATGAAGCCATGTGTCCCAAACATTTTGGTGCCCTGAAATGGGGGGGCTGTGTATAAGCACAACTGTAATTTCTACATGGTGAAACCAAAATGTATAAAAATCGCCTTTAATAAAATTTGACAATGCACATTTTAACCACATGTGATTTTTTTCTATTACAAATCTCAAATTGTGGAGTACAGAGGCAAATAAATAAATAATGGATCTTTGTCTCAAACATTATGAAGGGCACTGTAATTGTTCGCTCATGATACAAACCCTTTAAAATGCAAGGGAAAATATTATGGAGCAATGTGATAGTGATTGTCTTTATTTGGTTTGTTCCTGTCCAAACAGCATAAACTGTGTTGTGTCGGGAATGAGTTTATGGATATAGGTTTAAATATTGCAAATCAGCCACTTCAAAAGTAATTTTGGGGAAGCTGCTTCAAGCAATTTCTTCAAGAATTAGTCACATATTCAACATTATGCCCAGAATGAAGCATCCATGGTCAATAGTAGAAGAATCATTACCAGCCCTATAAATATCAGTGTTCTTACATTCCAATAATTGCACCAGTTGTCATATTTAAACAACGTGTTAGCGCAGAGGATTGGCATCGCATATTGGGAAGCTCGCTCGACTGAATCCATGTAACTTGAAAACAAAAAGGTCAGGAGCTGAGGTAGAGCTCCTGTTGATGATTTTTTTTTGGCTGCCTGGAAATCATTCATTTTGCAAAAGTAGTTTTGTAATAAACTGGGGAACTCTGCACGTCACAATCTGTCCACTGATTCCTGCAAAGAGGATAGATATTGGCAGTACTGATGCTTTGGCTAATTTATTTCTTGCAGAACACCAGTGGCCGGTGAGTGATGGTTTTCTTCCTTGTTTTAAAAATAATTAAATGTAAACTTCCCTTCAAGCATATCCAACATTTCGGAGAGGTGAAGGGGAGCGGGCGGGAGGGAGGATATGCTGGGGGGGGGGGGAGGGGCAGGGAAGAGTATGAAGTAAAGGAGGATAAAAAGACAACTTTTTATACATTTTTGTATCTTTGTAATTCAGAGATGAAATTTTTATCTTATTATTTTTTATGGATTTAAGTTATTGTGATAAAGAGCATTTTTTCCTTAATTTATTGATGCAACAAACAATACTTGAAGCTGTCTTGTGTTAATGAAGCTTAAAAATTGATGTGTATATTGAGTACAGAAAGATAGAGCTGGAGATGTTTCAGATCTTATAAAAATCCATTATTGTCCAGTAAGATCAAGCATTAATATAGACCACATTGTTCCTTTAATACTTCAAGATCTGTTGTGGTCAGATTTTCCGTAAAATCTGAAGGCAGGGTGGAGAATAGGACTCGTGTGGTGCTACGTGTTAGAACACAGATGTTTCCATGCAGAAACCTGAGTTTGACTCTGAGCTGAGAGACAAGTCTCCACCTTCTACCAGTGCTGATTTCAGTTCAAAGAATTTTTAATTCCGCTCACGTAATATGCTCATAACTTAAATCCAAATGAGCAACATTTTGTAGAAAACATTTTAACAGCACAGATTGTGTATAAAATGGAAACATCATTATGGTACTTCTCTTGGAAGGAATGGTTCAAGCATTTGTCTTTTAATTTGTCCTGGGAGATTATTGATGCTGACTCTGGATGTAAAGAGTGGAAGTGGTCAATAAATGGATAAATATAAAGAAATGTGGTTCCTTACATTTTTACATTATTTTAATAATTTTGGATAACTTTTGGAAAGTATTAATAATGCCAATCACGATGAATAAATCAAATTATTACTTGAGATTAGATGTGATATTAAGAGTACTTTACAACTGTACTATTGTCATTTGCTGCCTTTGTCTGCACAGCTGTAATAATGCCACTATGCGATGTTTTCTTGAGACAAGACAGATGTAAGAGATCGTATCCGTCCTGTGAGCTATCCTTTGTTAAAGTCTACAGCTGTTAGAAGTGCCAATTTTCCAAATCTTTCCTTGGAAAAAAGACCATGGATCTTGGACATTGGTGGTGTCATCGTTTTGCAGCAGAAGGGGGAAATATGACACTGCTTAACCATAGCAAATGTTTGGCTTCTCACAACCACCCCAGTCCCACTACTATATCAAGTTGTAAATTTGCCCAATGCCTCAGCTCATGAAGCACTTGCAAACAAACTAAATGATACACAGTAAGGAGAGATTCTCCAGATCAACACTGACCTTTACTTGAAGATCAAAGAATTGCAGATGCTGAGAGACAAAAACAGAAATTTCAATCAGCTTCTGTGGAAAGAAAGATATTTCAGTTTGAAGTCGCTTAATCAAAAAAAATGGTTTCAGGTCAAAGATACTTCATCTAACAACTGTTTCTCTTTCCACAGAGGCCGTCAGAGCTGCTGAGTGTTTCCACGATTTTCTGTTTTTAGTTCAGTAAAGTTAATTTAATCTGCAAGTAAGACCTACATCGTTGCCATCATGGCTGCAATTAGTTTCACGTTAATCAGATGTGCGGTGTCAATCTTTCCCCTCTTTCACCTTTCTGCCTTTAACTTCCATATGGAAACATTTTGTCATTCATCAGCTTGGCAGGTTGGTGATGGCATCGTCTAAATGGTCCATTAATCTATTTTTAAAATACAGATGTTCGCTTGTGTATATGATTAACATTGTATTAAGATATTGATTTGAAATGTATAGAACCATATTTCTCAATTTATAAGATTGAATAAACAAAATAAAAATATTGTTTTGCTTTTGAATTGGATAAAAATCACTTCTCAGCAATTATTTGTGCACTTGTTTCCAACTACTTTGAGTATTTTGTGGCACGTTTTTCACCCATCCCACCCAAATGTTGCCTTTCAAATACTGAGACCTTTTCCATACACGGACACAATAGCAGAATTTCAATAGGAAGGCAGACCAAAGGACACCAGCTTAGATTTGTGTGTATTTGTACCTGGAGTCACGTAGGCCATTAGAAGCATTGGTCATTCATCAGCACTGGGGCCAGCGTATCATTGTTTCACCAAGTTCTTGTTGCCTTCAGCTAACGTGACCATTATTCACAAATACACCCAACAACTACTACCTACCTTTAGAGATGAAGCAGACTGTGTGCAGACCTAACCACCTCCTAGCCTTTGTGTGTGTGTTGCATGTTTCTATACCCAGTGCCAAGGTGAGGACATTAAGCAATTCACATTGGGCAAGAAATGATGCTGGGTAGACTGATGGGACTGAAGGCTGATAAATCCCCAGGGTCTGATGGTCTGCATCCTAGGGTACTTAAGGAAGTGGCTCTAGAAATCGTGGACACATTGGTGATCATTGTCCAATGTTCTATAAATTCAAGATCAGTTCCTGTGTATTGGTGGGTAGCTAATGTTATTCCACTTTTTAAGAAAGGAGGAATTATAGACCAGTTAGCCTGACATCGGTGGTGGGGAAGATGCTGGAGCAATTATAAAAGATGAAATAGCGGCACATTTGGATAGCTGTAGCAGGATCGGTCCAAGTCACCAAGACTCGCTGCTGGGACCGCAGCTATTTACAATATATATTAATGATTTAGATGAAGGGATTAAAAGTAACATTAGCAAATTTGCAGATGACACAAAGCTGGGTGGCAGTGTGAACTGTGAGGAGGATGATATGAGGATGCAGGGTGACTTGGTGGGCAAATGTATGGTAGATGCAGTTTATTGAGGATAAATGTGAGGTTATCCACTTTGGTGGCAAAAACACCATTTATTATCTAAATGGTGTCAAGTTGTGAAAAGGCGAAGCACAACGGGATCTGGGGGTATTTATTCATCATTCACTGAAAGTAAGCATGCAGGTATAGCAGGCAGTGAAGAAAGCGAATGGCATATTGGCCTTCATAACAAGAAGAGTTGAGTATTGGAGCAAAGAGTATTGCAGTTGTACGGGGCCCTAGTGAGACCACATCTGGAGTATTGTGTGCAGTTTTGGTCTCCAAATTTGAGGGAGGACATTCTTGCTATTGAGTGAGACAGCGTAGGTTCACAAGGTTAATTCCCGGGATGGCAGGGCTGTCATATGTTGATAGAATGGAGCGGCTGGGCCTGTATAGTCTGGAATTTAGAAGGATGAGTGGGGATCTTATTAAAACATATAAGGTTATTAAGGGTTTGGACACGCTAGAGGCAGGAAACATGTTCTCGATGTTGTGGGAGTCCAGAACCAGGGGCCACAGTTTAAGAATAAGGGGTAAGCCATTTATAACAGAGCTGAGGAAATACTTTTTCACACAGAGTTGTGAGTCTGTGGAATTCTCTGCCTCAGAGGCCAGTTCTCTGGATGCTTTCAGGAGAGACTTAGAGCTCTTAAAGATAGCGGAGTCAAGGGGTATGGGGAGAAGGCAGAAACGGGGTACCGATTGTGGATGATCCGCCATGATCACATTGAATGCCAGTGCTGGCTCGAAGGGCCAAATGGCCTATCCTGCAGCTATTGTCTATTGACACAGGCCTGCTTTCTCCTTGCCAGTTTAGTTGCACAGGTACATCTACCTTAAAAGACAAAGTCAATCCAAGAAATACACCTGGAAAGCTGTGACATTTGTAGAAACGGCAGTTCCACGCATGGAGAAACAAATCTCATCACATCCTCTCTTAATTGAATCAGACAATCTGAACACAAAAGAGAAGGTTGACCCAGGAACAGAGTTTAAATCACCTATTTGAAGAAATGGACATCCAAATGCCATGCATTGCAATGGGAAACAAAATTATTTTTCCTATTGAGATTTTATTTGTGAAAAGAACCTTTGAGAACAAGAATTATGTCCTTCGTTTTGATCAATTATGCTTGTAAAGTAACTAACTGATCTAAACAGTTAATTATCATACAAGGCTACTGAAGAAAGATCATCTTGCAGAGACAAATCCAGGAAACTGGATTTGATTTTAGTTTAGATTACAGATGCAGCACGGAAACAGGTTCTTCAGCCTACCGAGTCCATGCTGGCCAACTACTGTGGTAACCATTACACTAGTTCTTTCTTATCCTAGTTTCACATTCTGCATACTATGGGGAATTTAGAGAGGCCAATTAACCTACAACCTGCATATCCTTGGAATGTGGGAGGAAACCGGAGGACCTGGAGAAAACCCACATGGTCACATGGAGAACATACAACCTCTGAACAGACAGCGCCCATAGTTAGGATCAAACCTTGGTGTCCAGCGCTGTATGACACTCTACCACTCTGCCACTCTTGTAAATAACTGCTTTAGTGAAAACATGCCCTACTTGGCTACTCCTGGAAGAATCAAAACTTTTAAGTTTGCTACAATTTTTGTTTCTACAATTAACTTCTACAATTCAATGTTCCATGTCAACAACTTGTCTTTACAAGGTTACACTTGTAAAGAATGGATCGACTGGGCTTACGTTCACTGGAATTTAGAAGGATGAGAGGGGATCTTATAGAAACATTCTTGAAGGATTGTAGTGTAGTAAAATTCTTAAAGGATTGGACAGGCCAGATACAGGAAAAATGTTCCCGATGTGGGGGGAGTCCAGACCCAGGGGTCACAGTTTAAGAATAAGGTATAGGCCATTTAGGACTGAGATGAGGAAAAACCTTTTCACCCAGAGAGTTGTGAATCTGGAATTCTCAGCCACAGAAGGGAGTGGAGGGAGTTAGATATAGCTCACGGAATCAAGGGATATGGGGAGAAAGCAGGAACGGCGTGCTGATTTAGAATGATCAGCTATAATCATATTAAATGGCGGTGCTGGCTCGAAAGGGCCGAATGGCCTACTCCTGCACCTATTTTCTATGTTTATACACTATGAAAATGATATCTTTATAATTTGATCAAACCCTAAAAATGTTAGAATGATTTGGTAAAACCAAGGAAGCTTGAACAAGTGGACACGTTCTTGAATTTAAACTATTTTGAAGTGAATTCAGAAAAGGGTTTGAAACATAAAGGGTAGAAGTACAGGGGTAAGAACTGGTTAAATACAACAAAATGAGATGAAGTGTTGTGCCAATTATGTCACTAAATAATTTTTCCTTTTCAGAGGTTGAGTAGTTCCCATCCCCTAAATGTGTAAGTAAGTAACTCATTTTTATTTATATAGCACGTTGAAGCCAAAGTGCTTTGCAGAGAATAAATCAGATTACCATACATCCATATAAAATTTAAAAATTTAAAAATGTGCTTGAGAGCCACCTTCTTGAACTACCTGTTTGTGAATTGTCACTTAATCTTGCAAGCCTTAATATTGTCTGGATTTCGCTGCATGCTAACAAACTGCTTTATTACATGAACGGCATAATCATTAGCTAACAATTCTACTTCTAAGGATAAGGCTCTTCATGTTATTTACCCTCTATACGAGTTAAACAAGTGATGTATGAAGGAAAAGAATCGCAAAAATATTCATGCAAACTGAAGGACAGTACCTCATATTTTGCCTGGGTAGCTTACAACATAATGGTATGAACATTGAATTCTCCACTTTTAGGTAATACCCCGCTCCATTAATTTTCTTCTCCCTTCCCCCTTTCATGACCTCCTTTCCCGTCATCCCAGCCCCTTCTCTTCCCCCCCCCCCCCCCTTCCTGGCTTTACATTTCATTCCTCTTTCAAACCTCTCCTCTCGTTATGAATACCCTTTTGACTCATTTTCATCTGCAGCCTTTGTCCATCCATCAGCCCCCCACCGCACAACCCCGTCCCTCACCTGTAGCCAACTATCACTTGCCAGGCTTTGGCCCACCCCCACCTCTTTTCCAGTTTTCTCTCCCCCACTACAATCAGCCTGAAGGGCCCCAATCCAAAATGTCACCAGTCCATTCCCTCCAAAGATGCCTGACTGGTTGAGTTACTCTAGCACTTTGTGTTATACACAAGATCCCAGCATCTGCAGTTTCTTATGTCTTAAAAAATAACGTGGATCCCTTACAGACTGGAATAGGAGGTATATTGGGGCAAAGGAAAATAGGGGTGAAATTAATCAAATTTATATGACCGTATTTATTGAAAAATGAAATATTAACTTCTTGGAAATAGTGAATAACAGATCTAGTGTGAAAGGGATTGGAAATATTTGAATTGGAAATATGAATGGAAAAAAGTATTGGAAATATGAATGGAACTGAAAATCAATAAATTTCCAGAATCTGGTGACCTTCATCCCAAGGTTATAAAGATGTGTGCGAATATGGGGAGAATAAAGTGGGATTTGTGTAGGATTAATGTAAATGTGTGCTTGATGATCACCCTGGTGGTGGTGGCATGAAAGGCCTGTTTCCCTGCTCTATGACGCTGTGTTGCCCATCCCTTGAACAACTTGGCATCATCCATCAAAGTTTGTACGGTTTGTTAAGAGTTTTCAAATATCTTGTATAGAATTATTATTTTTTAAACTATGAAGATTGCTTTAGGTCATTTTAAAAATGTGTTATAAATACAAATGCACACAAATAATCAAGCACTGAAATAGAGAGTCATAGAGCTATACAGCACGGGAACAATTCAACCCTGCTGGCAAAGTTGCTTAACCACTTGCCTGCCCATATCCCCTCAAACCTTTCAAATCCGTGTTCCTGTTTAAATATCTATTTCACAGCAAAATTAGAGTCACACAGCGTGGAAACATGCCCTTCGAACCAACTTGCCCATGTTGACCAACATGACCCATGTACACTTGTCCCACCTGCCTGCTTTTGGCCCATATCCCTCTAAACCTATCCCATCCATGTACCTGTCTAAATGTTTCTTAAACGTAGCGATAGTCCCAGCCTCAACTACCTCCTCCGGCAGCTTGTTCCATACACCCACCACACTTTGTGTCAAAAAGTTACCCCTCAGCTTCCCATTAAATATTTCCCCTCACCTTAAACCCATGTCCACTGATTATTGATCCCGCTACTCTGAATTGTACCTGCCTCTACCCCTCTCTCTGGCAGCTTGTGATGAAGTAAAATAATAAAGTTAAAAATAAACTTTAGGGGAGGAATCTGCATCCTCACACGTGGATTTCCTAACTTGATGCTGGCATCTATAATACCAGATTTAGGGTGGGACCTCCATATGTATGAAACAGGCATACTGTCAGAGGCCATTGCCAGGCTTTTTCATCCACTTCCTACTCCAGAAGCATCCTGACCCGAGGTGTTCAAACATTGTCTTTTATCTAAAATTGATCACATATGACCTGGCCGGGGAGTGTTGTGAGACTACATGTCAAAGCGGAGCTTTTTTTTGGAGGAATCGTCTACATGCAATTGAACTCCATCTATACCTGGAGTATTGTGTGCAGTTTTGGTCCCCTAATTTGAGGAAGGACATTCTTGCTATTGAGGGAGTGCAGCGTAGGTTTACAAGGTTAATACCCGGGATGGCGGGACTGTCATATGCTGAGAGAATGGAGCAGCTGGGCTTGTATACTCTGGAGTTTAGAAAGATGAGAGGGGATCTCATTGAAACATATAAGATTGTTAAGGGTCTGGACACGCTAGAGGCAGGAAACATGTTCCCGATGTTGGGGGAGTCTAGAACCAGGGGCCACAGTTTAAGAATAAGGAGTAAGCCATTTAGAACGGAGACGAGGAAACTCTTTTTCTCACTGAGAGTGGTGAGTCTGTGGAATTCTCTGCCTCAGAGGGCGGTGGAGGCAGGTTCTCTGGATGCTTTCAAGATGCTTTCTTGATGCTTCAAGAGAGAGCTAGATAGGGCTCTTAAAAATAGCGGAGTCAGGGGATATGGGGAGAAGGCAGGAACGGGGTACTGATTGGGGATGATCTGCCATGAACACATTGAATGGCGGTGCTGGCTCGAAGGGCCGAATGGCCTACTCCTGCACCTATTGTCTATTGTCTATTGTCTATAAAAGCTAGGAGCTCAGTCGTATGTGGAACAGGTCTATTAAGCCATCTCTTAGTTGACCAGTGAAGATTAAACCAGTGTAGAGCCTGTCTGATCCATACATACAGGACTCGCTCCAGATTGCTTTAAAAGTTGATCAAGCATTCCTGAGACTTAGTGGAGGTCAGATTACTTACATTTAGAGAAAAACATGGAAACAGGCCCACTTTCTCATCCACTCCCTAAACACTTGGGGAAAGTAAAGGTGGGAGTCGTGGCATTTCTGATGATGGGGGAGTTCTGACAATGAATGAATGGTGTTATGATGCAACCTGGAGAGCAATCGACTGGCACTGGTTAGATTATAAGGAGGTTTAACTTAAATATACTCAATGTTCAGCAGAAAGTGAAGTCTTTATGTTTAAGATGGAACTGCAGATGCTGGAAAATCGAAGGTAGACAAAAATGCTGGAGAAACTCAGCGGGTGAGGCAGCATCTATGGAGCGAAGGAAATAGGCAACGTTTCGGGTTGAAACCCTTCTTCAGACTGAAGTCTGAATTGAAATCTGGCAGCATTGCCTTTGCTTTTTGCATTAATTTGCTTTGTTTGCTTATTGGAAGCCTGATTGCAGCTTTTGTGGGGTGTGGCTTCACGTTTGTTACTGTATTTTCCTATTCAACTGCCCATTATTCAGTCACCTTAGTCAGAAGCCTGGGACTGTCTGATTACAGAGGGCAGTTGAATGAATTCTAAATGATCCACAAGTTGCTCTGCAAAATGAAATTCAAGACCCTAAAAGGAGAGAAAGTGTTACTAAGGTAAGTCCCGTGAATAATCTCTGTGAACTGAGTTACAGAACTCCTCTCTATATTTCTACCGATTTGTCTTTTGCTTCCCTTTTGAAAAAGCCGTTAAATTTTATATTTTTTCACAAAAGTCCTAATTTTTGTTATGGCATCAAATGTTGACTGACATACATTGGGGCCTTTACTAAAGCACCATCTCATTGCAACTTGTTTTTCATGCTGCAGTGTCTTCAGCGTGTTCTGTTTCAACATTACATTACCGTTATGAACATTCGGCAAGTTTGAATCAAGGGGAAGACTCAGGAGAATTCGAGAATAACTCGGGAAAGTGGGACAGGCCCTTACGTGTATGTGTGACTCTGAATGTGTGTGCTGCAATCGTAATGCTTTGGCACTCCTTTAGTTCCTTTACTGAATTAAGTGACATTTGTGTATTTCTGAACATTCACCTAACCTTCCTAGTTATTTGTTAACAAGATCTTGATCTTTTGGAACAAAGATAACAGTCCACAAACAATATAACTGCTTGACTAATTCAGTTTGCATGTTTCTGTAATATAGAATCTGAGCACAAACTGTTTCCTATAATCATGTGAAATTATTGCCAACTGGTTAAACTTGAATGTTTCCTGAACAATTGAAGATGGATTTTAACCTCACTCACTTCTATCCATTTTGCCTTGAGAGTACTGGGAATAGAGGGACAAAAATTGGGAAATTCAACCTTCGGATTATAACCTCTTTAAGCTTTATCCGATGATATACAAGCACCCCCTCCCGATAGTCACAGAGTGATAGTGTGGAAACTGGCCCTTCAGCCCAACTTGCCCACACCGGCCAACATGTCCCAGCAACACTAGTCTGCAATAAAACCTTGCCCACAGCATGTTCCATCTACACTAGTCCCACCTGCCTGTGTTTTCCCCTTATCCCTCTAAACTTGTCCTATCCATGTACCTGTCTAAATGTTTCTTAAATTTTGCAATACTCCCTGCCTCAACTATCTCCTCCGGCAATTTGTTCCACACACCTACCACTCTTTATGTAAAACAGTTACCCCTCAGGTTCCTATTAAATCTGTCTCCCTTCACTTTAAACCTAAGCCTGCTCAACCTCTCCCTAGAGCTCAGGCTCTCGACTCATCTACCTCTTCTGACTGTGAGTTCCAGATATCAACCAGTATCTCTGCGTTAAAAAACTGGCCCCTTCAAACCCACTTTAAAAATGCCTTCCTCCCACCATAAAGCAGTGCCCTCTTGTTTTTAATACCTCCACCTTTTTCTTTCTCTGTAAAGCTTTTCTCTGGATAACATTTGCTCCATATGAAAAATAATAATACAAAAGGTGTCAGACTGAGGTTATGTCAGAAGGTAGATGAATGTGGTTAGGAGGGTGAGATGGATCAGCCATGATTGAAGGGTGGAGTAGACTTGATGGGCCAAATGGCCTAATTCTGCTCCTATCACTTATGATCTTATGAAAAGCTTTTTACTGTCCCTTGGAACAGTGACAATAAACTAAACAGCTCCACTGCTCCTAGCCTTATATATCAATTGTCTAGGAGATCGTATATAGTGCTTTAATTATCATGTGCATCTGCACAGTGACATTCTTTTTGCATATTTACACATGCGGGCACCGCCATGTTTTGGCACCATGTCCAAAGTCCGGTCCGCCCGCACACTCGGTCTACTGGGGCAGTTCACGATCCTGGTAAGCCCCAGACTCCTGCAAGGCCCGATCGTATTCCTGGTGCAGTTTTCTTCGGGTTACGAACGTCCAAGTTTCGTACGAATGAGTGCTTGGGAGACTGATGGGATAGATCTGCTGACTGCTTCTGGCATCCGCTGGCATCTTCTGCCCGTGTTGGAACTCAGCTCATGGCAACTCCCGACGTGCAAACTGTCCGGGTCAAGAACGGATCCCAAGAGCAGATCCATACTGAAACCTGTACCTTAAAGGGAATATGAAGATCATAAAATAAATAAACTAAACAGGCTGAACCACATTGCAAGAATGTTTAGGCATTGTGAGAGGGTTTATAGGTGGTTAACTGGAGCAATTCAGGCACGAAGTTCCAGGAATTGGGGCCACAGTTCAGATACCTCCGAGGAAAGGAAAAGGGTGAGGCAATGCACAAATGGCTTATCAATTGCTTTCAGAGAAAACACAATAGAACTTTACATACAAAACCATTAACCGAACAACATGAATTGTTCTGCGCACTGGGCAGCAAACTGTATCTCCCCTCACAATGATGTGAATGATTTACAGTATGTGAGTATTTTTCACAGTCTCAGGATATCGCAAAGTACTCGACCATCAATGAGCTGCTTTTGTAGCTGCTTATAAAAGCTGAGCCCAAACCCATGAGTCCGAGCAAAATACCATGTGCCAAAACCGCACCATAGAAAGCATTATATCGGGAGGCATCACAGCATGGTTTGGGAACAGCTCCATCCCAGACCGCAAGAAATTGCAGTGAATTGTGGACGCAGCCCAGACCATCGCACAAACTAACCTCTTTTCCATTGACAGACACAAAATGCTGGAGTAACTCAGCAGGACAGACAGCATCTCTGGCAGCATCTCGACCCGAAACGTCTCCCATTCCTTCTCTCCAGAGATGCTGCCTGTCCCGTTGAGATACTCCAACTTTTTGTGTCTATCTTAGGTTTAAACCAGCATCTGCAGTCCCTTCCATTAACTCAATTTACACCTCATGCTGCCTTGACAAGGCTACCAGCATAATGAAGGACGAGTCGCACCCTGGCCGCTCCCTCTTCTCCCCTCTCCCATTGGGCAAAAAAATATAGAAGTGTGAAAATGCACACCTCCAGATTCAGGGACAATGTCTTCCCAGCTGCTATCAGGCAAATAAACCATCCTACCACAACCAGAGAGTAGGCCTGAGCTACTATCTACCTCAGACTACCTTTGATCGGACTTTACTAGTGCAGGTAGATAGTTCACTGAAGGTGGCATCACAGGTAGATAGGGTGGTCAAGCAGGCCTTCGGTAAATTGGCCTTCATCCGTCAGAGTATTGAGGATAGATATTATGTTACAGTTGTACAAGATGTAGGTGAGACCGCATTTGGAGTATTGTGTTCAGTTCAGTGTTTGGCTGTAAGGAGAATGTTGTTAAGCTGGAAAGATTGCAGAGAAGACAGTCAAGGATGTTGCCAGGACTTGAGGATCTGCACTATAGGGAGAGGTTGAGCAGACAAGGACTATGTACCTTGGAGCGCAGGAGGATGAGAGGTGATCTTGTAGAGATGTATAAGATCATGAGGGGAGTAGATAGTGGAAATGCACAGTCTTTTGCCCAGAGTAGGGGAATTAAGAGGACATAGGTTTAAGGTGAGGGCGGAAAGATTTAGTAGGAACCTGAGCAGAAACTTTTGTACACAAAGGATGGTGGGTGTAAGGAATGAGGCGCCAGAGCAGGTGGTTGCGGCAGGTACTATCACAATGTTTAAAATGCATTTCTACAGGTATGTGGATAGGATATTTTTTTTAATAACTTTATTACGGACTCAAGGTCCAGACAAGGGGCAACATTACATTAAAAAATGCATTGCATCTCAAATATCATAAGTATATATAAAATCATGGTAAATCACATAAAAACATCATAATTTATATATATTTTTTTAAAAAAAAACCCACAATACTTAAGTTAAAAATCCAGAGTAAAAAATGATCAATGTTGTACAACGAGACAACGATACCAGTGTCTCCACAACTGGGATTCGTAGCGTGTAGTGCTAACCCTTATGTTTGTCAAGGCCACAATAAGCACATTTTTAGAGTGAATTTATACATGTGGTGTCTTAGGATAGCTTGTAGAGTACTGACTCCTGCAGCCACAAACATATTACTGGCACTACACCATCTTAGTTGCCTTAGCAGTGTTCTCATGGCATCGTTATATGCCACCTTTAGTCTCTGCATACTTGTCTTTAAATAGTTCGACCACATGTGCGCAGTGTAGAGGGGTGTGCAGTATGCTCTAAATAGCGACATCTTCACCACATCTGCACACGCACCAAATTTACGCAAGAGGATATTCGCCTGTATATACAGCATGCGTCGTTGCCTATAAATATCCTCATCATCTGTCATTTGTTCTGTAATAATATGCCCTAGATATTTTATCTTATTACAGACACTAAGATTGTTGTCAGACAATTTAAAATCAGGATATTTTAGGCTTTTATCCTTTTTGGTTCTACAGACCAATACAGCACTCTTACTAGCATTATATTTAATGTCATGTTCCAAACCATACATGGAACACGCAGTAAGGAGCTGCTGGAGACCAGCGCTAGATGGACTAAAGACCACAAGATCATCTGCATACATAATATGGTTCACTAAAATATTACCAATCACGCACCCAGTGTTGCAGGCTTTCAATTGTTTTTAGACAGATCATCTATATATAGATTAAAAAGGACTGGGATAAAATTCCCCCTTGTCTAACACCATTGCTAACCCCAAATGGGGCTGAGACCCTATTGCCCCATTTTATTTGCATAGTCTGATGGGCATACCAGTAGGCCAGTATTCTCACAATGTATTTAGGCACCCCTCTTTGACACATTTTGCCAAACAGCTTTCTGTGATTAACACGGTCAAAGGCTTTGGAAGCATCAATAAAGCACATAAGGATTGAAGAGTTTTTGCCTCTATATTTGTTTACAATCTCCTTTAGGGCATATATGCACAAGTCAGTGCCATGTTTAGCTTTAAAGCCAAACTGGTTATCTGTGGAGTTAACAAACTCATGTATTCTATCCAGCAGAACTCTTTCTAAGACTTTTGACAATATGCTGGCTAAAGCTATGGGCCTGTAATTATTTAAACTGCCTACTTTACCTGCTTTGTCCTTAATAACCGGCACTAACAGGACAGACAACATTGAGTCTGGTAACATGCCATGAATCATAAAGCCAGTAAAACAAATAGCTAGGAGAGGAGCTATCCTCATACTCGCATACGTTCAGCAGAGATATGATCCAAGCCACTTGCTTTGGTGTTGGACAGCTTGTTCATGGCATGATACACCTCATGTGACATAATCACCATCGAGTCATTACTCTCAATATTGTCCACCCTATACAAGTCACCTTGGACACAGTTGAATAAAGTGCTATAATGTTGTCGCCATAACTCCGCGATATTAGCCGTTCCGGAGATTCCATCTACAGTGCATGGTAGAGATGTTTTGCAACTGCTAAGAGCTCTCACTTCCTTCCAAAAATCTGTAGCATTGTTACTTAGCAGCTTCTTAGCCATGGAATCAGCCCTCATAGCTTGCTCATTTTTACAGATGAAGCAAACAGCATACTTATATCTTGCATTAGTGAGCTTCTTGTGCTCAAACACAGGCCCCTGTCTGGGTCTACCTGCCATAGCCCATGCTTTGGTGGCTTCACGGGCTTCAGTATGATACTCAGCTACATACTTATTCCAGCCAGGTCTGATGTTATGTGTCTTATTTTTATGCTTGCAGTAGGGCTTACTGCCTACATGTAAGGCGCTTACTATATCATTATACATGGAGCAGATATCTCTCCTATGCTTCATATCTTTACTGTTACCATTACTACATATTATTGCATCTTCAGGTAGATGAATATTGCTTAAGGATTTATCTGTATGGGCATAATAGGCTAGGATGTCTTCCTTTGTAAGCGTTGACCAGTCCAGTTTTTCTGTATTAAGGCTATTTCTATCCCTGGATACCACAGGTATGTGTTCAACATTTATTGTCATAGCAACAGGTATATGATCAGTCATTGCTGCCCCGTACAGAATGCTCATACACCCCAACGAGGCATGTGCATCAGCTGTACTAATACAGTGGTCCAGCCATGATGTGGTGTGCCAGGCCTTCACTAATATAAGTATAGCTATTTGTAGGTAAAAGCACTTTGCTTGACAATATTAAATTATTATCTTGACATATTTAGATGCATTGTATCTCTAAAATAAATTAAACTAAACAAGTAGGTAAAGGGTAGAGAGATGTGGGCCAAATGCAGGGAGATGGGACTCATGTAGATGGGGTATGTTGGTTGGCATGGGCAAGTGGGTTGAAGAGCTTGATTCGATGCGGTATGACTATCATAATAATCATAATATACTTTATTAGCCAAGTATGTTTTGCAACATACGAGGTATTTGATCTGCCATAGAGTCATACTAATAAAAAGCAACAGAACACACAAAATACATTTTAACATGAACATCCACCACAGTGACTCCTCCGCATTCCTCACTGTGATAGAAAGCGAAAAATAGTTAAATCTCTTCCTTCTTTGTCCTCCAGCAGTCGGGGGCGGGACAATCTTACTCCCGTAGCCGGCAGCGGGCCTCCTCGTCGGGGCTATCCAGCTCCTGCTTCGGGGGAGAATCTGAGCTCTCCCGCGCCGGGCGATCTACCCCGGGTCAGGGCTAGTTGAACGTCGTGTGACTTTTGGAGCTTCCCGATGTCGGTCTCAACGCATGACCGCAAGCTCCTTGATATTAAAGTCCGCAGGCTGCAGTTGCAGAGTCGATCCCAGGCAAGGGATCGGCTCCAATGATAAGTTCGCGCCCCGCGGTGGGGCTCAAAGTCAGTCCCGAGCAAGGCCTCCAGCTCCAAGATGTTAGGCCGCAGAGCGACCGGAGATACAATCCAGAAATCTATTGCATCTCTGGCAAGGTAAGAGATTGAAAAAAAGTTATCACAGTTATCACGACTGATGCCATATTTTTATTGCAGGCTTATTTAGTTACGAACTCAATCTCACATCTACAGTCTAGATCTCTGGGATACTAGTCCAATAACTTAACCAGTGTGCTGCCATGTCTTGATTACAGCTGCCCATGATTTAAGAGCTCAAAGGTTAGGACTTATCTTTAATTCACCAGCAATTTATTTTAAAGGGCAATCCAAGAATAGTGTGGGAGAGCATAAAAGAGACGGGCAACGGAGTGAGAAGACATCAAGAGAGTGAAGCTTGGTTCTAACGGTTGAATCAAAGACTTCTAAACCAAGGTAGAGTTTTTCCTTTTATACTTATTTATCTTTCATAATAGCAGAAGCTCCTGCCTTCAGTTTCAACTTTAGTTAGAGAATGGTGAATCTGTCGAATTCATTGTCACAGAACGCTGTGGAGACCAAGTCAATGGATATTTTTAAGGCAGATATTGACAGATTCTTGATTAGTATTGCCCCTGTCCCACTTGGGAAACCTGAACGGAAACCTCTGGAGACTTTGCGCCCCACCCAAGGTTTCCGTGCATTTTCCGGAGGTTTTTGTCAGTCTCCCTAATGGTCGAAAGTGGTTTCCGCTTCTTCTATGTTCCGGTGATTATTTCAAATAATTCAAAACCGGCCGCGACTAAAAATAGGTTGCCGTTTAAAAAATCGGTAATTTTTTAGTCGAAGAGGGTTGCGATGCTAGTTGAATGTGGTTGCCGGAGGTTGCAGGTAGTGGAAGGTAAGACCTCCCTGGTGGAATAAAACTGGGTGAAAAAAAGGTCTTACCTTCCACTATCCTTGGGTGGGACACAAAGTCTCCAGAGGTTTCTGTTCAGGTTTCCTAAGTGGGACATGGGGCATAAGGGTGTCAGGGGTTATGGGGAGAAGGCAAGAGAATGCAGTTGAGAGGGAAAGGGAGATCAGCCATGATTGAATGGTGGAGTAGACTTGATGGGCCAAATGGCCTAATTCTGCTCCTAGAACTTATAAACTTATCAACTTGAGCAAAAACTGACAAGATCACAAAATATTGCTGTAAAATTGTAACATAATTGTCTGCATTTTTTGAAGAACAATTTTGATTCAGTGATTTGTGTATTATAGAACAGGACTAAATGTATGGAAAAGATAGCCTAATGTATCTGCTGATAATATAATAGGAGACTAGTTAAACAATTTGCTTAATGAACTTTGCTGGAAGTATCTCAACGGAGTGCACACTACACTTTTGATTTGCCCATCACAGTTCCTTCAGTGTTTGTACAGACTTGTTTTTTGATCAAATTTTCATTGGAAGTCATTCATCTGCAAGGGAATAAAATGGCAGAACTACCTTTAAACAATAACAGTTCCCAGGTAGCTTGTTCTAGAGACATTTATTCAGTTCCTCTGTGTATTCTTGAATTAACATTGAGACAGAAGAGTTCATAATTACTTAATAGCTGTGAATTAATGCAGCTGAAGTGTTGTACCAATAGTAAAGAAAAAATGCAGTTATCAATTGCTGCTCCTAATCCCATCTTGCATTTGGTTAAGGGCTTGTCCCACTAGGCAATTTTTTAGGCCACTGCCGCGACTGTCATAGTCCTAGCAAAAAGGTTGCCGAAAAACCGGCAACTGGACTAATGGTCCTGCCACACTTAGGCGATTTTTTTAGGCGATTACCGGCGAATACGACAATGGAATTCACCGAAGTCAGCACCTACGACACCTAGCGACAACCTGCGCCATCCTGGCGACAACCTACGACAGCACCTACATCAGGAGATGACAAGCTATGACGAGCCCACGGTCGCCGACTGTCGACGAAAAGTTTTGAACATTTCAAAATCCAGCGGCGACCAGAAAAACGCTACGACTATTTGGGCGACTGAGGAGACTACTCACGACCATACAGGTGACACCCCGGCAACCGTGTGGTGACAGCCTAGTCACCAGCAGTCGCCTAAAAAATCGCCTAAGTGGGACAGGTTCTTTAAAACTATGTTGATGGCTGTACTGCCTAAGGTCGCAATTTTGCTTTGCGTTCACTAGTGTTGGCTTTTGTGCAGCTTGTATTTCAGAAGAAAATAATGGCAGCACAGTGGGGCAGTTGTTGGAGTTATATTTCGTAACTCCAGTGGCACATGTTTGATCCCGTCTACTGGTGCTGTCTGTATGGAGTTTGCACATTCTCTGTGTGACCATGTGTGTTTCTATGGGTGCTCCACCTCGCTCCCACATCCCAAAATCATACGAGTTAGTCATTTAAACGGCCACTGCAAATTGCCCCTTGTGTGTAGCTGAGTGATAAATCTGGGGGGAGTTGATGAGAATGCAAGAAGAATAGAATGGGTAAATGCATGCTTGATGTCACCACACACGCAATGGGCTGAAGGGCCTGTTTCTGTGTGCTAACTCTCTTTGGCTATCTGTCTTTGACTCTCTCCAATGCAAGAAGAAAAAAGGATGAGGGACAGAGCAATCTGTGGCAAATGATGGACCTGGAAAAGGTTGGGATAGTCAAGAGGATGAAGGGGTGTAAACTACAGGAGCAAACTTTTCAAATTGGCACATTGGATGACCAGAGGCATTGAAGATAGGAGATGGGCAACAGAATTGTAGATGGTAGATGTTTACAGAGAGGGAAGATGTCAACCCTGACATGAAAACCTTCAACTTTCTCAGTCTGGGGTAAAAATGATCTAACGTGTAGAAAGGAACTGCAGATGCTGGTTTACACCGAAGATAGACTCAAAAAGCTGGAGTAATGAAGCAGGTAAGGCAGCATCTCAGGAGAAAAGGAGTAAGTGACTTTTTGCGTCGGAAGAAGGGTACTTTTTTCCCCAGAGATGCTCTTACCTGCGGAGTTACTCCAGTTTTTGTGTCTATGAACGAGCTGATGTTAAGCTGAGCTGAGGTAAGGCAAGTGACATTATGATGGACGGGTTAGTGATGTTTTGTCTGAATCTCAGTTTGGGGTTGGACATGGTTCCAAGCTTGTGGAAAATTCCCTTAAAGCTGACAAAGTTGCTGTACGTGGGGGTGGAATTAGGAGAGATTGCACAGAGTCGTGTGTGCTGGAGATGAGGACGTGGTTAGTGGTGCATGGCGCAAATGCTATGGCACCCATCCCAGAGCTTCAGGGAGGAAATTTGAATAATTCATATGCCGTGGGGTGCTTTGGCAAGTAGAGCACATGGATTTGGGTAATAGTACCAATTAATTCTGTACTGCCCACTTACTTTGAGATAAACAATGGACATGTTCAACTTAGACAGGTACATGGATAGGGAAGATTTAGAGTGATATGGGCCAAATGCAGGAAAAAGTGACCGGCTTGAATAAACTTCTTGGTCGATTTGGATGAATCGAACTGAAGGGCCTGTTGTGTGTATATAATTCCATGACTCTAAATTCATTTATTTTAAATTAATT
This sequence comes from Okamejei kenojei, assembly GCA_035221665.1. Taxonomy (NCBI): domain Eukaryota; kingdom Metazoa; phylum Chordata; class Chondrichthyes; order Rajiformes; family Rajidae; genus Okamejei; species Okamejei kenojei. Next base: position 17,465,539 of record CM069146.1, read on the forward strand.
GGTATCCAGAACCTTTTTGAACATAACGCTTATTATGAGATTAATTATAAGCAGCATGCTGATAAAATCTAATTATTAAAAACTCTATGAGAGTGAAGTTGGCTCTTGGTAACTGTCAATTGGCGGCCAATTTTGTGTCAAGTACATTGGGTTAAACCTCATCAACTTGAAACATCAGCTTGGTTTCTCATTCTACTACTGCTGCTGAGTATTTGCAGCATGTTCTAGGGTTAAAGCCAGTTTAATACCATTGTATAATTTATCAATTTCACTTTGTTAATCTATTCATTTGGCTGGCTGCAGGTGTGCAACAGGATCACTGTGGAGCTTGTGAAGATTTCTTCACTTGACATCTGAGCTATTATTTCACAATGTGTTGCTTATCTTGCTGGAATTGTAATACAGAGGAACCCCATGTATACATTCAGCACATGTACTGACCAGACCTTTGGGTCTGTCCCACTTAGGCGACTTTTTAGGCGAGTGCAGGAGACACTGCGCTCGCCACATGATCGCCACATTGTCGCTGGTGGTCTCTGGTGAGCCTCCTTCATGGTCGCGAGGAGTTCCCGCATTCTGGAAACTGGTTGCAGCCTCAGTATGGTCGCCGCAAATTTTTCAACATGTTGAAAAATTTTCTACGATCAAAAATTAGTCGCCATGGAGAAAATCGATAATCCTGCAGTCGTAGGTGTGGTTGTAATGGGGTCGCCATGTAGTTATGGGTGGTCGAGATAGTCATAGATAGTTTTAGTTAATCACCTTTGCTGACCGGTCATTTTCATTGGTTCATCGTGGGGAAAAAACTTAAGCAGGAGTTTTCAGAACCAAGGATATCCGACCGGTAATGTTAAATGTCTGCCGAGCTTCACAGCTGTGTATCTCTGGCTTATTAAAAGTTGTCTGGCTTCTTAAAAGTTTTCTCCCTCCCCCCCCCTTCTCTCCCCTTTTCCCCTTCTCTCTCCCCCCTTCTCTCCCCCCTTCTCTCTCCCCCCCCTCTTCTCTCTCTCCCCCCCTTCTCTCTCCCCCCCTTTCTCTCTCCCCCCTTCTCTCTCCCCCCTTCTCTCTCCCCCCTTCTCTCTCCCCCCATTCTCTCTCCCCCCCCCCTTCTCTCTCCCCCCCTTCTCTCTCCCCCTTCTCTCTCCCTCTTCTCCCCTCTTTTAAAGGACTTACCGTACACTGTGCTAGCTGTCTTAAATACAGCGCCAAACTTCCTGTTCATCGTGGTGTGTGTCTGTACCACCTTAGCTTTGTACCGTGTGAATTGCAGACAGCGTTCCCCCGCTTGCCCTGGCCCTCGCCTTTGCTGTGTGTGTGTGTTTTTTTTTGTTTTGTCCTCTTTCATGGTAAGGAATCGAACAGTTAGGATTGAAGTGAGGAGAAATGTTATAACTCAGGGAGCTGTCAATCTTTGGACTTCTCTATCCCCAAATACTATGGATCCTCAGATGCTGATCCTCCGTTGCTGAAACTGTTAAGCTTTTGGACAAGAAAAGATGAAGAGACAAGAGGGAAGAGAGAATCAAGAGTGTTTTATGTCCCAAAACCTTTCAATTATATTCTTACTTGCAGCAGCAGCACAACTGGTTTGGAAACGTAGTACTCAATATATAATATAATAAATCAACAACAAAAAAATAAATAAATAAATAACAATACAGTATAAGATCGATCCAAAGCCTAAAGACCGGAGTGCAACCCAGGCACTTTTTAGTTCAGAGTTTAGTTGGAATTTGCAATATTTAATAACCTAATGGACGTTAGGAAGAAGCTGTTCCTGAAGCTGACTGACTGTTTTTGGTCTCCTATATTTTCTTCCCGATGGCTGGAGTGAAGGGAGAAGTGGACATGTAGGATGAGCCAGGAACTTTTTGAACATGTGGAAAAGATATGGACCGTCACTGCCCCTGTCTCTTATGTCATTATCTTCCCTACGCCCCACACTCAAACCAGCTTTTAAATTGTGAATAGAAGAACGTTCCTTTGGGAATTACCATCCAAGGAAAGCATTCCGCACGGATAATATTACTCATGCATGAGGTCAGATACATTCACAGTGCCATAAAACATCTCATCAAATTGTGTTTAGGAAGGAACTGCAAGTGCTGTTTTGTGTTTAGTTTTGTCTAGAGATACAGCATGGTAACAAGAGCTTTGGCCCACTGCATCCACACTGGCCATCAATCACCCGTTACACTGGTCCTATGTTATCCCACTTTCTTATCCGCTCCCTACCACTAAGGGCAATTTACAGAGGCCAACTCACCCAGAAACCCGCACATCTTTGAGATGTCAGAAACTGGAGCACCCAAAGAAAACCACGTGGTCACAGGGAGAACATGCAAACTTCACACAGAAAGCACCAGAGGTCAGGATCGAAGCCGGGTGAGGCAGCAGCTGCACCACTGTGCCACCCAAATAAAAGCATGACCCAGACGCTTCCCACCCACCAACCCGTCGTAGACATAATCAGACAAACTATTTAGTGCCTGGAACTGAACTGAACTTTTGTAGAAACATTTGTTTGAGAAAAGATGTGGGTATTATTTGGAGTTGTCTCTTCCCATTAAAGTTATTTCCATCGTGCATGAACTGTGAGTTTGTGTGTTGTTTTTGTTTACTTTTCGCATCGCGGTTTTTTTCCAGTTTATTGCCCAGCTGTCACTCTTCGAAGGTCCATGGCAAATCCAGAAAGGACAATGATCACCAAATCAGAAGAGGAAGGAGCTTCCGAGCTTCGGCTGCGGAAATCTAACTACTACGTGGATCGACAGGTCATGGATGAGAAGGATCTGGAAATAGTGGCACAGCGAACAGAAAGAACTGAGCCATCAATAAGGGAACGACTGAAGGAACGCTTCAGGTTAGTGGCTGCTTGCTTACTGCTGAAAGGTGGACATCTGTTCTTAAGTGCTGAGAGGAAAGCATTTTATTTCCACTTCTAACCAACAGCCCAATGCTTACAGCGCTCAGGTGAAGACAAGTTGAGTTTATTGTCCTAACCACAAGTATGGTGAGGTACAGATTAGTTTAGTTTAGTTTATTGTCACGTGTACAGGTCTACAATGAAAAGCTTTTGTTGCACGCTAACCTGTCAGTGGAAAGACTATGCGTGATAACAATCGAGCCATCCACAGAGTATAGATACATGATAAAGGGAATAATGTTTAGTGTACGACAAAGTCCAGTAAAGTCCGGTTAAAGGTAGTTCAAGGATCTCCAGTGAGGTAGATAGCAGCTCAGGACCTAGTTCTCTAGTTGTTGATAGAATGGTTCAGTCACCTGATAACAGCTGGAAAGAAACTGTCCCTGAATCTGGGTATGTTCGTTTGCACTTCTTGCCTATTGAGAGACGGGAGAAGAGGGAGTGACCGGGAAGAGACTCGTCTTTGACTATGCTGGTGGCCTTGCCGAGGCAGCGTGAGGTGTAAATAGAGTCAATGGAAGGGAGGTCGGTTTGTGTGACGGGTCTGGGCTGCGTCCACAATTCTCTGCAATGTCTTGCGGTCTTGGATGGAGCTGTTCCCAAACTATGCTGTGATGCATCCCGATAAAATGCTTTCTACAGCACATCTGTAGAAGTTGGTGAGAGTTGTTAGGGAGATGGCTTTCAAGCATCTCTACTTGGGCGTCATCAATGTACGAGGGTATGTATTCTGAAGTCAATCACTATCTCCTTGTCTTGCTGACATTGAAAGAAAGGTTGTTGTCTTGACACCAGGTCACAAGGTTCTCTATCTCCTTCCTGCATTCCTGATACAATGAAAATCTCACTTGCAGCAGCATCACAGGCAGCAGGATGTCATAGAAAATGCAGAAATAACATAAATTCTACATGACAGTGAGAAGAGAAAGACTGCAAAAAAACAAGACATTAGTCAAAACACAATTAGGTAGCAAGTCCATGGTATTGTAAGAGTTAGTGTATGGATTCCATTGTTGAGGTAGGATTAGGGTTGTGCAAATTGGTTCAAGAATATGCAGGTTGTAACTAGGTTTAGAGTCAAGAGTTAAGACAGCTTATTGACATGTGTACCAGATAGGACAATTAAATTCTTGCATTGCTGCAGCTCAATAGGGTATTGTAGTCATAAATACAGATCAGAACAGTGTGTCCAGACACCATAGAAAATATGTGTGTGTGTATATATATATATATACACACACACACACACACACACACACACATCAGTAAACAGATAAAGTGCAATAGGTTGTTATAGTTCATAGTTTGCTTGAAGTTGTGTTTAATAGTCTGCTGGCTGTGGGGAAGAAGCTGTTCCTGAACCTGGATGTTGCAGATTTCAGGTTCTTGTACCTTCTACCCGATTGGCAACGGAGAGATGAGTGTGTGGCCAAGATGGTGTGGGTTTCCTTGATGACAATGGCAGCCTTTTTATGTTTATTATTGTCGTGTTAATGAGAAACAGCATGCAATCCCGCCACATCAGATGTTACTATACATAAATACGGCCAGGCCAAACTGAAGTACAATAGCTAGAGCAAAATGAAAGATAGTGTGGAATATAGTTCTCAACATGATAGTGCAACAGTTCCAGTGATAAATTCCAATGTCTGCAATGAGATAATCAGACTGCACGCTAGTGCAGGATTATTCAGAACCTTCAGTTTAGTTTAGAGATACAGTACGGAAATAGGCCCTTCGGCCCACCAGGTCCGCGCCGACCAGCGATCCCCACACATTAACACTATCCTACACCCACTAGGGACAATTTTTACATTTATCAAGCCAATTAACCTACAAACCTGTATGTCTTTGGAGTGTGGGAGGAAACCGAAGATCTCGGAGAAAACCCACGCAGATCACGGGGAGAACGTACAAACTCCGTATAGACAGCACCCGTAGTCAGGATCGAACCCGGGTCTCCAGTGCTGCATTTGCTGTAAGGCAGCAACTCTACCGCTGCCTTACAGCATGACCGTCGTTCACGGTGACCTGGTCGCCTGGTGACACTAAGGTGGGTGGTATTGTAGAAAGTGAACTTGGTTGTCAGAATTTGCAGCAGGATCTTGATCAGTTGGGCTGGTGGGCTGAGGAATGTTTGATGGAATTTAATGCAGAGAAATGTGAGATGTTCCATTTTGGGAGGTCCAGCAAGGGCAGGACTTCCACCGAATGGTCGGGCACTGGGGAGTGTTGTAGAGCAGAGAGATCTCGGCGTGCAGATGCATAGTTTCTTGAATGTGATGCTACAGGTAGATAGGGTGGTCAAGAAGGCTTTCAGCACATTGACCTTTATCAGTCGAAGTTAGGAGGTTATGTTATAGTTATTTAAGACATTGTTGAGGCCACATTTGGAAATGGGTCCTTCAGCCGATTGAGTCCACGCAAATAACAATCACCTGTGCGCTTATTCTAACCTACACACTAGGGATGAGTTACAGAATCCAATTAACCCACAAACCTGCACGTCTTTGGAATGCGGTAGAAAACCGAAGCACCCGGAGAAAACCCACCCAGTCACGGAGAATGTACAAACTCCAGACAGACTCTACCCGCAGTCATGATCGAACCCGGGTCTCTGGCGCTGTAAGGCAGCAACTCTACCGCTGTGCCACTGAGTGCTGGCGGGAATGTGAAGAGGATGAAATAAAATGAGTGTAAATGTGTGCTGAAGGACTGACAAGGACTTGGTTTTGTCTGATGAATATATAGAGTACATGAAAGAATAAAGTGTTTTCAGTAGTTTAATGAAATAAATTCTAATCCTTTACACCGGTGATCAGGATCGGACATAGGTCGCTGTGAGGTCGCAGCTCTACCAAGATGTGTATCATTGGCACAGTATGATATGATATAGAGAATTATTCAATATTTAATTTCAGGAACCAAACCTGTCGCACCAGCATGGTATTTCCAGTTTCCATGCCAGCTGAGTTTGGAATCAACAAGGCTAATTTGTTATTAATGTTAGGAGGGATTAGATGTTTGAACCAGGACTGGGCATCCTTTTAGTTCAAGCCCTTGGAAATGTCAGAGAGAGGAACCTTTATACCTATGGCCTGTCCTAGATTTGAATCCAGAGCCTGACAAATAGTACGGAGCTGGGCCTGTCATCTAATCCTCCTCTAACTCAACTTTGGGAAGTTAATGTGTAGGAAGGAACTACAGATACTGGTTTAAACTGAAGATAGGCACATAAAACTGGAGTAACTCTACGGGTCAGACATCTCTGGAGAGTGTCTGAAGAAGGGTCTCGACCCAAAATGTCACCGATTCCTTTTCTCCGGAGATGCTGTCTGACCCGCTGCGTTACTCCAAATTTTTGTGTCTATCCTTGGAAAGTGAATAGTGCTTTTATTTTCTCGACTGCCCCTTCTATCACACATGTGCTTTTGAATTGGCCACAGAGAACATTCAAAATACGGTCACAAATCACACACAGTAAACCACTGGTCCGCAAAGGAATTTTAATAGATGAAATATTCTTGAACCTTGAGCCGAGCATGTAACAAATTGATTAGTATATCGAAATTTCCTTTGAAATTAAAATGTGATCATTATATGGCAACGAGTTTTTAAACCTGTTTACATTTTGCAAAACTTTTTTTTTAAATTTAATTTATTGAACTTTTTTGCGTTCATTACAGTATGTTTACATATGTGTGGTGCAGCTTCAAGTAAGAATTTAATTGTTCCATTTCAGGACATAAGACAATAAAACATTCTTCACTCTTGTGGAATATGAGGTACAACAGCTCATATTCCACAGGGGTGGCTGACAATCCAATGGTAAAAAACATCAAATTCTCCAATTTTAGGTCACTTCTCTAATCCCCTTCCCCCACCCCTTTTCCCCTCTACGTATCTCCCCCCCCCCCCCCCTTTCTTCTCCAGTCCTCCCCTGTGCCCCACCTGGACTCGCATCTATGTCTTCCCCCACCCCCCCCCCCCCCCCTCCTCCTCTGGCTTCACAATTTACAACTCTTCAATCCTTCTGCCTCACACCTTCTGTTCTCATCTCTGGCCTTTGATCCAACCATCTGCCTATCAAATACCCCTCTCGCATGTGTCCACCTTTATCCTGCTTCTCCTGTCTCCCAGCTTTCTTCCACCACCACCTCTCCACAATCAGTCTGAGGACGGTCCCAACCCAAAACGTCATCTATCCTTGTTCTCCAGAGATGCTGCCTGGTCCACTGATTACTCCAGCACTCTGTGACCATTTGGGACCATATTTCTCCATAGATGTCGCCTAACCCCCTGAGTTACTCCTGCACTTTGTGTCCTTTTGGGACCATATTCAATTCCCCAAAAGCCGAGTGCGAATCAGTTGTCTTTTTATCCAGTGCCTACATTGCTAATTCCAAGCGACTGCTCTCCGCTGCTGATGTTTTACCTGAGTCAACCCACAACCATGGCATTTCCTTTATGGTGACCCCAGGCTAATGATCTGAAGTTCAAATACCACCAAAGCAGTGAGTAAATTGGATATATTTAATTAGCGTTGAAACTAATCTAAATTCCTCAACTACTTTGGTGGGATTTGAGTGATCATTTTCAGATGATTAACCTAGGGTCACCAATTCAATATCTACTGTGATGCCATTAGATGCCTCTTGGATTGGCAATAAAATGAGAACTAATTAGAAACACAGTAACATGCTTGAACTTGCCAACCGGTTTTCCATGCAGAGGCCAAATGCTTCCCCACTGAGAATAAAAATTTAAGAGAGTCATTTTTATGCATTACAAGATCAGGACAAATTTAGTACTTAGAGATACAGCGTGGAAACAGGCCCATCAGCCCACCAATTCCATGACGACCACACTATGCTTCTATGCTATCCCATGTTCGCACCCACTAGCTACGTTCAGGGCAATTTGCAGCAGCCAATTAACCTACAAACCGGAGCACCCAGAGGAAACCCACGCAGTCACGGGGAGAATGTGCAAACTCCGCACAGACAGCACCTGCATTCAGGATCGAGCCCGAGGCTCTGGTGCTTTAAGGCTGTGAGGCAGCAGCGCTACCAGCCGTGCCACATGCCACGCAAATATCCACTGGCTGTAACAGCCACAGCCCAGCCATTAAACAAATAGCTTTGGAACACCTCAAAACCTAAGAGGGTGAAGAGAAATATCATAATCAGCCAGGTAACAGTTGATGCAAAAACTGTCACAGTAAAATGTGGTATAGGTTCCGTCATTAGCTGCTGTCAAATAGAACGTAGCGGGGTGAAGGTATCAATTAAACAACTCTTTTTGCAAATGCAAGAGGTCGTGCTTTAAAGCCAAAGAACAGTAGCAGTGCTCTCAATAGAACATCCTTTATTGAAGGCAATAACATATTTATTGTCTCATGTACAATGAAAAGCTTTTGTTGCGTGCTAACCAGTCAGCAGAAAGACTATACATGGTTGCAATCGCGCCATCCGTAGTGTACAGACACACGATGAAGGGAATAACGTTTAGTGCAAGATAATGTCCAATAACGTCAGATTAAAATGGTCCGTGGGTCTCCAATTAGGTAAATAGTAGTTCAGAACCACTGATAGAATGGTTCGGTTGCCTGATAACAGCTGGGAAGAAACTGTCCCTGAATCTGGAGGTGTGCGTTTTCACACTTCTATACTTCTTACCTGATGGGAGGGATCAAGGAAAGAGCGTTCACGTCACGACCCTGTTTCCACCAATCTTTCCACCACTATGCACAAGATGCGCAAGAAACGCAAGACGCCGTTGTATGCAGATGCCGAGAACTGTGTTCAGCTCTGGCTGAACAATTTCTAATCTTGTGATGTGGGCGCGATAAGAAGAAGACATGATGGGAGAGAGAAGAAAAAAGAGTGACTGGGGTGACTCAAATTCTTAAAGATATGATAGTAAACTAGCACTTCATAATTGGATCGATGGAATTAAAACCAAATCACTAAATAGATTTGTATTTGTCCATTGAAGTCAACTTTAAATCCCTTTGGCTTTATTGTGAATTAAGCCTGCAAGAGGTTTCTTCTTCCTCTTACAACTAACGCTTTAACTCTTACTCTTCTATTTTCCCAATTGACTGAAAGGTGATCTTAAAAGGCAGGCTAATTTCTCCAGAAAAATCACAGTGAATAGAGGGTGGTCACACGAGTTCGGTAAGTGAGTTCGGTATTCCGAAAAATGCAAGGAATGATGGGATTTGTCAAAGGTCACTCGCGATAAAGAAAAAGCGAACAGTTTCTTCCTGGCTGTGTATACATTTTTATCTTTATTCATAATTTGTGTGTAAAAATATATTTAGTCTGAGGAATGGGGGTGCCAGGTCACGGGAGAGTGGGGTGTAACAGCGAGAGAGAGGGGGCAGATGCAAGCGAGTGGGAGACAGGGGGAGAGACTGGACTGGTGGAGAGACGTTCTTGGCAGCTCAGCTGATGCGTGTATACAAACCTCAGATAATAGTTAATCTTGGCATTATGTTTGGCACAGTCATTGTGGGCCGAACAGTCAGTTCTTCTGCTGCACGTTCAATATTCTATGTTCATATTTGTGCTTTGATTCTTCATCTCATAACCATCCTGCATCAGCTTTGGAACTTGATTTGCAAATTAAATTCCGAATTGACATCCAAGAGAAACAGGCCATTTGGCCCATCTAATTCATGCCAGCCCATCTAGTCCATGCCATTCATTGTGGGGTAGAGCCATTTAACTGCATTTGGCCCATGGCCCTCAAAACCATTCCTATCCATGTAGCTGTCCAAATGTCTTTTAAAAGTCGTAATGGTGTCCACTTCTAAAGCTTCCCCTGACAACTCATTCCTGTTACAAACCATGAATTTAGCATTTGCCTTCCTGTTCATCTCATGCTGGAAAACCACGCAACTATTATTTTTCACCTGCACTTCTGACACACAGTAAATAAGTCAGTGAGTCAATAATGGCATGGAACGGCAAACTCAGGTATGAGTCTCTGCTGTTGTATGTCACAAATATTAATGTGACTGTAATTTAGTTTAGGGATACAGCATGGAAACAGGCCCTTTGACCCACCGGGTCCACGGCGACCATTGATCATCCGTGCACAAGGTTCCATCCTACACACCAGTGACTATTTACAGAACCTACAAACCTGCACGGCTTTGGAATGTGGGAAGAAACCGGAGCACCCGGAGAAAACCCAAGGGAGAACGGATAAACCTCATACATACACTATCAGGATTAAACTCAGGTCTCTGGTGCTGGAAGGTAGTAACTCTACCGCTGTGCCACTGTGCCTCCCAAATCATTGGTTCTATTCAATTAGTTCTAACGTTTAAGACTGCAATGATAGGAGGCAAACCAAGATCATCTAAACTCTCAATCATCGGTGCTAAAACTATGTAAGCATGTTCCCAACAGAAAACAGGCAGATATTAATAAACCAAAGAAATCATATTGTTGGAATCAAAAGCAGAAAACACACAAACTCACATTTATTTTCATATAGTTGTCCTCATTCTGTCCTTTTCCCACTTGCTATGGTACAAGGCTGAATGCATTTACATGTAGAGTCCTGTACGGTACAAAATCAGGCCCTTCGGCCCACCACATCCATGCTGACCGTTTTGCCCACCAACAATAATTCTATTTACTCGTATTAAGTCCATATGCTTCTATGCCTTCCCCATATTGATAGGATAGATAGTGAATCCCTATGTGTGCCTAAATGTCTCTTAAATGTAACATTATATCCGATTTCACCTTCGTAGATGTGGGTCGAAGGGCCAGTTCTTTCACCCTATAATAATTAACTTCCAGCTTTGGTATTCCTGCACCTAAGTACCAATGAGATTATACCTTTTTACCTGACTATTTGTGGCAATAATTCATTTACCTAATTGCAAATGCAACAAACATTCAGATGCAGTGCCTCTAATTCTGTCAATGTAATATTTTTCTGTACAGTAGGGCAGCATAGTGCCAAAGACCCGGGTTGGTCTTCACCTTGGGTGCCGCCCGTGTGAAGTTTTCACTTTCTCCCTGTGGCCGCAAAGATTTCCACCGGGTCCTGCGGTTTCACCCACACCCCAAAGACATGCGGGTTTGTAGGTTAATTGACCACTGTAAATTGCCCGAGTGTGTAGGGAGTGGATGTGAAAAGTGGGATAACATAGAACTAGTGTGAATGAGTGATCATTGATTGGCATGGACTCAATGGACTTCAGGGCCCATTTCCCTGCTGTATCTTTCAACGTATCAATCCATTCAATGAACCAATGTAACCTTCTTTGTGTAGGAAGGAACTGCAGGTGTTGGTTTATACTGAAGATAGACACAAAATGCTGGAGTAACTCAGTAGGCCAGGCAGCATCTCTGGAGAAAAGGAATGGGTGATGTTTTGGGTCGAGACCCTTCATCAGACTGAGAGTCAGGGAGGGGGAATCTAAAGAATCTTAAGTAAATCTATTATATTGTTGCTGGATTGATTGGGTCACTATTGTCCCGTGGGAAGCCAATCATTCCTACGTATCTCTGATTAGTGCTGAGATTAAATATATAAATAAACACCATCTGAAGTAGCCTTACAAGATATTCAGATTGTAATATTGGCCTTGTAATTTTACCCTCTGCATGCTCTTTTTTTAAATTTGCTGTTTAAAGTCTATCCAACTAAACTTTTGGCCATTTACTGAATTCACCAAGATTTAGTTGTGTTTTGCTATAGCACCTAACAAAACTGCCAAATTTCCCCCACCTAATTGCTTGTAATTTTCATAGGGCCCGTGAGCAGATTTGCTAGAGAATTATGTTTTACTCCAGACCTGTTATTTTCAAATGTCAAGCTAAAGTTTCAATGAATGAATGCATTAATAATTTGGATCAGTATCAACAGTCAAGTAGTGGAATTTATTGCTAGAGTCCTGTGGTTCAATAGTTCATTGTATAATTCAGGGCCATATAAGAGATTATTAATTAACCTTTAGTCTATACATGGGCACCTGCAAATGTTCGAGTCAGTGAGGTACAATGTCCACACCTTCCTCTCAGAGTCACTGATATTTCTATGTTGTGAGATCAAACAAGTTGCTAATTAAGTTTTCAAGACAATCTTTCATATATATTCAAGCAATTATTTATCATCTATTATTTCATTCTCTCTATGTGGAGTGGCACAGCGGTAGAGTTGCTGCCTTACAGCTTAGATCCTGTCTGCGGGTACTGTCTGTACGGAGATGGTGCCTTCTCCCTGTGACTGCATTGGTTTTCTCTGTAGGTTCTGGTTTCCTCCAAAGACGTACAGGTTTGTAGGTTAATTGGCTACAGTTTAAAACAAGTGTCCCTAGTGTGTAGGATGATGTTAGTGTAGGAGGTGGTCACTGGTTGGTGGAATCTTGGTGGGTTGAAGAGCACATTTCCACGCTGCATCTCTTCTTCTTCTTTCGTGTGGCGTGCACAGCCTAAAGTTGTTGGACAACTTGTTCTATTTAATCTTCCGTATGTGCAAGTCGAGTTGATTGCATTAATCGAAACATGGCGGACCACGTGAAGGTTGCAATCTTCCACCCCACGCTGTATCTCAAAAGTCTAAAATAAATCTAATTGTCCCTGAGATAAATTTAATTGTTGTGAAACATTTCAAACTTTTCCAACTGCCACCCAGCAGACTATAAAAATGAGGTGATGAGAACAGGCAGGTCTGTTCTAGTTTGCTTAACTGTCTTTCACCGGCTTTACACACCACTGCACATGTGCAATTCTTACTTTGTAAGGGTCCCCAAAATTAATTGCTCTAACGTGGGGTCACCATGCATTCAGCGGGCAAAACCTAAGAAGTTTCTACTCAAAATCCCTTCACTGCTCTGCCTCTTTCCCCTTTTAAGATGTTCCAAGAACCCAATCTTTGACCAAGCTCTTGATCAATTATATCCTCAACTGTGACTTGCGGTCAAGTTTGGACTTGTTGCATTGTTGGTAAGACATAATGGGAAGGTTGTGTGGTTCCAAGACCAGCTAACCTCCAATGTGTGCCCTACCCGTGGTATGGATGAGGTTCATTCCAAAGAATGTATACAGCACATTTCACAACTTCAGGACATCACCAAGCATTTTTGCAGCTATTGAATATTTTCTGGGGGTATTGTTACTGTTGTATTTGTGAGCATTCTATGGCATTATGTGTTAAGCTCAGACTTGCTTTGTCATTCTTCCAGCAACAAGGCAATATAAATGTTCATACTAAATTAATAAATCCTTGCTTAATGACCAATTATTAAAGAGGCTATTAATATCTTGAATGCATGCTCTACCCATTTTATAGTAGCTTTTTAGAGGGGCTATAAACTGATCCAAGCCTCTGCTTTCTACTTGCATTATCCATTCATCTTGCATGACATGCGTAATTGACGTAGTGAACCAGATATTGTTGCAACTTTTACATAGAAAGATAGCAAACGCAAACAGGATAACACTGGGCCTGAGTTGATTCTAACATCTGTTATATTGACTGTAGCAAAACATGCGTGCAGATTTTCATCGATCATACAGTTGGACTTTCAATGCAGAATTTGGGCAATGGATTTTCAGTGAAATTCATTTCACTCATTATACGGCATATTTTAATCAAACTATGGACTCATAAATGGAGGAAAAGACCAAGGTCACATTGGATCTATATTAAACATTTGTTAGCCCGCAATCACTGATAACCATTGTGGGTGCCAGACCTGCCCATTCTGATGTTAGCTCATTCATCTGCCCTCTGCATTTCCATGTTTACTGTTCAAGAATGCCTAGATCTCTTTGCACATCTCACCATTTCCCATTTGTTCACCATTTAAAAACTCTCAGTGTTTCTGTTCATACACGAGTAGTATAATAGAACATGTGTTGCTCCAATGTACTGTTGACAATATTACCTCCATGGGTTATCAATTGAAAGTGTCAAACAAAGGTACTCTAAACAAGAAAAAAAAAGATACAAACTGCTGGAGTAACTCTACAGGTCAGGCAGCATCCCTGGAGAACATGGATAGATGATGCTTCGGTTTGGGACCTTTCTTCAAACATGAATAGGTGAATTTTGAGTCGGGACATTTCTTCAACAAGGATAGGTGATGCTTTAAGTCAGGACCTTTCTTACATCTTTATTACGGGTGGCGCCGTCAGCGATGGCAGCCTCACCAACGGTCTGTCTGTCTTTTCGTCTTTTTTGTTATTTTTAGTGTGTTTTAAAAGTATGTGTTTATGATCTCTGGTTCGTTTTACGTGGGGGCGGGGGAGGGGGTTCGGTAGAAACGTTTATTCAAACTCTTACCTTGCCGGAGATGCGATTGTTTTCCGGATCGTATTTCCGGTCGCTCTGCGGCCTAACATCATGCAGCTGGCGGCCTTGCTCGAGACTGACTTTGAGACCAACCTTGGGGCCGAGGACTTACCATCAGAGCCTGCGATCCCTTGCTTGGGATCGACGCTCCAACCGCGGAATGCGGATATTTACATCGAGGAATTTACAGTCTCGGGTGGAGACTGATGTCGGGAAGCTCCAAAGTCGCAGGAGGTTCGACTAGCCCCGACCCGGGGTCCGGTCACCCGGCGTAGGGAGCTGAGATCACCCCGATGTGGGAGCGTGATCGCTCCGATGCGGAGGGCCCGAACGCCGGCTACGGGAGCCAAGATCGTCCCGTCAACGGAGGGCTCGAGGCCCCTGACCGCGGAAGAATAAAGAAGGGAAGAGATTGAACTTTTTTTTCGCCTTCCATCACAGTGAGGAATGTGGAGGAGTCACTGTGGTGGATGTTTATATTAAAATACATTTTGTGTGTCTTGTTGCTTTTTATTGGTAAGATGACTGTATGGCAAATCAAATTCCTCGTATGTTGCAAAACATACTTACCTAATAAAGTATGATTATGATTATAATTTATTAGCACTTGATTTACTTGAGCATGCATGCATTGCTTTGATTTCGAATAACTTCACATTTGGTTTACCGTTCCAGTTTATCGCTTCTTATACCAAATCACAAGACTCGCAGTTCAAATACGACCCATGTGAAATGAACTAGACAGATTCACCAACAGACAAGAGCTTAAACTCATACTGGAAAGATTAATAAAACAAAACTCAAGTCGAAAATATAAATTATGTTCAAGGACGCATTCGTAGTTTGGGGTTGGCACTAACATTCAATTGAATTATTCTTATGGTGCTTAAGCTGACATTAATAATTAAATAGTAATTAAAATATTATTTAATGATTATAACAATAATAATTCTATTCTGAACAATATAATAATAATAATATAATTATAATATCATTAATATCTTATAATTGTACCATATTGTATTATATTAATATAATGTAATTATAATATTACATTAATAATATTATATTTATATAAATAATTTTATTGTATTTATAAATATAATAATATATTTAGAATAATCAACATGAATGGGTGATTGCTGTTTGCTGGTGTGGACACTGGTTAATGAGGGCCTTTTTCAATGCTCTATCTCTAAACTAAAATTAAGCTAACTTTTTCTGTTTGGTACCTAAACTAACTTCAATGGACAACCTCAATATCTGATTTTGTTTCTAGCGGAATGGAGTTCAGTTAATATTTATTTGGACAGGTGAGTTGTGTTCAATTATCGGACAACAATTTAGAAATATCGTTGCTGGATTTTCTGAAGGATTTCAGTCATGTCTTTATGTTGTCAACGGGGAGATCAGAAATGTCCACAAAGCTAACACTAATTAAACACCTTTATTGTTTTCAGATGTTCGAACGCCAAAGCCCAAGCTTCACTGTTCAAGTTGGTCCCGATCCTTCGCTGGCTGCCCAAGTATCCTCTCCGGGAATGGCTGCTGGGTGACGTCTGCTCTGGATTCAGTGTTGGAATTGTGCAGTTACCACAGAGTGAGCACTTCATCCTTTGCAAACATTAATTCATGGCAATGGCACGGCCTCTTAAGGGCCTGCCCCACTGTACGAGGTTACTCAAGAGCTCTCCCGAGTTTAAAAAAAAATCAAACTCGTGGGTAAGCACGTAGAATGTACGTAGCGGGTACGTCGGAGCTCGGGGACGTCTCTTAGGTACTCAGGAAATGCGGTAAGCTCGTGAAGACTCATGTTGAAAAATGTCCACGAGAGCCCCGAGTATCTACGAGTGGCCATTACCGTAATTCTCCGAGTTCGAATCAGGGGAAACTTGGGAGAACTCTTGAATTAGTTCGTACAGTGGGACAGGCCCTTAACTTTAGAGGCTCATACACTTAATCCCAGGATGTATGATGGAGTCATAGACAGAGTCACCAGATGCCAAAATGCACTCCAAAACATCAGGGTGGAACAACACGTTGAATATTAATGTTTTGGCCAGCATTAGATGTCACACCTCATACTCTGTGCTACGGAGGTGAACATGAAGAGGAACCACCATTTCCGCAGTGATAATCCTGCGTAGTGTGGAATATGGCTACTCATGTTGTGCTCTTATTAAACCTGACTTCTTAACCCAATTGTTTTTGTAGTTCTGTGTCATATAATCAATCCCAGCTTTCTTTCTACATAATGACATAATCTATAAAACAGTCGGACAATGCTCTTAAAAGGGATTGCTAATGTTCTGGTAGAGTGGCTGCCTCACGGCGGCAGAGAACTCGGTTCGACCCTGACCTCGGGTGCTGTTGGTGTGGAATTTGCACGTTCTCCCTGTGACTGCATTGGTTTCCTCCAGGTGCCCCGATTTCCTCCCTCATCCCCAAAACATGTGGGATATCAGGTTAATTAGCCTCTGCAAATTGCCCCTAGTATGTTGGGAGTGGATGTGAAAGTAGGATAGCAAAGAACTAGCATGAATGGGTGATCGATGGTCAACATGGACTTGGCGGACTGAAGGGCCTGTTTCTAAACTAAACTCAACTTCTCATTGGTGGCTAAGAAGAGTGAACATCCACTGTCTCCATCTCTTGTTTACCTTTCCCCTACTTTCAGTCTGAAGACTCAACCCGAAACGTCGCCTATTCCTTTTCTCCAGGGATTCTGTCTGACCCGCTGAGCTCTCCAGATGTTTGTGCCTATCTTCGGTGTAAACCAGCATCTGCAGTTCCTTCATACATATTATTATAATTAATTGTTTAATATATAAACTAACCTCAAGGGGAATAATCTGATAGCCATTGCTTTCTCTATCATTGTACAACTCAATTGACCTCTTATGGCCGGAGAAAGAAGAGTCAATAAAATCAGAAGTTGTACGATGTAATACATCTAATAAGAGGACATCTCACCAGAGCCTCAGCATTTTAATTCTCAGGTAATTGAACAGGACAGGGCAAGTAATATACTATAAAATGAACCGTAATTTGGCCATGAATTATACACTGAAAGATCATGAACCCAACCATCTTAATTTCCATGAAAAAAATAAATCTACCTGTTTAGGAGCATTAGCCTAATTTGTGTAGGAAGGAACTGCAGATGCTGGTTTACACCAAAGATAGACACAAAATGCTGGAGTAACTCAGCGGGTCAGGCAGCATCGCTGAAGAAAAGGAATAGCTGGCGTTTTGGGTTGAGACCTTTCCTCAGACTGAGTGTCAAGGGACTGGGAAACTAGAGGTATGAAAAGGTTCAGAACGAACCAGGGCCGGCACCGATGACCAAGGAAAGGTGGAGTCAACAATGGTCCATTGTTAGCTGTGGAAGAGGGGATTACAAAGGGATATGCGGAGACGAACAGTGGAGCTAGAGTGGGGGAGGGGCGGAGAGAGAGGGAATGCAGGGGCCACTTGAAATTAGAGAAATGATTATTCATACCGCTGGGTTGTAAGATGCCCAACTTAACTTAATTTTAAGATTAACTTAATTTGCATTTTGTTTTACAGGTATGGCATATGCTCTCCTGGCAGCTGTTCCCCCTGTATTTGGTCTCTACACATCTTTCTTCCCTGTGCTCATCTATTTTATTTTCGGGACATCCAGACATGTTTCAGTAGGTAAGCTCGGCATTCTTCCTTTCATGCCAGTACTTGATTCTTCCAATTTTGGGGATGCAAAGGAACTTGGGAATGCAGGTGCAGAATTCCCAAAATGTTAATTTGCAAGTCAAATCGGTAGTAAGGAAGGCAAATGCCATGCTGCCATTTATTTCAAGAGGGCTAGAATACAAAAACAGAGATATCAAGCTGAGGCTCTATAAGGCACTGGTCAGACCTCATTTGAAGTACTGTGAGCAGTTTTGGGCCCCATATCTGAGGAAGGATGTGCTGGCTTTTCGAGAGGGTCCAGAGGAGGTTTACGAGAATGATCCCAGGAATGAGTGGGTTAACATATGATGAGCATTTGAAGGCACTGGGCCTGAATTAGCTGGAGTTTAGAAGGATAAGGGGGGACCTTATTGAAACTTACTGTTTCTTTTCTAAAGGGATTGACTCATTCATTAATGACAAGTTGTACTTATTTAGGACGTAACAAAAACATTCCAAGAGGCATTGGCACATAAAACTAGAAACAAGACCACAGGAAGCTGTTAGGATCATTGACCAAAAATATGGCAATGAAGGTAGAAATAATAATATGAAACCTAATAAAAGAGTTATGTGAAACCCATATTTTAGTTGTCTTCCTCTCACACACATTCACCTGTCACTACTTGTTGCATTCGATTCACTGAATGGAGAGTCATTATTATCATCTGATCTAATCCATAATGTTAATGGCAAACTGATTTTAAAATATTAATTTCACCGACATCCATTTCTGTCTTTGCTTTTTTCCTCCCTATGTTCACCTTCCCCATCCCCCCCCCCCCCCCCCCCCCACCTGGTTCCATCAGGCCTTCATCTCCTCCCCATCTTGTTCCACCGCTCATCTACCATCCTCTACCTCAAACCCTTCGCCCCCATTCCCCGTTGCTCCATGTTCCCTTCTTCCCTCTCAGTCCTGATGCAGGATCTCGACCTGAAAACATCGACCTTTTGCCTTCACAGATGCCGCTTGACCCACCTGGTTCTGTTTTTTTTGTTCTGGGTTGGAGGAGGTTGGACGCGTTGGAGGATTGCAGAGTTAAGGGAAGTCAGAGAGATAGAGAGAACAAAAGAGACGTGAGCTAAAGGGATCTGTAAACAAAGACGAGTTTTTTAAAAACTCTGCAAATATTCCACCTGGAGCAAACTTCAGATGTTATTTGTTGAATTAATGTTATGTGCATTATAAAAAAAGACACAAAGTGCTGGAGTAACTCAACAGGTCAGACAGCATCTCTGGAGAACATGGATGGGTGACGTATTGGGTTGGGACTGATTGCAGTGAGGGCAGGACAAAATCTGACAAGTGCTAGGTGGATGCAGGCGAGGGGGGGAGGCATTTACTAGGCAGATGGTTGGACAAGGTACAAAATGTTGAAGTAACAGTATGCTATGCAGTACAATTTTTAAATTATTTTATTCAAAGCACCATGAAGTGTAATGCTTTTTCATTCCATGCAAGTCATGGTGTGTTACTGCATGCTGCATTATATTTACTGAAGGGAAGGTAATAATTATAATTTGTTCTGGTCCAGAATGGGGCAGCACAGTGGCGCAGCAGTAGAGTTGCTGCCTTACAGTGACAGAAAACCGGGTTCAATC
The DNA here is from genome assembly GCA_035221665.1 of Okamejei kenojei. Lineage (NCBI taxonomy): Eukaryota > Metazoa > Chordata > Chondrichthyes > Rajiformes > Rajidae > Okamejei > Okamejei kenojei. The sequence continues at coordinate 17,485,103 of CM069146.1, forward strand.
CTAACTGAGGGTGCTGTCTGTAGGGAATTTGTACATTCTCCCATTCTCCCATTTTCTCCTGCTGCTCCGGTTTCCTTCCACATTCCAAGGAAGTGCAAGTTTGTAGGTTAATTGGCTTCTGTAGATTGCCCCTAGTGTGTAGCATGCAAAACTGGGATGAACTACATCAAACTAGTGTGACTGGGTGATCGATGGTCGGCTCAGACTCGGTGGGCCGAAGGGCCTGTTTCCATGCTCTATCTCTAAACTAAACTAACAGCAATCTGATATTAATTTCACCGACGTCTATTTCTGTCTTGTTGTAGGATCCTTTGCAGTCCTGAGTGTGATGTTGGGGACTATAACTGAGAGGATGGCTCCGAATGAGAACTTTGTGATCAGTTCTGTGAATAATACGAACGGAACAGTTGTGATAGACACGGTGGCACGAGACGTGATGCGAGTGAAAGTGGCAGCCATGGTCACCCTCCTTTCTGGGATCTTCCAAGTGAGTTATCACAAGGGAACTCGGAGCTCGTATTCATGTGGGGCAGAGAGGTGGGAAGGGCTGATTGAGGGCTGCATTGTTTAAGATGTGAAACACAAAAAGTTAGCCATGCAGGTGCAGCAAGTTCATGGGAAGCACATGGAAGTTCAGGATTTATCTTTTGGAAACTGGCCCTTTCTACCCCAAGCTTAACAATTCGCAATTCTTTACCCTTTTGGCTTATATCTGTCTTCTTATCTCTGACGATAGACACAAACAGCTGGAGTAACTCAGCAGGTCAGGCAGCATCTCTGGAGAAAAGGAGTAGGTGGCGTTTCGGGTCGAGACCCTTCTTCAGACTGAGAGTCAGGAGAGAGGGAAACTAGAGGTACAGAACAAACTAGATGGCACCGATGGCCATAGAGCCCACAATGGTCCATTGTTGGTTCAGGAGGAGGTGAAACCGAAGGGATATGGACAGTGAAATAGATGCCATTGGAAATGGTCATTGCCATTTAGCAAGAGCCAGTCTGCCCGCCACATGCTCACACATACAGCAATGCTTGCATCAGCTTGCAAAGTTGCAATCATACATTATTTCATTGTAATGATCAGTGCAGGTAACTATCTTACAAATGTTCAGCCTAATTCACCTGCTGTTCTTCAGGAAAATACTATGGGATATTTATGTCGACTTCAAGAGCAATGGACAGCTTTTGCAATGGTGCATCACTGGGGCAACAGTGTGGATACTTTGCTCAGGTTACTGGAGCAGGTTTTGACTGTAACCTTCTGAACCAGAGCTGAGAGTGGCCCCGGTTTGATCCTTAATATTAGATTCTGTCTGTGCAGAGTTTGCACCTTCTCTGCATGACTGTGTGGGTTTGTTTCAAGTGCTCCTGTCTCCTCCCACATCCTAAAGAGGTACTGGTGGGTTAAGTTGCAACAGTATATCACTGTTTAGCCCTGCATTTTAGTTTTAGTTTTAGAGATACAGTGTGGAAACGGGCCCTTTGGCCCATCACCTGTACACCAGTCCTATCCAACACACTAGGGACAATCTACAGAAGCCAGTTAACCTACAGACGTACACGTCTTTGGAGTGTGGGAGGAAACCAGATCAGCCAGAGAAAGCCCATGCAGTCACAGGGAGAACGTGCAAACTCTGTAGAGACAGCACCCGTAGTCAGGCTCAAACTCAGGTCTCTGGCGCTGTATGGCAGCAAATCTACCGCTGTGGCAGTGTGCCGCCCGGGTTGATGGGTATTTGTGAGAGAATCTGAGCATGCACAAAGAAAGGGAGAAGCGGCCTGTTGGGATTGTTTCTCTCGGGAGCTAGCATGAATCAATGGGCCGAATGAACTCCTTTGCATCATTTTAAGTACGTGGCACCCTGAGCACCCACATGTAAGCAAGCACAGTCCATCTCTATCCTGAGCACACAACTCAATCTCTGCCCAACAGCTCTCCCTGTTTCTCACACTCTAGTTGCAAGACATGCAAACCCTTTTTTCCCTGACCCTTCACCAACCGGCCACCAACAACTCTGTACAATTCGTGGCTCATGTTTCTACACCAGACCAGTGGTTAAAATTAGTTACATTTGTCCTTATCGTGGACTTTACCCATATTTGATCTTATAAGACAGGCGATTAATCTTAATGAGACCTTCAAGCAGATAAAGCTGTGTTAAATACTTAATCACTTTCATTGCCTGTACTCACAGAGGGCATAGCATGTAAGGCAATGAAGAGGAACATAGTTGTTCATTAATAGTGGACCTAATCAACAGTGTAGTTCCTAACAAGGTCACAATAGACCCTACGATATAGCAGCAGATTTAGGCCATTTGGCCCATCAAGTCTGCTACACCATTCGATTATGGCCAATCTATCTTTCCCGCTCAACGCCATTCTCCTGCCTTCTCCCCGTAACCTTTGAAACCTTTACTAATCAACGACCTATCAATCTCCGCTTTCAAAATACCCAGTGACTTGGCCTGCACAACAAATTCCACAGATTCACCACACTTTGGCTGAAGAAATTGGTCCTCCTCCCGATTCTAAAGGTATGCCTTTTTATTCTGAGGCTGTGCCCTCTAAGCCTAGATCTCCCACTATTGGAAGCATCCTTTCCACATTCACTCTACCTCAGCCTTTTGTTATTCGGTAGGTAACACAGGGTTTAGAAAGACTGTTGGGTTGCATTGTGATCACCGGGGGTGGAGGGAAAATGTTTTCTGCTATCTGTAATGTTTGTGCTTTTCCACGCTGTGCAGCTATTGCTGGGGATGATACGATTTGGATTTGTCGTCACGTACCTTTCCGACCCTGTCGTCCGAGGATACACCACTGGGGCAGCAGTCCACGTGCTGGTGTCGCAGCTGATATATGTGCTTGGCGTCTCTGTTACCAGGACGACCGGACCCCTCGCGCTAATCTATGTGAGTAACAGGTGCCTCTGTGAAATGTGGTTTTGCAATTATAACTGGAGTTTTAAACCACCACTATTGCCAGCCTCACTGTCACAAGTAACTTTCCACTGAGTCTGAGGAAGGATCCCAACCCTAAACATTGGCTTTCCATTTCCCTCCACTGACACTGCCATTCCTCCAGTACTTTGTATTTTGCTCTTAATTCCAGCATCCACAGTCTCTTGTGTTTCCAAATTTCCACTGTGCTGTCCAAAGGTGAGGAATCACAGCAAAACCAACCAGCGATCCCCATACACTAGCACTGACAAGTTTCACGGGTACCTGCCGTTAGCGCCACGAGTCGCTAAGTTGCTCGCGCGAGTTCCGACGTTCCTGCTACATTGATTGTACGTGATTACCGCGAGTGAAAACTCGGGGTCCCTCGTCGGTCGACTCGCACCGTGAGACAGGACTTTAAATAAAGACAATTTACAATCTTTACCAAAGCCAATTAACTTACAAACCTTCGACTCAAAATGCTGGAGTAACTCAGCGGGACAGGCAGCATCTCTGGAGAGAAGGAATGGGTGACGTTTCGGGTCGAGACTCTTCTTCAGACTCGACCCGAAATGTCACGCATTCTCCAGCATTTTGTGTCTACCTTCAATTTAAACCAGCATCTGCAGTTCTTTCCTATACAACTTACAAACCTGTATGTCTTAGGAGTGTAGGAGGAAACTGGTGCGGTCAGGGGGAGAACATGCAAACTACATACAGACAGCGCCCGTAGTCGGGATCGAACCCGGATCTCTGGTGTAGTAAGGCAGCAACTCTACCACTGTGCCATCATGCCGCCCCCGATTTTAGAGAGCAGGACACCAGTCCTGAGTCAGAGAGGGATCACATGGATTGCAGAGATTTCTAGAGTTAGTTGAGGTCATTGGTTCGGGGCTGGATAAGTACAAAGAGAGATTTTAATAGAAGATTCATACTTTAAATTTGAGTAATTTGTGAACTGGAAGCCCTTGGAAGTTAAAAGTACACTGAAAACAGGTGAACAAAACAATGTCTAGTAGGATACGGATAAATCATAAAGCAGGCAGACACTAGAACACCAAATATATCAATGTGCATTATACTATCAACTAAAATGCCTGCCCATTGGATGCATTCACTTCATATCTGATACATGACTCAATTAAACAACAGGATATGTGACGAGAAAAAGTCATGCAACATTTTAAAATAGACATTGAAATTGTTGCTGATTTTAATTCTTTAACAATGATGATGTATGAACCATTAGTTAAACACCTGACAATTTTCCTTTACAAATTACTCGGTGTTTCACAAGCGGTTAATATGCCAGTGTATGATCTGTTGCCACCAAGGGTTAAGTTTAATTTTACTTCGGAGTCACGTGAGTGACTACGTGAAGAACCCCGCCTGGCGCTGGAACGGCATTACGTCGACGCTGACGGCAGAAGGAAGAGCTGCAGAGGCTAGCTCGTCAACAGCGGTAGGTACGGAACCGGCAGGTAAGTGCAGTTGAAAAACTTTTAGGATCTGGAAAACTCCGTGCCTGGTGTATTGAACCAGGATTTGAAATGAATTTAAAAACAAAAATAAAATAAAAGAGTAAAATAGAATAAAAAATGCTCTGTATAATACAACAGAGTTTTAAAAAAGAACGTCCCGGGGGAATACCCAGCGATCGGGACGGGAGATTAATTACGGAGCCGGTTCCGATACTGGTGACCGTTAAAAATACGTTAGGGAGTTTAAGATGCTCCACAAACTTTTGGCAGGGGGGGGGGGGAATTTAAATAAGTCAGAAAGGCCATAATTTAAAAAGTTAATAAAGGCCTTCAGATGGAAAATAATGGAAATATTCCCTAACCTACCCTAAGGGGGTTTCACATATAAAAAGGAAAAAATATGATGAAATATGGTGGGAATATCTACCTCAGATATTTCTGAAGGTAGTCTCCTTGAGGGGGAAAAAACTCAGGAGAAACAAGGGCAGTGAAAAATAAAATGGAAAAACTGACCCTAAAAATGCACTGATAGTGGTGGCTGGTCATGAAGTACCCACCACAGCACCAAAAATATATATACACACACAGGTGTATGCACAACACCTGAATAAGAAGTGAGGCCATGGAAAATTACCATGGAAACCAAAAATGTATTGGTCTCTCACTAAAAGCTGTTATGGTTAAAACAGCAGAACTAATGATGAGTGAGGCCATGAAAAATAAACATGGAAACTAAAACCTCACCAAAGCTGTAATGAAACAGCAGAATATGATAAAACTTTTATGTTTTATAAAGATATCAACGGTGAATCCGTTTATGATATCCATGTCTCAAATTATATGAGATATAAAGAAACACAATTTCAAAGTATTTCAAACAGGTGCATGGCATTACTATTCAAAAAGAAAAATAAAATAAAATAAAACGTTGTGCAAATAACTAATGCTTTTAAAATAAAATAAATTGCCATCAGTTTGTAGAGCTCAATGGGAAGAAATATATATAATTTACCAAATCTGCACTAAAGATTCGCAGATCAATACAAATCAGGTTATGTTAAACTCCTGATTATTATGGAATAAACCTGCCTTATGATAAATCAAAGATATTGATTACAAAAGAACAGACTACTGATCTTTAAACTTTGGGGGGAAAAACTATGATCCAATGAAAGATTTGATAATGGATCAAAACAAAGGCAAAGATCTTTAAACTTGGGGGAAAAACTATGATCCAATGAGATTTGATAATGGATCAAAACAAAGGCAGAAGTGGTATAATCCAACATAGCCTTATCCAAACCCACATAATTGGGAAAAGAAGGCTTGAAGTACGTTGAAGAGGTGCAAACATCTTGTTACAAAATAAGTTCATGAAATCTCCAATTGTGGGGGATTACAGGTGTATTATGATCATTAATTTAATATAACTAAGGAAGGATTGGTTCACCTGTATAAGAAAACCTTAAAAATTGATTTTAGGTTTGCACTCAAAAGTAACTCCAATAAAGAAGGGGTATGTACATATATATTATAAAATTACCTCAGTGTAAAGATTTGATGGTATAAACCATACAAAACATCATTTTATATACACTTTCACAGTGTAAGAACATTTATTAAAATGGAAACATCTAGAACATGGAAATACAGTTGCTATTAACAAATTGTTAATCAATATTACAGGTGCTTGAAATTAATTAAAGTGGGTCAATGCTGTGCAAGTTAAAACATTGTCCAAAGGATTAAACCAGTTCAAGGCTGTTAAACAGAATACTGGAGGAACAATTATGCTGATAAAAAATCAGCACTTGCACTAATGAGGTCATGGTCATGGGTTATCTTGATTACATTTAAATTGGAAGGTTATAAGAGTCAGCTGCAAATTAGTGCTGCAATTACAAACCTGGTGGTAGGCAAGGACCTGACCCATTACATAAAGCGCATTAATAAAATATTCATAAATTACTATTCTGAATTTAGAAGTAATTCAGCACCATAAGAGGGGGAAAATTGTTCCATGATACAAATATGTCTCATTGTTGTTGACATACTTTGTCCCTCCATTAGGTTAGGTAAAGAATAAATAAAGTTCCAAAAGAAGGAATACAGAAGCTTATAAGAATATGTATGCCTTTGTGAGAGGCTTATGCAAATATCAAATGATACGTTATCATTATTAAAGTAATGTAAAAAAGGTTCACAAGCTGCTTCAACTATAAGATTAACAGCTGTTGCAAACTGAAGCAAGTGTTACAGATGATGTACAGCTTCTGTGAATGTTTGGGTAAAGATAAGAATATTATCTATTCTTATAAAAATAATTGATACGTCTCTTGTTGGGACTGCGGACAATAATACCAGGTGAGCATAAATGGATTGTCCTAAGAAATTTTCCAAACATTTGTATTAATTATTGAAGTATAAGGAGTTATGGATTAAATATCGATTGTTTTATTATGGAAGTGTCCATGTCGCATCAAGATGAACAATACCACGGCTGTGGCATATGTTAAAACACACGAGATAAGTCAAATAACAATCATGGGATTATCTGAGTAAACAGATGTGGCATATTTTAAAGTTTAGTCCAGCTGTTTATCTCTAAGGAAGAGACAATGGTATCGGAGACAACAAATTTGGGAGAAAAACATATTGTCATTAATATGGATTACTTACGATTAATCTGGTTGCATACAGATTAAATCACCGATCTTTCGAATGTTTCTTGTGGGTAAACCAAGAACAGGGAAGGTGGATGCTTTTCTCTCAATTACATGAGGAAAAGATGTTCTTTTGTGTTCCTCATTTTGTTTGATAGGGCAGTGTCTGATGAAAATGTAGCAGGACACTGCCAGAGGCATTTTGGTGGCCTAATACGGATCCTTCATGGTTTCATAAATATTGAGTGATGTTGAACTACTTGTGATGATTCATAGTTGCAGTAATTTATTGAAGTCTGAGGAAGGGTCTCGACCCGAGGCGTTGCCTGTCTCCTTTCGCTCTTTGGATGCTGCTGCACCTGCTGGGTTCTCCAGTTTTGTGTAACCCTGCAGTAATTTATTGTTGTACAAAGGCATCCATGACATGAAAATATGAATTTGACTATCTGCAGGTTGACCAGACCATTACAACAGCTGATGGTCAAAGAAGTCTATGAATGTTTAACTAATATAACAACATAACAATAAAATAATTATGTATAAAAGAAGTGTTATACCTGCAATTTGCAGAAATAAGTCTAAAAATTATTTTGTTATAAGAAATTGGTGGTCTGTGTATACAGTAAAGTTATTTTATCATATTAGATATATGTGAGTTCCTTGTGGATTGCATTTTTTCTGAGTATCTAATTGATAGAGCCAATAATAGGGCTCAGAGTGTTACCGTCCTATTAACGGACAATATACTAACCAAGAAGTTATCAGGTGCATTCATAATATCCCAATATGGAAAGGGATATATATGTGGATATTAATATAAATATATATATATGTGTATATATATATATATATATATATATATATATATATATATATATATATATATATATATATATATATAATCTGTCCAAAATTGTAATATATAAGTCGGGAGATAAATAATCCTGAATTGCCTTAAGCAATGGACTCTAACTCTATCAATGATTCAAAAAAGTTAAACATTGAAAATAATAATGCTGATGACTTTAGTATCAATATAAGAGTGCAAACATTGCAAATGTTACGTTATAATTGCATATGGATACAGATTGCATTATCATATATGTTTATGAATTTACCAAACAAAGCACACCAAGAGGAGCTGAAACAAAGGTAAACCTATAAGCATATCCTGTCGGCCTTAAGTTGTGTGTGTGTGTGTGAACATTGATGAAATATGTTGAAGTAGGTAAGAGTCTCTGTGGTAATGAGACTGCTTATTACACACAAAAACCACATTAGGTTCAGTAAAAACTGATGGTTCTAGAGGAATGTATTCTAGATGGTTAGAAATTGGATACACTCAGTGGAACTAGACACTGAAAGGTGGAAAATCACTCTGTTAATGAGGTAGATACATTCACAGGAATGGCACGGGATGAGCCGCTCGAGCAAAGATGCAAGGCCGCAGGAGGGTGTAAATTAATGTTAAAGTAAAAAGGAACCAGTCATGGTGTCAGGTTTGGACACGGAGTGTTGGGTTCTCTATAATTGTTGCTTTGTCATACCATCAAAATATATATATCAATTGATATTTTGTGATAAACTTGCCTTTCAATGGAAAGGGCATTACTTTTATTCTTTATAATGTGAAATAATTTATCACATAACTTGAGGCAATGTTTGAGAAAAAATGTGTTATTTGCTCGTCACTGTGTTGAATGAGCCGGACTGTCGTATGGAATAAATTCTACGACATTAAAAATCACAGAAAGCTTCAAAATCTTCACGTAGTCACTCACGTGACTCCGAAGTAAAATAGTAAGATTCAAACGAGAACTTACCAGTTTGAAGTTTGATCTTTATTTTATGAGGAGTAACGATGAGGGATTACGTGCCCTCCACTCCCCACCCTCATAAAATAAATGATCATCTGGTAGTTCTAAATCTATGAGAAGCCTTACTATCTTACTCCGGCTATTATGTTCTGTGTTTTTCATGCCGCTGCTTTGAAGTATGCCGTTCCAGCGCCAGGCGGGGTTCTTCACGTAATCCCTCATCATTACTCCTCATAAAATAAAGATCAAACTTCAAACTGGTAAGTTCTCGTTTAATCTTACTATTTTGTTTGTCTTCCTGTGAACTTTACTCACCGTGTTGAATGTCATGGAGATGGCAATATGTGAGTTGATCAAGAAGATAAATTGCCAATTAAATGATGGCTGTCAATTTCCACTGTTCAGAAAGAACACAGAACACAGTCAAGTGCAACCAGTAGTTGTTGATTAACGGAAAGCTTGTAAACTAGGGGAACCCAGTCACCGGTACGAACACTCCCAACTTGCATCACAGGCCAGGGCTTAAAGAGGAGGCAGAGTGCAGACTGCATGCAAATGGTATCTGATTACAACCATAGAGATAAGAATAATTTGACAGAGGCATAAGAGGAATGATAGATCATTCTCTGGTTGACCAACTTTCTCCATTCATGGAGGTCACAGTTTATCTGTATCCTAATTTCATTTAGATGTTTCGATAGCAAAAAAATATCAATTTCAGATTTACAGTTTCTCATTTTAGCACAGATTTCAGGCCCACCCTCTTTTCCTCATAATTTTGTTTTCCAAACATCCTTCGGAACATGGTTCCATCATTGTTACTCAGATCTAGATGGATTACCTACATGGATAGGACAAGTTTGGTGGGATATGGATCAAGCGCAGGCAGGTGAGACGAACTGGTGTAGTTGGGACACGTTTCCACACTGTATCACTCTATGACTCTATCTTGGGTCCAAGTTTGTAACTCCCTGAAAGTGGCAACACATATAGATAGAATGATAATGAAGGCGTATGGTATGCTTGCCTCCATTGTTCAGGACATTGAGTCGGGAAGTCATGATGCAGCATTAGAGGACGTTGGTCCGGCCACATTTGGAGTATTACATGCAGTTCTGGTCGCCCTGTTAGAGGAACAATGCAGAGATTTACGAGATTGAACCCTGGATTAGGGGACATTAGCTACAGGGAGAGTTGGATTGTTCTCTCTGGAACACCGGAGGTTGTGGGGAGATCTGGTAGAAATATATAAAATTATGACAGGCATAGATAAAGTAGACAGTCAGAATCTTTTCCCCCGGATGAAGTGTCAAATGGTAGAGGGCATAGCTTTAAGGTTAACGTTTCAAGGAGAGGTGAGGGGTAGCTTTTTTACATAGACAGTGGTGAGTGCCTGGAACACACTGCCAGGGGTGATGGAGAAGGCAGATATGCTAGTGGCATTTCAGAGGCACGTGGATGTGTAGGGAATGGATGGATATGGATTATGTGCGGCAGATATGAGTTGGTCTTGCCATCATGTTCAAGCAGATACATTGTGGGCCAAGGGGCAAGTTCCTTGTTCTGTACTGTTCAATGCAGGAAGGAACTGCAGATGCTGGTATGCGCCAGTGCTGGGGTAACTCGGTGGGTCAGGCTGCATCTCTGGCAAAAAGGAATAGGTGACCTTTCTGGTTGGAACTCCTCTTTAGACTGCAAGTAGAGGGGGGGTGGGGGGGGGGGGGGAGAACTGGAGGTAGGAAAAGGCCAGAACAAATCAGGGCCGGCAACAGATGACCAAGGAAGGGTGGAGCTCATAATGGCCCATTGTTGGCTGGGGAAGAGGTGATAATGAAGGGATGCAGGGATGTGAACAGTGGAACTAGTAGGACGACTAGGGTGGGGGAAGCGGAAGGGGAAGGGAGCGACAATGTAAGGGTTAGAAAAAAATCAACATTCATTCAACATTGTAAGCTGCCCAAGCGAAATATGAGGTGCTGTTCCTCCAATTTGCATGATGCCTCACTACTGTTCTGTTCTAACTTCTGTACTGTGTTCCGGGTTCTTTACATTTGTCCATGGCACCCCCACAAACAATAAAAATATTTCCCTCTGTACAATCCTTTCAAATTATTTTTGAAAATCCTGAAAATCTTATTTAAATTATCCTTAATTGGAGTTTCATTCTAAACTGGGAACAGAAATCTAGAGTGACATTTCAGTGTTGTGCTGAGAGACTGCAGGGTGCCAGCTTGCAGATGAAACATGAACCAAGGGTCCTGTCTGCTCTCCCATGAAATTAGTTCCATCATTCCCATTGTTCTTGTCAATATTTGACCCTCAACAACAGATTGACTGGTGATTATATCTCTGTGATCTGTGTCTGAATTAGCTGCTGCATTTCAAAGTGACTATTTTTCAATGGTACCTCAAGTGCATTGGCATGTACCGAACGCAATGTGAAAGGTGCTACATGAATAGACAACTTTCTTTGAACATTTTCTAATACAGGTATATTTATGAGGTTTAGATATCAGTAAGTTATATAAATAAAGACACACAGTGCTGGAGTAACTCAGCGGGTCGGGTAGCTTCTCTGGAGAACATGAATAGGTGACTTTTTGGATGAGGACCAAGTGTACAGAAGTTGTCTGCTGAGCCCAAATGCAAGGGATTTGAAAGAAGGATGACTCCCTCTTGACCCGAAATGTCACCTATCCATGTTCTCCAGAGATGCTGCCCGACCCGTTGAGTTACTCCGGCACTTTGTGTTTTTTTTGTAAACCAGCAACTGCAGTTCCTTGTTTCTGCAAGTTATATAAATAGTCTGCTTTCACTTCTAAAGACTTCAATGGTCCAATGGTCCTTTATTGTCACATGGTCGGCGCTAACACAGTGAAATTCTTTATTTTACAATTAGTCCAGTAGAGTATTGCCATACCTCCGATTAGCAAGCGTACTGAGCCCGCATACAAGAGACGCCATGTTGTGAAGTGTCTTGAAAGAGTGGATGACTTCAATTTCTGGAATTTGGACAGTATTTAAGATTTTATGCTGAAACGGAAATAGATCACCATCAACTAATTAGAGCTGGAGGAGACAGGAAGAGGACTGTTGACTTGGCATGGCTTCAACATATGACATCTTATCATGAATTAAGCGAATTTTCTGTCATGAACCCATTATCTAATATATTAACCCAATATGTCAACAGCGTAATAGGTTCCTAATGATTGACCAGCTAGGTAACAAATCTGGTGCGTGGGGTGAACAATGGGGCTCTTCAATCCACTCCAGGTCTTTCTTCACCATCACTCAAAGTGGGCGATGAGTTTACACATGAAAGATGCTCAGCTCATTGCCCAAGAATTGAAGCTGTCAGCAGTAAAGCAATCAACCCCTCCCCCCCTTACAATCTCTAAAAACATACAAGGATTAGAAATACCTACGTGAGTAATTGAAATGAATGTTATCTTTGTGTGAGAAATCTGCTAATGGAGATTGAAGTTCAAGTTAAATGATATAATTGGACACTTTACTGTTGAAATAAACTTCAAAATGAATCCACCAAGATTTATTTTTAACTTTCCGCGTGTTTTTATTTGTTTCTGGCCAACCTTCTATCGTTCTGTGCTGGGTATTGGGCAGTGGTAGAGCTGCTGCCTAACAGCGCCAGAGACCCAAGTTCAATCCTGGCCTCGGGTGCTGTCTGTACGGAGTTTGAATGTTCTCCCTGTGAACACGTTGGGTTTCTCCGGGTGCTCCGGTTTCCTCCCACATTCCAAAGATGTGCTGGTTTGTTGGTTAATTGGCCTCTTTAAACTATCCCTAGTGCATAGGATAGAACTCGTGTATAGTGTAACCGCTGGTTGTCGTGGACTTGGTGGGCCGAAACGCCTGTTTCCACACTATATCTCTAAAGTTTAACGTGTAACGTCTAAAGTATGGATTCATGGTGCTACGTACAATTTACTGTCATCCCCATGTACAGGTAGCCACATACAATGGCAATAGAAATGTCGGAGGCTGTTGGGGAGAGAGAGGGACAAGAATTCAGACATTAAATTGGTACTTTTTTTGTTTGGCTGATGGGTTGCAATGATCGGGAATGTGTTAACTGCAAAGGTTTTAGTTTATAGAATCATAGAATCATAGAAAATAGGTGCAGGAGTAGGCCATTCGGCCCTTCGAGCCTGCACCGCCATTCAATATGATCATGGCTGATCGTCCAACTCAGTATCCTGTACCTGCCTTCTCTCCATACCCCCTGATCCCTTTAGCCACAAGGGCCACATCTAACTCCCTCTTAAATATAGCCAATGAACTGGCCTCAACTACCTTCTGTGGCAGAGATTTCCACAGACTCACCACTCTCTGTGTGAAAAATGATCTTCTCATCTCGGTCCTAAAAGACTTCCCCCTTATCCTTAAGTTTAGTTTAGTTTAGTGCAGAAACCAGTCCTTTGGCCCACCGAATCCACGCTGACCAGCAATCCCCGTTACGCTAGCACACACTACACACTTGGGGCAATTTACAATTTTTTACCAAGGCCTATTAATCTACAAGCCTGCATGTCTTTGGAATGTGGGATAAAACAGGAGCATCCAGAGAAAACCCACATGGTCTTTGGGAGAATGTACAAACTCCATACGGACAGCGCCCATAGTCAGGATCAAACCCGGGTCTCTAGCGCTGTAAGGCAGCAACTCTACCATGGCGCCTCCGAGCTGCCCTTTTCAAAAATTTGAATTAATATTAACTTATTTATAGTGATCCAAGTCAATTCTATTCCCCTAGTTTTTCATCACAGTAGAGTGTAACTTATGGGCAGCAGGCCAATTGCTTCTGCTAGTCTTCAATATTCCCAACCACCCAGGTTCTTAGTCTGGCTGCCACTTTGATTTCAACCATGTTCATTATTGCTCTCAGTCTGACTATCTTTTGCCTTATCCACCAATGAAATGTTTACCCAGTTTCATTTTTGAAAGCTGCAACAGAATTCGCACCCACCACACTTTTGGACAGTACATTATGGAACGTAACTTCTCCCCATGTAAGAGTGATGTTTCTTTGCATCTCCCAAGGATCTGTTGCCAATTACTTTGGACCTGTCAGTCTGGTTCCTAACACCTCTGCTTAAAGAGGCAGAAACTCGATTTATCCTGTTCAGGTTCATCAAAATTTTGCTTCAAGTCTCAGTTCTGTCTTTTAAACAAAAATGCCCAGTCTCTACAATCTTTCAACATGACAGAAATCCCTCATCTGTGAAACTATTCGAGCAAATCTCTCCTGCAGCCTCTCTAGGACATTCGTGTCCTTCATAAAACGCAGTGATCAGAACTGGACACAGAAAATGCACTTCATAAAGATAAACAGTTCAATGGAAGTATTTGACTTGGACAAAAATACAGAATGTAGAAACAAAGAACTACCGATGGTGGTTTACAAAACATGCTGGAACAACTCAGCAGGTAAGGCAGCATCTCTTGAAAACATGGATATGTGACATTTCGGATCGGGACCCTTCTTACACCGGAATTTATTCGAAAACTAGGGAAGCTTTTCTCTCCAAACTTGAACTAAAAATGTCAATGAAAATACCTAGTGCAAGCTTTCCTGTAGATCAAAGTGATAAAACCTCAGTCATTAGTTTGTGCATTTAAACCCCTCACTTGTCTTGATCGGGTATGTTTATATAGATCTTTTATGTTCCCTGCAGACCTTCATCGATATAATCAAAGTGATACACTTGACAAATATTGGCACGCTGGTTGTCGGTATTATCGCCATGTCCACAATGCTGGGAGTGAAGGTGATAAATGACTATTTCAAATCTAAGCTGCCAATACCGATTCCTATTGAACTCATTGAGGTAAGAATAAGTGTTGTCTGATCGATTCATGAAGACGGCTTTCTTGGTAAAACCCCACTCGCACATATTTCAATGCATTTACTGCACCAGTGTGGAATATAGAACATTAACTGTACAGGCCAGAACAGGCCCTTCTGCCCACTATGTCTATGCTAACATGATGCTAGTTTAAACTAACCCCTTGTGCCTGCATGTGAACTGTATCCCTCCATTCACTGCATATCTATACACCTACCTAAAAGCCTCTTAAATACATCTATCGTATCTGATTTCACCACCACCCGTGGCATTGCATTACAAGCACATACCACTCTCTGCTGACAAAAACCTGCCCTACGCATCTTCTTTAAACTTTTTCCCTCTGACTAAAACTATGTCCTCTAGTCTTTGATATCCTCACCATGGGGAAATGATTCTGACTGGCTCTACCTCTCATCATTTTATACTCTTCTATCAGGTCTCCCTTCAACCTCTGATGCTGCAAAGAAAACAACCTAAGTTTGTCCAACCAAGTTTAATTTAGTTTAGTTGTTAGTTCATTATTATTGTTATGTGTACTGAGGTAGAGGGAAAAGCTATTTTGTTGCGTGTTATCTAGTCAATAAGAAGACCATACATGCTTACAATCAGGCCGTCATGGTGAACAGAAACTGGGTAAAGGGTATGTTATTTAGTGCAAGATAAAGTCCAATAAAGTTCGATGGTTCAAAGGTCTCCAATGAGGTAGATGGTAGGTCGGGACCACACTAGCTGATGTGAGGATCCTTCAATTGCCTGATAATAGCTGGGAAGAAACTCTCCCTGAATCTGGAGGTATGCATTTGGGAGATGGGAGAAGAGGGAGTGTTCGGGGTGAGACTGGTCCTTGACCATGCTGGTGGCCTTGCTGAGGAGGCGGAAAGTGTAGACGTGTAGATCCTCTCCTTTCCAGTATCCTCTAATCCAGGCAGCATCCTGGTAAACCTCTTCTGCACCACTCAAAGCCTCCACATCCTTCCTGTAATAGATTGACCAGAACTGCTCGCAATACTCCATAGACAGGTGAACCAAAGTTTTATAAAGCTACACGGTGACTTCCTGTCTCTTGCAATCAATGCTCTGACGATAGCAGGGTCCAAGGTACATGGACATTCTTCTTCACCATCCCTTTCTTCTCCAGTTAGCGCTTGTCTTGCTCATTTGCCTCCTCTTCAAAGATGGAAACAAGCCAAAACATTACTTATATTGCAGCAAAAATGCTGATATTATATGTCAAAATGAAATCAATTAATTTTACAGCTTTAAACATTAGTCTATTGGGCAACAAATAACTCCAGAAGTTGTGAGTAACGAATCAGTCAGTGAATATGAGAATACTGTTTATAGAAACAAGGTGGTTTATACTAAAGATAGATACAAAATGCTGTCGTAGCTCAGTGGGCAGGCAGTAATCTCTGAAGAAAATGGATGTGTTACGTTTCAGGTAGAGACCCTTCTTCAAACTGATGTTTCGGGTCGGGACCTTTCTTCAGACTGAAGAAGGGTCCCGACCTGAAGCATCACCCAACCTTTTTCTCCAGAGATGCTGCCTGACCTGCTGAGTTACTCCAGCAATTTGTGTCTATTATGAAGTTACTGTTAGTTGTTTAAGGAAAGTTAAAAACTAACAAGGCTAATTTTATGCTCTGCTCTCAATTAGGTAGTAATTGCCACAGTGGTTGGCACATATGTGGACCTGTCTGGAAAGTATGGAATAGAAATTGTTGGAGATATACCAAAAGGGTATGTTGATCATGAAATATTTCCTTAAAAAGGGCAACTGGATTAACTGGAAACCATTCTTTTATTACTTTTTCTCACCTATTTGTGGCCAGAACATCAAACAGTGCTCAAACGCAGGCAACAGTCAGATAACGAGCCACAATACCTAACATACGACATTGGGAGCATAGCTTGTATCTTGTTTTTAGCAGACATACTTTCTTCTATGGTTACAGTATCTTGGCAGGGCTTGGGAGACGTTCCTTTAGTAGAAGAGTGTGCTTTATTGTCATATGTCCCAAACAGAACAACAAAATTCCTACTTGCAGCAGCAGAACAAAATATGTAAACATAGTACTCTGTACGCAATGTAATAAATGAAAAGGTCAAATATATATAATATATATAAACTTCTGTGTACACGCACACACACATGCACGCACACACACACGCACACGCACGCACGCACACACACATGCATACACGCATACGCACACACACACGCGCACACACACACAAACTATAATAGTGCAAAAAGTCAAAACCAATGCCCCCATCTATGTAATTCAGAGCTTATTTGGAGGTTGTAGTGTTTAATAGTCTGCTGGCTGTAGGGAAGAAGCTGTTCCTGATCCTGCACATTACAGTTTTATAATAACCAAAGGATTGCCTTTTTCTAAAATCATTTATTCCTTCATAGAATATGAACCTCATTGCCATTTATTGTCTCCTTCTAATTGTCCCTGGTCTGAGGAGGCACTTTGTGGGTCTGGAATCAGACACGGACCAGATGGGCTGAAGATAATAGATTTCAGCCCTGATGGACTCCAATGAACCTGATAGTCTTTCACGTGCTTCCATTACTGACACAGTTATTATTAAATTGTTAAATTTGAATACACTGGTTGCTATGGTGAAATTCAAATTCATTTCTCCAGATGAATGGTCCATATCTCTGAGAACTGGGTCAGAAACTAACGATTATGCTTTCCATTCCCCGAGAGAGAACACTGTTAATAATGCAAAATTACTCTTCCTGTCTGAACAATCTATCATTTAATCACCTGATCATTATACTTAACATTAGTATGAAATGTTAGATTTTAAACCCTTTGAAGCAATTTTACAAAATGGCATTTTTTTAAAATATAGGAGCAGAATTAGACTATTCGGCCCATTGAGTCCACTCCGCCATTCGATCATGGCTGATCTATTTTTCCCTCTCAAACCCATTGTCCTGTTTTCTCCCCCTAACCTTTGACACCTTTACTATTTGAGAACCTACCAATTACTTATTTAAAAAAACCCAATGACATGACAGACATAGATTTGCAAATATGCAAAGAGCTTGTTTAATTTAGATTACGATACAGCATGGAAACAGACCCGCTGGCTGAGTCCACACTGACCAATGATGCCTCTACACTTGCACCATCGTACACACTAGGGCAATTTACAATCTTTACCGAAGCCAATTAACCTACAAACCTGTACGTCTATGGAGTGCGGGAGGAAACGGGAGCACTCGGGGAAAATCCACGTGGTCATGGGGAGATCATACAAACTCACATTCTGGGTTTCGTCTCGACCCAAAACGTCACCTAATCCCCTTTTCCAGAGATGCCGCCTGACCCGTTGAGTTACTCCAGCTTTTTGTGTCCATCTTCAGTTTAAACCAGCATCTGCAGTTCCTACCTACACAAAAATGTAGGCTTGAACTTCAAGTCAATACCGTTGGTTTGGATGAGATGCTTACTTGAAACCCCATTCCATATATTTTAAAATATTCTGTACCACTGTTTTGAAGACCTCACAGATTTCTCTGGTGTCCAGACCAATAGTTTTTGTTTCTGTTAAGGGATGGCATCTTATTGAGTGGAAGCTCACAGCTATGAATCTTCATTGCACAAGTGACAACACTTCAAAAACACCTCAGTGGGACATTCTGTGGTCATGAAAGGCACCATATAAATCTTGCGTAGGAAGGAACTACAGATGCTGGTTTACACCGAAGATAGACACAAAATGCTCCAGTCTGAAGAAGGGTCTTGACCTGAAACGTCACTTATTCCTTTCCTACAAAGATGCTGCCTGACCCGCTGAGTTACTCCAATATTTTGTGTCTACCATATACATCTTCCTCAGTCTGAAGAAGGGTCTCAACTCGAAACGTCATCTGTCCATTTTCTCCAGAGATGCTGCCTGACGTTGAGTTACTCCAGCACTTTATGTCTATCATTGGTATAAACCAGCATCTGCAGATCTTTGTTCCAATATAAAGCGTCCTTGTTCTCTCTGATCCCTCTTCTCCTTTGTGCTCTCCAGCTTGAGGGCCCCAGTTGTACCTGACTTCAGCCTTGCCTCTAGCCTCCTGGGAGATGCCTTTGCCTTGGCCATTGTAGGGTATGGCGTCACGATCTCTTTGGGCAAGATCTTCGCTCTCAAGCATGGGTACGAGGTGGACAGCAATCAGGTAACGAGAGGTTAATTTAAGGGTCATAGAAACATCGAAACATAGAAAATAGGTGCAGGAGTAGGCCATTCAGCCCTTCGAGCCTGCACCGCCATTCAATATGATCATGGCTGATCATCCAACTCAGTGTCCCGTACCTGCCTTCTCTCCATACCCCCTGATCCCCTTAGCCACAAGGGCCACATCTAACGCCCACTTAAATATAGCCAATGAACAGAGAATTCCAGAGATTCACCACTCTCTGTGTGAAAAATGTTTTTCTCATCTTGGTCCGAAAAGACATCCCCCTTATCCTTAGACTGTGACCCCTTGTTCTGGACTTCCCCAACATCGGCAATAATCTTCCTGCATCTAGCCGGCCGACCCCTTAAGAATTTTGTAAGTTTTATAAGATCCCCCCTCAATCTTCTAAATTTTAGCGAGTACAAGCCGAGTCTATCCAGTCTTTCTTAATATGAAAGTCCTGACATCCCAGGAATCAGTCCAGTGAACCTTCTCTGTACCCCCTCTATGGCAAGAATGTCTTTCCTCAGATTAGGAGCCCAAAACTGTACGCAATACTCCAGGTGTGGTCTCACCAAGACCCTGTACAACTGCAGTCGAACCTCCCTGCTCCTATACTCAAATCCTTTTGCCATGAATGCCAACATACCATTCATTGGTGATGTATCACAAATTGTTCGACACATCTGGTAGAAACAAAGAACTGCAGACACTCGTTTATACCAAAGATGGACACAAAGTGCTGGAGTAACTCAGCGGGTCAGAATTCATCTCTGGAGAAAAAAGGATTGGTGACCTTTCTGGTCGGGACCCTTTTTCAGACTCTCCAGAAGAGTCCTGACCCAAAACGCACGCATCCTTTTTCTTCAGAGATGTTTCCTGATCCGCTGAGTTACTCCATAGTCTGAATCTATCTTTGTTCGACACATCAGCCTGCTCTGCCATTGGCAGCATTGAAGTTAATGCCACCTTCCCAGCACTGCTCCCTAAAGAAGGCCACCAGCTTTGTGATCTTGTTTAAGAGTTACATTTCCAGCACCTCACAGTTCAACGGGTGTCAGAGGTTATGGGGAGCAGGCAGGAGAATGGGGTTAGGAGGGAGAGATAGATCAGCCATGGTTGAATGGCGGAGTAGACTTGATGGGTCGAATGGCCTAATTCTGCTCCTATCGCTTATGCTCATGATCTTATGAACTCCTGGCCAATCACATCTGACTCCTATGAGATTCAGATCGCCACGTGATCACTAATGGATAGGGTGGCACAGCTGGTAGAGCTGCCGCCTCACCGCGCCAGAAACCTGAGTTTGATACTGACCTTTGGTGCTGTCAATGTAGAGTCTGCATGTTCTCCCTGTGATCGTGTGGATTTCCTCCAGGAGCTCGGGTTTCCTCCCACATCCCAAAGGCGTACGGGTTTGAAGGTTAATTGGCCTCTGTAAATTATCCCCTGGTGTGGAAGGAGTGGATGAGAAAGTGGAGCAACATGGAACTAGTGTGGCCTCGATCCTGACCTCGGGTGCTGTCGGTATGGAGTTTGCACGTTCTCCCCGTGACTGCATGGATTTCCTTTTGGTCCACCTTTCCTCCCACATCCCAAAAATGTGTGGGATTGTAGGTTAATTGATCTCTGTAAATTGTCCCAAGTGTACAAGATAGAACTAGTGTATGGGTAATTGTCAGCCAGCGCGGACTCAGTGGGCTGAAAGAAACCATCCGAAGAAGGGTTACGACCCGAATTGTCACCTATTCCTTTTCTCCAGAGATGCTGCCTGACCCGCTGAGTTACTCCAGTATTTGGCGTTTATCTTCAGTTTCCAGGTTGTATCTCTAAACTGAACCAAAAATCAGGGCATATTTTGGAATTCTACACAACAAAGTTGAATTGGATGTATCTTGTTCTATTTCAAGTTAAATTATTTAATTTCATGTCTGGTTGTCTGGAATTTCCCATTATGTCAATGAATATTATTATAGAAACTATGGGTGTATGTTAGATCAAAGCCCCCCACCTAATTTTCTGTTACATTTTAGGAGCTGATAGCACTGGGCCTCAGCAACGTGTTTGGATCATTTTTCCAATGCTTCGCTGTGAGTTGCTCCTTGTCCAGGAGCCTCGTTCAAGAAACCACTGGAGGAAACACACAGGTAAAGAGACTTTCTGCCCACTGGAACTTTCCCCATGTCCCATAAGTGTCACATGTGATGACCTTGCCTTCTTATGTATACAGTGGCTTGCAAAAGTATTCATACCCCTTGAACTTTTACACATTTTGTCACGTTACAACCACAAACGTAAATGTATTTTATTGGGATTTTTATGTGATAGACCAACACAAAGTGGTGCATAATTGTGAAGTGGAAGGAAAATGATACATGGTTTCCAAATTTTATTGCAAATAAAAAACTGAAAAGTGTGGCGTGCAAAAGTATTCAGCTCCCCTGAGTCAATACTTTATAGAACCACCTTTCACAGCAATTACAGCTGCAAGTCTTTTGAGGGTATATCTCCACCAGCTTTGCCCATCTAGAGACTGAGATTTTTGCCCATTCTTCTTTGCAAAATAGTTCAAGCTCAGTCAGATTGGATGGAGAGCATCTGTGAACAGCAATTTTCAAATCTTGCCAGAGATTCTCAATTGGATTTAGGTCTGGACTTTGACTGGGCCATTCTAACACATGAATATGCTTTGATCTAAACCATTCCATTGTAGCTCTGGCTGTATGTTTAGGGTCATTGTCCTGATGGAAGGTGAACCTCCACCCCAGTCTCAAGTCTTTTGCAGACTTTAACAGGTTTTCTTGCAAGATTGCCTTGTATTTGGCTCCATCCATCTTCCCATCAACTCTGACCAGCTTCCCTGTCCCTGCTGAAGAAAAGCATCCCCACAGCATGATGCTGCCACCACCATGTTTCACAGTGGGGATCGTGTGTTCAGGGTGATGTGCAGTGTTAGTTTTCCGCCACACATAGCGTTTTGCATTTAGGCCAAAAACTTCCATTTTGGTCTCATCAGACCAGAGCACCTTCCTCCACATGTTTGCTGTGTCCCCCACATGGCTTGTGGCAAATTGCAAATGGGACTTCTTATGGCTTTGTTTCAACAATGGCTTTCTTCTTGCCACTCTTCCATAAAGGCCCGATTTGAGGAGTGCACGACTAATAGTTGTCCTGTGGACAGATTCTCCCACCTGAGCTGTGGATCTCTGCAGCTCCTCCAGAGTTACCATGGGCCTTTTGGCTGCCTCTCTGATCAATGCTCTCCTTGTCCGGCCTGTCAGTTTAGGTGGACGGCCATGTCTTGGTAGGTTTGCAGTTGTGCCATACTCTTTCCATTTTCGGATGATGGATTGAACAGTGCTCCGTGAGATGTTCAAAGCTTGTGATATTTTTTTATAACCTAACCTTGCTTTAAACTTCTGCACAACTTTATCCCTGATCTGTCTGGTGTGTTCCTTGGGCTTCATGATGTAGTTTGTTCACTAATGTTCTCTAACAAACCTCTGAGGCCTTCACAGAACAGCTGTATTTATACTGAGATTAGATTACACACAGGTGGACTCTATTTACTAATTAGGTGACTTCTGAAGGCAATTGGTTGCACTGGATTTTATTTAAGGGTATCAGAGTAAACGGGGCTGAATACTTTTGCACGCCACACTTTTCAGTTTTTTATTTGTAAAATAATTTGAAAACCATGTATCATTTTCCTTCCACTTCACAATTATGCATCACTTTATGTTGGTCTATCACGTAAAATCCCAATAAAATACATTTATGTTTGTGGTTGTAACGTAACAAAATGTGGAAACGTTCAAGCGGTATGAATACTTTTGCAAGCCACTGTAGGTGTAGCATCTGAATGAGAGGGCAGTGAGGAAAATGAAGCATCACAGTGGTGCAGCAGTAGAGTTGCTGCCTCAAAATGCCAGAGGCCTGAGTTAGATCCTGACAACGGGTGCTGTCTGTATGGAGTTTGAGCGTTCTCCCTGTCACCTGCGTGGGTTTTCCTGGGAGCTCCCACATTGCAAAGACGTGCAGGTTTGGAGGTTACTTGGCTTCTGTAACATTGTCCCTCGTGCATTGGATAGAACTAGTGTCCCGGTGATCGATGGTGGGTGCAGTCAGTGGGCTGAAGCAGTATGGGTCAGCACAGTTCTGCAGCTGGTAGAGCTGCTACCTCACAGCAATGATGCTGGATTTCTCCAGAGCTGTTGTCTGACCTGTTGAGTTACTCCAGCTTTCTGTGTCTATTCTGATTTGATCCTGACCTTGGGTGCTGCCTGTGTGGAGTGTGTACGATATCCTTGTGACCACGTGGGTTTCCGCTGGGTACTCTGGATTCCTCCCACATCGAAAAGACCCGCGGGTGTGTAGGTTAACTGAGAGAGGATGCAAAAGTGGGATAACGTAGAACTAATGATGTTAGAACATAGAATGAGTGATCAATGATCAGCATGGACTCAGTTGTCCAAAGAGCATGTTTCCATGATGTATCTTTTTGTTGGAAAAAAGCCTGAATAACGATCTGGACACCTTTGTTTAAAATTTGCAGAGAATTTTAAAACATTCGCGTAACTGAACAAAACCCAGAATAAAGAGTTGATTTCAGTAATGATGTCCATGATACTGGTTCAGTGGTTCAATGGTTTCTCTATTGTCACGTGTACCAGCTACAGTGAAAAACATTTTTTGCATACATCTCAGCAAGACTATCACCATATATAAGCACAATTGCCCTGATCAGTAAAGAATGTACAGAACAGCCCACAGGCAAAAGAGTCCATATGCAAAAGCTGCCATTTTGGCACCATTTTACAGTCCCAGCTGCAGTTGGCGACAAAGGACTTTTTCAGCCGCCGCCTCCATTTCAGTTGTCCCGTGAACCGATGTTCCTCTCCATGCCTGGCCTTCTTCAGCCCTTGTTCCCCGGGGGTGCCTCCCACAGTCGGCCTCAAGGGGGTGTAAGTTAAGACCCCCCTGTTCTTCTCACTGTGCACCTTGTCTGCATCCACTGTGGTTGCCGTCTCCCTCCACCTCCTCTCCGATGCCCGATCCACGGGCGGACTGCCAGACTGTTGCAAAAAAAAAATCATCTGGTTTACGTATGAAAATCAAGGAAGGAACCCTGCTATCGTTTCCCCATCTAGTCTGTATGTAAATCTGCACTTTGCTTAATTCTGAACTAACCCCTGAACGAGCCAAACGAGTCTTGGAGTTCATATACCAATAAGGAATAGACAATAATAGCTGGATGTCGGTGACATTAGAGTGATAGGGCATGGAAACAAGCCATTTGGCCCAACTTGCCCACACCTGCCAACATGTCCCAGCTACACTAGTCCCATCTGCCTGCGTTTGGTCCAACACTGTCCTATTCATGTACCTATCTAACTGTTTCTTAAATGTTGGGATAGTCCCTGCCTCAACTACCTCTTCTGGCAGCTTGTTCCATACACCCACCACCAATTTTTGTGTGAAGAAGTTACCCCTCAGGTTCCTATTAAATCTTTTCCCCTTCACCTTAAACCTACGTCCTCAGGTCCTTGATTCATCCACTCTGGGGAAGTGACAATGTGCATCTACCCGATCTATTCTCTTGATTTTATACACTTCTATAAGATCACCCCTCATCCTCCTGTGCTCCAAGGAATAGAATCCCACCTACTCAACATCTCCCTATCGCTCAGACCCTCTAGTCCTGGCAACATCCTTGTAAATCATTAGATAGAGATCTTTAAGATAGCAGAGTCAGGGGATATGGTGAGAAGGCAGGAACGGGGTACTGATTGTGGATGATCAGCCATGATCACAGTGAATGGCAGTGCTGGCTCAAAGGGCCAAATGGCCTCCTCCTGCACCTATTGTCTAAATTAATAAATTAAAGGATTGCTGCAAATTTCCCACCACAGTCTAGGTTAAAAGCAGAAATCAAGTTCAATTTTGTCATCAGAACCCAAGTTAAATAATCAATAATCAGCTACAGCTGAGTAATCACAGGTCAGTCGGCAGCACAGGCAGTATCTTTGGAGAGAAGGAATGGATAATGTTTTGGGTCTAGTCCTTCTCTCCAGAGATTCTGCCTGTCCCGCTGAGTTACTCCAGCATTTTGTGTCTATCTTCAGTTTGAAGAAAGGTTTCGACCCGACACATCACCCATTCCTTCTCTCCATAAATGTTGCCTGTCCCGCTGAGTTACTCCACCTTTCTGTGTCTATCTTAGGGTTTAGCCAGCAGCTGCAGTTCCTTCTTAAGCAATCACAGGTCAGTGTTGAGGGCCTATTCATTTCGTTTCCCCTGAGTTTTTTTTGGAAAGTTTGGTACATTAACACCTATGCAATTACTAATCACTGATAAACGGGTGTGACAATCTTTTTGTCTGTTTTAATGAATGGTGCACTGACTTTTTCATTAAAATGATCAATGGGAGAATTTGCCTGTGTTTTTTCCATTCTGTGCAATCAAATTGAGGCAAGCCAGATTGTTGTTATTGATTAGGGTCGTTATCAGTACAATAGTGATGACTGAAGTCAGCTAAATTGTTTAATGTTTATTCTGGCAATGAATGCACCGTTATAAAATGAGCTGGCAACAAAAAAAGCAAAAACAGGTCATTTGAAGGCAAAACTTTCTTTTGCAAACATGTTGAATGGGGGTCGGATCTAAAATAAACATTTTTATTTAATAGCTTTATACCAATTTCTAGTATATATTCATTTCTGTGTGGGAAGGAACTGCAGATGCTGGTTGATACCAAAGATAGACACAAAGTGCTGGAGTAACTCAGCGGGTCAGGCAGCATCTCTGGAGTAAAAGGATGGGAGACGTTTCAGTTTGGAAACCTTCTTCAGACTGAGACTTTCAGTCTTTCAGTCTGAAGAAGGGTTCTTACCCGAAATGTCGCCCATCCTTTTTCTCCAGAGATGCTGCCTGACCCCTTGAGTTATTTCAGTACTTTGTGTCTATCTTCTGTTGTCCACACTGGAGCTATTTTAATACAGTATCGTATGCTCGTCATATCAAGAACATGCCCACTAAATATAGCTGAGGTTAAGCCATGGTCTTGTCATACTGGTGGCAATCATTAGGAGCGGCAAGGTGGTGCAGCTGGTAGAGCCGCTGCTTCAGTGCGCCCGAGTCCTGGGTTCAATCCCAACCTCGGGCGCTGTCTATGAGGAGTTTGCATGTTCTTCCTGTGACCAGATCAGTATCCTCCAGGTTTCCTCGCATGTCCTAAAGACGGCAGATGTGCAGCTTAATTGGCCTCTGTAAAATTGCCTCCAGTGTGTAAGGAGTGGATGCAAACGTGCGATAACTT
Organism: Okamejei kenojei; assembly: GCA_035221665.1. Taxonomy (NCBI): domain Eukaryota; kingdom Metazoa; phylum Chordata; class Chondrichthyes; order Rajiformes; family Rajidae; genus Okamejei; species Okamejei kenojei. The sequence continues at coordinate 17,511,386 of CM069146.1, forward strand.
AGAACTAGTGTGAACGAGTGATCGATGGTCGGTGTGGACTAGGAGGATCGAAGGTCCTGTTTCCATACTGTATCTTTCAATTCAATAGTCTTTGCCCATAAATAATTGGCCTCTGTAAAATTTCCCCTAGTGTGTAGGGAGTGGATGCAAGAGTGCGATAACATAGAACTAGTGTGAAGGAGTGATCGATGGTCGTTATGGGCCGGTTGACCAATGGTCCTGTTTCCATGGTATCTTTCAATAAAATCTATTCAATAGTCTTTGCCAATAAGGAAATGACTGTTTTCTGCACATTCCTGAGTATGACGTCACTGAATCTTTTTCTTTGTTGTAATATGTTACAGCTGGCTTCCGCCATCTCTAGCGCTCTAATCTTGGTGATTATTCTGGAGATGGGAGCACTGTTTAGCTACCTACCTAAGGTATTTGTACCTCTTCATTTACAGCAGTAGATCTGATACGTCCAATATGTAAATGTGCTAGCTATTGTTAAAAATGACACTATTTACTAGGCTTCTAAAGAGCGGAGCTGGTTATCTAAAACAAAAATATATTGGAAAAGTCAAAACGGCATTAAAAATGCATTATCATTGTAGTTAATGAATCATCATCATTGATGAAACACAAAAGCATACACATATACACATACACACCTGCAAGCCATGTCAATATGAACAGGAACTGTGTGCAATCCTACCCATGCAGCGTTCCTTAGAGCTGGTTCAAATTGCCAATGAAAAATGATTGCAAATACCTGGTTATAGGAGATGCCCAATACTGAATAGCAATGGAGAGGAAAATATAAGAAAAGTGAGCTCAGGAATCATTAAATTGCATTGACAGTTAACTACTTAATTCCTTATTTGCTTTCATGTGTGCGGCTTTCCTTCCTGAGTGATAGCAAAAGGATATTTGAGTGTTCTTAAACCAGGATTTAATTGCTCAAATTAATTGCTTAAGGGAAATAAGGCTGATTTAGTTTCATATTTAGAGACAGTTTAATAGCAATGTTTTTATTTCCTCCAGGCTATTTTAGCATCTATTGTCATCATCAATCTCAAAGGGATGTTTGAACAGGTCACTGATATTTGCTACTTCTGGCGAACAAACAAAATTGATCTGGTAAGAAGGTGCATGATGGATAAGTGCAGCAATAAAACAACACAGTGGCGCAGCGGTAGAGTTGCTGCTATGCGGCGTCAGAGGCCCAGGTTTCATCCTGACTATTGGTGCTGTCTGTATGGAGTTTGTTAATTCTCCCTGGGACCGCGTAGGTTTCCACTGGGTACTCCGATTTTCTCCCACATTCCAAAGACATGCAGCTTTGTAGGTTAATTGGTTTCTGTAAAATTATCCTTAGTGTGGATGTAAAACTGGAGTATGGGTGATCGCTGGTCAGCGCAGACTCCGTGGGCGGAAAGGCCCTTTTTCCACACTGTACCTCGAAAGGAAACCAAAACCAGTAGAACCACTAAAAGTGGAAAGCCGCTGGAGGAACTCAATGGGCAAACACATACGTTTCCATCAACATCGACAGTCAACGTTTTGGGTCAAGACCCTTCATCTGGACTGAAAGAATAGACCAGGGAAAGTAAACGGACTATACAGATGTTCCTCTCGATGTTTGCAAGAGGCTAGTTTTTTTTGCTCCAGATTCCAGCATCTTCAAAATACAGTTATTGATTACAGTTTAAAAAAGATAAAAAAGTGTTGAGTAACTTAATGGGTCAGGCAGCATCTCTGACGAACGTGAATGTGATGTTTTGAGATCCTTCCTTGGGCTCCTTCATCTTTCTTGAGTCTGAAGAACGATACCAACCTGAAATGTCACCTATCCATGTTCTCCAGAGATGCTGCCTGACGCACGGAATTACCCCAGCACTTTATGTCCACACAAGATTCCAGCATCTGCAGTTCCTTGTGTCTCTCCAATTCACATCTTCTATGGTTTCATTATGTTAAGCCTTGAATATATTCAACAACTGGAAATTCATCATCCTCTTCAGTTAAAATTTCAATGATTTGGACATTTTGAAATTCTTCTCAACTTGGTCTAAATGACAAATCCCAAGGGCCAGGAACCTCCTAAATTTCCATATAGGTTCCTGTTGAGTAGCACCAGGTCACCAGATGGGCAGGACCTGGCTCACCAGGAGCAGGTGGCAAAGAAGGCAGATGAGGTCTTCCTGCGGAAGGGTTGGTTAAGGACATGAACAGATCCTGATTCTCCTCTTCCCTAAAACAGATAATGTTTACTATGTTTTAAAGTAGATTCACTGCTTTCAAGAGTCTTTTTTAATGGAAGGAATAAACAACAAATGTGTCACCAAATCGTTGAAGGCCTATCAGAGCAATACTTTCAACTAGTAGCCTTACAGCGCCTGAGACCTAGGTTGAATGCTGACTACGGGCGCTGTCTGTATGGAGTTTGTACATTCTCCCTGAGATTGCGTAAGGTTTTCCCAGGTGCTCCGGTTTCCTCTCATACGTACAAGTTTGTAGGTTAATTGGCTTCAATGAAAATTCTAGATTGTTCCCAGTGTGCTAGTGTAACAGGAATCGCCTGTTTCCGTACTGTATCTCCAAACTAAACTAAACTCTGGATAGAGTTGGATTGATTCCTGAAAGCCTCCTCCCTCCCACACCTTTGGCTCCAGTTTCTGTCATTGGTTCCCAGACAAACCCAGGGTTCACCACAAAGCTGGTATTGAACACACTCTTGCTTAATCAAATGAATCATAATTACCTATGCAACATGCTTTCACTCTAGTTTCATAACAGGGAAGCAGTTTTGGAAACCCTACTAAAGGACACTATGACCTTTCTTGCTGGGTCACCCACAACCATGTTGTGGGGGTTGATGTTCAATTCCCACCCATCCCAAGCTGGAAAGAATGCAGAGAAGATTTACGAGGATGTTGCCAGGATTTGAAGGCCTGAAATATAAGGAGATATAGCAAGGGCTATAGTTTTGTCTATTGTCATGTGCTCCAAGGTACAATGAAAAGCTTTTTTGTTGCATGCTATCTAGTCAGCGTGAAAACTATACATGGTTACAATCAAGTGTACAGATGCAGGATAAAGGGAATAACGTCTCGTGCAGGAGGCTGAGGGGTGATCTTACAGAGAGGTATAAAATCATGAGGGGAATATTTAAGCTATATTTAAGAGGGAGTTAGATGTGGCCCTTGTGGCTAAAGGGATCGGGGGTATGGAGAGAAGGAGGTACGGGATACTGAGTTGGATGATCAGCCATGATCATATTGAATGGCGGTGCAGGCTCGAAGGGCCGAATGGCCTACTCCTGCACCTATTTTCTATGTTTCTATGTAATATATAGGGTGTATGCACAGAGTCATTTACCCAGAGTAGGGGATTGCCAACATCTGCCAACCCTGTTAGAATGATTTGAGCTGAAGGATCATAGATTTTTAACTCCAATCTACATTACTTGGTACCTGATACCAAGAGGACGTTTTGCAGCATTTGAGTTTTCTAATCCTTAGATCAGACATGAGCAAATTTCCTCATTGTTGTAGGTGGTTTGGATCGTCACTCTGATCTTGACGATTCTCTTAGGTATGGATCTTGGACTAGTCGCCTCCATAGGTTTTGCATTGCTTACCGTGATCTTCCAGACACAACTGTGAGTAACATATTGCCTCAAAAGTATCTTCCACTGACTCTTCTGCTGAATTCTCTCTTCTTTCCCAACATTCTTGTTTATATTTTGTCCAGAATTTGTATAATATAGTGTAAGGGCGATGTAAAACAGTGCTCTGCCCAATAGCAAATCTATCCCACTAGGACCCAGATCAGGTTGAACAATGACAAACCCTGGTTTACAGCAGAGCTCAGTCAGCTCCGCCAGTCTAAAGATGAGGCCTACAGGAGCGGGGATGCAGACCTCTATGGGCAGGCCAAGTACAAGCTGAGAAGAGCTACCAAAGGTACTCTGACAAGTTGAGGAGCTGATTACTTCTTCAGTGTGGAAGGGCTTGCAAGAAACCACAAGCTACAAGAGGAACCCCCCCCCCCCACTCCTTGGACAATCGTCAGCTGACCAACGACCTGAACGGGTTCTACTGCAGGTTCAATAGACAGAAACGTAACCCTAGTACCCCTCCCTCCCCCACCTACTCCTCCCAAATCACCACTTCACGCCTACTTACAGCCTGACTCCAGTCTGCAAAGACTGGGCCCTCGTCCACCACCCAGCCGCTCCTTGCTGCCCAACATCAGTCTGGCCACTTCTCCATCACTAACAATAGCAATTGAGGAGGTGGAAAAGTTATTCAGGAGACGGAAAAGCCGGAAATCTCCAGGACCGGACAATGTTTTCCCCTCTACCCTCAAGCTCTGTGCCGAACAACTGGCACCAGTCTACATAGACATTTTCAATCGGTCCCTGCAAACCTGCACTGTCCTGCCTGCTTCAAAGTCTCCACTATTGTTCCCGTACCCAAAAAGCCAAGGATTACTGGTCTTAATGACTGTCGCACTGATCGCTGTAATCATGAAGACCCTTGAAAGACTTGTGCTGGCCCACCTGAAAAATATCACAAACCCCCTGCAGTTTGCATACCGGGCCAATAGATCAGTGGATGACGCAGTCAATCAAGGCCTGCGCTTCATCCTCCAGCACTTAGACCGCCAGGGGACTTACGCAAGGATTTTATTTGTGAATTTTAGCTCTGCATTCAACACCATTGTGCCAGAGCTACTACACACTGAACTCTCTCAGCTGACTGTGTCTGAACCCCTCTGTCAGTGGATCACCAACTTCCTGATAGACAGGAAGCAGCATGTGAGGCTGGGAAAGCACATCTCAGACCCACAGACCCTAAACAAAGGAGCACCGCAAGGCTGCGTACTCTCCCCTCTCCTTTGCTCTATCTACACCAACTGCACCTCCACAGACTCCTCTGTCAAGCTTCTCAAGTTTGAGGACGACACCACCCTGATTGGACTGATCCATGATGGGAAGGAATCTGCCTACAGACAGGAAGTGACACAGCTGGCGTCCTGGTGCCATCGTAACAACCTGAACCTCAATGCTCTTAAGGCGGTGGATTTGATAGTAGACTTTAGGGGAGCTTCCCCTCCCCTCCCCCCACTCACCATCTCCACAGTCACATCTGTGGAGTCATTTAAGTTCCTTGGAACCATCAAATCCAGGGACCTTAAATGGAGGCCACCATCAACTCCACAGTCAAAAAGGCCCAACAGAGGATGTACTTCCTGCGGCAGCTGAGAAAACACAATCTGCCAAAGGCAATGATGTTTTATACAGCCATCATAGAGTCTGTCTTCACCTCTCCATCACAGTCTGGTTTGGCTCAGCCGCCAAGCACGACATCCGGAGGCTGCAGCGAATCGTTCAATCAGCCGAGAAGGTTGCTGGCTGCAACCTTTCCCCCATCGATGAACTGTACACTGCAAGAGCCAGGAAGCGAGCGGGCAAGATCATCTCTGACCCCTCACACCTGGCCACAAACTCTTTGAAGCACTTCCCTCTGGAAGGCGACTCCGGACTGTCAAAGCCACCGTAGCCAGACATAAAAAAAGCTTTTTTTCACGAGCAGTAGCTCTACTCAACAGCCTAAAGTCTGTAGCCTCCTTGTGCTCTGGTACTTTATTTCATTCTTCACGTGTTTAAATTATAATGTTTTATTTTTAATTGTCGTATATCGTGTTGCTACTTGCAAGCAAAGCACCAAATTCCTTGTATGTATATATATTTTGTTAATAAAATGTATTAAATTCAATTCAATTCAAACTATCTATAGTATCTATTTATTCCTAACCTAGAATCAACATATTGTCTACAATATATCCTTTAAAAAATTGAATCTTTTGGTTTATCTCAACAATCCTCCCTTGGAGAAAGATATGAAGGAAGGCTGGATGATTGTCTGATAGGGGCTAAAGTGGACATTATATTATTTTATATTCTTTGTTCTATCGAGTAGGGAATTCATCTACAGGGCAGGAGAATTTCATATGTGTACTCAATATCAACCAAACATCCAGAGCCTAAAATTAATCCAGGATAGTCTGAAATAGGGTATGACACTCTCTACTATGTTTACATATTCTGTTGTGCTGCAGCAAGTAAGAATTTAATTGTTCTATCTGGGACCTGTGACAAAGAAAAACACTCTTGACTCTTGAATCCTACACTATCCCACTCAAAGATTGTGATGCTGTGTCAAGGCCAGTGCTGAGAATGCCGCAGGAGATTCTTACAGCAAAACAAGAACATAAATTCCACCTAACATTACAAGTAGAATCCCAAAGAAATGAGAACTTCCAATCACGAAGAGAATTATTTGTAATTTTATTGCATAGATCGCACTAATTCAGGTCCACCACCAATAGTCTGGCGCCCTTGCTTCCAGACCCTTTCTGGATTATCCATTTTGCCAGACCAACAGAGATCATGGCTTCCGAGAGGAGTCAAACGGACCGCCCAGGCAGCCGAGGGGTCAAGATACCAGCCCACAAAAGCAGCCTCTGAAGTCAGCTATGGGAACGGATCTGCCGGCTCCGGCCAGGCAGGAGTTCCAGAGCCCCGGCTGGCAACGGGGGGCAAGTTAGTCCTGCATGGAAGTCCCGATGAGGGGGGGGGGGGGGGGGGGGGGTATTTCAGGAGCACTGTGTAATTATGGCCAGATTAAAGATGGCGTGAGACCATCAGTTGCTGGAAAATCGATGGTGGGCCTGTATAGCATTTCTGCTTCTGTTCTCTTCCACAAAGTATGACAATAATCCTAATAAACGTTGTCATAGTCTTGCTTTCAATCCTTAGCAACAAGGAACTAAAATAATTTCAGACAGCTTCGAGATTTAATTCTCCAGAACAAATACTATTCAATTAAAACAATAGGATTGTTTCTATTCTGGTTTATTATTTTAACATTTCATTTCAAATTTGTGGTTAATTGCTCGCACTTTCTGTTTTTTTTTCCAGACCCAAATATTCAATCCTGGGACAAGTTCCCAACACTGATATCTACCGAGACACCAAGCAGTTTGATGAGGTAGCGTGCATGTTAGATATTGCATTAATAGGTTGTGTATATTGCCTTATGTACTATAACTGAAGAATTGATGAACAACCCAGAAATTGATGAAAATTGCAGACTGCCCTCTCCTTAGACTGTCCCTCCAGTTTGTCAGTGACTCACTTTCCACTTCATTTCTGTGGGTTCTGAGCTAGCTAATAAGTCCAATGTGGGAATGAGAGAATTCACCACACAGTGGGTGGGGAGGGGAGGGGAGGGGGGGGGGGGAGCATGCGGGATTTTATGGGGCGGCAGGAGGGAAGTCTGATTGAATGAAAGATGCAGCATGGAAACAGGCCCACCGGCCCACCCAGACCACGCTAACCAACTCGCACCAGTTTCATGTTATCCCACACACCAGTTGCAGTTTACAGAGGCAATCAACTTACAAACCTGCACGTCGTTGGGATGTTAGATGAAACCAGAATTAAACCTGTGGGGTCTAAGGAAGAAAAGGCACACTGCACGCAGACAGTACCCGAGGCGAGGATCGAACCAGGGTCTATGGAGCTGTGAGGCAGCAGCTCCAGTTGCGGAGCTACATTCCTCCTGCGATTCCAGTGGGTTTCTGTCAACTCCCAACAAAGGGACGATGTTGTCAGTGCCTCAACACTCCTCCTCTATTTTGAGTGGATATTGGCCAGGAAATTCCATGAGTTGGTTGGGATGTTACAATGTTACAGACGGACTCTGAGAACATACTTGATCTTTTCCTCGCCCACCGCATAATCACTTACCATGTTGCATCTCAAAGTTGTGATAGTTTTGGGAGTCTGTGGCCAGTCATCCCAAAGACATGGCCTTCCAGTCTAAGCCATCTAAGGGTAATTTGAGCTTTGCCTGGGGGGGAAGATGCTAACATTAGTTCCCGTATCCTACCAGCTGAGTTGGTGGACGTTGTTGAGATAGCATTGAAGGTACTTTGAGGGACCTGCCATAGATGGTCACAGAAACATGTAGGGAAGAGGGAGGCTGCCCAAATGACTATGAGCCTTCGGCCTGGTTTGAGATTTTGATCTTCAAACTCTATTGCGCTCATAAACCCAAAGGATGTTCAATTGCAGTGAAAACAATGATGCATTTCCTCATCTATTCTGCCTTTCCCCACAGAGAGATGGTACTAGGGAATGGGAATAGGTCCATATTTTCTGGGGTCCCATCATTGATTTTAATTGTCAGGTGGTATCATTGTGCTGCAGGGACAGGTCAGTGGAAGGCTTTTGCTTTGTGTAGGAAAGAACTGCAGATGCTGGTTCAAAATCGAAGGTAGACGCAAAATGCTGGAGTAACTCAGCGGGGCAGGCAGCATCTCTGGAGAGAAGGACTGGGTGACACTTTGGGTCTGAAGAAGAATCTCGACCCGAAGCGTCACCTACCCCTTCTCTCCAGAGATGCTGCCTGTCCCGCTGAGTTACTCCAGCATTTTGTGTCTACCTTTCGCTTTGTGCATGTTAAGTGTACATCATCTCATTTACCTCAATGAACAGGGCTGAAGACCCAAAACATTGCCTATCCATTCCCTCCATGGATGCTGCCTGACCTGCTGAGTTGCTCCAGTTGACAATGGCTCTGCCTCCAAATGTCCACACGTCCAAGATGCCATCTGCATGCTGCAGCAAGATGGCTTAAATTGAGGCAACCTTAGTTTGGGAGTGCAATTTTCACCCCTACTCAATCATTCTATAGGTTAGAACCACTCCGATGAGAGGCTTGGAAGGAATTTGTTGCAGTATTGAAGCAAGAATGATCGAGAGACGTGTTGGAGCGATACCACACCATTGCTGCACACCTTGCGTGCACTCAGACTGGTTCTCTGCCATACCTGAGATCATGGTTTGCATGCCATCATACAGCAGATATAGAATGAGACAAATTACTGAATGGAGGCAAGGTTTTTGTAAGATCGTGTACTGTGTTGAGTTAGTAACCAAAGCACACTCATACATTATTTTAACAAAAACTAACTTCTTTTTAGGCAAAAGAAATTCCAGGAATCAAAATCTTCCAATCATCTGCAACCATATACTTTGCCAATGTTGAGTTGTATGAGAGCGCACTGAGGAAGATGGTAAGCAAATAGATTTAAACTTCCATTTATATTAATATTTTAATTCCGGGAAGAATTTGACAATCAGTAAATCAAGGACAAGTCTTTGCTCCGCGTCACTGCCAGATATGACTCTGGTTGGTAGGGATTTGTTCTCTTGACCAGCTCCTTCAGCAACAACTAATATGTTGAAGAACTCAGCTGGTCGAGCAGTATCTGTAGAAGGAGAGGAAAAGTCGACGGGTTGAGAAATATACATCAGATTCTTCCAGAATATTGCTAGTTGATCCAGATTCTAGCATCTTGAGTCCTCTATGTCTCTATCAGACAGACGCTTGGCAGATGATGTTTTGGGTCGAAGTCCTTCTTCAGAGTTCCAACCCGAAACAACGTCAACTGTCCAACCCGAAACAACGTCAACTGTCCATTCCCTCCACAGATGCAGCCTGGCCAATGAGTTTCTCCAGCATTTTGCGATTTCGCTCACTATTCTAGCATCTGCAGTTTCCAGTGCCTTCTTGATGCCGGACTTGGCCAAATACTGGCATGGTGCCAAGGGTAATCATTGTTATCACTTTCCATTGAATCCAGCTATTTTTCCCACGTTATGGAAACTACAATTGGGAACAATCTTACCAAAATCACTTGCATCCTATTATATGTTATGGAGTTAACATTTTTAAAATCATATGCAACATTAAGAACAATCCTCTCTGAAAAGATCACACTTTTTAGCTTTAACTACTTTCTAGCTATAATTGAGGGTTAAAAAAAATGCTCGCCTTCATCAGTCAGGCACTATAAGAGTCTATAAGACTTTGGTTAGTCTGCATATGGAGTATTACATATAGTTCTAGTCGCTCCATTACAGAACGGATGTGGAAGCTTTGAAGAGGATGCAGAAGAGGTTTACCAGAATGTTGCCTAGATTAGAATGTATTAGCTATAAATTGGAACAAACATGGATTATTTTCGCTGGAGTGTCAGAGGCTAGGAGGTGATCTGATAATACTGATGCATTATAATACTGTACGATGAAAGGCATAGATCATTAGTTTTGCAGGCCTGGAATGTAGGAGATTGAGGGGAGTCCTGATAGAAGAACATAACATTATGAGAGGCATAGATAGGGTTGATAATCAGAGCTTTATTCCCAGGGTGGAAATATCAGAGACGAGGGCACATAATGTTGAGGTGAAAGGAGCAAAGTTTAAAGAAGATGTGCAGGACATGTTTTTTACAAAGAGAGTTGTGGGTGCCTGGAATGCGCTGTCGGCTGTGGTAGTGGAGGCAGATACGATAGTGGCGTCTACTGCAAGAGGCTTTGAAATTGGTACATGGATATGGAGGGATATGGATCACATGCAGTGAGAAATAAGTAATTTAATTCAGTCATGTTTAGCATCGACGATGTGGAGGATGAAGGGCCCGTTCCATATTCATCCTCTCTGTTAATGTGCTGTAGTTACCAGTTTACCTGTCTTAATGAGACTCATTGCTATGATTTGCCTGCAGACTGGAATTAATATCGCTCGTTTAATTTCGGAAAAGAAGAAAAGAATCACAAAACTCAAACAGCAGTTGAAAAAACAGGAAAAAAAGGACAAGAAGAAAGCCAAGAAAGAGAAGGTAGAAATGTTCCTCTCAAATAATTAATTATCTGATCTCCTCAGAACTGTGTGTCTCCATTTTGGGTAAGAAAATATTATTATCCCAATAAACATTCCCAATCAATCACGATAGCATTTTATTAGCCAAGTATGTTTTGCAACATACGAGGAATTTCATTTGCCAAGTCAGTCATCCAAATAAAAAGTAAGGGAACACACAAAAACACATTTTAACATAAACGTCCATCACAGTGACTCCTCCACATTCCTCACTGTGATGGAAGGCGAAAAGAAGTTCAATCTCTTCCCTCAACTCTCCCACGGTCAGGGGCTTTGAGCCCTCCGTTGAAGGGATGATCTTGACTCCCGTTACCGGTTGCGGGCACTCCGCATTGAGGCGATCAGCTCCGGCATCGGAGGGGAAGACAGCTCCCCCGCGCTGGACGATCGAACCTCGCATCGGGGCTGGTCGAACCTTCTGCGACATTGGAGTTCCCGACATCCACGGCCTCTTCCGAGACTGCGAGCTCCTAATGAAAAGTCCACAGGTTGCGGTGGGAGCGATCCCAGGCAAGGGATCGACTCCGATGTAAGGCCCAAGGTCAGTCCGAGGAGGTCTCCAGCTCCATCGATGGTAGGCCGTAGAGCAACCGGAGAATGCGATTCGAAAATTAATCGCATCTCCGGCAAGGTCAGAAACTGAAAAAAAAGTTTCTCCCGACCCATCCCCCTCCCCCCCACATAAAACAACTGGAGAACATTTACACAGACTCTTAACACACACTAAAAAAATTAAAAAAGATGAAAAAAGACTGTTGGCGGGGCTGCCAATCGTACAGCATTGTTCCTTCTCATAATGTTACATTCTAGACAGGCAGCCAAGGCTGGAAGAGTTTTGTGACTTCCAACAATCAAAATCAGTACAATAAATGCAATAATGCAGGGTTGTGTGTCCTATTATAAATCCCTTCCAATACTGTTCTCAGAACAGTGACTAAAATTTCAATGAATCTTAGAAGATAAACACTGGCCAGACAATCCATCAAGTCAGTGCCAATTTTTTTTTAAAGATCTACGGAACATTTTTTTTTGAAAGGTTTTCCTCACAACAATGAAGAAAAGATATAGTCCAAGGACTTTACCTCTTTCTTAAGCTTTGGGGATATATAAATCTAAAGGCAAAACTTGAATCTTATTGTAAGAATCTGCATGTTTTTTAATTGTATAGGTAGAAAAGAATTGTAAAGCTACAAAAAATATATTTGATCCGCAGCTGGGCTAACTGAAGTGAGGAAGGGGAAGTTACAAAAATAATGTGCAGTCCTCAAAACAAAAATGATTGTTCCTGCTCACGGATTTGCTTAGAACACGTGGACCCAAAGAAACGGGGTTAATGGATGCATTGAAACTCCATCCTGTTTCCTGATGTTACAACACTCTTCATTATGTTTATTATGTCCATTAAGATGTTGTCTTTTTTTGTCACGGTGTATACATTTAAAAAATATTTTTTCCAGAAACTTAAAGGGCTTGAATCAGGAACAGGTAACCTGGACGTCATCTCTGGAAATGTTGTCAATGACAACTCCATCAGCTTGGAAATGGATTCAGGCCAAGAATCATCTTCTGAAGTTAACAAGAATCCAGAGGAATATGATCTCGAGGCTCTAGGGCTTCAGAAACCAGAGGTGCACTCTGTTATCCTTGATCTTAGTCCAGTCAACTTCGTAGATAGCGTCTGCATCAAGATTTTGAAAATTGTAAGTCAAGCCTCGGCGTCACTCTCACTGTTGTTTTTTGTGCTCCGTCTCAGTTTCAAATAGTCATGACAAGTGTGGCAAATTTCAGTTTAGTTTGTTTATGTCATGTGTATCGAGGTACAGTGAGAAGCTCTTTGTTGTGTGCTATCCAGTTAAACAAAAGACTATACATGATTACAAGTAAGCCATACACAGTGTACAGATGAAGGATAATGGGTGGAACTGGGAGGAACTGCAGATGCTGGTTATAACCAAAGATAGACACAAAAAGCTGGAGTAACTCAGCGGAACAGACAACATCTCTGGAGAAAAGGAATAGGTGACGTTTCAGGTTGGGACCCTTCTTCAGGATAAAGGGTACAGGATAAAAGTAAACATAGGGTGGAACAAGTCTGAAGAATGGCCCTGACCCAGAACGTCATCTATTCATGTTCTCCAGAGATGCTGCCAGACAAACTGAGTTACTCCAGCATTTTGTCTTTTTTTAGGGGGGGATTGGCTTACTCAATAAGAAATTAGCCCCATAACATGCATCCCATTCTTTTGACTCAAATTACAACCAAAAACAATAGTGATTGAGTATGACAGCAATTTGTATTTTTATGTAAGTAATTGTATTAAGGTATCATTGTATCAATGCTAAACACCACCCCCTAGTCCTGTTGAGAGAAATTGGGCAGATGGCTAAAACCATGATCAAAGTAATTATTTACAGATTTTAAAAAAGGGACAGAGAAGAAGAGGAAAGGCATCTCAGCAGAGGATGGAGGAATTAAATGCAGGGATGTTCAAAGGGTCAGAATTGGAAGACTAAAGATATTTCTGAGGTGAAAGGGCACTTGGTAATTACAGGGATGGAGGTGGTGAGGCCATTGACTATTCTGAAAATGGGAAGGTGAATTTAAAAACTGAGGATTTGCATGAATATGTGCTTTTGTGAGTCAGAAGCGGTTGCAGAAATTTAACCCGAAGAAGGCAGCCCAGTTTGGATGGCCTCCATTTTGCAAGATGAGGGAGGGTGGACGAGCATAAGGTGGGATTGTCGGGAGTGTATTGGAATAATGAACTCGGGTAAAAGTAGTATTAGGGGGCATTTTAGAAATGGAAATAGGCAGGTTTGGTGATAGCACATTTACATAAAAGAATAAGAAATAAAAACAAGAGTGGGCAATTTAGCCTCATGCCTTCTCCATCATGCCTGACGTTTAATCTCAGCACCAGTTCCCTGCATTAACCAAATATCTCTTGGTTTCTAAATATTTTTAAATGGTCCAAAGCTCTTTTTGAGGTGAAATATAAAATTACGGTCTGGTTCAGCTTCAGTTTGTTTATCTTGGTTCAGTCTTCAACCATGTACCATACACCACAATCTACACTATAGTAATATGTGATTTCCTGTACCAGGCCCAAAACTTAAGTTTGCTTGACTTCCTACAGTTGTGTTTTAATGGAACTGGGAATAGATATCTGATTAACTTAGTTTTCAGTTGCCAATGTTTTGGAAGCAAGCGATCGCAACTTGCAAGGAAGACATAGTTCATAAAACCGAGGCTCCATCTTTTGTTTAAATTTCTAATTAATGCAAATATATGTTTCTCCCCCTTCTGAAGCAGTGTTTTTAAATTCTAGATTTTCAAAGATTTCAAGGACATTGAGGTTGACGTGTACCTGGCTGGATGTCACTGTAAGTATGTGGTGGGCCGTTTCTGATGGGGTCTGATATTGCAGCCTTGTTGTGAAATAGTATGTCCCAAATAGCCCAGACAAATGTAGAGGTAGATACTTCTGATAAATCACTATCTATTCTACCCAAAGACCTCCATTATAATGAGATATTGGCTAAGCTGGTTAATACAATATCAGATGTGGTAGCAAGGAGTAATTCTAACCCAACCTGCAATTCAGAAGTATGGTTGAAATGGTTGAGTCCTATGATGATTTTGCAACCTGCCTAATATTACCCTATTAATTTTAGAGCCGTTCGGAGGTTCATCAGATTTGGAATATACGTCTTGAGTTTCCGGACAGCAGGCTTTGGTTTAATTTACCCACAAAGAGGCCGGGAATACCCTGCGTTGAATCAAAGTTGACCTCAGTCAGGCTGCGCCCGACTGTGCCATGAATGGTATTGTTGTAGATAGCACAGTAGGGCGGCACAGTAGCTGCTGCCTTACAGCGCCAGAGACCCGGATTCGATCCTGACTGAAGGTGCTGTCGGTGTGGAGTCGGCACATTGTCCCTGTGACCACGTGTGCTTTCTCCGGGTGCTCCGGTGTCCCCCCACACTCCATAGACATACAGGTTTGCAGGTTAATTGGGTTTGGGAAAAACTTTAAATTGTCCCTAATGTGTAGGACAGTGATAATGTACGGGGATCGTTGGTCGGCGTGGACTTGGTGGGCCGAAGGGCCTGACTCCATGCTGTATCTCTAAAGTCTAAAGTGTAGATTCATTCTGCCAGCATTTATAAATATTCATGAGATACAGGGACATAATTAGGCCATTCGACCCATCCAGTGTGCTCCGTGCCATAGCCGTATTTGCCATGTTAAAAATGTATAGGGCCCTCCCCATCGTGCATGCAATATGTTGGCTGCTTTTCTGAGGCAGCACGGAGTGTAGATGATGTTTAGTTTAGTCCACTGTCAATGTACCAGGTACAGTGAAAAGCTTTTGTTGAATGCTAACCAGTCAGCAGAAAGACGATGCATGATGGAGGGGGGAGGGAAGCATGCAGTCCAGTCCATCGTGGAAATTAGTGTCCCCCTTTAGATTCCATCTACACTTCACTCAGCCTCAGCAAAGCAACCAACATCATCAAGGACCACTCACACCCTGGTCATTCCCTCTGCTGCCATGCCCCATCAGGCAAAAGATACAAAACCTTAAAAGCACATACCACGTTTAGGAACAGCATACTATTGAATTAATCTTCGCAAGTTAAGAAAAAAATCCTGATCTACCAACCCACCTCCTTGCACTTTTTTTTAATCTGCACTTTCTCTGTGCCTGGAGCACTCTATTCTGCACTCTGTTTATTTTATCTTTCCACTACCTGTTGTATTTGTGTATGGTTTGATTTACTTGTGTATGGTATAATTTGCCTAGATTACATGCAAAACAAAGATTTTCACTAGATCCTGGTGCAGATGACAATGATAAACATAGTCATAGAGTCATACAGCGTGGAAGCAGGCCTTTTAGCCCAACTCCCACATTTACCCACATTCTCCATATACACGTCCCACTTACCCGAGCTTGGCCCATTTCCCTCTAAACCTGTCCTATCTATGTATCTGTCCACTTGTCTCTTAAACGATGCGATAGTACCTGCCACAACTACCTCCTCTGGCAGCTCGTTTCATTCACCCACCACCCTTTGTGTAAACCAATACCAATATTGTATAAGAGCCTCATCAACTGCTGCCTTGCTTGCCTTTAGGCTCCAAAACACTAACTGGAAACAACTTTTGGTGATCCGTATATCTTTTGCTATCATAGCCTGCAGAATACACCTGCTCACCTCTAGCCCTGTGACTCAGCCACACAGAACTCTACCCTTCAGGGCAGTCCCCTTGCTTCCATTAGCAATTTCCCTCTTTAAGACTGAGTTAGTTTAGTTTACTTTAGTTTAGAGATACAGCTTGGAAACTGACCCTTCGGCTCACCGAGTCCTCACCAACCAGCGATCCGTACACTAACACTATGTTACACTCTATAGGAACAATTTACAATGTTACCAAGCCAATTAACCTACAAACATATACATCATTGGAATGTGGGAGGAAACCAGGGCTCCCAGAGAAAACATATGCAGGTCAAGGGGAGAATGTACAAACTCTGTACAGACAGCACCCATAGTCAAGATCAAACCCGGGTCTCTACCACAGCACCACCATGCCGCGCTGATTGTTGGCCTAAGAATCCATGGTACTCAAAGTTAGTTCCTATTTTTGCAAGTCACAGTGCATCTCAGATCAAAATATGTTCTTAATTGCATTTTGCTTCTTTCAGGGTCTATTGTTCAGCAGTTTGAACAAGGAGAATTCTTTGGGAAGAACATCAGCAAATCCCAGCTTTTTACCAGTGTGCACGATGCTATTACATACTGTCTGACGAAGCACAATTCATCCACTGATCAGCCTCTTTTTATGGTTTGTTGTTTTCAATTATATTTTTAATTATTGTGTAATCTTAGAGTTTTGATCATGAGTTCCAATTACCAAGATTTAAACTATTCTTTTGCCAGATATTCTTGCATGAAATAAAATGGCAACTTTTACGACGAGAGGAACATTTCTCATTTCCTGTCTCCCCATCTCAAAACGAACATCCCTTCCCCCGTCTTCTTCCACCTATATTCCATCCTCTGGCTTCGCATTTTCACGTCTCTTCTCTCCTGATCTCATTATCTCACGGCCTTTTGTCTTTTCATCTCTGGCCTTTGTCTAACCATCTGCCAATCAACTGCCCCTTACTTTTATCCCTCTATCACTTAAGATAGACACCGAATGCTGGAGTAACTCAACGGGACAGGCAGCATCTCTGGAGAAAAGGAATGGGCGACATTTCTGGTCGAGACCCTTCTTCAGGCTCTGTGGAAAAAGAAACAGTGATAACATTTCAGTTTGTGTGGCGTTCCCCACTCCTGAAATCGTATAGTAACATTCTGATCTCTTATCGCCAGAATGGACGCCTCTCACTGGCCCCAGCACAGGAGCAAGAGCAAGAGTCCAGCCTTACCAAGGTAAGACATTTCCTTGATGTAAACTCTTGTATGTTGCTTAATTCTCCATTGCAAAACCCTGTGCAATTAATTCAGCAAAAGCAGATCCTTGGCTAGCACTGCATGGTTCATTGTAGATTGTGTTTACTGCACTGCAGCCCAGCTATTACACTTCAGTACACTGTGAATGAGTATCAATAAGCTTCAAACTCTCTGCTCTTGGCAGGTGGAATAGCAGGTGGCAGAATCTCATTATATCCAGGGCAAGATACTTGTTCCAACAAACAAACAGGAAACAAAGCACTGGGTATTTTTTGCTGACATTTTTGGTAGGAGTGTTTTTTTTCAATATTCAGCTTGCGATGTGGAAAGCACAGGCAAAGCGAGCCAGATTTGGTCAAAATGCAGCAAATGAATCAGGGCACACCGGAAATTGAGTTAATTGGACAAGATGGCACCCAGGCCAGGTGACTCTCGGCGTGCCGGTCCCAGAAGTGGATCTGCAATCCCTCATTACAATCGTTCCACTCTTTTAAACCTCTCATGTATCTGTGCACTGTGGACAGCTCGATTGTAATCATGTATAGTCATAGAATAATAGTCATAGATTCATGCAGCGTGGAAACAGGCCCTTCGGCCCATCATGGCCACACCGGCCAACATGTCCCTGCTGCGTTTGGTCCATATCCCTCCAAACATATGCTATCCATGTTTCTGTCTAAATGTTTCTTAAATGTTACGTCAATCCCTGCCTCAGCTGCCACCTCTGGCAGCTCATTCCATACACCCACTACCCTTTGTGTGAACACATTACCCCTCAGATTCCTATTAAATCTTTTCCCTTTCACCTTAAATCTATATCCTCTGGAATAGTCCTCAGCTATAGTCTTTCTGCTGACTGGTTAGCACGCAACAAAAAACGTTTTGCTTTACCTCGTTACACATGCTAATAAGCTAAACTAATTATAGAAGCAGGAGGTAGGCACTAGGTTTGTAAGTGGTCTGCTGGTCAATTACGAAAGCCATTGCATTAGAGTGATGACCAATAGTAATGGTGTAGCAGCCTATTGCAGACTGACTGCTAAAGTTTGCTTTAGTGTTGATTTGTGGGAAGATAAGGATTAGTCCCCCTAGTCCTTACCTTTCACCTCATCAGCCATCGCGTACTAAACATAATCCTTCGACATTTTTGCCACCTCCAATGGGATCCCACTGCTCATCACATCTTCCCATCTCCACCCCTTTTCGCCATCTGCAGACCGTTCCCTCCGCAACTCTCTGGCTAACTCATTCCTTCCCACCCAAACCACACCCTCCCCAGATACCTTCTCCCGCAACTGCAGAAGTTGCAACACCTGTCCATATATCTCCTCCCTCGACTCTGTCCAGGGACCCCAACAGTCCTTTAAGGTTAAGGCAAAAGTTCACTTGCACCTTCTCCAACTCCATCTACTTTATCCGTTGTTCAAGATGTAGACCCTTATACATCGGCAAGACCAAACGTGGGCTGGCCGATCATTTTGCAGAACACCTTTGCTCAGTCCACCTTCACCTACCTGATCTCCCAGGTGCGAAACACTTTTATTCCTCTTCCCATTCCCACTGACCTGTCTGTCCTAGGCCTCCTCCATTGTCAGGGTGAGGCTAAAGGCAAATTAGAGGAACAGCATCTCATATTTTGTTTGGGCAGCTTCCAACCCAGTGGTGTGAATATTGATTTCTCTAACCCCTGGATTCCTTCTCTCTCCATCCCTCCCCCACCCAAGTCACACCAGCTTTTCGTTCAGACCTAGCTACAGCTAACAATGACCTATTTCCTTTATCATTGTTACTTTTTTGCATATCTTTCATTCATTTGTTCTATATCTCTCCACATCGTCTATATCTCTCATTTCCCTTTTCTGTGACATTCAGTCTGAAGATGGGTCTCAACATGAAACGTCACCCATTCCTTCTCTCCAGAGATGCTGCCTGTCCCGCTGAGTTACTCCAGCCTATTGTGTCAATTTTCCCTTTGATAATGTGTGTGCAATATGCCATCTGCAGATAGCATTGGTAATAGCATGGATTATTCTAGTAAATGTAATTACTTCATTGACACTTCAAGAGTCAAGAGAGTCGAGTGTTTTTATTGCATGTCCCAAACAGAACAATAACATTCTTACTTGCGGCAACACGACTAAATAACCATATAACAATTACAGCACAGAAACAGGCCCTCTCGGCCCTTCCAGTCCATGCCGACCATTTGTTTTCCCTTATGTCCCATCTACCTGCACTCAGACCATACCCCTCCATTCCCTTCCCGTCCATATCCCTATCCACTTTACTTATCAATGTTAAAATCGATCCTGCCTCCACCACTTCTGCTGGAAGCTCATTCCACACAGCCACCACCCTCTGAGTAAAGACGTTCCCCCTCACGTTACCCCTAAACTTCTGTCCCTTAATTCTCATGTCATGCCCTCTTGTTTGAATCTCCCCTACCCTCAATGGGAAAAGCTTATCCACGTCAACTCTGTCTATCCCTTTCATCATTTTAAATACCTCAATCAAGTCCCCCCTTAACCTTCTGCGCTCCAAAGAATAAAGACCTAACTTGTTCAACCTTTCTCTGTAACATAGTTGCTGGATCCCAGGCAGCATTCTAGTAAATCTCCTCTGTACTCTCTCTATTTTGTTGACATCCTTCCTATAATTAGGTGACCAAAATTGTACACCATACTCCAGAATTGGACTTACCAATGCCTTGTACAATTTTAACATTACTTCCCTACTCCTATATTCAATGCTCTGATTTATAAAGGCCAGCACACCAAAGGCTTTCTTTACCACCCTATCTACATGTGATTCCACCTTCAGGGAACTATGCACAGTTATTCCTAGATCTCTCTGTTACACAGCATTCCTCAATTCCCTACCATTTACCATGTACGTCCTATTTTGATTTGTCCTGCCAAGATGTAGCACTTCACACTTATCAGCATTAAACTCCATCTGCCATCTTTCAGCCCACTTTTCCAAATGGCCCAAATCTCTCTGTAGACTTTGAAAATCTACTTCATTATCCACAACACCACCTATCTTAGTATCATCTGCATACTTACTTATCCTACACTATGCTTACATTAAATATGTAAGCATAGCACTCTGCCAACAATATAATATATAATATATGTTTATTTTGTGCGGCATGGTGGCACAGCAGTAGAGTTTCTGCCTTACAGTGCCAGAGATCCAGGTTCGATCCCGACTACGGGTGTTGTCTGTACGGAGTTTGGATATTCTCCCCATGACCGCGTGGGTTTTCTCCAGGTGTTCCGGTTTCCTCCCACATTACAAAGACGTAAATTTTTGTAGGTTAATTGGCTTTGATGAAAATTGTAAATTGTCCCTAGTGTGTAGGATAGTGCGAGTGTGCAGGATCACTGGTCGGAGTGGACTCAGTGGGCCAAAGGGCCTGTTTCCACGCTATTTCTCGAACCTAAACTAAACACATTGATCGCCCATGATCCTAGTGTTTGCTGTTCCCTATCTCCCATCTCACCATGTCAACTTTTAAATGTTTCATTGTCTCATCCCTCCATATTTTCATAAATATTCCTTAGCCTCAGCAAAACTTCCCGTCCTCTCCAAACCCTTCCTCCTTTCCATCATTGCCTTTCAGAAGTTCTTTCCCACTTCCTCAGCACTTGAGTGGGACACTGACGCAGCTGGTAGAACTGCTGCCTCACTGTATCAGAGACGCGGGTTTGATCCTGACATCAGGTGCTGTCTGTGTGGAGTTTTCACGTTCTCCCTGTGACTGCGCAGGCTTCCTCTGGGAGGAGTTTTCTCCGACATCCCAAAGACATGTGAGTTTTTAGGTTAATTGGCCTCTAATATGTAGGAAGTAGATGAGAATGGGAAGGTGGAATGTTATCCAGCTAGTGTATGCTGGTGATCAATGGATTCAATGGGCTGAAGGGCCTGTTTCTATGTTGTATCTCTAAAGTAAGCTAAACCAAAAATAATTTAAAGTGTTCCTTGAAGCTCAGTTTGATCTCTCCTTAACACCTCCACCTTGGCTTTCTTTACTCCCCTGTTGAGTGCCTGAGTCACTTTTATTCCGTGTTGAGGGGTTGCTGTTATTTTTACTGTTACTGCGACTGTAGGCAAAAGTTGACAAATCTACATTTTGGGAGATCCCAGTAACAAATTGAAAATTAATGATATCAGAACTACGGTTCTGCCTAACCCATTGAGTTACTCCAGCACCTAGTGTTATTTGCTCAAGATTCAGCACCTACAGTTCCTTGTGACTATTCTTTATCAGAACTATATTCCTTATGTTTTCCAATATAAAATAAGAATATTTTATATTGGAAAACATTACCCATTTCAATGCTAGGTAGAATTAATGCAATAAAAATGATTTTTCTCCCGCAATTACTATATCTCTTCGAATTGATTCCGATATATCTTCCTAAAAATGTCTTTAAGAAGGTTGATTCTATAGTCACCAACTTTATCTGGGATTATAAGAGCCATAGAATAAATAAAAAACATTTATGTAAATCAAAAATAAATGGAGGTCTAGCACTGCCAAACTTTATGTTTTATTACTGGGCAGTTAATATTAAAAATATGAATTTTTGGTTAGTAGAGACAGATAAATCTGGTTAAAAATGGAAAAAGAAGATTGTTCGCCTTTTGAAATTAGCTCGATTTTATTCGCTAATATTAAACTAGGTAAGAAAATCTATAGTGAAAATCCTATAATAGAAAGTGGGATACGTATCTGGAAACAAATAAAGAAAACATTAAAATTGAAATGTATACCACTAGCCCTAACCATTGTAAATAACGTTACATTTAAATCTTCAATCATGGACAAAGGTTTTTTACAATGGAAAAACTATGGAATTAATAAGATGGGCGATCTCTATACGGAAAATTCCTTCATGTCATTTCACGAATTACAACAAATTTATGGATTACATTCAAAAGATTACTTTAAATATTTACAAATTAGAGACTATGTAAAAGCAAACACACAAGAAATCAGAAATAGAAAGACAGAAATTTTAGATGAATGTCTAAATAAACACCCAAACACAGAAAATTTGATATCATATATTTATAACATTTTATTGGAAAACGATATTCCAATGACAGAAATATATAGACAATCGTGGGAAAACGAATTAGGTCAATTAATCAGACTAGAAGTATGGGATGAAAGTTTACAACATATACACCATTGTTCATTAAATGCTAGACACTCTCTTATACAATTTAAAATATTACATAGATTACATTATTCAAAATCCAAATTACATAGTATTTTTTCAAATGTATCTGCCATATGTTATAAATGTCAGCACTTAGAAGCTAACTTAACGCATTCATTTACAAATTGTATAAAAATTACTAAATTTTGGACAGAAATATTTAAGATAATTTCGAATGTTGTTAATATGAATCTGATCCCTGACTCAAAATTAATAATATTGGGAATATTAAAAACAGATCAACTAATAACACCAAATCAAATAATTTTTATTGATTGCAGTTTAATAATTGGGAAAAAATTAATATTGAAATTCTGGAAAGGTCCTACATCCCCCACAACCAAAATGTGGATTACAGGAATGTTGGAGACACTTCATCTGGAAAGATTAAGGCTTGTCCTACTGGACAAGTTGGATCTTTTCAGAGGGATATGGTCTCCATTTATTGAATATTTAAAGGGTCAAAATGGCTCGGTGCAAGAGCCTGACTGAAGCCTAAATAAAGGAATGATGAAGAATAGTAAGATTAAATGAGAACTTACCAGTTTGAAGTTTGATCTTTATTTTATGAGGAGTTACGATGAGGGATTACGTGAAGACCCCGCCAGGACGCATGCGCGACATTCTTCAAAGCAGTGGTGTGAAATCACAGATACCAGAGTAGACTAATATAGTAAGATAAGAGAGAACTTCCATACCAGTTGAACTTTATAATAGAGGGTTTTGGGAGCGGAGGGCACGTAATCCCTCATCGTAACTCCTCATAAAATAAAGATCAAACTTCAAACTGGTAAGTTCTCATTTAATCTTACTATTTTACTTCGGAGTCACGTGAGTGACTACGTGAAGATTTCAAAGCTCTGTGATTTCATGCCCTGGAACGAGACCATGCTCACACACTGCCATTCTGGGACGGAGGATGAACGTATTTCACACACGACACTGTGCTGAAAAACAATAAAGGTATTATTCATACCTAAAATAATATGCCCCACATTGGGTAATTTATTTTACAGAACTTAATTTTTCCCTGCAAACGTCTCAGGATCGGCCACGGGTTTATTATAAAGCATTGAATGCGTTCATTGCTCCACCCCGCTGTGGCAAGGATGTGGTCCATAGGAACTCCCATCATCCTAGCGTCCGATGTAGATGCAGCCCTGTTGGAGTGAGATTTGAAACATTAGTATTCACCACTGCACGTAATACCACCCGAACCATCTGGATATGGTTTGCACTGTGACCTTAGGTGAGGGCATTTATGGCTAATGAGAAAGCTCTCTCCGTGCCCATAAGTGTCTTGGTGACTATATATTGGAAAGTATGTGTCACTATGCAGGGCCGACTATCTGCAGGATAGGCCAGAACTCTAATATTGGCCAAAGGAACCGGGTCAGTCTAGTTTAAGTACCCCTGTATGTAGCAGGTTATCTGCCATTTGTGACAGACATGACGTCCTATTCTAGCTTGTGTAAGGACTGGACCCGTTGTGCTGATCCAAGTGCCATAATCATTCCCATCTAGGATATTAGTTTGTCCAGAGTGAGCCCCGATATTGGTGTCCATCCTCGTAACATGGTGTACTACCTATGTCCCATATATGGGTGTATCTGGGCCTGGGGGGAATAGAGTACAAATACCCCTCATTCGTTTAGGTACTAGTGGGTGTGATCCTATAGCCAGGTGATCACTCCCTCTGCCCAGATATTAGATAGGGCACTCCTTGCACAATAATGGCACTGTAACTCAATCCTTCATCGAAATGAAGGGTGGCCAGAACTCCAGCACTTCAGTGTTGGTGGCTGAGTCATATGTAGTGTTCGTCCTGGTGCAGAACACTTCCCATTTCCTGACATATGTCAGGTACTGTCTTCTCGTGGACTCCCTGCACGACGCTGAGATGGCATTGATCGTCCTGTCGGAGAGTCCGTATCCCAGAAATGGCCTGTTCAGAAACTGCAAATCAACAAGTTCATACAGTCATGGCACGGATACTTTCCCGCATGGGGTGTGCCAACCTCCTTGGCCGTTGTTGATCCAGATGCAGGGTTCTGAGACCATCTTTGTACTGTTGGGAACCATGGTACCCGTTGCGGCGTCTTGTTTAATTATTGTAAGACTCGCCTGATGAGGCAGAAGGGGAAAATGCATAGCAAAAGAAATCCCCCCCCCCCAATGCAGCGAGAAATCGTCCATCGCTGCTGCCCCTGGGTCTGGTTCCCAAGCAACATATGTTGGTAGTTGGTGAATTAGTCCGGATGGAAAAAAAAAAAAAAAGGTCGATATCTGGTGTCCCATACCGGTCTATAATATCTGTAAACACTTTCCGATCCAACATCCATTTAATGTTGTCGTTGAATTTACGTGACCTGATGTCTGCCACTGTATTTAGCTTACCTGGAAGGTAAGTGGTTGAGATCCAAATCTCTCTCCCAGACACCAGTGCCAGATATTATTAGGCAATTCATCACATGATATCGACTTTATTTCACCCATATGATTATATATAGGCCCCCAGTGTGGTATCAATCTGTACCGTACATGCAACTGGTGCTCATCTGAGCAGTAGGCCCTGAGTCCATGAAATGCTCCCAGCATTTCTAGATAATTAATTCCTAGTGCTTTAAACAGAATAATTTTTGTGCACTCATCTGCCACCACAACTTGCGGTGGTATTAGTTGCTCCCCAACCTTTAGCACTGGCATCAGTCTGTAATGTACCCTAGGATATAGAATGGGGTGATGGGGTTAGGATAATATGGAACATTTCTATCCACCAGTTTAATTCTAATTTACTTTCCCTGGTAGTTGCATAGGCCTATTGAAATGGCCTGTATGATTTTTGAGAGCTAAAATTTCCCTCTTCCAGGTTTTAATAATGGAGTGGTCCAATTGTGCTGCTGGGAACGCAGCCACCAATTCCCAATCACTCTTGCTCCTTGCCGAATGGATGGTTCCCTGATGCCAGTGAGGCTTTTGCATACTCCCATCAAGTCTGTCACTTTGTTTGGTGGCAAGGTGATAGACATATGAACAGAGTCAATAGTGAACCCCAAATAATCCATGGTAGTGGAGGGTTCCAATTTTGATTTATCTGGATGTACGTTAAACCTCTCTGTTGTGGCTGATACCACCAATGTAGCCAGCTCCAATTTTCACCTACAATGAGAATATCATCAAGGTAAGCCATGACGATATGGTTATGTTTCTTTAAGTATGCTAAAGCTGGTTTTAATAAATTTGTAATAGCCTGGGTGCTGATGACAACCCATTGGATAAGGCATACTGCCATTGCTGTCCCATCCAGATAAATTTCAGGTATTTACGATGGCCCTGTGTGTGACAAACGTGTCTATTTTGAAATGGGCATACTGAACGGAAGTATTTAGTTCGGTCAAATCTGTAATGATACGGCAACCACCATCTTTTTAGTTTTTTATAAATATATTTGATACGAACTCTTGAAATTCTCTGATTGTTTTCTCAATCCCTTTTGTGTTTAGTCTTAACAGTTCAGCATGGCCTGCTGTTCTCTCTTTTTGTGAAGTATGAACTTCCTGCTAGGCGTATGCTGAACTGGGACGGTAGTTCGTATACAAATTCAATTTTGTAATTCTGAATACTTCCGAGTATGTAAAAGTTCAGAGGTAAAAGTGCAGCACACATGATGAAACAAGTGCAACCGTCCCCCAACTTTAATGAATCGGACATGCAATGTTTTTTAAGACAACCAGACCCACCTACCTCCATGGTTACCGGTGTTGTGTGGGTTGTCTCCGCAGTTGTTTCTTCTGGTATTGTGTTGCTGCGTTGTGGGGTTGGCGCGTTTTCCATGAAGGCCGGGCTGGGCCATGGTCTGAAAGACCGCTGTGCAGGTGGGCCGGCCTTCGAGCTTTCACCACCAGATGGTCTTCCATAGCACCGATGTCTGGTGGGTGTGTAGGGGTGCTGCCGCTGTTGATAGTGGGTTTTAGAGGTGCTTGGCACCTTGATCAGGCCTATAGCCTTGGCTTCCTCATGCAGGTCTTTCACCTGCTTCGGGAGGTCCCCCAACAGCAATTTTGGCGCCTGTGTGCTACTTGTCTTGCATAATTCCGCACTTCTTGATGATGCTCTTCCTGTAACTGTAAATCTCCACTGAGTATTACACAGTCTGCTAGAGCATCACGTAACTCTTCAGGCAAATCAACCCCATCAGTTGTCCTGGTACTGCTGTGATTTTAGCAGCCAGCAGTTTCCTCTGGAGCTTCACCTCCTGGCTCCTTATAGATGGGCTCCTGTTGCCCCAGATGGGGTCATAGACTGCTGGTACTTTAAGAGAAATGGAGTTCTCTGGAGCAATGTGCTTCCCAGCCATAAAGTTAATGGCTTGCTCCTGCAGCTGGTTTGTAGCCATGTATTTTTTACTGGCTTGCAGCTTTGTATAGGCAGTCCTTCTTGAGTTGATACAGCATGTGTCCCACAATCTTCTGCTGCTCTCTCTTCTGGCACCCCTCACAGTTGACTGTTCAGCCATTGCCCCTTCTTCAGGGTCAGCCCAGCTCTGACCCCTAATGCTCCCCTGCGAAGAGGGTGAGACATTTGGCAGTCCTTGAAAGGATGCTGCCGTGGGTCTGCGAGGAGACCCACTGTGACTCTGCCCCTGCATAAGCAGGTCACGCTGGAGCACTGCTCCCCACCCGCTCCCGCGGGAAAGACGCCCGCCGTCGCTATCTGTGAACGGGGTGTCTTCAGGTCCGGACCCAGCCGAGTCAACGGACCTGTCCGACTTCCGGGTGGTTTTGCCGCCGGCCGCGGCGCACCTGCGGTCTGTAGCGGCGAGAAGCGGGCAGCTGCTGGCAGCACCTGCAGCTCTGGAGAGACGGCACGCTGCTGGCTGCTTCCACAGCAGCGGTATCAGCTGCTGCTCTCCCTTGCGCGACTCCATGGTGCTTCCTCCGTTCTGAAAAAGAAATCACACCGAGTCGCCACGCTCACCAGAAAAGGTAAGACTTACCTTCAGTAATTTTTCAAAATTCGCGCTGGAGGAGCGGCGCTCCTCCCGACTGTCGCTTCCGCAATGCGTTCGACGATATGTCGCGCATGCGTCCTGGCGGGGTCTTCACGTAGTCACTCACGTGACTCCGAAGTAAAATCATATATAACAAATCATGGATATATCTCCAATGATGGATAACCTGTTTAATACTCCACTCATTTTTTTTTTGATTTTCTATTTTTACTTTATTTTTCTCTATTTTTTTCCTACCTGCAATAAAAAAAAATGTATAGAAATACAAATAAGACATAATTGTTAATATTAATAATATTACGAATGTATGTGACAAGTATACTCTTTTAATATGTACTTGCGTCTAATAAAAATATTTAACAAAAATAACTATATTCCTCTTATTTATTTTCAGGATACAAGCACTAAATTTTAATGCGAAGATTTGGTGCTGGGATATAATAGCTGCACATTTTGGAAGAAAGAGACAAAATCTGAGGAAAACCGAAGATTTTCATTCTTCCAGCGAAAAATATCTCAAACTAACACATTCTCCGTTCTGTGGTCAAGAAAAATGAGAAGGATGAAGGAGGAAACTGTGAAAATCATTCTCAACTTGAATACTGTACAGTATAAGAGCATGGAAAATACGGGGGTTGGGTATTTGTGTAGCATTTTACATCTGGACCTTGTGCGGTTCAATCCCAGGGGAAGTTTCATTCCTCTGGTTTCCTGCATTATTCTATGCATAACTCAAATTCTTCCTGTTTTTCAAGTTTCTGAATAAAACTAATTTGATCAGGCACCTACACATGACGCAGCCTGAAACTATTATTATCTAAGTCCCACAATCATTTTCAAGCAATCTCTCTCTCAATTACCCCATCTGCATCCCACCCCTACAATAACTCTTCCTCTTAGGTGACACTTTCTCGAGGGGAGTGATCTTAAATCAGAATTCTAGGAGCCTGGTGCTTCATTTTCAGAATCTTCCTCAGTTCAATTATATTTTCTGTCTTATCAAAGCCACCTTCATCCAGGTGATGTACCAAGAGCTTTTTTTTCAGCTGGGATAAACAACAGAGGCTCAAGGTTGGATCAATGATGGATGAGCTCATCATAATATGTTAACTGGCATTCTAACAACAAAATGGAAATCATTAATTCTAAAAAATGTAACAGGTAACAAATAAGTTGTTCAAAATATTCAGCTTTCTCATAAAATAAGGACACAAAGCGTGGAGTAACTCGGGTCAGGCAGCATCTCTGGAGAACATGAATAAGTCATGTTTCGTGTCAGGACCCTTCTTCATACTGATTCATTCTGAAGAACGTCCCGACCAAAAACATCACCTATCAATGTTCTCTAGAGATGCTGCCTTATCCACTGAGTTCCTGGTTTCACCATTCTCATAAAGTAGCCGAGAAATGAACCTTCCACAGATAAACATGTAATAATTTCACTGAATAACAAATCAATACGTAAGAAATTCATTGTTCTGCTGTCGGTGCATATGACGCCGAAACACTCTTGAGTCTTGAACACTGAAAAATAAAATTGCATTCAAGTGCACTGCTGACCCTAATGTTTGACTACAGTTAATGTCATAAATAAGTACAGATTTTTACAGACTGCTTTGTGAATTCATGATATGTTTGAGTTTTTTATAACCAGGAACACCCTTTTGTTTCTGAGTGTTATTTTCCAATTATTAAAATATGCTGCAGAAATATACATTTTGAAATTAACCTATATTTTCTTAAATGTTTGCATCTAATCATATGCTCATATAAATGTACCATGTTAAAATTTAATCTTCCATTTGATTACCAAAGTACGATGCACAATAATTATTGTCCCATACACAACATATTAAACATCAAAATATATATGATGTTTGAGATCAGTACTTGCAACAGTTCATTTAGATCCAAATGTAATACAGCTGTTTTTTGAGAGATGTAATTTAATAGCACTGGAGTTTCACTTAAAGGGTTACTTTTAGAATATTAAACCATTGAAAAATAATTAGTTTTATATGCTCCTTCAGTATAGTTTATATAAGATGTAATTTATGCAGTTGGTGCATGTGGCCACACAGTGTATTTTTTTAATGATGCCGAAAACCAATGATTGTTTAATCTGGTCCACTTTCTGTTCTCCACCAATATTGAATAAGTCAGCTATGATAGCATAATGGTTATGTTACTGTACTTGTTATCTGGAGACCTGGTCTAATAATGTAGTGGTGGGAGTTCAAACCATGCTATGGCAACAGGGAAATAAAATTCAAATAATTAAAATAAAACTAGAAAGGCCTGGGGAAAAATGGCGTAAAAATACATCAATTAAGCACTTCAGTATATAAAGTCTATCCTTGATGGTACACCACAACAAATTCATTGACTCTTAGGGGCAGCACAGTTGCGCAGCCCCGAAGTTGCTGCCTTACAAGAGCCAAAGACCCGGGTTCGATCCTGACTACGGGTGCTGTCTGAACAGAGCTTGTATGTTCTCACTGTGACCACATAGGTTTTCTCCGGGTGCTCCAGTTTCCTCCCACACTCCAAAGACATACAGGTTTGTAGGTTAATTGACTTTGGTAAAATTGTAAATTGTCCATAGTGTGTAGGATATTGGTAGTGTAAACGGTGATCGCTGGTTGACACAGACTCGATATGCTGAACGGCCTGATTCCACGCTGTACCTCTAAAGTCTAAAAGCTACATAGATGATACAGCCTTGTTTGACTGGTCTGCACTTAGTTTGAATCTGTGTTGTTTCAGCTGGTTGGCATTATGGCTTGCATGCTAGCACATATTATACATTGCATGCAAATGAATTTCTGAGGACCATCAAACTTGAGGATTCTCCATAATATCTGTAGGAAGGAACTGCAGATGCTGGTTTATACAAAATACTGGAGTAACTCAGCGGGTCAGGCAGCATCTCTGGAGAAAAGGAATAGGTGACATTTCAAGTTGGAACCCTTCCTCAACTGAAAGACAGAGAAGGCCCTTTTTGGGGGGATGAATTAATAAAGTGCATGAGTTCTACATGGGTGCAGGAGATAGCCCTGATGCAGTTGTAAACATAGCAGAGATAAAGCCTTCTCTATCTTTCAGTCTGAAGAAGGGTTCCGACCCAAAATGGTGGAAGAACCTGCAAACTCCACATAATAGCACTGCAGGTCAGGAGTGAACCTGGTCCACTGAAGGTGTGAGGTAGCAGCTCTACCAGCAGAACTACTGTGCCACCCTCACTGAAGGTTTCCCTTACTGGTAAAAATGACTTGGAAGTTTACATACATACCGCTGGCTGGCCTTCCTCAATCTATTTTCTATTAACTTGAAGCCATCTTGACCTTTGTCAGGATGCTCTATAGTGGCCACAACTCAGCGTTCAACACCATAATAACGTTGCAGGTTGTTTAGAACACATTAGTGTAATATGGCACCAGATTCAGAGAGCCAAGCTTGAGAGAAGGGTTTTGCATGTAATGTTTTTGGACCTGGCAAATGCGTTTGGGTCTGTGCCACATAGTTTTATTTGCAGTGCTTTTGATTTCTTTATAGTTCCAGGATCAATAGTAAATTTAGTGAAAGCATATTCCCAAGATGTCCGAATGTGTTTTAGCACAGTAGGCATTTTCGACAGCATGGCAGAGACTAGAGATGGGCATTATGCCAGGGTGTACTATTTCCCCATTCGCGTTAACAATGGCGATGGAGCTAGTGATTAGAGCATCATGGTGGGTCGTCGGCGGGGAGAGACGGCAGGACGGACTGCTCCTCTCTCCAATCAGGGCCTATATGGATGATATGACCTTGGTGACCACAACAGTAGCTTGTACAAGAAGATTAATAGAAAGGATAAATGATAATCTTAAATGGGTTAGATTGCAGATTAAGCCCAGTAAGTCACGGAGTATTTAATTGGCAAGAGGAAAGGTAGTAGAGAAAAGGTTTTATGTGGATGAAGAAATCCTGTCTATAATGGAGAAACCAGTTAAAAGTTTGGGTAGGTGGTATAACAGGAAGTTGGATGACACTGAACTGGTTCAGCAACTTAGAAAATATGTTACTGATGGGTAAGAAAGGATAGAGAAGTCAAGGCTTCCAGGCAAGTTGAAGTTGTGGTGTTTGCCGTTTGGGCTATTCCCTAGGTTGATGTGACCATTGAGTGTATGAGGTGCCAATTTCTAAGGTTGAAAGGGTAGAGAGATTGGTTAGTTCATATATTAGGAAATGGTTAGGAGTTCCACCGTGTCTTAGTAACGTGGCTTTATATGGGAAAGGTATTCTCATATCTCTAGCCTAACAGATGAGTTTAAATGTGCTGAGGTGAGGTTAGAGTTGCAATTATCAGGGAGCAAGTTTACCTTTGTTAGTAATCTGGTAGAAGTGTAACTAGATGGAGGAAGTGGAACTCAAACCAGGCAGTAGAAGCATAAGCAGCTCTGACGTATACAGACATTGAGGGTGCAGCAAGGGCAAGGAGGCTAAAGGGCCTGTCCCACTTTCACGACCTAATTCACGACCTTTTTTACTCGTGGACATTTTTCATCATGCTAGAAAAACGCCTCGACCTACTTGATGCCACGAGTACCTACGACTAGCATCACAACCCTCCTACGACCTTGTGACGACTATGCTGCGACTATGAGTCAAGGGCAAATTCGGCAGAGGTCGTGAATCAGTTTATTGTCACATGTACTGAGGTACAGTTAAAAGCTTTTGTTGAATGCTCACCAGTCAGCGGAAAGACTATACATGATTACAATTGAGCGATCCACAGTATACAGAGGGAATAACATTTAGTGCAAGATAAGGTCTAGTAAAATCCAATTAAAAATAGTCCAAAGGTTTCCAATGAGGTAGATAGTAAGTTAGGACCACTTTCTAGTTGCTGGTAGGACGGTTTAGTTGCCTGCTAACAGCTGGATAGAAACTGCTCCTGAATCTGGAGGTGTGCGTTTTAATATCTCCGTACCTCTTGCCTGATGGGAGAGGGGAGAAGAGGGAGTGACTGGGGTAAGACACATTCTTGATTATGCTGGTGGCCTCACCGAAACAGCGTGAGGTGTCGATGGAGTCAATGGAATGCCAGTGGGATGAGAGAGAATTGATTGTCGATCAATGGAAGTGAGGGCGAAAACACAACCCTGTCCACATCAACGGAGCTGCTATTGTCGACAGCTTCATGTTCCTAGGCATCCATATCACCAGCAACCTGACCTGGTCCCTTCACACTGATGCGGTGATCAAGAAAGCACAACATTTACTCTCTTAGGCATCTGAGAAGATTCAACGTGCCCACAGAGATTCTCTCAAACTTCCGCAGATGTTCTGTAGAAAGTATTTTGTTGGAATGCATCTCAGCCTGGTGTGGCAACTGCTCGGCTCTTGACTGCCTGAACCTACAGAGAGTGGTGAATACAGCCCAGACCATCACAAGCTCCTTCCATCCAGGCAACTTTCACAGTAGGTTGCATCAAGAAGTGGAAATATCATCAAGGTTACTTGGACCCTGGCCATTCTCTTTTCTCTCGACTACCATCTGGGAGAAGATACAGAAGCTTGAAACCTCGGACATTCAGACTTAGTCACATCACCCATTCCTTCTCTCCAGAGATGTTGCCTGTCCCGCTGAGCTAATCCAGCTTTTTGTGTCTATCTAGTTTCTTCCCCCACTGCTATCACACTCTGTAATCATTCACCGTTTTCACAACTCCTTCCTGGAGGTGCTGCCAATGCACTCTTAACTCTACCTCATTTGGCCATTCAGATATATATTTTAGGCAACTTTGGATCGCACTACACTCTTGCACCATCCTGCACTCATCGTTGTATTTTATCAATACAGTGACCTTCATGTGAACAAGGAATTTCATTGCACCCTCTGTGCACCCCCCTCTCTCCACCCCCTCCCTCATCTTCCCACTTCCCCTTGAGGAGGTTTGGTTTGTAACTTCCCCTTTGAGGACTGTCGGTCTGTAACTTGGGACGGCCGGCCCACTACAACCGCTGTCCCCCGCCTTCCTCCCACAAGTTTCGAAACACTTCCAAACGTCCCATCACACGCAACTCACATGACACGGCTGCAGAACCGCCTCTTGAGCTGTTATTATTGAACGGAGCGGCGTGATTTTTCTACTGCTTATGAAATTGAGGAGTGCAGCAAAACAGAGGCTTTGCTGGGCTAGGCACAGCAGCAGCCGGGGGCTGGATTAGGATGAAGTAAACTTTGGGATAAGAGACTTCACGCCCGCATTGCAGCAGAGTGCAGACACCAATCGAGATCTGTGCCCCGGAGAAGAAATGCATTTGGGGAAAAGTAAGTAACTTTAAAACAAATAAGACAGGAATTTCTTGATCCCCTTTTGAATTGATCCCCTTTTCAAAATTCCACTGAGTGCCATGTTCTGAAAGGTGGGTAAGAATTGATACACTGGGTCTGAAAAAGGGTCCCGTGCCGAAATGTCACCTATCCGTTTTCTTCAGAGATGCTCCCTGCCCACTGAACTACTCCAGCCAGCACTTTGTGGTATAATCCAGCATCTGCAGTTCTTTATTTTTATATTCTCGCATGTTATCGATTGTTTGTGTATTTGGATAACGAACGAGAGGGGTGTTTGTTTTTACTCGGTGAGGTGTGGATGAATTTGAATACTCTGGCTGAAAGGACAGTGGCAACCAAAGATCCTATAGCTGGTGGCAACCTTACAAGAGGAAATGACATAATGCAGGGATATGGCGTAAATTAGTGGGAGCTCTTTAAAAGAGCTGACCGGCACAGATAGGTCGGGCCGAATGGCCTCCCGTATTGGAAAATTCTAATTGAACAATGAGTTCAATCATATTATGGTTTATTTTGAGGCATTGTGTCTTACTTTGATATAGCCAGACAGCACAAAAACAATACTTTGTGTCTTTAAAAAATATATATATATCATTATTGATTCTTGAATTCAGTTGAAAGATGCAGATGGAAATAGACCCTTCGGTCCACCAAGTCCACACTAACCATCGATCAAAGATAGATACAAAGTGCTGGAGTAACTCAGCAGGTCAGGCAAGATCCCCGAAGAAAACGGATAGGTGACGTTTCGGGTCGGGTCTGTTCTTGACTCCGTCTGAAGAAGGGTCCCTTAGTATAAACCAGCATCCGCAGTTCTTTCCTTATACATACTGACCATCAATCACCCATTCACATTAGTTCTATGTTATCCCATTTTTCGCATCCACTCCCTACACATTATGGGCAATTTATAGTTGCCAATTAACCTACAAACCCACAAGTCTTTGGGATGTGGGAGGAAGCCGGAGTACCAGACGAAAACCGAGACGTCACTGGGAGAACGTGCAAACTCCTCACAGATAGCATCTGAGGTCAGGAACGAACCAGGGTCTTTGACGCTGTGAGGCAGCAGCTCTACCAACATTGCCACCTATTCTAACTTTTAAATTCACAAGCTGTGAAGAGATTTTATCTAGATCATTACTCCTACAATGGTACCATTTTCCTGAGATTATCATTATAATCTGTCAGATTATCGCATTAATAACAGTCATAATAAACAGCAGCAAGAAAACAGGTCACTGCTGACAACACTACTTCTTTCCATTCCATTTGTAACATGCATCTGATTTGCGCACGTACCCAAATACAACCAGTGATAATACCCCACTCTTGGACACCCATTTATTTCAAAAGTATGGTTTGTGGCTACTTAACTAAGTATCATATCTGATCATTGTTTGCAGAAGACTTATTCAACCTGAGGAATTTAAGCCATTTCCCTTCTCTAATTCTTGACGTATAAGGTTTCCAAGTCTTCAGGTGGCGCAGGGCCCTAGTGAACCAAACTGACCATTCCAATTCTATTGCTATTGGGGATAGTTAGATCCTTAGCAGCCATGCAAACCATCCTCTGATAAGCAGCTACACCTTGTTTACTTGACCACAGCGGGAGTCACGTATCTCATCCAAGCCATTAATCTACATATAGAAACAAAGAACTGCAGATGCTGGTTAATAGACAAAAGGACATAAAGTTCTGGAGTAATTCAGCAGGTCAGAGAGCATCTCTGGAGAACATGGACAGGTGATGTTTCGGGTCGAGATCCATCTTCTGAAGGGCCTCACCTCAAAATGTCATCTATCCATGTTCACCAGAAATGTTGCCTGACCTGCTGAGTTATTCCAGTGCTTTGTGTTTATTAATATACATTGTTGAAGTTAAATTTACAATGTGCCCTTCAACACTAATTTCATTTGAAGCCTAAAAAACAGAATCCTTGCAGATTTATCATGAGCTCGGGGTTGATGGTCAGATTATCAACAGGTTTGATTTGAAGAGTCATGTTTCTTTGAAAGTGAATTTTGATTATTAACACTGGGGCGGTACAGTGGCACAGCGGTAGACAATAGACAATAGGTGCAGGAGTAGGCCATTCGGCCCTTCAAGCTAGCACTGCCATTCAATGTGATAATGGCTGATCATCCCCAATCAGTACCCTGCTCCTGCCTTCTCCCCATCTTTAAGAGCCCTATCTAGCTCTCTCTTGAAATTGCTAGAGTTGCTGCATTACAGCGCCAGAGACCCAGGTTCGATTCTGACCATGGGTGCTATCTGTACTGAGTTTGTACGTCTTCCTGTGAGTTTTCCCCGCGTGCTCCGGTTTCCTTCCATATTCCAAAGATGTACAGGTTTGAGGTTAATTGGCTTCGGTAAAGATTGTAAATTGTACCTAGTGTGTAGGATAGTGCTAGTGTATGGGGATCACTGGTCAGCGTGGACTCATTGGGCTGAAGGGCCAGTTTCCAAGCTGTATCTCTAAACTAAAAACTAAACTAAAACTTTTAAAGCAGATGAGATATGTTCATAATAAGATGGTATCTCTATTGACACTAGTACATCTATGTTTGAATAATATTTCTGAGACCACTAACTGCGATAAGACATTTTAGAGAAAATAGATTTGATATGAAAAATTTGCTGTCTTTTACATAATACTTTCCCTTCTAATTCTACAGCACAATATTTAACATCACACAACGTGTAAACAGGCTGATTTGCCAGAGAGTGAAAGGATAACAAGCTGAGCAACTATGTTCTTCACTAGGGCACGAATAGTTCTTCTGTGCATGTGCACTATGACCCTGGGACAAGTATTGAAACAAACAAAATCTCCAATTATCTTCAACAAGCCATTTATAACTGTGTGGAATGCTCCCACTGCGGTCTGCAAATCCTCCTTTGACGTTGATCTTAACTTGGGGATTTTTGACATATTTGCAAACCAAAATGAGTCATTTATTGGGCAAAACATCACCATCTTTTACGAAGATAAACTGGGCTATTACCCCCACTACGCTGAAAGTGGGGTGTCTGTCAATGGAGGCACTCCACAGAACGCCAGTTTGAAGGATCACATTACAAAGGCCAAGGTAGATGTGGAGACACTCATACCGCAGAAAGATTTTGACGGGATGTCAGTCATTGACTGGGAGAGCTGGAGACCCTTGTGGTTCAGGGACTGGGATCAGAAAGATATCTACCGTAAGAAATCAAAGCAGCTGGTCCATATGCAACATCCGGACTGGTCTGATAGTCAAGTGGCAAAGCAAGCACAAATTGAGTATGAACGAGCAGCCAGAGCCTTTATGGGACAGACCTTGAAGGTATCAAAAGGCCTTAGGCCCAAGGGGCTGTGGGGCTATTATGGTTTTCCTTGTTGCTACAATGATCAATTTTCCAAAAATTACACCGGAGAATGTCCGGATGTTGAGATGAAGAGGAATGACCAGCTGGCGTGGCTCTGGAAGGAGAGTATTGCATTGTATCCAAGCATCTACCTCAGTGCCAAGCTTCGAACAACACTGAGTGCACAGAGGTTTGTTCACTACCGAATGAAAGAAGGTCTCCGTCTTGCTGAAATGGGACTGAATTACAGTTTGCCCGTCATCCCCTATGCTCGGATAGTGTATGAAAACACCATGGACTTCCTAACTGAGGTAATCCATTCAATTGCCAGCCCCCTAAGAAGGCACTCGAAAGAGGGGAGAGCCTTCTTGCTTGTCCTTTCCCAGCAGAGAGGGTTTCTCGCAGTTCATTAAATGGGTGGGTGATATTCCAAAACGGTGCCCTAAATGCTGTACCCTTTTTCCTTTAAGAAGGAACTGCAGATGCTGGAAAATCGAAGATAGACAAAAATGCTGGGGAAACTCAGCAAGTGAGGCAGCATTTATGGAGCGAAGGAAATAGGCAACGTTTCATGTCATTACCTATTTCCTTCGCTCCATAGATGCTGCCTCACCCGCTGAGTTTCTCCAGCATTTTTGTCTACCCTTTTTCCTTTATGGGTTCACTGTGGGCTGCCTGACTGTATTCATGTATAACTTTTATTAGAGATACAACGCAGAAACAAGGGCATCAGCCCACCATGCCGTCCAGTGATCATGCTTTAC
Source organism: Okamejei kenojei (assembly GCA_035221665.1). NCBI lineage: Eukaryota > Metazoa > Chordata > Chondrichthyes > Rajiformes > Rajidae > Okamejei > Okamejei kenojei. Next base: position 17,549,333 of record CM069146.1, read on the forward strand.
ACTAACACTATCCTACACACGCGAGACAATTTTACAATTTTTACCAAAGCCAATTAACCTACAAACCTGTACATCTTTGGAGTGTGGGAGAAAACTGGAGCACCTGGAGAAAACCCATGCTTTAACAGGGAGAATGTACAAATTCCGTTCAGACAGCACCCGTAGTCAGGATCAAACCCGGGTCTCTGGCGCTGTAAGGCAGCAACTGTACCGCTGCACCACCATGTCGCCCCCGTATAATCTTTGACTGGATGGCACACAAACAAAAGGTTTTCACTGAACCTCAGTACACGTGACAATAATAAACTAAGCTAAAAGAAAAATCGAAAGCACAACTGCAGATACATGAAATCTGAAATAAAAAAACAGCAAATGCCTTAAAGAGTAGATCGGGCAATAACAGTGGAGAGATAAATTGAGTCAACATTTCAGCTGGTAACCCTGAAATGTTGACTTCCTGTCTCTCTCCACAGATGCTACCTGACTGAATGAGTATTCCAACATTTTCTATTTCAATCAGTAATGTTGTGATCCATTACCAGGAGTAAGGTGTTCCAGAATCTCTTCAATAATTCTCTTAATGTTAGTGACACAATCCACAGCGGTACCGGGTGGTAAAGAATGGATGGGACAATAGATATCCTGTTTATTATTTGACGATAATCAAATTTAAATTTAATTTCAAGTCAGGGAAAATAGCATTATGGTTAAATTGTAGAAACAAGGAACTGCAGATGCTGGTTACCCAAGGAAAGACACAAATTTCTGAAGTAAATCAGCCAGTCACGCAGCATCCCTGGAGAACATGCATCGGTGACATTTTTGGTCGGATCCATTTTTCAGACCTTCAACAGAACTATGAGACTCTTACAAATAAAATAAAAAATTGTCTATATTTGTATAAAATCATTCCAAGATTTGAAGAAAAACATACAGTAAAATTGCTTTATTTTTCAATAAAGCAGGGAATACAATTATTTAAAAAAATGTAGAAACAAAGAATTGAAGATGCTGGTTAATACACAAAAGGACGCAAAATGCTGAAGTAACGGAACAGGTCAGGCATCATCTCTAGGAAACATGGAAAGGTGATGTTTCAGGTGTACTCCCTCCTTCAGACTGAAGAAGGGTCTCGACCTGAAACATCACCTGTTTGTGTTTTCCAGAGATGCTGCCTAAGCTGCTGAGTTACTCCTGCAGTTTGTGTTCTTTCCAGCAGAGGGAGATTCTGTGACCATGCCCAGCGTGACAGGGGAAGAGATTGAGATGTGGCTGGGTGCCTTGGATAGCAACAGTACAGTTCTTTTTCTTCAATTTTCTTAGATTGACTTGGTCCACAGCATCGGAGAGAGTGCTGCAATGGGAGCTGCAGGCATTGTCCTTTGGGGGAACAAAGAGTATGCCAACTCACAGGTAAGACCTATCCTTCAGTGTGCAGTATATCGAACGCTCACATTGTGTTGACATTCCGTGACCACAGAGAGTAGTTCTTCCCAGCTGTTTGTTATCAGGCAACTGAGCGGTCCCCTCATCAGCTGGAGTGTGGTCCGGACCTCTCATCTACCACCGGAGACCTGTGAACTATCTTTAATCAACTTCATATCTAAAACCTTCATGGTTCTCCTTGGTCAGCAGAGAGGGATTCTTGCAGATCATAAAATGAGTGGGTGATATTCCAAAGTGTTGCACTAAATGTTGTACCCTTTATCCTTTATCCTTTATCGGTGCGCTATGGAGCGCTTGATTATTATCATGCATAGCCTTTGCTTTGACTGGATAGCACACAAACAAAAGCTTTTCACTGTACCTCGGTACATGTGACAATAATAAACTAAACTAAACGTAGGCATTCTCCATCATTCTAGCTTCCACCTTTCTTAACAGGTAACTAGAGCATGGCTGTGTCAAGATTTACAGCAAATGATTTGACCTGTTATTCCTAGAACTGAAAGACGGTTTGTTCTCTTTTAACATTGCTCCCCAGTTATTAAAACACAAAATTTTAAAGATTCTTTGGCGCTTTATCATAAAGTCATAAGACGTAGGAGCATAATTAGACCCTTCGGCCCATTGACTGCTCCGCCAGTCGATCAGGGCTCATCTATTTTTCCACCTCAACCCCATTCTCCTGCCTTCTCCGTGTAACCTTTGATGTCCTTACTTAACAAGAACCTACGGTGCCCTCCATAATGTTTGGGACAGACCCATCATTTATTTATTTGCTTCTGTACTCCACAATTTGAGATTTGTAATAGAATAAATCACATGTGGTTAAAGTGCACATTGACAGATTTTAATAAAGGCCATTTTTATACATTTGGTTTCACTATGTAGAAACTACAGCAGTGTTTATACATAGTCGTCGTTCCCCCCCATTTCAGGGCACCATAATGTTTGGGACACAGCAATGTTATGTAAATGAAAGTAGTCATGTTTAATATTTTGTTACATATCCTTTGCATGCAATGACTGCTTGAAGTCTGCGATTCATGGACGCCACCAGAATCCTTTATCACTGTTCAGTTGTTGACATAATGATTCTGGCCATAATGATAACATGATATAAAAGATGGTCTGATGTAGCAACTTTTACAATCTGTCAAAATTCTATTGATATCTAAATTAGACTGCCGAAGATGATGGAACTTTGTAATTATTGTTTCCCCTTTAGGAATCTTGCCTGGCTTTAAAAGCCTACATCAATGGACTGCTGGGGACTTACATTGTTAACGTAACCACTGCTGCAGTGCTCTGCAGTCAGCATTTGTGTAACAATCATGGTAGGTGCGTGCGATCGAACCACAGGACCCAAGCCTACCTGCACCTGAACCCAAACTCCTTTGCCGTGAAGGTGAACCCAATAGGCAAAGGGCCGCCATTCTCCCTGTGGGGGCAGGCATCCAAGAGGGATGTGGTAGAGATGGCTGACAGCTTTCGGTGCCAGTGTTACAATGGATGGATGGGGGCACATTGTGAGATCGCCAGTGATACTAATTAATCTCAAGAAATGACGTAAAACTAACATTTTGTCTATAATTGTAATGGCAACGAACTACAGTTGATGGATTCCCAAAGAAATATACAAAATGCTGGGATAACTCAGCAGTATCTCTGGAGAACATGGATAGGTGAGGTTTCAGGTCAGGACCCTTCTTGAAATCCACCCACTAGCACGAGACTTGATCTGAAAAGGGGTCCCGACCCAAAACGTCACCTATCCATGGTTCTCCAGAGATGCTGCCTGACCTGCTGAGTTACTCCAGCACTGTGTCTTTCTTATGTGCCTGGAATTTATTTATTTATAAGCAGAGTTTTTCTGAATTTACCGGTATTATATCAATTATTGCCTCAATCTGCTCAATATATTGTTATTTTCTGGGGGTTTTTTGTGGCATGTATATCTGTAAGGTGATATATCTTGTTAAATGTGGTCCTTTAAATTCCAACGCTCATCGGTTGTTTAGCCTGCAATGTATTCTTGTCTGAATCTCGTCCATTGGAACTTGTATTTTTCCTGTAAGTGCGAACCCGACTAAATCTTCGGTGTCGTTAATATTTGGGTTATGCCAGTTGACTGTCTGCGGGCTCCAAGAACAATACCCTTATCGCTATTCTGCTCCAATAATATCCCCCTTATCACTATTCTGCAGAAAGTATCCCAGTCAAGACGAGCATTCAGACGAGCATTTATGTTTCAAACCCCTTTCAGAACATCTCACAGTGTGTTACAGTGAATGAAGTGAACTTACATCTCCCAAATCCAATGGGCATGGTGCACACTGCAACCAGGCATAGAAGCCAATGTGATAATGAATAGATATTCTCCTCTCCTAATGCTAGGTCTGGATAAAATCTTGACCTCAGGCCACCAGTGTTTTTCCCGTTTTACGTGAATTAATGCTATGGTTATCTGGTAAGACTTAAAAGAGCAGCCAGGTTCTTGTTCCACGTTTAGAGTCATGGAGTCATACAGCATGGAAACAGGCCCTTCGGCCCCATATCCATGCCTGTCCCATCCACCCACATTTAATCCATATCCTCCTAAATGTTTCCTATCCATCGTACTTGTCCAAGTGTTTCTTAATGCATACAAAGAGCATGGGTAGATGACGCCTTCGGGTCGGGGCCCTTTCCAGATTGATTGTGGGGTTGGGGGGGGGGGGGGGGGGGGGGGGGGGGGGGGGGGGCGGTGGGATGGAAGAAAGCTGGGAGTGAAGAGAGGCAGAAAAAAATGTGTAATTGGTGAAAACGGGAGAGGTAGGGTTTTTGATAGGCAAATGGTTGGAACAAACGCCAGAGATTAAAACAGATGGTGTGAGACAAATGGATTGAAGTCAGAGGAAGGAAAGGGGAAGGAGGGGAGAAATTGGTGCAAGTCCAGGTGGGGCACACGGGGGAGGAAGAAAGAAGGGTGTGGGAGAGAATGGGAGGGGACTTTGGAGGTTACCAAAATTGGGGAATTTCAAATGACAATTCCAAATTTTGAAAAAAACGAAATGGAATATGAGGTGCTGTTCTTCCAGTTTACGTGTGACCTCACTCTGGCAATGGAGGAGGCCCAGACCAAAAACGTCAATATGGGAATGGAAACGGAGTTAAAAAGGTTAGCAACCGGAAGATCCCACAGGCCTTGACGTACCTGTTACTGTGATGTATAATCCCATGAGTAATGATGGAAGAGACCCCAGTGCTTCAGTATTTTGTATGTATACATAATAAATATCTGTTTGACGTAACAATGGGAATTTGTTATCTTCATTGTTTCTGAAAGAGCCTCAATTTTTTTTAATTATATATCTGGACTTTATCTGCTTTCTACCATTGGCAAGCAGGGAACCTACTTTATATCTTATGTTTAAACTGCAAACTTCTACCTCACTTTTCTTATAACAATAACTTTAAAATTAAACAAATTCTGAACTATTTCTTGTCGGTGGTTGAGAATTTCTCTTCCTACTGGTAAGCTTCAACCCGAGTCCCGAATAAACAGTATTAATTAATTAACAGATTATCATTTACATGGGTTCTTAAATCCTTTATAACTATTCTATACTTCAAAATTAGGTCTTAAATAGGAAATTATTTTAACATCGTTAGTAGTATATAATAACTAGGTGATTGGAATATTCAGTGATAGTCACAAGTCTGTGACAATGAGTATGCTGCCAGTTTTTATTTGTTACAGGGAGATACAAGAAACTGCAGATGCTGGAATCTCAAGCAAAATGCAAAAGTGCTGGAGGAACTCTGGGTCAGGCACCATCTGTGGAAGGAATGGACAGACGGCATTTTGGGTCGGGACTCTTCTTCAGACAGATTCACTCATTCAATTGATTTTGTACATGCTATATTATATTGTGGTTTGACAAAGGCCTCTGTTCTCCCGAATCCATTTTTTTCAGTCGTCCTAATTTCCTTTTCATGCTCACTGAAGCTGTAACATATTTCAGGGAAAAGTCCAGAATCCATTTCAGTTTTCCTGCTGTGGATGCACCACCTTGTTTTTCTGCACCGTGAACAGTACTCCAACAGCTCCCTGCCAACTTTCTGCATTACTTATGATACCTTGTGATGCTAATAAGTCTACAAACCCCAGGTCTCTCTCACTTTATCCCTAAATCATGTAATTCATATTACCAGTCATTCAAAATGAATATCGTTATGAATCCTTGATAGTAGAGTTCTTGGATTTATATTTAAATAAGACCCGAAGACACAGGAGCAGAACTAGACCATTCGGCCCATCAAGTCTACTCCGCCATTCAATGAGGAAACTATTTTTCCCTCTCATTCCCATTGGCTTCCCTTCTTCCCCCCAACCTTTGATGCCCTTCAATCTTGTTTTAAAAATACCCAATGATTTGACATCCATCGCTGTCTGTGGCAATAAATTCCATAGATTTACCACCCTCTGGCTCAGAAAATGCTCATCAGCTCCTCAGAATAAAAGGTAGATCCTTTTATTCTGAGACTGTACCCTCTTGACCTAGACTCTCCCACTCGTGGAAACATCCTCTCCACATATACCCTGTCTAAGCCTTTCATTATTTGGTAACTTTCAATGAGATCTTCCCTCATCCTTTCAAACTCCAGCAAGTACAGGACCAGAGACTGCAAATAGTGAAAGGCCTGGATTGAGTGGATGTGAGAGAATGTTTCCACTAGTGGAAGAGTCTAGGACCAGATACCTGAGCCTCAGAATAAAAGGACATATCTTTCGAAGGGACCATGAGAAATAATTTATTTAGTCAGAGGGTGGTGAATCTGTGGAGTTGACTGCCACAGACGGCTGTGGAGGCCAAGTCAATGGGCATTTGTAAGGCGGAGATGAACAGATTCTTGGGATAATTCCCGTTTGTCATTGATACTCAGTTGAAAATCGCTCTCTTATTTACTAGGTGTCGGGGCGGCGCAATACCTGTCACAACGCGCCAGTGGGTAGCGCGGTCCCGGCTGGTCGCCTTGTTGTTCGGCCACCGGCGGGCTCGGTCTCGCCCTCACCCCGTTCCTCCCACCACCAGGCGGCGCCGGAGCTCAGTCCCTCCCACCACCAGGCGGCGCTGGAGCTCAGTCCCTCCCACCAACAGGCGGCGCCGGAGCTCAGTCCCTCCCACCACCAGGCGGCGCTGGAGCTCAGTCCCTCCCACCAACAGGCGGCGCCGGAGCTCAGTCCCTCCCACCACCAGGCGGCGCTGGAGCTCAGTCCCTCCCACCAACAGGCGGCGCTGGAGCTCAGTCCCTCCCAGCGAACAGGCGGCGCCGGAGCTCAGTCCCTCCCACCACCAGGGGCGGCGCTGGAGCTCAGTCCCTTCCAGCACCAGGCGGCGCCGGAGCTCAGTCCCTCCCACCAACAGGCGGCGCTGGAGCTCAGTCCCTCCCACCATCAGGCGGCGCTGCGCCGGGCGGCCCCGCGACCCCGCATGTGGGCCCCTGCTGTGCAGCCCGACCAGGGGCCGGGGCCGGGGTCGGACACCAAGGCCGGGCCCTCCCTCCTTCGCCCTCACCCTCAGACCATGGCCGAGTGCGGGGACAGCGGTAACCAAACCAACACGTTAGAAAGTCAGTGGTGGCGGCGCGACGGCGGGTGGCGGCGGCGGCGGCGGGGACTGGGTGCTTCCCCCACCCGGCCTTCAGTTGTCTTCAGTTCACTGACTGAGGCCCGCTGAAAAATGTTATTTAAAAAAATACTATGTTTCATTGTTGCCCCCTTTCAAGAGAGAGTCGAGAGCAAAGATCATAGAAGCTCTGTAATGGTGTAATTTGCCCCAACACTGACATTCTTACTTGCAGCAGCACGACAGAATATGTAAACATACAGTAACTCGGCGGGACGGGCAGTGTCGCTGGAGACGTTTCGGTCGAGACCCTTCTTCAGACTGAAGTTACTACCAAGATACTGCTGCCGCGGAGTTACTCCAGCATTTTGTGTCTATCTTCGGTTGAAACCAGCTACTGCAGTTCCTTCGCACACATCCTATATAAATCGTTAAATTATATATGCATACATAACTTTGTGTGTGTGTGTGTGTGTATAATAAAGTATATATATATATATGAACTTGTGTCTGTGCAAATAGAAAGTGTTTTTATATATATATATGCTGAACTTTATTTTATATATATATACACACATACATACACACACACACACACATAAATAATTCATTTATTTATTCGCCAAGTATGTAAAAACATACAAGGAATTTGATTTGGCATACAGTCATACCCCTCTTCCATTATAGATGAGGCTCTCACCAGGGTCTCCTTGATATCCCGCAGCTCCGCTCTTGCTCCCCATCCGCCCCCCATTTGCAACAGGGAAGAGTCCCCCTTGTCCTCACCTTCCACCTCATCAGCTGTCGCATACAACATATAATCCTCTGACATTTTCACCACCTCCAACGGGATCCCACTACTGGCCACATCTTCCCATCTCCACCCCTTTCTGCTTCCCACAGAGACTGTTCCCTCTGCGACTCCCTGGTCAACTTGTCCCTTCCCACCCAAACCACCCTCTCCCCAGGTACTTTCCCCTGCAACTGCAGGAGGTGCAACACCTGTCCCTTTACCTCCCCCCTCGACTCCATCCAAGGACCCCGACAATCTATTCACGTGAGTCAGAGGTTCACTTGCACCTCCTCCAACCTCATCTACTATATCCGCTGTTCCAGGTGCCAACTTCTGTTCATCGGCGAGATCAAGAGCAGGCTCAACGATCGTTCCGCCTTAGCCGACCCGATCTCCTAGTTGCTCGGCACTTTAACTCCCCCTCCCATTCCCAATCTGTCCTTTCTGTCCTGGGCCTCCTCCATTGTCAGAGTGAGGCCCAGCGCAAATTGGAGGAACAGCACATATTTTGCTTGGGTAGCTCACACCCCAGCGGTGTGAACATTGACTTCTCTAACTTCAAATCACCCTTGCTTTCCCTCTCTCCATCCCCTCCCCCACCAGTCTTACTGTCTCCGACTACATTCGACCTCTGCCCTGCCGACTCCCCTGACATCAGTCTGAAGAAGGGTCTCGACCCGAAATGTCACCCATTTCTTCTCGCCAGAGATGCTGCCTGTCCCGCTGAGTTACTCCAGCATTTTGTGTCTACCCACTTTATATATATAAAGTTCAGTGCGTGTTTTCTATATATACATGTACTTTTTAATGAACTTTTTGTTTGTTATATTGTTTACAGAATACTGTTTATATATTGTGTTGTGCAGCTGCAAGTAAGAATTTCATTGTTGTATTAGTATGTGTATACTATTCTAGATGTGTGCATATATATATATATATATATATATATATATATATATGTATATATATATATATATACTGATGCAACAATTATATATATAAACACACACACTGAACTTTACAGGTGTGAACTTTATGGCTGAACTTTCACATACAACTAATATATATAGTGTATATATATATATATATATATATATATATATAAGTTGTTTATGAAATTAAGAAATGTGGAGATAATGTTCAAAGTTGTGTATCGTGTTTTTAAAATGTATTATTAAATTTTTGACATTTTTCTTCCTACTGTGGGCTGAATGACTGCTGTGCCACATATCCAAGGGCTCTGCAGTCAGTCAAAAACAACTTTTTCTTCATCCAAGGTCAACATATCACAACTTTTCAGTAAAGATTATTAAATGGAGCTTAGGAATGAGTCCTCTACTTGAATTCTTTCTACTGCCCTCTGTCTTTTTTAAACAAGTCCCTCTTATGAAAATAGAATTTGAAAATAACTCCTGTATTCCAGTTTTATTTGAATCTCTGAAATGATCCCCATACTCCACCAGAGAATTAGGTTGAACTGGTGGAAATGATAAAGATGGATCACTATGGAAGGTTATGAAGGATCGTGATCGAAAATTAGAACCTGCCCTTTTGTTAAGATACAGAAGAAAGGATAGTAGAAATCTTGTAACTTCCCCAAAATTGGCATTTCATGTTTTGAATTTAGCTGTAACTTTGTAAAGTTTGTGTCCATCATAGTTATTAAGGTTAAGGTGAGTATTATTGAAACATGAAGCAAAATGTAGAAACAAAGAATGCAGATGCTGGTTTATGCCGAAGATAGACAGAAAGCACTGGAGTCACTCGGTGGGTCAGGCAGCATCTCTGGAGAAAATGGATAGGTGATGTTTTGGGCCGGCACCCTTCTTCAGATCTTTGTGTCTATCTAAGACATGAAGCAGAAGTGTTCCATGGTGAACAGGCTCAGATGGTTTTAAATAACCAAAATATTCATAGTTTCCCCCGAATGATTAATGGTTTAATGGTAAAAGAACCAGAGGGCATGTAGCACAAAGCATGATCTATATATTCCTCATTCAGGCCATCACACAAACAGTTATAGAACAGCAAGAGTAAGGGAAATAGTCTTCCGTACTCATTACGGTTTAGTTTATCATCAAGTGTACCGAGGTCCAGTGAAAAGCTTTTGTTGCGTGCTAACCAGTCAGTGGAAAGACAATACATGATTACAATCGAGCCATCCACAGTGTACAGACGCATGATAAAGGGAATAACGCTTTGTGCAAGATGAAGTCCAGTAAAGTCCTAATTAAAGATAGTCCGAGTGTCGCCAATGAGATAAATAACAACTGAGGACTGCTCTCTAGTTGTTGATAGGATAGTTCAGTTGCCTGATAACAGCTGGGAAGAAACTCCCTGAATCTGGAGGTGTGCGTTTTCACAATTCTATCCCTCTTTCCTAATGGGAAAGGGGAGAAGAGGGAGTGACCGGGGTGGGACTCGTCCTTGATGCTATCTCAGCCCATTGCTCCAAAGTCAGGAGATATATCTACTTCTATCAAGTAGCCGCAATAGTTTATCCCAAATGCTTCCTATTGTTCTTCTAGGTTTTCTAAGTAAACCTAATGTTAGCACGTTCAACAGAGAGAATGAGGGGAAAATTGACAAAAGACAAAATAATCTTGCATGCACTGCTCTCATTCATTAATCTTGGCTTATCAACCAAATATAATTTCTTACTGGTTAATATCTTGCCCTGCTGCAGGCATGCCTCCCGTTGGTTGATGACAAAGTACGTCCAGTCGTGGGTATGTCGAAGACTTGGGCCAGCCCTCCCACAGGGGCTGTCAACAGATGTACAGAGTTAGGTTCGGGAAAGAGCGAGGTAAATCTGTGATCCAACTATGGTCAGCCAAACAACCACACTTTTGAATGAAGGGTTAATGCCTTTAAAATTTTAATCGTAAATACTAAACCTTATCGCCCGCCACGCTTGTCCTTTCTTTAAGAAGCATCTTAAAACCGCTTTGCTCAAGCTTTTGCTAACATGCCCAAATGCTTATCTTTATGCTGTCATCTGATAACACCACTGTTAAGTCCCTTAATATGTTTTGCTATGTTAACAGCAATTTATTTACATTAATGTCTTCTGTATTCTGTGAAGCCTTACCCTAAAGAGAACGCCTTTTCACAGCCCTCGATAAGAGTGTTTGCAGCAGCTTCTGTTTCCACTCGCAATTTGGGGTAGTCTCAGAGCTGTTTATTATTGTGCCTCCTCTCCCCAACTGAGGGGTGAGTCAGATGGCCCTTCAGCAACTAACAAGATTGATTGATTGAAAGATACAGCATGGATACAGGCCCTTTGGCCCACCGATTCCATGCCGACCATCAGCATTCTCTCTTGTCTTGTCATTTTCTTTTGAAAAACATTTCATATTATATAAACTAATCCAGTTAGGTCAAAACCTAATTATTGTACTTATCTATGTGATGTGCAGATATCAACAAATTTAAACATAGAGCTAAAAGGCAGTTAGTGTACAAAAGCAATCAGATATCCCTAGAACCTGTGCTTGGAATTGAGCTGGATAATCAGGGGGACTGAGGTTGAGCAACTCTTGGTGTTTATGATTCTATCTTTTACTGATACGTTTATTTCCTGCTTTATTATCATCGCCCCTTCTCCTGCTGGGTTTGTTGACCGCCGAAAAGATCGACTGGTTGATCACAACCATCAATTCAACGGCTAACAGGAAGCTAAAATCTAATGTCCATGATAGTTTTTACTAGCTGGATACTGATGGAGGTCCATGTTCTTTATCTGAACGAGATAAAACCAACCAATGGTACTGAGTCACACTTGGACACAATTTCAGTTGGTGATGAAGGGTGGTGACCTGGTATTTTAATAGTTGTACACTGAACATTTTCCATGTGCTAAGATGCGCAAAAGAAGCTGGGGGAAGTATAAATCAAGCAAACCCAATTTGTATTTACTTTTAACTTGGATTGGATTAGTGTATTGTTGTCATGTGTACTGAGATACATTAAAAAGGTTTGTTTGCATTGAAATAGGACAGTATAGCACAGAAACAGGCCCTTTGGCCCATATTGTCTGTGCTGATCATGATGTTAAGCTAAACTAATCTCATCTGCCTACCTGTGAACCAAGTTCGTCCATTCCCTGCACATCCATGCGCCCACCACCCTCCTGGCAGCAAGTTCCAGGCAGCCACCATTCACTATTAAAAAAAAACTTGTCTCACACATCTCCTTTAAATTTTACCCCGTGCCGTCTATTATCTGACAGTTCCACCCTGGGGGAAAAAGTTGCAACTGTTTACCCTAGCTATGCCTCTCATAATTACAAGGCTTTCCTCAGCCTCCAGAGAAAACAATCCATGGTTGTCCAACCTCTCCTCACAGCTAACACTCTGCAAAACAGGCAGCATTCTGGGAAGCCACCTCTGCACACTCCAAAGACTCCACATCCTTCCTGTTATGGAGCAGCCAGAACTGCATGCAGTACTCCAAATGCGGCCTAACCAAAGTCTTGCAAAGCTGCAACATGACATCCTGATTCGTATTTTCAATGCCCTGACCTATGAAGGCAAGCATATCATATGTCTTCTTTATCTACTTGTGTTGCCACTTTCAAGCAGTGTTGCTCTTGGACCCCAAATTCCCCAGTACATCAATGCTATTCAGGGTCTTGCCATTAACTGTACACTTTTCCATTGCATTTGATCTCCAAAAGTACAATGTCTCACAGTGTAGATCAGTGTCACTCATGTTATGAGACATACTGTAGCTCCGCCCACAGCCTGTGTTCCCTTTCTTCCTCAGTCTTGAGATGTGTGTTAAGATGAAGTTACCTCTGCTGTATTGCTAATAAAAGTCTTTGGACCTTAACCACTGTTCGTGAGTTAAGTCATTTGAACAACAGGTTCCAACAACATGGTGTCAGAAGTGGGATACGAACCCACGCCTCCAATTGCTGCGGTCAAGAAAATATGTTGCAGGATCGGAAGTGGTCATTTTTGTTTAAGATGTTGAATCAGTTGGGTGGATGGATAACTTCCCAATGCACAGTTTGTTGATGATTGGGATGTCTAATATGCATTTCTTAAAAGTCATATTTATCTCAGTTGGCATCATTTTAATCTTTGATCGTGGATTTTGTTGCTCAGACGAGCACAAAAGTCTGGGCTGACAATCCCAACTAGCGATGATGCAGGGCTGCCAACATTGGGTGAGAGTTGAGAGTGAGAAATTGCGAGTGAGCGTAGCGACTGGGGGGGGGGGGGGGGTGGGAGGGGGGTGTTCCCCCTCCCACGATAAGGAGCTTTTACATTTTTCAGCTTGAAATTGTGCAATCTGGTGCATACTGTAGCGAGTCTTTTAACTTACACTTGGATGCAACATTTATGCTTTAAATTGGATTAGGTATGAATAAGGTTAGGCTAAATTACATTCCTAATTACATTCCACAATAGAGCCAAGCTCTGCTCATCAGGTGCAGCACATGTATGTCTATATTCATGTATGGAAATCAGATTATATTCATGCTGTTATGCATATATATCGAGAAAAACTCAGAGAAACAAAGCAAAAGTCAGACTTCCATCACTGATCTGCACAAATAAATCAATCAACCTTGTTCAAGAAGGAACTGCAGATGTTGGAGAATCGAAGGTAGACAGAATTGCTGGAGAAACTCAATGGGTGTGGCAGCATCTATGGAGTGAAGGAAATAGGCAATGTTTCGGGCCGAAACCCTTCTTAGGACGATTTCAACCTTACCCTTTGAATATAGAAACAAGACGAAAATAATGCCACATATTCAATCATATATGGTTCAATGAAATTAAGATATATATGGAAAAATATATACGGAAACAGGCCCTTCCGCCCACCAGGTCCACACCGACCAGCAATCTATCATACACCAATTCCATCCATCATGCCAGGGACAATTTACAGAAGCCAGTTAACCTACAAACCTACACTTATTTCAGATATGGGAGAAACTTGAATATCCAGAGAAAACCCATGTGGTAGTAAGGCAGCAACTCTACCGCTGCACCCCATTAAATTATCTTTTCTGTAATATATTTATTATGGTGTCACGTGAATAAAGATGAACACATGATTCTGATTTCTGCCCTTAGTTGGATAACACACGTCCAGTCATTGTGTTTTATGGCTGGTTTTCAACCTCTTCAGGCTGAAGGTCTTGACTCGAAACATCACCCATTCCTTCTCTCCAGAGATGATGCCTGTCCTGAGATTTTCTAGTTTTTAGTGTCTATCTTCAGTTTAAACCAGCATCTGCAATTCCTCCCTACACTATTTGTTAAGCAAAACAGGTCCTATTCTCATTATATAATTTTGTGATCAGCGTGAGAGCATGAGAATTTTGTGGAAATGCGCGGGTCTCACGCTCAATGCGTGAGAGTTGGCAGCCTTGCTAATAATTTTTATGCAAGTTCCAGTTGTTTGCACAAAAATCACTTATTACTGCTTTGTAACAGTTAAGGTACTTTAAGATTATTTCATTAATTATGGCAGTCAACAAAAAAATCAACTAACAAATTAAAGCAAACTAAAGAAAAATAACATGTTCCCTTTCCTGACTCTACCTCATAACAGAGCAAAGGGATATTAATCTCAAGAATCAAAATGGGGAAAGTGAGGGCAATTTTGCTTAAATGGTAATTCTAAGCCCATTCAGATCTGCATAGAGTCAGTTATACAACTGTCCATACTGATCAAGTTGGCAGCTCGCGTCCCAGGGACTGGCCGCAGTTCCCAGGTCGGCTCGCTTGCAACAGAATGAGTGGTGGGCGGGGAAGGTATTGATGGGGTGGGGGGGGGGGTGGGGCTGGGAGAGGGAAGAGAGAGAGGTTTAATTGAAGCAACTTGCAGTGAGAGTGTTGCTGTTGCTGCTGCCCGCTAGTGTTGAGGGGAGAGGGTGGTGATGGCTTCTGTTCCAGGCCAGGACCCCGCGAAAACGAATTGAAGAAAAATACGCGGTTTTCCGGGTTACGGGCCTTGTGCCCGCAGGTCCGAACCCTGTCATAGATGCTTGGCCTCATTGTGGTCGTCGCCCCCCCCCCCCCCCATGTTTAACAACTGATTCACCTGCTTGTTGTTGTCGGCAGCTGCACATTCGACCAAAGAGAAGAGAAGATATGTGACGTCACTCACAGTCGTCAACCGACGCGCTTCCCCAGGGCGCAAAGGGACAAACTGGTGCAGGGACTGAACTCAGCGTGAGAACTCGGTCATGAGCGTGAGGGCGTGAGAATTTGCTCCAAGGCGTGATTCTCGTGAGCGTTTTGGCAGCCGACAGAGGGCCATTCTTGTCCCGGCCGATATTACGGTGTGAGAGTTTTGCCGTAGCGCCTGCGATATGGGCTATCACCGGGCCTGTGACAGTACTAAGGTGCGGATCGTGGTATGTACGCATTTACCCCCATTTGATACGGATGGGGTTGAATGTTACTGGGAACTAAATTCTAGGGTTGCATCTCTGCCGCCTGTAGATCAGTTGATACATCTAGTTCCAATTCTTTTGCTGGGAAAGTAATAAAGGATCTCACAGTACCATCTCAAAGGAGGGCATGGAAGTTATCCATGCCCTGACCCAACACAACACTCTGCCCAACTAAACACAAGGCAGGTGATCGGGTTACTGTTTGGGTAGGCCTGCTATTGACTACACTAAGTAATTACATTTAAACGTGTTTCGTATGAAGTGCTATGGACTGTCCTGAATTCAGGAAAGGTGCTGTAGAAATTTCAAGTCCATTTTTCTCTCAACCAACATCGCTGCAAGTTATCTATTTCATTTATTAACTGCACACAAAAATTAGGAGCAGCAAGAGAAGGCCACCTGGCCCTTAGAATCTGTTCTGCCATATATCAGGGTTATGTCTGGAGTATATAGTTCTATTTTCTTGCTTTGGAGTTGTACAATGTAAAATCGGCCCTTCAGCCTACTGCGTCTATGCTAATTATCATGCCTTGCTTTACTAATCCCACTTACCTGCATTAATTCAGTAACCTTCTATGTCTTGCCATTCAAGTATCTATCCAGATGCCTCTTAAGTGTTGTTACTGTTCCTGGCTCCACCATCTTTTCTGGCAGCTCATTCTTTACGTGAGAAACATACCCATCAGATTCCCTTTAACCTCCTCCCTCTTACCTTAAACATATGCCCTCCAGTTTGAAACAGAGCTACCATGGAAACACACTGGCTACCTACTATGTCTCTTGTAATTTTACACTTCTCTGTCATGTCACCACTTAGTCTCCTTTGCTCCAGGGGAAAAAAGTCCCAGTCCATCCAATCTTTCTTTTTAACTCAAGCCCTCCATTTCAGCCAACATCCTTGAGAATTATAGATAGACACAAAAAGCTGGAGTAACTCAGCAGGACAGGCAGCATCTCTGGAGAGAAGGAATGGGTGACGCTTCGGATAGACTTCAGACTGGACATTTGAGAATAATTTCTGCTCCCTCTATAGATTAATTACATCTTTCCAGTTGTGTGGCAACCAGAAATGCACGCAATACTCCAAGTGTGGCCTAACCCACACTTTGCAGAACTCTAAATGTAATACCGCATTTCTTGTACTCTCCATGCCTCGGCTGTAGAAAGCAAGCATGCCAAAGACCTTCATTGAATTCAAAATTTGGACGAGTTTAAAATTCTCACCTTGTTATCAAAATCTTAACACTCTCCTCTCCTCTCTTGAAATCTCTGTAGGCCGCTACTTTATCTCTCTGGCCCTCTTCACCCATACAACCTCTAAAGATTTCTGCATTGCTCCAATTCTGGCCTTTTGCATATCCATTTTTTATTAACCATTGGTGACTCCGACTTTAGCTGCTTTTGGTCCTGAATTCTGAGATTTCATCCTTAAATTTCCCTTTCACTGCAGCTCAATAACCACTTTTAAGGTGGCCTTTTAACCTTGTCCAATATTTATTTTTGTGGCTCTATTATGCCACTCTTGTGATGTGCCTTTGAACATTTTACTGAGTTGAAACTGCACTGTGAAAGTGAGTTAGCATTGCTATCCATTCTCAATGCAAACTATCTAACTTTTGCCTATGTCAGTGGTTAGGCAGGTGTGATACCAGATTCCAAAAGTACTCTATTCCAAGCTCTCTCTCGAGAAAAGATTACCAGGTGGGCAGAGGGGGAGAATTCCAGATATTTGCAAAGCTGCCTTAAAAATATAATGAATCATTCCAATTGACTCATCCTGGAGAAGAGGCATTCGGTATGACACCGAGAATCTTGCCACCAACCTTTGGGAGCCCAGTGTGAGGTGTGTGAAATAAACTAATCATCCTCCTGTCCCATTAGACATCCCGAGCCCCAACTAAGGTAAAGTTTATGCTTCCAATGTTGGCCTCATCAGTCATCCCAGACCCCACAAATAAAGAGTAAAAGCAAGCCATACTTGATCACAAGGGACTTTTAAAGAAGAAATATTATGTTATCTCAATTCCCAAATTTCAAACCACAAATAAATCAACTCTTTACATCTGGTAGATTTGTTTCATTGCAATATCTCGAACTAACCGTCAAAGTATTTTGACAGTGCAACCGACAGAACTTGTGCAAGGGTCTGTGCTGTGGTGGATGTGTTGCCCAATTTAAATCTGAGATAGATCAGATCAAATTAAAAGTTTGTATTGCTAATTTTACAAACTAGAAGTTCCTAATCTCAACTGCAGTTCCCAATCTGTAATAGTCTTTTTCCAGGGAAATAATACATCTAGCGAGAATAATAGGGAAACCCTGTCAGCTACCATATTTCCTATAAAATAAGAGATGTGTTAAAAATACCACACTGACAAAAATACTGATGACTGGACATGTGATGATTAATTGATGATTAATTGTCCTGTAGTTTTTACATCTCCTGAAATCCTGTTAGAAGGCATTGATAAAATAATTGAGACAGAGATCTATCTATCTATCTATCTATCTATCTATCTATCTATCTATCTATCACTATATTTAAACTCTGTGTTTTACGCTTTTACATTCACTAAATGTACTCCTCATTACATTTAGACACTTTTACGTACGCATTTTCAATAAAATCCTTCCCCCCCCCCCAATATTTCCAAATTTTGAAAAAATCAAACTGCTCTCACCCATAGAATGTTGGTGAACGTTCCATCGTATGATGTCACAATGCTCAATGCTCACAGATGTCCAATTGGAATGGATTCATTTACATCTGCCCTTGCACCAGCCCTCCTCCCCCCCCCACACCTCTCTCCCCCCTTCCCCACCCCTCTCTCTCCTCCCCCCTCCCTCCCTCCCTCATCCTCCCCCCTTACCTTCTATCCCCCATCCCTTCCCCCTCCCTCCACACTCTTCCCCCTCTCTCCCCTACTCCATCTCCCTCCTCCCCTCCCTTCCCCCTCCCCCACAACTCTCTCCCCCCTCCCCTCTCTCCTCCCCTCCCCCACCCCTCTCTCCTCCCCCTCTCCATCTCCCTCTCCCTCACCCCTCTCCCTCACCCCCCCTCCTCCTCCCACCCCCATCCCTCTCTCCCCCCACCCCCTCTTCCCTCCCCCGCCCCCTTCCCCTAACCCCTCTGTCCGTCTTCCACCACTCCCCCTCCCCCTCCCTCTCACCCACTTCCACCACTCCCCCTACCCCTCTCCCCCTCCCTCCCCACTCTTCCACCTTCCCCCCTTCCCCCACCCCTCTCCCTCCCCACCTATCTCCCCCACTACCTTTCCCCTACCCCTCTCTCCCTCTTCCACCACCCCCCTCCCCCTCTCTCCTACTTCCACCACTCCCCCCTACAACTCTCCCCCTCCCTCCCCACTATGCCACCTCTCTCCCCATCTCCCTCCCCCACCCTCCTCTCTCCCCCCTTCCCTCTCCCTCCCCACTCTTCCCCCTCTCCGCTCTCCCCCTCCCTCCCCACTCTTCCCCTCCCCCTACCACTCTCCCCCACCCTCCACACTCTTCCCTCTCTCTCCCCCTACCCGTCCTCCCCCGTCCCTCCACACTCTTCCCCCTCTGTCCCCCCTCCCTCACCCCCTCCCCGAACCCTCTCTCACCCCCTCCCCCACACACCTCTCCTCCTCCCCTTCCCCCTCTCCCCCCTCTCCATCTCTCCTCCTCACCCCTCTCCCTCCTCCCCTCCCACCCCCTCTCTCCCCCCTCCTCTACCCCTCTTCACCCCCATCTCACCCTAACCCCCTTCCCCTCTCTTGCATCACTCCCTGCTACCCCTCTCCCCCTCAGTCCCCCACTCTTCCCCTCTCCCTCCCCATCCCACTCTCTCTCCCTCCCCTTTCTCTCTCTCTCCCCCTCTCCCCCTCCTCTCTCTCCCCTTCCACTCTCTCGCTCTCCTCTCTCTCCCCTCCACTCTCTCTCCACCTCTCCCCTCCCCCTCTTCATCCCCCTCTCCTATCCCCTCCCACTCTCCCTTTCATCCCCTCTTCTCCCCCACCTCTCTTCTCCCCCACCTCTCTCCTCTCACCCCTCTCTACCCCCCTCACCCACCCTCCCCTTCTACCACCCCCTTCCCCCCCCCATCCTCATCCCTCTCTCCCTCCCCACTCTCTCCCCATCTCCCCTCCCCCTCCCTGCTCTCCTCCCCATCTCCCCATTGATGTCACAATACCCAATGCTCACAGATGTCCAATCGGAATGGATCTCATTTACATCTGCCTTTGCACCAGCCCCAACCCCCCCTCTCCCCGTCTGATGTCACAGCACGTTCCATTCTGTGATGTCACAATGCCATCCCTCACAGGTCCAATCGGAATGGATCTAATTTACATCTGCCTTTGCACCGCCCCGCCCACCCCCCCCCCCCCCCGCAGGCTGTTCGATGTGCGTGATCATGTGTGAGAATAGAGAAAGGGGATTGGGGGTGATAGGGAGTGGGGAATAGATGGACTGCCCCTACCCCTCCTCCTCCCGCTCTACCTCACCACTCTTTCCCCTCTCTCCCCCCACCCCTCTCCCCCTCCCTCCACACTCTTCCCCCTCTCCTACCCCATAGTGTGTGTGACGCGACATGCTGCCCTCCCTTCCCGCAACCGCACGCTGGGGGAACAGACCCAACGGGTCTGCACTTGGTCTAGTATACTTTTAAAACTCTGTGTGTGTGTGTGTCCGCGATGTGTGTGTGTTTGTGGGTGTATGTTACATTCCATTTTTTTTTCAGATAAGATCCTTGGCCTTTGATTCCATGGTCCACCAAAACCAGACGCAAAAACGCCATTATTTTTTCCATTTCGCTAGCGATTTCGCTTCTACATACACGGATTTACTCATCATTACATTTAGACATTTTTATGTACACATTTTTTAATAAAATACTCCCCCCACCCCCCACACACTCACTCATTTTAAAATCGAAACGGCACCTCACAAAATACTTACGTCAGAATCCCACATGCTGACCAATCCCAAGCCGCTTCTCCCTCTTCATTTGCAAGCCCGGCTCCCCCCCTCCCTCCCTCCTCCCAACTACGCTCGCGCCTTCCCGCAGCTGAACTCGCCTGCGCGCTCCAAACCCGCCCCCCCCCAACTATGCTCGCGCCTCCCGCAGCTGGAATCGCACGCGCCCACTCAAAACCTCCCCCCCCCCCCCCCCCCGTCTCAAAATGCTCTGCCGATCGGGAGGAGAGATAAGGCGTCAGTTCCGTGAAGCTGGCGCAGCTCGCGAAGCCCCGCCCGCCTCCGCGCCCCTCTCGTCCCCTGCGCGCTCCAGAGAGTCACAAGCAAAGATTATAGAGGAGCTTGGTCACAAGCAGGATCTTTGGTCAGAAGCCTACAGCTCCACTCTCACGCCGGCATGCTCTGCAGATCCGGAGAAGAGATAAGTCGACGGGCGGGCGGGGTAAGGCCCGAGGGGGATTGAGGGAGAGGAGGGATTAGGGAGGGAGAGGGGGTAATGGGGGAGGTGAGGAGGGAGAGTGTGGGAATAGAGGGAAAGGAGTGGGGAATAGATGGACTGCCCTCTCCCCCTCCCTCCCCACTCTTCTCTCTCACCCTCTCTCCCCTACCCCATCTCCTCCCCCTCCCCTTCCCTTCCCCCCTCTCAGTCCCCCTCTCTTCCTCTCTCTCCATTCTCTCTCTCCTATCTCTCTCCCCCCTCCTCCCCCCTCACCCACCCTCTCTCTCCTCCTCCCCTCCACCCCCTCTCCCTCTGTCTCTTGCCATTCTGTCTCTGCCCCTTTCACTTTGTCTCTCTCCCCATTCTCTCTACCCCCCTCTCTCTCCCCACTCTCTCCCCCTCCTCTCTCTCCCCCTCCCCCTCTCCCCCTCCCCCTCCCCCTCTCTCCCGACCCCCTCTCTCTCTCCCTCCCCCCCCCTCTCTCTCCCTTCCCCCCCCCTCTCTCTCCCTCACCCTCCCCCTCTCCCACCCGCTCTCATCCTCCCCCTACCTCTCTCTCCCTCCCCACCGCTCTCTCTCTCTCCACCGCTCTCTCTCTCCCCCTTCCTCTCCCCTGCCCTCCCTAAACCCCCTTCCCCCTCCCCTTCACACCCTCCCCCTTCCCTCCGCCTCCCCCTCCCCCCCCCCCACCTCTCCCCTCCCTTCCCCCACCTCTCCCCCTTCCTTCCCCTCAGCTCTCCCCCTTCCCCCCACCTCTCCCCCTTCCTTCTCACCCCATCTCCCCCCTTTCCTTCCCTCCTTCCCTTCCCCCCCTCAGCTCCCCTCTCCCCTCTCTCTCCTCCCATCTCTCTCTCACACCCTCCCCCTCCCCCACTCTTCCTCCTCCTCTCCTCCACCCCCCTCTCCCCCTGTCTCTTTCCCATCTGTCTCTGCCTCTCTCACTGTCTCTCCCCATTCTCTCTCTGCCCTCATTCTTTACCCCCCTCTCCCTCTCTAGACACGCCTGCAAGTTGGGGGCTATGCGTCAGTGGCTATGGCGGTTATGGGGTAAAAGGATCTAATTAATAATATTAATATAATATCAAGGGGGTAGTTAGTGTGGTGGTGGTTAGTGGGGATGACGTCGCATCCCCCCCCCCCCCTCCGCAAGCGGGTGTTGGGGGAACAGACGCAACGGGTCTGCACTTGGTCAAGTATATTATAAAATTGTGGAGTAACTCAGCAGGTGAGGCAGCATTGCTGGAGGAAAGGAATAGTGACATTTTGGGTCGAGACTCTTCATCCAGGGCAAAGGTGGATTTGACTTGTTGAATCCATGCCAGCTCCTCAAATAGGAATTTCTTCAGTGTCCTTGCTTAGCCATTTGCCCAAAGCCGTGAAAATTGCTCTCCTTCCATTGCTTATCTATTCACTGAGAACATAACAACTCCACATAGAGTGGTAGAATCATACAGCGTGGAAACATCTACACTGGTCCCATCTGCCTGCATTTGGCCCATATCCCTCTAAACCTGTGCTATCCATGTACCAGTCAAAATCTCTCTTAAACGCTGCAATAGTACCTGCCTCAACTACCTCCTCCGATAGCTCATTCCATTCACCCACCACCCTTTATGTGAAAAATGTACCCCTCAGGTTCCTAGTAATATTTTTTCCCCCTCACCTTAAACCTATGTCCTCTGGTTCTTGATTCCCCTTCTCTGGACAAGAGACTCTGTGCATCTACCCGATCTATTCATCTCACGATTTTGTACACATGTAAAATAAGAATTTTTCTGTGCTTGCTCCTCGGGTCTTTTGCCCCGAATCCTTGGAACCATTGTAGGAAATCCATCCTAGATTCGCATCGGGACTTTCACATCAGGTGACCAGAGTTAGACTCATTAGTCTTATTTTGATCTAATCAGTTTAATTCATAGGTTCAATCCAACTTCATCTCTTTTTGTGTAGGAAGGAACTGCAGATGCTGGTTTAAACCTCTTTTTACTTGCTGTGCTATTTATGAATCCTAGAATCCCATTGCATAACTCACTCATCCTAGCCTATTAACAGTAATGTTTTTATTATTATAAATGATGGGATGGTGTGCACAGAGATCGTGGACCGAATGGCCTGTTCTTCTCTGCTGTAAACAGAGGTGTTCTGTATAAAACTGTTCACAGTATTTAAGATGTGGCCCCGCCAGTACCCTATACAATTATAACAGTGCGTCCCTACTGCAACCCTCATGCAATAAAGGCCAATATGCCATTTGCCTTCCTAACCAGTTGCTGCATTTGCCTGCTAATGTTTTGCAATTTGTGGTTAAGAACGTTATTGGTTTGAATAAGATCTGGATATTCCTATCCCAGAATATGATGGATAAGAATGATATTTTATTTACACAGAGGGTGGTGGGTATGTGGAACCAACTTCCAGAGGACGTGGTAGAGGTGGATGCAATTGCAACATTTATAAAGCTCTTAGACATTTAATGAATAGAAATGGGTTGGAATGATACGGGTCAGGCACAGGTAAGTAAAGCTAACTCAGTAAAGCAACTAGATTGTCATGGTGGATATGTGTCAAAGGGCTTGTTTCCATGCTGCTTGACTTTGACTATTGACGATTTGAGCAGAAGACCCCAATTCAATACTTATAACTCTATGTCTATATGAATCTATATCTCTTATCAGGTCAACTCCAACCTTCTCCGCTCCAAGGAAATCAAGCCCAGCCTGTCCAATCTCTTCACGTAACTAAAATGGATCAGGAAATAATGCTTGGAATTAAGGTGAAAAAATCTTACATGGGATAAGGGCCACCATTCGAAGCTGTATAACCAAGATATGTGGTGTAAAGTGGTTGCACTACACATAATGTTTACAACACTTCTCTGCGCTCCAAGAGCACAACTCTGTGAACATGACTTTATATTTCAAAACCCAAGGTTAAACAGTAACAAAGTAAAATCATACTTTTTTTCTTTTGACAATGCCTGAATAAGTTATCTTTTAAAAAGGGAAGTATTGATGAATGCTATTTGGGGAACTGTCATAAGAAGGTCAGTTACTTCCTGTTGGTTGGGTGTAGCTAAGTCCTTCAGTTGGTATAAGGATTCCTGCAATGCTGAAGCCTTTCTACCAATTTCATCCAAGTCGTTGATAGAAAAACATTTCCATCACAGTGGCATTTTGCCACTCGGTAAGTCAAACACTGCCAAAAAATTAAGCAGATTTGTGCGTTCTGACATTTTTAATTGTTTTTTATATGACAGTACTCTAAAATTGGAAGATTTAAGAAAGTGAATGCAAGTGTCGATGTTGGTTGACATTTTCACTCTTGCTCTTAAGGATATGATTATCTGGACTTGCACCTATTACTGAGTATCGATGGGAATTTGTTACTGATTGAAATTCTAGTTCTTTTCTTGTGTTTTTACATTGAAACAGCCTCAATAGCCTTAATGGTAGATAGTGTGGTGAAGAATACATATGGGATGCTTGCTTTCCTAGTTTGGGGCAAAGAATATACAAGTTGGGATGTTATGTTGCAACTTTACAAAACATTGGCTAAACCACATTTGTATGCAGTTCTGGCCACCGCACTTGCACTGGAGACAGTCCAGAGGAGATTCACCAGAATGTTGCCTGCATTGGAGGACTCGAGTTACGGGGGGAGATTAAATAGGCTGTGTTTGTTTTCCCTGGAGTGAAGGATGCTGAGGAGTGAACTGACGGAATTATATAAAATTATAAGAGGTATAGATTGGGTAGGAAGTCAGAATTTTTTTTTCTCTTGAGAGGGGTATTGAAAACAAAAGGCCATAGGTTTAAGGTGAGCGGGGGGGGGTGTTGTAGGGGATTTGAAGAGAAAGATTTCTTCATAGAGAACGTTTGCTATGTGGAACTCACTGCCAGAAGAGGAGGTGAAGTCAGATGCAATTACTTTTCAGAGACATTTGGACAGGCACTTAATTCGACATGGGTTAGAAGGATACACACCCAATGCTGGCAAATAGTATCGCCCGTTTCTTCGCTGTACAATTCTGTGACTTATGACAATTGATGGCTCTTTATCTTTCAAGAAAAGAGTACTATTGTTTTTTTTAAATCTCCTACAGGATCAGTTTATTTAATTTTCTCCGTCTCTCTTTGGCTTCCTAGTCATTTCCAAGTGATGAATTATGTCTCCATTCTGGGTAAATTAGTCAAATTAGCTGATTTGGTAGTGGTTTTTGAACTAAAGGAGAAAGTTGGAGGATTCATTGTTTTAATGTTCATGCAGACCTGCAGGTGAATTCCAAGGTGTTTTGTTTTACTACACTGACAGGCCCCAGGTTACGTAGGGGTTCTATTCCTCAATACTGCCCTGCAGCTGATTTCACTGTGGATCAGAAATATCTGTTTTCTTAAGCTACCCATATGGTATCACTATAGGCTTTAGACTTTTTTTAATTCCTGATTCAAATTAGTTTTAGACTTTAGAGATACAGCACGGAAACATATATTATCCAGGGAGCCCCCGTAGATGGGTCAAACGTTAAACCTAGGTTCTGTCCACCTGCACCAGGATATCACTAACCTGTCAATATGAACAGCACAGGGAATGCTGCAGCAGCTTGTGTGACGTGGTCAGTAGTGACCACTTAGGAGGACAAGGGTAGCAGGGGCATGTTTCTTTTAACTTACCCAGTTACTCTTTAAGTCACATATCTTCATTGTTGAAGTACCGTCATTGCAGAGATTGCACTGGTTCAGGATCTGGGAGTGAGCAGAAATGTTGCCCATCCCCACAAGAGAATAGAACAAGTACCATTCAGCAGATGCCTTTAAGGCCATCAGTTAACGACCAGCTTGGAGTAATTGTGTAATATAACAATTCTGTACTCTGGCTGTGGTGTTTGGGCATTGTAGTGGAATGGGAACCAAATTGTTGACACAATCTCTGCAGTCATACCACAACTAGTCATGAATTAGTCATGAACTAGTCATGAATTGAGGCCAGAATTCAAATTGGAGGAGCAGCACCTTATATTTTGCTTGGGTAGTTTACACACCAGCGGTATGAACATTGACTTCTCCGATTTCAGATATTCCTTGCTTTCTCCCTCCTTCCCCTCCCCTTCCCAGCTCTCCCACCGCCTACTGTCTCTGCCTCTTCCTTTCTTCTTCCCGCCCCCACCCCCCCATCAGTCTGAAGAAGGGTCTCGACCCAAAACGTCACCTATTCCTTCGCTCCATAGATGCTGCCTCACTCGCTGAGTTTCTCAAGCATTTTTGTCCACCTATGAATTAGTCAGAGTTGGAGGCCACACCTTAGAACACTGAGAACCAGAATTCCTTTCCTTCCTTAATATACGATTTTTGCTTATTTAATTCACAAAGTGTTGGAGTAACTGAGCGGGTCAGGTAGCATCTCTGGAGAACATACACCTGCAACATTTTGGGCAGGGAGTAGTCTAAAGAAGAATTCCAACAAGAACCATCACCTATCCATGTTCTCCAGAGGTGCTACCTGACCCTCAGAGTTACTCCAGCATTTTGTGTTTTTTGTTCAAGATTCTTGTGTTTACTTTTTCATTATATTGATATTTTCCCTTTTCTCGCCTTCTGTAATTTAATGTTGCTTCTGAAGCCTCAAGCACCATTGCATACTTTGTTGCAACCCACTCAGCCACCTTTTACCTGCTTTATTGGATTTTGTTATGTGTGGAAAACATTGTCCCATCCTTTGCTAGAATGTTTTGTTCACTTCTCTCCAAACTTGTACCTCTATACTCCCATTGATTTTTAAAGGTACAATCCCTTTTAATCATTTTTTCCCCCAATACCCTGTTATTTTTCTCTTCCATTCATTATGTCCTCATATGATCTGCCCTGTCCAAGACATAAAGCTGCCCTTTCATTCATTAATTCACCCATCTGACCCATCCTCCTTCAATATTCCTGACCTGAAATGTTGACTGTCTATTTCCCTCTACAGATGCTGTTTGACCTGCTGATTTCTACCAACAGATTGTACATTACTCCAGACACCAGTATATGCAGTCTCTTGTCTCACCCTTCAATACTCATTTGTATACTTGCATTTCTTCTCCTTTGCCTTTGGCCCCGTCTTAAACTTCAATTCTAACTTCACCTTCAATCTAGCCCTAGTGAGACCACACCTAGAGTATTGTGTGCAGTTTTGGTCCCCTAATTTGAGGAAGGACATTCTTGCTGTTGAGGGAGTGCAGCGTAGGTTTACAAGGTTAATTCCCAGGATGAAAGGACTGTCATATGCTGAGAGAATGGAGCAGCTGGGCTTGTACACTCTGGTTTAGAAGGATGAGAGGTGATCTCATTGAATCATATAAGATTGTTAAGGGTTTGGACACGCTAGAGGCAGGAAACATGTTCCCGATGTTGGGGGAGTCTAGAACCAGGGGCCACAGTTTAAGAATAAGGAGTAAGCCATTTAGAACGAGATGAGGAAACACTTTTTCTCAGAGAGAGTGATGGGTCTGGAATTCACTGCCTCAGAGGGCGGTGGAGGCAGATTCTCTGGATGCTTTCAAGAGAGAGCTAGATAGGGCTCTTAAAAATAGCAGAGTCAGGGATATGGGAGAAGGTAGGAATGGGGTAGAAACATAGAAACATAGAAATTAGGTGCAGGAGTAGGCCATTCAGCCCTTCGAGCCTGCACCGCCATTCAATATGATCATGGCTGATCATTCAATCAGTATCCCGTACCTGCCTTCTCTCCATACCCTCTGATCCCCTTAGCCACAAGGGCCACATCCAACTCACTCTTAAATATAGCCAATGAACTGGCCTCAACTACCCTCTGTGGCAGAGAGTTCCAGAGACTCACCACTCTCTGTGTGAAGAAAGTCTTTCTCATCTCGGTCTTAAAGATTCCCCCCTTATCCTTAAGCTGTGACCCCTTGTCCTGGACTTCCCCAACATCGGGAACAATCTTCCTGCATCTAGCCTGTCCAACCCCTTAAGAATTTTGTAAGTTTCTATAAGATCCCCTCTTAATCTCCTAAATTCCAGAGAGTATAAACCGAGTCTATCCAGTCTTTCTTCATAAGACAGTCCTGACATCCCAGGAATCAGTCTGGTGAACCTTCTCTGCACTCCCTCTATGGCAATAATGTCCTTCCTCAGATTTGGAGACCAAAAACTGCACGCAATACTCCAGGTGTGGTCTCACCAAGACCCTGTACAACTGAAAGCAGAACCCCCTGCTCCTGTACTCAAATCCTTTTGCTATGAAAGCTAACATACCATTCGCTTTTTCACTGCCTGCTGCACCTGCATGCCTACTTTCAATGACTGGTGTACCATGACACCCAGGTCTCGCTGCATCTCCCCTTTTCCTAATCGGCCACCATTTAAATAATAGTCTGCTTTCCTGTTTTTGCCACCAAAGTGGATAACCTCACATTTATCCACATATACTGCATCTGCCAAACATTTGCCCACTCACCCAGCCTATCCAAGTCACCTTGCAGTCTCCTAGCATCCTCCTCACAGCGAACACTGCCCCCCAGCTTAGTGTCATCCGCAAACTTGGAGATATTGCCTTCAATTCCCTCATCCAGATCATTAATATATATTGTAAATAGCTGGGGTCCCAGCACTGAGCCCTGCGGTACCCCACTAGTTACTGCCTGCCATTGTGAAAAGGACCGTTTACTCCTACTCTTTGCTTCCTGTTTGCCAGCCAGTTCTCTATCTACATCAATACTGAACCCCTAATACCGTATGCTTTAGTTTGTATACTAATCTCTTATGTGGGACCTTGTCGAAAGCCTTCTGGAAGTCCAGATATACCACATCCACTGGTTCTCCCTTATCCACGCTACTAGTTACATCCTCGAAAAATTCCACAAGATTCGTCAGACATGATTTACCTTTTGTAAATCCATGCTGACTTTGTCCAATGATTTCACCACTTTCCAAATGTGCTGCTATCCCATCTTTAATAACTGACTCTAGCAGTTTCCCCACTACCGATGTTAGACTAACTGGTCTGTAATTCCCCGTTTTCTCTCTCCCTCCCTTCTTAAAAAGAGGGTTACATTTGCTACCCGCCAATCCTCAGGAACTACTCCAGAATCTAAAGAGTTTTGAAAGATTATCACTAATGCATCCACTATTTCCTGAGCTACTTCCTTAAGTACTCTGGGATGCAGCCTATCTGGCCCTGGGGATTTATCGGCCTTTAATCTATTCAATTTACCCAACACCACTTCCCGACTGACCTGGATTTCACTCATTCCTCCTTTGACCCACAGTCCCCTGCTATTTCAAGCAGATTATTTATGTCTTCCTTAGTGAGCAGACGGAAACCAAAGTAGTTATTCAATTGGTCCCGCCATTACTCCTTGTTTCCCCATGATCAACTCACCTGTTTCTGACTGCAAGGGACCTACATTTGTTTAACTAACCCTCTTTCTCTTCACATATCTAATAAAAAAACTTTTGCAGTCAGTATTTTATGGTTCCCTGCCAGTTTTTTCATTTTCATAATCTATTTTCCCTTTCCTAATTTAAGCCCTTTGTCCTCCTCCCTGCTGGTCTCTGAATTTCTCCCCAGTCCTCTGGTATGCTGCTTTTTTCTGCTTACTTTGTACGCATCATCCTTTGCTTTGATTACTATCCCTGATTTTCCCTTGTTATCCACGATGCAACTACCTTTCCCCGATTTAGTCTTTTGCCAAACTGGGGTGAACAATTTTTGTAGTTCATCCATTGCAAGTCTTTAAAATGTCTTCCATTGTATATCCACCGTTCAAACAACGCCTTTTTGAGAATTAATTGCCAGTCAATCTTGGCCAATTCCACGTCTCCATACCCTCTAAGTTACCTTTCTTTAAGTCAGAACCATTGTTTCTGAAATTAACAATGTCACTCATCCATCCTAATGAAGAACTCAACCATATTATGGTCACTCCTCTTGCCCAAGGGGGCTACTGTACAACAAGACGGCTAATTACCCTTCCTCATTACTCAAAAATCCACTCAAACCCAGTCGAAAATAGCCGTGCTCTCGATCGTTGGTCTTCCTCTACATGTGTTGATTTAGATAAC